>JAGXOD010000011.1:2545000-3202500 GCA_020368025.1 Brachyhypopomus occidentalis | reverse complement strand
ATGAGTGAATCTAAGACTAATATATTAATAAATTCATTAACTACCTAAATAATTCTCTCTCTATATATATATTGAATAAATATAGTGTTGGACAGACAATAACCAGTATATAAGAACTCAGGTCAGTCCACACTCACAGTTTGATTTTGTCTTTGGGGGCGAGGACGTTCTGTCGAGCCGGAGCCCGGGGTTCTGCTGTGGAGAATGGCTCTCTGGACACAGTGTCATGGCCTGCAAGGGGTTAAAACTCATCTTCAGCGCTTTGGTGCTTACAGAACACTACACGAAGCTTCCAGAAAATTCTGTGAAACTCAGGGATTTCTCAGTTCATAACGGACTGATAGCACAACAAACTCTGGAAGGCACTGAGCTTTGCATTTTTGTATGTGTTCTTTCCGCTCATCCAGTGTAGAGTGTTGTAATGCAGAGGTGCAGTGGTTCGAGGTTTAGTGGTCTGCAGAGTTTGAATCACATACGCCTAACTGGCTGTGCTGATTGGTCAGAGGCAGCCAGTTCCTTCTCCTTGGCAACGGCCTTGATCTTTTTAGCCATCTCCCTTCTGATTCGTTGCTTCTCCTGCCACTCAGGTGGTGACAACTTCAACAAGAATTCCTGGTAGGCGGTGTACTCCTTAAGGACTTCCTCATTCCTGGAGATGTCACTGAGGAGAATGCATGTTTTGCAAGGTTTCGTGGTTAATAAAAGAAAGCTTTTACCCTCAATTTAGAAAATATAAACAAAAAGACAGCACTGTCATTTGTTTTCATACTGCAAGGATGTGAAAAAAACAATCTTATCAGTTGTACATTAGAGAAATATAAAATGTTGCATTTTTTGTGTCATCTATGAAAAGTCTTTGTTTGTCTTCCACACTTCAGAACTACAGGTCCTAAATGGACCATTTAAATGTACACTGGAGAGACTCTGAAGTCCTAAGTGTTAGTTCAACACTGGTGATTATTGGACAGCTGTTCTGTCATCAGGCTACCTTCTCACTGCCATCATTTTGCTGGTGATATGCTTGATGTCTGCCATCTTCTCCAGACAGTTTTTGGTCTGCTGCTCAGCACTAGAACAGCAACCAAATCAATGTTACCCGCTCGTGCCAGAAAGAAAGACCTTCCACAGGATGCCAACAGAAGAGGAGCTCAGAGTTGATCGAAAGAAAGGAAGCGTACATTTTTATAGAAAGTGTAGAATTCCTGTCATTCTCCTTGAGGAATTCATCAAACATGTAGGCGTCCTCTTCCAGAAACTTCTCTGCTTGCGCTAGCCTCCTGGCCTCCATACCTGTCACCTCCGCCAGGATCTGCATCACCTCCTGCTTCACAGCCATCGAATACTGTGGAGGAACAGAAAATGTCCCAGTTTTTATTCATTCTTGAGAAGTCTTTGTCTTCAAGCAGAGAAAAGTGTGGAATCACATGGGCTAAATGGACCATTTAAACGTTGAAATGTAAACTGGAGTGAGTCTCGAGCCGTAAGTGTTAGCTTCAACACCAGTGATTCAAAGGAGTGGAAAGGGACAGAAATAGAGGGGGGAGGAGGAGAGGGGAGGGGAGGAGAGGAGAGAGGAGGAAGGGAGGAGAGGAGAGAAGAGGAGAGAGGAGGAGGGGAGGAGAGGAGACAGGAGGAGGGGAGGGGAGAGGGGAGGAGGGGAAGGGGAGGGGAGGAGAGGGGAGAGGAGGAGTGGAGGAGAGAGGGGAGAGAGGAGGAGAGGGGAGAGGAGGAGGGGAGGGAAGGTGAGGAGAGGAGGGGAGAGGAGAGGGGAGGAGGGGAAGGGGAGGAGAGGGGAGGAGATCTACAGATAATCCAAAAATACAAAAATCCAATAGGAGCAAACAGATGGTGAGTAGTGATGTCCATTTGTTCATAGAGGACGGCAGGAAAGGGAAGTGGCTCAGAGGCTTGGACACGTCAAGTGACGACGTATGCTGGTTAGTCCTGAAGGGAAGAGCAGACAGAGGGGGTGGTGTGTATGGACATGAAGCATCTGGAGTGTGTGTCTCTTCTCCATGCGCTGGCCCCGGGGGCCGCCTTAGGGTACAGATCCCCACTCCTCCAAATGCCTTGAGTTTGTTGCCTCTCATGGATCTGTCACCTTCAAGCACTTACATATTCATTTAGCATATTTATTTTAACTGGAAAAGCACCAACCGGACAACAGCATGCAGGACCACTGGTTCAGACCTGTTTTATGAGGTAGCGGAAAAACGAAAACGAGGAGAACATGTGGTGAAAATGTGCCCTTTTAAAAAGACTCCAACAAAGCGCAGTCTGTCAGAGACTGGTAATAGGTCAGACGCACGCTTAGCTCAGGGAAATTCTGGGCAAATATAAACGATTTCTCAGAGGGGGTGCGTAGAAAGTGTCCTCTCTGTAAAAAGCATGTTCTCCACTCAGGAAAAACAACGATAGAGTGCCTCTGTCTTTCCAGTGACCTCATCCCCACTTTTTGAAGTGTTTTTTGTTAATCAAAGCTGAAACAAGGTTTCTTACTGTAATAAGATGTAGGTTACTGTAGCCTCTCACCTGTAGTCGTAACATCTCTCTTTGGTTGGAGATGTAGTCACTGATGCTCTCCGTGTCGCTGTAGGCTGAGAATGAGACAAGAAGCATATGAGACCCTGAGGCTTGAGTTGAGATCTACAGTCATGTCTGCTGTGATTCTGAATCCACTCCTAATTCAGCATGCCAGGTCTTTCCTAGGCCCCTCATGAGCTGGGTCTGGTGTGAGCGTAGTGGGTACAAACCCATGGAGTGTGTGTTCCTCAGGATGAATGTCACTGGGCACTCTGGGTTAAACACCTTATCTGCACGCAACTTTATTATTCACATTTTGCCCCCGACACTATTTGTGGTGTCAAAAGATCAGACACATGCTGCTGGTTTTTCAAAACAAGATGTGTTAGCTGCCACCATCTCTTGCAGATCATTTACATCAGCGAACACAAACACAAACACACACACACCAGTGTTCTCACTCTGAGCGAATGCTTTCCTCAAGAGAGGGTCGGTGATCCGTGGTTTATGGGCTGGCCTGCTGCAGACACTCTTCTTGCCACCGTCCGTACCGCTGAGCTCCAGGTGGAGGTGCTGTTTGGCTTTAACACGGCTATTGTGTGTGCTCTTCTCATGCAGCCTCAGCGTCTGGCCCTGACGTCGTTCCTGGGGCAGCGTGAGACGCAGCGCGTGAGTTGCAGTGCATGAGACGCCGTATGGGAGGAAAACCATGCTTAAGAGGAGGAGATGGAGGTGTGGCACACAAACACGCTGCATGTTGTTCGAAGATCATTTATTGTATGATGTCCAGTGCATAGCACACGTGTGGATGGCTTTACATCTTGCAGACTAATGACAGACTATTGACATAAATTTTCTCATCATTTTCGCTGCTGTTTAGAGTTTAGAGTTACAGCAGTAGATGCAGTAGGAGCTACCACAAAAAAAACAACAGCCACCATCAACCTAATTAGACAAAGCATAGACCAGCGCCACAGTGACAGGTGTGTCCTAACCAGCCTCATCTGCTCCCCCTGCTGGTGTCGGAGCAGAAAGACGCTTCCCTCAGGCAGTCTGAAGGGGTTCTTCCGGGGGGGCATCGCCATGTGCAGTGGCTTCACCTCTGGGGATAATAAAGCCTACTGTGAGATGAATGTCAGAGGCCTTTTCTCCTTCTGCTTTTACCTGATGTGCCAGTCTCATTAGCAACTTGAAGATCAGCTTGTTCATTTAGACTGATGAGCATTAAACTACATTAAACCAGGATAACTTTTACAGATGCTGACATGTCTGGTAGTCACACCAACAGCAATTTGGTTCCTAGATAGTAATATTGTTGACTACACTGGTAACCTTTTAGCCACTTCTACAATTTATTTGGAACTTATGTCAATTTTTGAATTACACACATTTCCCTCTAAATCACACAAAAAAGAAGTGCTTTGTGAGTGACATCATCAGTAGTAGCAGCTCAGTTCACTAGACATGCCCAGACGACACTAGTGCCAGAGGTCATGCCACTCAGTGCCAGAGATCATGCCACTCTGTGCCAGAGGTCAGAGGTCGAGAGGTCAGAGGTCAAGAATCCCAACTCTTGCCTCAGAGAACAAAAAGGACAATGAAGGCATCACTGAATTGTTAAAGTAGCTGAGCTACTGTACCAGGCACAGACAGCTGACAAAACTATTTCTCAGTGGAGAAACATCGATGTGTTTAAGTGGGTCTCAGCTGAAAATACAGTCAGGTTTTGGAGCAAGGTGAAACACCACATTGCCTTTTCCAAATAAAATAACTTGAAGGGCTGTGCAACGCTGCATGCACTGCCCTCTCTGCTCCACATGTGGAGGCTGAACAGCTGTTCAGTCAAACATGTGTAGCCAAGTCAAAGTAACGAATCAGTAGGTCTCAGCCAACTTTCAGCTCCACACTCATAGTGTGGTAGGGACTGAAGCTGGTTGGTGACACCTGTTACCAGCATGAGTTACCCTGGGAAGCTCTGTAGCAGCTGGGCACCACTACAGTACACAGCTTCAGATCCACTCCTCCCGCCTCCTCTTCTGTTTGTTCCAGCTCAGTGACGATACCGTTGGCCAGCGAAGACGAAGAGGATTTCCTTGTCAATCTACAATTTGCTATATTTACTTATGCAAGGAGTGGACGTTCTGGAACTGGCGGAGACAGAAAGCTAAAGGTGACGGTGTGCACTGCAATGTTAATGAGATCAGAGCCGATATCTGGAGGAAACCATTGAGCAGGTAACCAGCCAAGCAGTTCAACAGTCTGGAGAGAGCTGGAGAGACGTGCCCAGCACATACCTCATTTTACAAGTTACAATTGATCTAGTAAGATAGCATATATGATATACCTTGTTATTAACTTGGTATAAATGCTGATCAGTTAAGTGTCATGTTAACAAACCACCAATACACTACTTGGTAGTGTACCACTGCTCAAAGGGTGCCAGTATGCAGTAATGGCACTTCACTATGCACTAGGCACTGTGATATGATGCTCATCTGTTTCTGGTCTCTATACAAATCTAGTACAATACAAGTAACACTGATGCTAGTCTAACTAATGCTCAATTACAGTGTTGGTCTCGCACCAAAAGGCCACAGAGAATGTGCGACTTAGAGCTTTAATCAGAACCAGTGCTAAAGCAGTACTAAAGCGGCAAGCTAATGTTAGCATGTTAGCACCACTCCTAGCAATGAGGGGCCCATTAATGTAGCATCAGCAAAATTAGATTTGGTTGCTGCTAGGTCAGTCAGTTAATAAAGATGAAGGGCACGATTATTGGTCAAAGGATCAAATGATCAATGCTCGCCAAGGTTAATTCTTCGTTTGAAACGTTTACGATCAGGTTTCGTAGGCATTTCAAGACACTTTATACTCGACATAATTATTTTATGTACAACAGTGAGGTGAATGTGTCGTTGCTCCAAGAAATAACGGTGTCATTATATTCTTTATTAATAGTTATTATGTTATTAAAACGCAATATCGTTTGCATTATTATTATTATTATTCATAATAATATTTTTATCATTAGATTATAAACACTATGATTTAGTGGTTTTGCTTACTATTCATCCCGATCGCTGGTAACTTGTTCTCCGTTGGTTCCGGAGTTTCTGTCTCCTCACGTGTCGACATCTTATCAGCTGTCAAAAAGGAAGTAGCCGTGTCTAAAGTGTAGCCAACAAAGCACTGGTGTTTCATAACGATAACATTATTATTTTATGAATCATTTACATACCTTACTTATGATGACTTATGAAATTTGCGTTTTTTTAATAACATTTGGTAGTCCTAAAATTCATATAGACCAAGTTACAAATGTTTTCATCAACCCAGTTATAGCCAGAATTGACCTGACAGTATTACAGTAAACTAATGCGTCATTTGTTAATAATAGATGCCATTATTACACAGTTTATGGAAAGGTTGGCCTTACGTCAATAGAGCCTTAATTACAAACACTATAGGTGCGTCATACTTTAAATTACAATAATTTCAAGATGTCCTGAAATATATATCTTGTTTTTTCTCTCGTTGTTGGATCGGAAGTATAAACTCGTTTTACGCTTGAAAACGCATGGCGGTTCTTTCGCCACTATTTAACAAGGAGTATATTAACCGTGGCCTCTTTAAAATGTCGGTCTTTTATTCAAAGCCTGATCTGCACAGTGCATGGGCCAGCATTACATTATCTACAGTGTTATGATGGACATCTGGAGGACAAACTCCCCCTCCTCCACCCGACCCCCACTCTGCCCTCCTTCACCCGCCCCCTCCTCCTTCGTGAACTCTGGACTGGTCTCTTCCCGTGTAAGCCTGCTTGATGATGAAACTGTGTGGTATAAAGGTCCTTGAGGACACAGGGAAAAGTTGCCCTTTGAACCTGACCATATATTTTTGTTGACTAAGTAAACTCTTAATTGCAATAATAATAATAATAATAATAAAAGAAGAATGTCAACAGCAACAACAACAACAACAAAAATACAACAAAGCAACAAGTTAAGTCAAGCCACATTGTCAATTGTGATTTTCACCCCAATCGAAATTTGTCCTCCGCATTTACCCATCTGTGCAGTCAGAACACACACACACACACACTAGTGATAACTAGGGGGCTGTGGTGCACACGTGCCCAGAGCGGTGGGCAGCCCTAGCCCGGCGCCCGGGGAGCAGTTGGGGTTAGGTGCCTTGCTCAAGGGCACCTCAGTCATGGCCTCAGGCCTGGGAATCGAACCCACGACCCTCCGGTCACAAGACTGGTTCCCTAACCACCAGACCATGACTGCCCCTAATAATAATAATAATAATAATAATAATAATCATTATTATTATTAATATTATTACTGAAATTTTGAGACAAACTTAGTTTGACAATTTTTTTTCAAGCCTTAAGAATGTTAAGGGCATTAGAGGATTGATTGAAAGACACTTCAATAATAGTAATAGATATATAAGCTTTAGACTATCAACTTTGCCACTACAACAATATAATAACATTTCAGTCTAAGTGGTGTTGCCAGGAGATACTTCACCTGGCTTGTGTGACCAGACAGGTTGAAGGATGTCTGAATTATATTCAACATCATGATGCAATCATTCAGTCTTATGAGATCGGTGCAAAAAAAGATATTCCAACATCAACTTTAAACAGCTTGGTTTGTCTATTTTGGGGAATCTGTAAGTCTGAATCCCACATGTATTTGGTGTCACTGTGCGTTTAGTGTGTGCATATTTTTTTCATAAGTTCATTCCATGACTCGTTTCCTTGTACAGAAGTTCAGTCAACAATCTTGAGAAACTCTCTTGGGTAGACTTATTCTTGTCCACCAAATAAACAATGTTATAAGTGGAGAAGATTTCCAGGAATCATCTGCAACTTAATCCTGGGGTCTGGCCTGATGGATGAGTAGATCACACATGATCACCTGTTTCAGTCAACACGTGAATGTAAGTGGGCAAAAGCTACAGGGCGATCTTTAAAGGAGCAGGATACCAGGGCCCTTTACATGCCTAAACCAAACTGATGGCGGAGCACATATACATCGAGTGGCTTGGAGCACCTTGCTGAAATGGGAGGGGTCGTATAAGTGTTTCATTGAGAATGTATGGCTTGAAAACTCATGACCATGATTCACAGGGTTTGTGTGGTGTGCTGTGTAGAGAAGGGTGCAATACAAGATCGATAATGAGAAGGGTAAAACCCTAGCAGTGTGCCCTGGTGTGTTTTAAAGAAGTTGGTTAAAGTACATTTGAGCCCCTCCCCATCTAAAATTAGACCCTGTCACACTGGAAAGCAGCATGAAGCAGAAACCCAAACCGTCCCGTGTGGACCCCATAGCCTGAAGCTCATCCCTCCTTCTGGAGAACTTCTGCTCTCTGTCCTGCAGAGTGTCGATAAACATCCACCCTTGTGGGTTAAATAATGATGTGTGTATCTGGGACAGATCCACTGTGAGATTGAGCGGCGTGAGTCGTTTGTGTATGCCAAAGGCAGTGTATTAGACCCCGACTCACTGGTTACTGCCGTGGTGAATTCATTTGCCAGAGGAAAACAATTGATTTGTTTCCAAAACATTTCACTTTCACTTGAATCACATTCCAATATAATTGTGTATGGTACATTTGCCTGGAGGGTCTAAACCATCTCATTTGGCTCCTAATCATCTTGTTTACACGGATCTGGCGATTCTTATTAGTGGTGCCAGTCGTCAGGAGCACAGCTGACCGCAGCTGATTCTTCTACTTACCAGAGATGTGTTTACACTGGACATAGAATTGAAACTTTCAAATTCAGAAGCTATGTAGGTCACAGCTCACAAATGCTTAGATAAGTAAATACTTGTAAATACTCTGTTATAAGTGAAATTGCTCCCTTATTTGCACCTTTATAGAACTGTCATTAATCCCATCTGCAGAAACCAGTGCTTTCTGTCATCGTTAAAAATGAGACATCACAGATTTAAAGATTAAGGACATATTTCTGTCCCGTGTAATAAATCACACCCACCAAGCTGAGATTTTCTTTCAGAAATGGAAACTGCTTTTCTCCTGAGGAAAATGATCTCCTGCTCTAAGATGAATAAATAACACAACCACAACAATAATGAAAACATCATAATCCACTGTCATAATCTTTTTTCCATGGGTGGCTCGATAGAGACATTTGATATTGTTTGCAAACTGTAGACTGTTAACAAATTTTCTAGAGTAGAAAAAATACCCCATTTATTATACAGTAGCTTCCTAAGTAATGTGATGTTACATGCATGTATTTGACTGACTACTGTAATAGCCCTTGGTTTCATTGCTTAAATCCAATAATGATCGCAGTTGCTGGGAGTGATTTCAAAACATTTTTTATGGAGGATGCAGACACATCTGGCTTCAGTCCTTAACAGTAGTCAAGCGATAGTTAATAATGAGGTCATTCGCTGGGCTGTGGTACAACTCGTCGTCTAATTCTAACACGTCTGCATTAAAGTTTTGCTTTGATCTTGGACTCCCATCGACTGCGCTCGAAGTCATCGTGCAGGTCTTTCCTGCACCAGCGTGTTTGACAAAAGCCAGACAAAATTACTTTAATTGCTAAGCGTAGTTGTTGCCTCGAGCGTTGGCTGGCGTTCTATTGACGACAGAAGCAGAGTCCAGCCTCCGTCAATAATCGGCCAATCCCGAAGAGTTGAACAGGCGAGCCTTCACAAGCCTTCCCCAAATTTCACTGTTATAACCCGCACAGTTGCAATCATGTGACAGTAATGTAGTAAGCTACTACAGAACGCAGGTCGCTTGCCTTTGCAATGCTAAGCTTGACTCAAGGGCAAATCCACGTCGCTGATTGCTGAAATATTTTGCCAACAGGAGAGGGATCATACAACAGCTCCGGAGAAAGCACATGTGATTTATTGAGGTGAGTTTGATCATGTTTTGATTATTATTTATTATCGTTTGTTGTAATTTGTTTAGCAATGTATACCTGTGCAGTTAAACCATACAATATGGAGTACGTCGAGCAGGAGAGTTTCGAAGAATTTTCTGTTGCCCAGGAGTATTAAGTCATAAGATAAATGTGCTCCAAGAACCCAGAGCCTTGTGAGATTTTACTAATGGCTGTCCGGGCACATGTTGACATTGCGTTCGTAGTTTATTCTCGGTCATACAATGCAAATATAGCAGGGGGGGGGGGTGCGTCTCAGCTTTATGATACCAGTTCTAAACTGGTAGTCTGTCAATGTTAGGAGAGCTTTGGCCAACGAGGAGCGAGTATGTGTCACTGTTGAAGAGCTTTTTTAGCCAACGAAGACTAAAACCCTTCTTTCTGTTATTTCACTTTGTGTAAGGATAAATCTGTGCAAAAACACTCATTAAAATCCAGCTGCTCATTAGACTACAGGGGTGTACATTTAAAACTCTTCGCATTTTTTGTAGTTAAAAAACATTTCTAAAATCTGTAAGAGATGAAAAGTGGCAGTCTCTAGAGCTATTCGTGCACCTATTACACGTATGAAAGAGAACTTTTCTAGAACGGAATGAAAACTTGCCTTTAAGCAAGTGCAGTCCTTAAGGGCAGTCGGGTTAATTATACAGTGCTGAACGTGTCAACTATAGTAATCGTCCAGATTGATATAGGCTAGGTTCTGTATTGCGATTCGTATAGTGTTTGTGTATAAACATGTTAATATAGGTACACACATACATACATGCACAGGCACACAAATGTTTCTTCAAGTGAAATGATACATTCTATTAAGCTTAGTCATTAAAGCACTATTTGTGAGACAGCTGTTAGCTTGTGCTAACCTGGTTACCACGCGCATGCGTTCAGCAATGCAATAGACTATCACTTGTTTTGATTGGCCTATGGACAGCTTTTACAGTGTTTGCCATGTGCCGAAGAGATAGTGCCGAATATTGCGCAGAATATACGTTTACACAGTTTTTGTTTTCATTCTCTTTCTTCATAAAGACTGAGTTAAAGTCATCCAGAAGAGACAGCCAAGGGAAGGAGTCTGTTTTTGGCCAGGCGGCGACCAGGAATGGTGGATCGCTTGCTGCTGGAAGAACAAACTTTTCTGCCTTATAGTTGCACGGTGCCAGCCCACCATCGGTTGGAGATGGTGATGGACGAGGGCGTTTACCACGTGCTGCCCTCTCCTTTCTCTGAGGATGAGCTGAGCGACTCGTCCAGCTCATGCTCCTGCTCCAGTCCCGAGTCGCACGTTCTCGGCTCCAGCTGCAGTAGCAGCGGCTCCGGTGGTGAGAGCCAAGATGGCCTCTTGGATTTCTTCCTCTCTCAGGCCACTCTGAGTCAGTTCTCCCCTCCACAGAGCTCAGCTCCGGCTGTGGTCCCTCCTGCCCTCCCCATGGGTCTGGCCTGGGAGTCTCGGCGGGATCGGGCCATCGCCAAAGAGGAATGCTTTGAGTTTCCAATATTTCCTGGAGATCTGGAGGAGCATGCAGGGCTATTGTTTCAGCCCACACTGGAGGAGATTGAGGAGTTTCTGGAGGAGAACATGGAGGTGGTTGCGTTAAAGGAGGAAGCCAGCGATGGGGCAGTGACTAGCATGAGTGAACAGGTATCTTCACCAGAACTACAGACACAAAGCCCTGACCAAACAGTGCCTGTCTGTAGCATGTCTGCCACGGCTTCCGCTGATCCAGAGGGTACGCAGTGCTCACCAAGCCCCTCAGCAGCAACTCAAACTGGGGTGAAAAAAGAAGAGTCCTGTGGGAAGGCATCGGCGATGGAGGGCTCAGGACTGCCGGTCATCTTGCAGATCCAGCCCGTTCAGATCAAACAGGAGCCCAGCGGCAACGCGCCGTCTGCCACGCAACCGTTGCCTCCTGCTTCCGACATCAAAATTGCCCAGCTGCTCGTGAACATCCAGGGACAGACGTTCGCTCTTGTGCCCCACATGATGCCACCGGCTGGCCTCAGTGGCCCCGCCTCCAAGTTCGTCCGCATCGCTCCCGTGCCCATCGCAGCCAAACCGGCGGGGCTCGGGGAAAACGGGACCGGGGGCATGCAGGGAGGCCTCCTGGTTGGAGGTCAGAAATTCCAGAAGAGTTCTGTAGCCGATCTCATCAAAATGCACAAGTGTACTTTTCCGGGATGTGCCAAGATGTACACCAAGAGCAGCCATTTGAAGGCCCACTTGAGAAGACACACAGGAGAGAAACCTTTCGCCTGCACCTGGCCAGGTTGTGGCTGGAGGTGAGTACGTGACCACATGGTCATACTGGATATATAATCCTTTACTCCTGCACAGCTGGACAGAATTGTCAGGTTTACCAGAAAATCTCTTCATCGCTTGGAGACATGTTTAAAGGGACACCGCAGACATGCTAAAATGCTTCCTGAAGTAAATACTCAGGGCTACTGTGGGTGAATACAGGGTTTTGTCACCATGTCTTGTGTTTGGCCCTTACTTTTGGGTTTGACATTTGAAATGTGAAGATGCTACGTGTTTGCAGAGCACCCCGGTTAACTGTCTGTTAGGGCTCCTGAGCTGATAAGTGACTGACCGTTGCAAAAGCAGTGGAGCAGATCACTATCTCTGTTGACTTTTCATCTGTGAACTTAAAACAGGGGTCATCTGGGAGTTTGAACAAAACACAAATAAAATATATCCAAAATAGGCATAAAATAGATATGAATAACACAGTAAAAAATATGAATCTGAGACACTTTGTGCCGTAAGAGCACAGATGAAACGTGAGCACCTTGACTGTAGGATAACTGTGTATTTGGGACTGCCCTGCAATATTTAAGGGATGACGAGTCCTTTAAAGCAGACATCATCTGCTATAAAAGCTATATGCAGTTTGCCCTTTGAATGTGGTCTCATTTGGTGTTATCTCTGTTGTTTTGAAGATTAGATAAAGCCTTTGAAGTGCTGTCAGACTTTGCCCGATACAACCACTTTTGTTCTCTGTTTATATAGTGCCTTCCACTGCTATTGCAAGCGCACTTGATAAAGTTAAAAACTCTCCTAATGAAGAGATGATTGCCTGTTGAGATAATGTGTCTGTCACTCAGGCATCTTAATTGCAGATTGTCTATCTCAGGATTTCCTTTTCTGTCAGTCTTAATAAGATCTTAAGGTGTCTTGAAGCTAACGACCAGATTAACATGAGCGGTCTGATGTTAGCAAATACAGCATTGGACCAGTTGTGATCTTAGTTTGATCTTAGTATGTGTTTGTTTTCAAGGTATTCATTGTAGATTGCTACTCCATAATCTGCACATGGTCCAGGTTAGAGAGCCCAGAGTCATAAAGTCTCGGACATGCTCCCCAAACTCTGCGCTGTGCTCACTTCCCAGGTTCCCCACTGAGTCAACAGCGTCGTTGTTGATACGTCTGGGCTCCCGAGCCCTCGTTAAGCACCACGTTCCATGGCCCCATCGTGGCCTCTGACCTGCAGTCCTTCTTCAGACGTAAGCGGCGGGTGTAGCGCTGTGTGGAGGAGAGCATGCAGTGTGCTGGTCTCGGCCTGCTCCTGCTTCCTCCCCTCTCTTTGCCACCGCTCCAACCCCAGCAGGATGTGGGTCTGACCCGGGACTCATAGGGTGTGGTTCTGACCTGGGACTCACACGTGGTCCTGTTTGACTTCTCTTCCGCCAGCAGGCTTAGCATTCTAGCATGTTTAGGGCTCCTCACAGAAAAGAGGCCAACACACACACACACACACACACTACTAGAGGTATTCACCACAGATATGCTTCTAACCAAATGTTTGAAGTATGAGATATTGACAGCATTTTTAGTGTATCAGTCTCCAAAATAAATGCCAAAGTTATTAAATACATAGTTTTGCATGTTTGCACCTGCAGACTGCAGATTTAATCCCACATTCACTCTTATGCCTGCAAACCTGTGGAGCGATCTGTCCACAACCGGGCTGTGCTAGCACAAAGCCCACACATGATCACATCACGTTCGAAAACAAATGGAAAATATTCCCCTGTTAACAGCATGCACAGTTTACAATACAAACACTTCCCTGCGCATTTTATTTACATAATGAAATGAGTCTTTCCTGTCCACTGCTTTCAGTCATGAATGTTTTCGAAGGCACAGCTCCGGGAGAGTTGGAATAGCGTGAACGGTTATTCTGATGTAGGCTCTTAGCCATTACCACACCAGCAGAACTTTGTTTTGCAAAGCCATAATGGGTTAAATCCCCAGGCCTTCAGCTGCTATAATACTACAAATGACAGTGACTATGTAAGAGAAAGCATGCGTGTGTGTGTGTGTGTATGTGTGTGTGTGAGAGAGAGAGAGAGAGAGAGAGAGAGAGAGAGAGTGTTTCTGTGTGTGTGTGAGAGTGTCTGTGAGGGTGTAGAGGGTAGTTTATAGCTGGTGTTAAAAAGTGTTGGAGCAGAGCTCAGTGTGGGACTTTTGAAGGCAATTTAGCAGAGCTATACCCATGGGGCAGCTGCAGTCTTACGCACATACACACGCACACATACACACACACACGTTACTGCACTACAAGCAGAGTGCAGTCCTTCAGTTATTAGACATGTGTAGCTGCCATTTATTTCCCAGGGTAAGGCTGTTTTCTTCTCAGAGTGCAGGAGACGAACATGTTTAACCAGAAGTATTTTGACTTGTGGTTTATTTGTGTCATCCAGCTTGGTACATTTTGCCTTGTACCCTGAAGACAGTTTGTTCTGCAAGTGGGTGTTTCCCAGTCACCAGCAGAACCGGTCCTGTTGAAGCTTGTTAGGGGAAGTCACGGGAGGGGGGTGGGGGACATTACACGACCCTCCTGTCCAGCACACAGTAATCTCAGACTGTACACAGTAATCTCAGACTCTGGCCAAAGAGAAGCCTACAGATCATTTTCTAGGACAGTGTAAACTTACAGTTCATTAGTGTGTCTTTTTTTCTGTGATTTTTATCCATGAGTGTCTCTGACTGTGACAGATTAGCTTTATAAATCTAGTAGCAGATATAGTTGAGTGTGTGAAATGGTGGTTTGGCTGATATAATTTGCATTCTGGAGCAGAACCATTGGGCTTTGGACTTACTCCACCTTCTTCGCCATTGGTCTCCTGCTTATTGCTTCTGGTTAGGGTTCCACCTGTGTTTTAAAGGCCAGCGTAGCGAGATGGCTGGACCAGGCCTTGGGCCCCTCGGGTGGTGAGATAGGGAGCTTCAGGGGCAGACTGGTGTTGAGAGCAGACGTGTGGCAGGTATCACCAACACTGTCAGACACAGTCGTCCAACGCTGAGCCAGCACAGGTGACCGGTCCAGGGAGCACTGAGATAGTCCAGATAGCATTCGTCTGGCTTCAGCTGGTTGAGTTTGCTTCTCACTTGTTTGAAGTCTGCTGTGTTTTGTTGCTGTTTGATTGTGTGTGTGTATGTGTGTGTGAGTGAGGTGGTGGTGGTGGGGGTGGGGGGGGTGGGTGGGTGGGTGCTGTAGAATGAAGTTTTTCCAAAAGTGTCTTGTCTAGTGCAAATAACTCCGTTTTATGTTTTACACTGCTAATGTTCAAGGCTCTTATAAAATGTTGATTTTGTAGGTGTTTTGAAATAAGACCAAACGCACTGATTTGTCCTGTTTGATAGTGATATAACAGTGGAACTGAGACAGCATTACAGAGGAGGATCTGAGGTCATGCTGTCTCACCCCTCTCCCGTGTGTGTCGCCCTGCCAGGTTCTCCCGCTCGGACGAGCTGTCACGCCACCGGCGCTCGCACTCCGGAGTGAAGCCGTACCAGTGTCCCGTCTGCGAGAAGAAATTTGCCCGCAGCGATCACCTGTCCAAACACATCAAAGTCCATCGCTTTCCACGAAACAGCAGAACATCACGCTCTTCACACTGACCTCACATAACCCCGGCACCAGGGGCATGGGGGGCGGGGTGGGGTGGGGTGGGGGGGGGGGGGGGTTGGGGAGTGAGCAAGTGAGAAATAGAGACAAGAATATACTAACAGGAAGTGGAGTGAGAGAGTGAACTAATGGAAAAGCCGGTGTGCATGAGGATGCCAGAAATGGCAGGTCTTGGTTGTGGTACTGTGATAATTTATTGGGAAAGAGGATTGTGTGCTTACCCTGTTACTTGACCCAGCGTCTTCAAGGATGTCCTAGACTTTTTGTAGATTGTATTTTTGTAGAGGTTTTGTGATAGTTTTCTATTCACATTTTATGAACAAAATGGTGCGTTATGTTTTATGCAAAGTATTTTTTTGTACTTCAAGGTGTGAATTGTTGTTGATCTCTAAAGCATCAACATTCCTTAGCTATTAATCTTATTGTAGTGCCTCTTCTGTTGTCATGGTGAGTCTAACTGTGCAGTTTTGACAAAACCAAAAACATGGGTTCCTATGATAACGGTCAGGACCGTGCCGTTATAAGCTATTGGCAAACGTGGAACTGTTTTGTCCATCGTTGTTGCTTGTAAACTGTGATAAGCTACAGACATCAGGGAGGAAAACAGATTAAGAATCAGGTGACAGAGCACAGAGTCGGCACAGAGTCAGCACAGAGTCAGAGTGGAGCATGCCCAGTCAACATTCATCTGGAGGTTACCGTGTGAACTGACTTGCCTTCTCAGTAGTGTCGAAGTTTTATGTTTAAAAAATGTAACAAAATGTGATCTGTTGAGCGTCTCCGTCAGGTACATGTTCCTGGGCCCAGTTCAGAAGGCCAGTCCAGATGGTATAAAGTGTTGCAGAATGCTTGCAATAGGAATGGTGTTTGTCTCCTGTTCAGATAGACAGCGATGAGGCAACTATCAGCTGGGCCAATGTCCTTATCCTTGTTGTATGGAAAGACTACATTGTTAATCTCTGCTTATATAAGCATCTGAGCATTCTTGCACTTGGAAATACTCCCTGTCCATGAGACAGAGGGCTGTTCATCCCTCCAACACTAATCTGACCCAGACGTATTAATGATCGTTCTGCAGTGCTGACTCATCCGTGACTCCCAGACTCCCACCGCCACCCCATCGTGTGGTCCGGTGACGAATCTGGACAACAGGAACTGCATGTGCATGGTGCTACTCTGCTCAGACGGGAACCTTCTCCTTTATCGAGGAGCGGATTCTCTGGACGGAGCTCAGTCAGAACTCTGGGCCCTTGGGAAATGTAGTTTCGGACACACCTGCTGAGTTCAGTGAGGACATGATGGGAACTCTAGTCATGGTCACAGCTGGACTAATGATATGATATAATGACTATATCTGTGTATGAGGAATGTGTGGAATGATCAGTGAATGCTGCTGACATGCTTTCTTTGAAAACATCGGAGTTTCACACAGCATTACAGTTGCAGCTTGAGCAAGCCTAACTGTGGAAAATATTACAACCTCCTTGGAAACGTAGCCCATTTGCCAAAGTAAATCCTAGAGTAGACACAGACACATTAGAACCAGAGTTTGATCAATTAAGGGTTCAAAAGACAATTAGTGTTTGTTCTGTGCAAATATGTGAACCAGTGGTACCCAGTAAGCTTTTACAACAAACGATATATACCTGTATACCTGTCATTTAGGCAGCTGGAGGGAAGTTTTTCATAGGTCACAACCTTTGAGGAGCAGAGAAGTAGGCCTACCTCCTTTAGGAAGGGTTCTTAAACAGTAATGCAGGACAAATAACTGATACACACACAAACAGAGCACATATTCATGGTCAACAGTATTCGCAGCCAGCTGAGGTGGTCCTGCCATCAGGTCATCTAGGCAGAAAAGGCTGTGCGGACAGCGCACTCTCCTTCGGTTCTGCAGTGTGCTCTCCGTGAGGACTCAGTCAAGCATGAAACATATGAGAGGCTGGTGAATCATTTGAAATTGAAGACTGAAGATGAAAATGTTACTTTCTTCAAACATCTCACGGTCAGAACCTTGTGCTCGTTATATTTTGGGTATGACAGGTGGGGAACTGGAGCCAGTGCCCCGATACTAACGCATTCCTTATTATCCCTATGAAGCGATTCTTCTAATCTAGTTGTTTGTGGCCACCAATGAATGTATGTAAATGTACAGACACTGTGCATGATGGAGATTCATCAGTAAAGGGACAGGTATACATCTGTACATTTCCCCATATACAATGTAAAAATTATGTACATAATAGCAATTTAATATGTATATTATATATAAATATATATATATATTTTTCTTGTTCTTCATAAGATGCATTTACAAATAAAAAGAGTACTTTTATGAATTTTCATAAGTGCCATATTATTTCTGCATTCGAAAACTCATGTTTTAAGCAGGAAGCAACAATCACCCTTAATAACCTAAACATGGACTGAGCACTGCACAGGCATCTAAACCAGACGTAACCCCAAAGATCGTGTAGAAAAGAGAACTATCCAAGAGTCGTGAATCCCAGTGATGCAGTTCTGGCTCCCTCGGGGTTACAGGCTAGAGGTACTGACTATGTCACGCTTTCTGAAAAGTCCTTCGTAAAGTCTAAAACCGAATGGCGGTTTTGATCTTCTCTCTTGCTCTCTCCATCCTATTCTCCTTCCTGCTTCTCTATCTATCCCAACGTCCTCTACTACACCCCAATTTGTTTTCTTCTAACATTAGGCGATCGTGTGCATTTTTTCAGCTTTTAAAACACGGAAATAATTGTAGAAGGCACACAGCTGCTTCCTTTGTGCACCAGTGCCATCTGAACTAGAGCTTCATGGGGGAATGGAATGTGCTGAGTCACAGAGAAGAAGAAGAAAGAGAAAGAGGGAGAGAGAGTGAGAGAAACAGACCCACACACATACCGCTGCTTTGATATTTATGTCTGACAGTGCCACGTTTATGGGGATTTCAATCACAAGCACATGGAGATGATTTCAATCACAAACTGCCATGGAGATGAGAGAGTGTAGCTGTCATGGAAATGAGAGGGTGTTGCTGCCATGGAGATGAGCTGTTGAGGGAAAGCAGTCAATCTAAATAGAGCACATGGCGGATAGTCAGAGTGTCTTTCATCCTTCAGGCGCTTCTGAGTCGAGCTCGGTCTGGTCAGCATCAGTCAGTTGAGCTATGATCTCCTAATCTGAGCTGCATGTCATACAGCATAAAGAACCCCTTTAATAATGACTACTGCTGTGTTCTCCCCTGACGTTAATCACAGTTTAATTCTGCTCTCTTATGACCATGGTATGTTTGCAAAATCATAGTTTTTCTGTAGAACAGACCTACTAATGAGAAAAGGGAGATGGGAGATGTTTAGTAGAAGGATGCTTTAAACATGTCCAAGTTTGTGTGTCCCACTTCAGATTGGTGCCTTGCGCTTAGTGACACGGGCCTCAGAGAGCCAAATGTCAAAGGTCAAACATCCTCCACTTGCATAGAATAATAGGAGTTGTGCCCCAAATTAAGTCTAATAGCCATCACGAGAGCATCTTTGCTTGGTCTGTGGAACACCGAACATGGAGTGGCGTTAAGTCACGGGTGAGTGAGTGCGAAGGTGAGGGGGAGGTCTGGGCTGTGAGCCTCACGCTAGCCACTGCTGACAAACGTACACGTGACTCTGAGGGTTCTGCTCCGATGGCCCCGGAGCTTGGCAAGCTGGTCTACCAGCAACTTTGACAGGTTTATTTTTAGAGGAGCAGCTATTGTTGGGTACTGGGGTTGTGCAGTTGGCGCTGAGGTAACCCTAGATCATTCACATGACAAGAAAGAGGATAGGGGAAGGAAGAGTGATGTGAATGAAATAACATTACAGTCGAATACTAACTGACAGCTGTACGTAAGATTCAAAACTCGCCATACAATACCCAAGCTAACTGGTTAGTGTATTTTGTGTATAAATGTGTGTGTGTGCATGTGTGTGTTGATTTAAATGTCCTGCATGGACATAGAAATAGAAGGCAACTACACACATTATGCAACAGTTCTAATTCGGACGTCACTGAAGGCTGCGTAGTGTTGCACAACATGGTGTCAGCAACACTCAATACTATGTAATTTTATGAGACTATAAGAAGTACACTGTTGCGGGTTCTGGCTGGCTGTTTGTGTGTGTGTTTGTGTGTGTATGTGTGTGTGACTGTATGAGTGGGTGGGTCAGATTTGGCTTGAGTATAAGCTGGGTAAAGACGTACCCAGAAAATTTGTGGCCAAGACATTACATTTTCAAGCATGTTACATATTCTACTTCCAGGGTTATTTCAACGAGTAACATCACTTCTGCTAACCATACATGAGAAAACTTTGAAAAGATTCTGAAAATACTTTTAAAGACAGCAGCCTTACACAGACTGTCACAGACTTTGATCCTGCAAAGCTAGATTCCTTTGGAGATTATTTCCCATCATGCTTTTGTTGGACATTTCCCGGCGAAACAACAACAGAGCAAAAACAGAAGCTGGTTTTGGACACAGTTGCCCTTGTGTGTGCTGTGGTTTGTTCTGCAAAAACAGCCAACAAGAAAAAAACACACCGCAATTTCCGACGTCTCACCATAGTCTCCTCCGTGTCTCACGCCTACCAGCAGAAATCCACTCTGCTGCTTCCCGCCTGCTGCTGGAGAGAGCTCACCTATTGACTGTTGCCATTGTCACATTACTAATTGCATGAGCCAATTGCATGATTTCGTCTCAGCACAGCTATCCTAAGCACCTTCCACCAAACCATCGCGATGACGGAAGAACACCACAGCTCCAGCCAAATCCTCAAGACTTTATTCTCACGCTGGAAATACGCCCGTGACAGTACGATCGCTTGAGACGTCCTTTAATGTAAGGCCAGCAATTATGTTTTGCGTTGCAACAGATGTAGACATATTAGTTTAATGGAACCCAGTGTAGAGTATGTGAGATAGAAGAAAGGCTCATGGAGGTAGCAGGATTAGACTGCTTCTCACTGCAGCCATGTGCAATGGTTCCTTCTTCCACTACAAGCTCCTGTTGGATTTCTTCAGTGCTCATAAAAACCAGCCCGAGGTCTTTGGGAGATGCCGCACATTCCAGCACTTAATATCGTTGCTATGAACAATTTGAATGTCAAACATGGCCCAAGATATTTTCTTCCCTGTTTTAACCTTAGAAAGCGCATATTCCGTGCACTTCGTTTCGTTTTGAAGAACAGAGACACGGCAAGGTCTGAACTCATTTTCCACATGTGAGTTGTGCAGTGCCGTCTCGGCACAAATTGTTCTCCACACAGATTATTAGCAACCCAAACCGCAACAGGCTTGTGTGCACATACACTGTGGTTGAGATATTTTTGATCGGCTAACGATATGTTGATACTAGGCAGACTCGAATGTGCAATATGGGTTAACCCCAGAATATAGAACTATCATAAAGCAGTTTGGTCTGGATGCCAGAGAACCCACAGGCCTTATGTAATAATGTACATGGTGTCTGGAGGCCGTTGGGTGAGTTTCCAGAGGCTTTGCTAACTGTCAGGATTATGGAGAATGCTTCAATTTCACCTAAAAAAAGAAAAGAAAACAACAAGACAACAAAAACGATGAGGGTTTGCTGAAGCCTGAGCATGTATCTGTAGACTGACAAAAAACATCAGGAAGAGGGGTGTGTAACGAGATATGTGCGACCTGAAATGCTCCAGTGAAGATCTGTGGCGTAACAGGTTTTCACGTTGCCGTATAAAATCTCTGGGACTAATATGAATCGCCAGAGGTCCATCGGGGTCGTGGCACCACTGTACATATTGATCCATTATTGTGACACTAATAGCTCTTAACTGGCCAATCGTTCTACTGAGCCAAAAACAGACGTGTCTGATTCACCTCAGCCTCATCTGATTATCAGACAACTACGCCCTACCAGTTTTGTATGAGGATTAGAGCTTTATGAAGTATGGCCGTTCTTCTGCAGGATTGGTGTCCACTACTCCAGGGTAAAGTGTAATATCACTCTTACCAAATGGATGATGATTCTGTGTAATATTACACTCATTTCCCCTTTGAACTAGGTTCTTCTCAACATTGTTGTCGCGGTCCGACTCCTGTAGGGGCGTGACGCAGGCGCAGGAGGACAGAGGAAGAACATTAACGAACGGGTGAACTGAACCGAACGTAACACACGACAAGTGACGAACCATAAACCGGAAGACTAAGGGGCGGGACACAAACACAGGCGAACGAAGGGTTTATTTGCATACACACGAAACGGGAAACTATACAAACACGAGGAAACCAGTATCATTAAATACACGAGACATAAGACACGACACAGGGTAATGTAACCGACACACACACAGACATACGCAGGCGAATGAACATAAACTAATACCAACTAAACATACAGGCGAACCATGAACGAAGAACTAACCACGAATTAAGAAGTCTAAACATACACGAGAACAGGATCAGAACAAACCGGAACATTTACAGACATAAACCATGAGCGGGGGGAACAGAACAACAGCAATACATTACACAGGGAAGGCCAAGTAGAATAACACTAGACACAACTACAGAAAACAACGGGCAAACCGAATCGCAACGGGAAACTTAGAAACGTGACACAAACCAGGAGGCCAGGGAACAATCTCGAACACAGAAACAAAGCTACCAGACAAAACAGAGAACAAACTTGAGAGCGAGGAGAAAACGCACGTGAAACACGGACCATGACATTTACACACAAATACCCCACAAGTGACAAGAGACATAGAGGGAGTATAAATACAAACCAACAACGAGAGACAGCTGGGAATGATCAGGACAGGGCGTGACAAACAGAAGGGTAACCATAGAAACAGGGCGGGACTAGAGGACGATACAGAAACAGGGGCGGAGAGCGGAGCCAACCGTTACAGAAACCCCCCCCAAAACGTGCCTCTCCGGGGCACGCAAAACAAAATTTACACACAAAACCGAGGAAAACACAGAACAGAGGAAAACAAGAAACTAGGACACCGTAGCAATCAAAGGGGCATAGAAAGGAGCCGGGACTTTAGACATAGGGCTTGACAGAACTGGGCAGGCCGAGGGAACGGATTGGAAGAAGATCCAGGGGCAATGAGACTAAAAGGCAGGGGTTCAGCAAAGGGGAAAGACACAGGGGGAACGGGACCAAAACTAGGGACTGCCTGGAAGCGGGAAGCAGGACTAGGCGGGGACTGGACTGGGACTAGGAACAGGAGCAGGGCTAGGGACTGAGAGTGCGGCAGAGGCGAGGAAGTGATGGACGATGGACATATGCACGGGGACAAAGTGGAAAGTGACTTGGGGAACCGACACGGGGACAGGGACAGAAAGTACACCACCAGACACAATTACACGGACAGGTATGCAGACACGCACAGAGACAACGACCGGGACAGGGACCAACACAAAACCAGGGACAGAGCAGGGGACAAACGGCAACCGGGCAAAAAACAGAACATCCAGCCATACAAATACAAGAGTGTCCAAGCCCAGGCCCACAGGCGGGCCGCACAGTGTCCCGCGGGCACGGGAACTGAAGGTGACCTCTCCTGGGCCTCGTGGGACGTGGGAGACCCCCTCTGGGCCTCGGGTGATGTGGAAGACCCCCTCCGGGTCTCATTTGACGAGGAAGACCCCCTCCGGGTCTCAGCGGGCGTGGAAGACCCCCTCCGGGTCTCAGCGGGCGTGGAAGACCCCCTCTGGGTCTCAGCGGGCGTGGAAGACCCCCTCTGGGTCACGGGAGACGTGGAAGACCCCCTCTGGGTCTCAGCGGACGTGGAAGACCCCCTCTGGGTCTCAGCGGACGTGGAAGACCCCCTCTGGGTCTCAGCAGACGTGGAAGACCCCCTCTGGGTCTCAGCGGACGTGGAAGACCCCCTCCGGGTCTCAGCGGGCGTGGAAGACCCCCCGTGGGTCTCAGCGGGCGTGGAAGACCCCCCGTGGGTCTCAGTAGACGTGGAAGACCCCCTCTGGGTCTCGGCAGACGTGAAAGACCCCCTCTGGGTCTCAGCGGACGTGAAAGACCCCCTCTGGGTCTCAGCGGGCGTGGAAGACCCCCCGTGGGTCTCAGCGGGCGTGGAAGACCCCCCGTGGGTCTCAGTAGACGTGGAAGACCCCCCGTGGGTCTCAGTAGACGTGGGAGACCCCCTCTGGGTCTCAGCAGACATGGAAGACCCCCTCTGGGTCTTTCTGGGCGTGGGAGACCCCCCTCTGGGTCTTTCTGGGCGTGGGAGACCCCCTCTGGGTCTCAGCAGACGTGGGAGACCCCCTCCGGGTCTCAGCAGACGTGGGAGACCCCCTCCGGGTCTCAGCAGACGTGGAAGACCCCCTCCGGGTCTCAGCAGACGTGGCTGCAGGCCCCTCCTGGGCCTCCGGTGCGCTCGCAGGACGCTCCTGGGCCTCCGGTGAGCTCGCAGGACGCTCCTGGGCCTCGTGCACTCGTGCAGGCCGCTCCTGGGCCTCGTGCACTCGTGCAGGCCGCTCCTGGGCCTCGTGCACTCGTGCAGGCCGCTCCTGGGCCTCGTGCACGCTAGCTGGCCTCTCCTGGGCCTCCGGTGCGCTAGCTGGCCTCTCCTGGGCCTGCGGTGCGCTAGCTGGCCTCTCCTGGGCCTCCGGTGCGCTAGCTGGCCTCTCCTGGGCCTCCGGTGCGCTAGCTGGCCTCTCCTGGGCCTCCGGTGCGCTAGCTGGCCTCTCCTGGGCCTCCGGTGCGCTGGCTGGCCTCTCCTGGGCCTCAGGTGCGCTAGCTGGCCTCTCCTGAGCCAGCACTGCAGCAGCTGTAGCACGCGGGTGAGCAGGCTCCCCAGCCGCCCGGCTGCACCGTAGCCTCCTCACCACCCCCTCAAAAATTTCCAGGGAGTTTTTGGCGTCACTCCTGCAAACCTGGTCTGCATCAGGCGGAGGAAGCCGTCCACGGTCCAGGCTATCTCCGCCCTTTTGACCAAAATGAGGTCGGCCCACTCAAGAGCTTTACCAGCCAGTAAAGACCGCATGAATAGGACCAGAGCGGGATCCTCGGGTCGAGGGATGGCCAATAAGTGTAGGTAAGCTCTGCACTGTAGAGCGTACCCATCTGCGTTGGTATCTTCTCCCTCATAGACGTCCGGACACCTCGTGAGGGATGGGAGCCCCTTGGGGTTACCCGTCTCATCCCTTTCTAGGAAGGGCGAGAACATGTCCACCAGCTCACTGACCCTAATCTCGTCCGTGGGTGAGGGCAGACAACGGGTCTCGGGCGTCTCCTGCTGCGTCATATTTAAAGGGTGGGTTATTCTGTCACGGTCCGACTCCTGTAGGGGCGTGACGCAGGCGCAGGAGGACAGAGGAAGAACATTAACGAACGGGTGAACTGAACCGAACGTAACACACGACAAGTGACGAACCATAAACCGGAAGACTAAGGGGCGGGACACAAACACAGGCGAACGAAGGGTTTATTTGCATACACACGAAACGGGAAACTATACAAACACGAGGAAACCAGTATCATTAAATACACGAGACATAAGACACGACACAGGGTAATGTAACCGACACACACACAGACATACGCAGGTGAATGAACATAAACTAATACCAACTAAACATACAGGCGAACCATGAACGAAGAACTAACCACGAATTAAGAAGTCTAAACATACACGAGAACAGGATCAGAACAAACCGGAACATTTACAGACATAAACCATGAGCGGGGGGGGAACAGAACAACAGCAATACATTACACAGGGAAGGCCAAGTAGAATAACACTAGACACAACTACAGAAAACAACGGGCAAACCGAATCGCAACGGGAAACTTAGAAACGTGACACAAACCAGGAGGCCAGGGAACAATCTCGAACACAGAAACAAAGCTACCAGACAAAACAGAGAACAAACTTGAGAGCGAGGAGAAAACGCACGTGAAACACGGACCATGACATTTACACACAAATACCCCACAAGTGACAAGAGACATAGAGGGAGTATAAATACAAACCAACAACGAGAGACAGCTGGGAATGATCAGGACAGGGCGTGACAAACAGAAGGGTAACCATAGAAACAGGGCGGGACTAGAGGACGATACAGAAACAGGGGCGGAGAGCGGAGCCAACCGTTACAATTGTCCTGCAATAGAAGCAGGCATGGGCAGACGCTGCTTCAGATGAAGCATTCACCGCGCTACATCTGTGACAACCTCTGCTCCAAACAAATACTCAAGTCACAAGGAAACACCATCTCATGCACAAATTGTTTGTGGCTTTATGAAAATATAACTTGATTTTTCTACAGTGCCAATGTGATAGTAGGGGTCTTTCGGTTACTGCTAGTCACTATAGCATTGTTGTAAAGATGTTGAGTAAAATTTTCTCTTGGGTGACTACGTCCATCCAATAGTGCCTCTGCCTGTTCTAGCAAATCTGATTCACATTGGCCATAGCATTTTAAATGTGGGTGAAAAAATAGCCATAAGAGTGAATACTGGATATTGTGCATACTGTGGATATTGTGAACATTTCTTGCTGGGGCTGCTCTGGGTAAGCATCAGCCCTGGGGCATTAATACACACTTCTGTTTGTTATAGAAGAGTTTTACAGACTGCTTATGCTAGCTGATTTGCATTCATTTTAGAGGTTAAAATCCAACCTTTGCCCCATGAAAACGAGTGAAATTAAATGTGTCTGTTCAGTTCATCCAGATAGCAGCCAGCATTCTGGCCTCTGGGCCGTTCACTCTGATGGTGGTGACGTGAGAGGCTCAGACTCTCAGTCAATATTTGTTTGTGTGAATGTTGACAAAGAGACACTTTTAGGTAGCTGTGACGCGAATGATTTTTAAACAGGGAATACACGTGACACAACTTGAATACATGTGACACAACATTGAATACACGTGGACATTTTTTTGATTGCTGTTCAACCGCAGTTTGGTCACCTTCAACTTTACATCAGTATAACCTTTATTTATTTCTAAAGAAATCAAAAGGCTTTAACACAATGTCTATTCATGAATTACATGCTTACAGTCACTTAAAATGATCTGTATTTTTGATCACATGTTTTATCAAAACGTAACGAACGTAATAAAGTCACAGTAAAGTAGAGCTACTTGAAAATGTCAGAGGACGCGGCTCAAACACTGTTCCACCACTTCAGTGCTCTGAGCACTGCCACCACTGCACCTCGATGATCCCCTTTCTCAGCATCCAGACCGTGGTGTTGTCTGCTTTGTTGAGCGCTCACAGCTTCTGGGTATCGATGGAGCCGGCCCGGCCAGAGCCTTAGATAGAGCAGATTCATGGCCTGAGGTGTGGTTGGACGACAGTAGTCCTCTGCCAGGCGTCCAGCTGTCCAAAATACGTTGGCAAAGTACCCTATCAGTGGGGTTAAAGGTGAAACATCTGCTGAACCGTACGCTCACTGCCAAAGCCTTTACTGCTTACTTTCTCAACATTATACAATACATACATTACTTATTTATACATTTTATATTTGACTGTGTCAGCAATTGCATTTGCTTTCGAAACATGTGTGTGTGAGTGAATCTGGCTATTGGTCTGTTTTTGCTGTTTGCCTTTAGTATCAAATGATGATAAGATAAATCTTACTATGAGATTAAACAATACACACTGCAGTAATAAAAGATTAGTGTCACCATATAAACAAATCCTTGTATCATTGGTTGATAGAAGTTGGTGTCCTCTGGACATTTTGGAGAGACAGACTTTACTTCTGGGTAGACCTGAATACAGGTTCTGACACCGACATACTCGAAATGCATCTCCACCCCACCTCCCGGGATCTTTTAGTCAGGACGCGAGGCCCCCTCCACAGAGGCAGGACCCAGAGCAGAGTCCTGAGAGAATGCCAGAGTGCCTGCAGAAAATTATCCGTGTTGTGTAACGCTACACAATGGGCCCTCTTTAACTGGACCACCGAAAAGAAAAAGAACTTTTAACTCATACCACTCTGTGAAACAGCCCGCTCATTTTGTAAATACGCGCCGTCACGTTTTAGCCAGCTAATGTGTTTTTGAACGCAGATTTTAATAGTGCTGCAGAGGTCGTAAACGTGTTCGTGCAGATGCCCGGGGTTGTTGGGGGGATGTCTTGGGGCAGCACGAGGCAACGCATGCACTCACAGTCCACAGCCTCACATCTGGAAGCTTCAAAGAGAGAGCAAGAGCAAAACAAACCTTCTCTCTTACATTGCAGCACTGTTACTTCGAATTGCAAAAGTACTGCGACTTACCCAGCCAGCTGCCGTCAGACCTGAGCAGCAAACCTGACGTCGGAGCAGAGAGAGACTGTGGCGTCTTCCTCCCGATGTCATGTCAGTGCCCAGGACAAACTGCCAACAGCTGCTTAGGCTCTCGGTATCTTATACGACTCAATTTGTGCCTCTTCAGAAAATCTTGTGTCTGCAGTTATAATGGCAAAAGTCCAGTTTGAAAAACTTTCTTTTTTAAGATCTCATCACATCTGTCAGATTTGAAAAGCTTATCCCATCAGGATTCCAATCCAACACATTTGTGTGTGTGTGTGTGTGTGTTTATGGGCACATGTGCATGTTTGTGGATGTCTGCACGTGTGTGTGTGTGTGTGTGTGGCTGTGTGAGTCTGCATTGCTGGAACAAAGTCAAAATGCACATAATGCACAAAATTCCAGAAGCACAGTATATTAAGGTCTTCAGTCATTCACATCACTGAAATTAATCTTAGCAATGAGGTGACTGGAGTTGTGATTTCATCTCAGCATTTCAACACTGGTCTGGGTCTGCACATCAGGTCATTGGCTCAGCTAAGTCTGAAAGGAGGGTAATGAACCACATTGTGATTGAGCAGCCATTCTTGAGGGGGTCGTGGGTTAGGGGACTGAGCTGAGGGCGGGACGCCTGCACCACTTCTAATCCACACGTGCAGTGAAGTTGTCTCGCCATTCGCTGTAGGGATATTTAAATTTATATTTAAATCTTGCTGCCTATGATGTCATGAAACAATAGTCACTGAAGTCTGGAGGTGTGATGGAGATCCGGATGAGTGGTAAAACACTGCCTTGGCTTACTAATAAAAGACATACAACTCTTTCCCTGTATGAATCAATTGTATTGCAGGTCTTCAGGGAAAAACATTCTCAATATTAATTCAAAATTGTGTCTCTCTTCTTCCAATACAGGATCACCAGAGATGGTGATGATAGCTTCAGAGATGAATGAATCTGATGATGATGACGGTGATGATGTGCGGCTGGCTCTGTTAAAGCTGATCTGGCTCAAATTTCAGTTCAATATAAAATACAATCATGCACTCATAAACCAAACCCAGGAAAGGCAAAATGCAACCCTGCAGAAGTTTGAGCCTCTAACGGTCTCAGCAGCACTTATGATAGTATGAATTTCATATCAAAACCTTTTCATCATTGCATCTTTAAAATCATGGTATTATCTTTTCATGATTTCATGTTTTCATGATTTGATCTTTACAAGATGAACAAGATGAAAAACAGTTCAGCCCAGCATCATGCAGGGCCGAGCAGAGGGTATCCCAGGTGCATGCTGGTCTCGTTAATACGCTGAACAATGATTTGTTGTTTGGACCATTAAACTCAGTTTTGGGTTTGTCCCATTTTTTGCCCAAGAGTCTGTAACAGGCAGTTAATTAGAAATAAATTAGAAATAACTACATCATATCTACAGCTACAAACTGTATTTTATTAGGTACATCTAATTTGTAGGTGCTTGTTAAAGAGGTGTTATAACAGACTGTAGATCTACAGAACTTCCACCCCCTCCACCCCCCACACCCAATCCACTTCATCACTGGTAAATATCTGACCGCAGAATTCCTGCTGACCATATATTAAATAGTAGCTCGTTCTCAACACAGCAGTGACATTGGTACGGTGGTGAGTGTTGTGCTAGTGTGGTATGAGGCACAGCAGGAGTTTTTAAACATGTTACTCTCGCTGCCGGATTGAGAAGGGTCTGCCACCCAAAAATACCCAGCCTACAGCAATCCTGTGGCCAGCTGCCGGCCACTGCCGAAGAGCTGGAACACGGCTGACACAAACGCCGTGTGGCTGCAGGCGCTAGATGTTCATCTTCAAGGAGCTTTTGATAAATTAACATTTCTGTTAAAGTAGGTGGTGAGTGCACACTCATCTGAACGTGTTGGTCCCCAAAGGCTTTTTCTGGTCAGACTTTTCACTTCACGTGTTTGTACATGTGTGTGTGTGTGTGTGTGTGTGTCTGGCCCTTTCTTCCTGGTCCAGTATGCCCTGTGCCCTTTGCATTGTCAAACACATCATATCAGATTAACACCTGAAGGCACCAGAAGGCTTGTCTGGGATTACAGTTTCATGACTTCATCCCATCACAGCTCAGGATTTAAATACAAAGCAGAGCTGCAGGGAGGTGTGGCTGACTCTGTGTTATGCGGGCTGGACTCAGAGAGACTGGTGCTGTATAGAGGGCAGCCCTGTTCCCTGCTGCCTCTTTGTTCTGACTTGTGGATCGGGGAAGGACTTCGAGGGGTCCTCACACCAATTATGCTCCACCACCCTTTCCTTATGTTTCAAGAGCCTGGCTCCCCCAGACTGTGTGCTGAACACACACACACACACACAAAGTTTAGCCTAGCTCTTTGCTCAATGAACTCCAAAAACCTGCAAAGCCTCCTGGTCCTGCACTTCCCAGCTAGCATAGCTGCATACAAACCATAAGATGCTTCAGGGTCCGGGTCTTCAGCCTCAATTTTGAATTGAATCTCTGAATTTTAATGAACTCACAGCTCACAATAATGTGCTCTCTCTATGCCCTGATTTGGCTTCCACAATAGTCTGATTTATGCTAGATATTATTTACATTTAAACATTCCGGCATTGTCAAACTGATATTCAGTCAGATGGCAGCAATGAGGAAAACTCATCACATTAATAGTCTTAATTTGAAATAAACATTATGGTATACGCACACCAGAAAATGCTACCTCTGATCATCACCATCAGAGCCTGTGTTTTAGGTCCCTTCAGAGCCTGTGCTCTCAGAGCCTGTGTTATAGGGGCCTTCAGAGCCTGTGTTCTCAAAGCCTGTGTTATAGGGGCCTTCAGAGCCTGTGTTCTCAGAGCCTGTGTTATTGGGGCCTTCAGAGCCTGTGCTCTCAGAGCCTGTGTTATAGGGGCCTTCAGAGCCTGTGCTCTCAGAGCCTGTGTTATAGGGGCCTTCAGAGCCTGTGTTCTCAGAGCCTGTGTTATAGGGGCCTTCAGAGCCTGTGCTCTCAGAGCCTGTGTTATAGGGGCCTTCAGAGCCTGTGCTCTCAGAGCCTGTGTTATTGGGGCCTTCAGAGCCTGTGCTCTCAGAGCCTGTGTTATAGGGGCTTTCAGAGCCTGTGCTCTCAGAGCCTGTGTTATTGGGGCCTTCAGAGCCTGTGCTCTCAGAGCCTGTGTTATTGGGGCTTTCAGAGCCTGTGCTCTCAGAGCCTGTGCTCGATGTCAATGCCCTCTGGGCTTTAGGCCACTAGGCGAAACGGCCTTACAACAGCCTCTTTCACAGAGCACTCACTGATAACCACGCCCCACCCAACGACCTCTGAGCACTCGCACTGTGTCTGCTCACAGAGCCTGCACTGTGCGCAGGAGGGAGAACTGCTATCAGCACACACGTAGCAGGCCCTTCAGCAGACCCCTCCAACCCCAACCCTTACACAGACCCGCCTCAAGAGCCCCCTCTCCTGCCCTCTCCTCCCCTCCGCTCCCTCTCCTCCCCTCAGATAGTCCCTCTCCTTCAGTTGGTGACTCACAGGCTCACCTCACAGGCTGTCCATTCGCCACGAGTTCAGATAGCATCGGCACGGCTTGGCGCAGAGGAGAATTACGGGACTAAGACATGCGCGTGGTGCGTTCTGTGGAGGAGCAAAGACATGTTTGTCAGTGCTACAGGACGCCTCATTAAAAACAAAAACACTCACACAGGCTGGACATGGGGCAAAGACCATGAGGATGTCCAGAAAATGTCCATGTCCAGAGCATGTCCAGCAGAAGGCTAAGCCTGCAGGGGGTCAGTTGCTGCGACGACAGTAACTAACAACAAGGTACAGCACATAAGGAGCCCCTCCCACTCCACCCCAAACATCAAAGATGCAGGGATGCTGGGTAATGTTCCTTGTTATGTAACTGCTGGGCAGAGAAGGTGAAGTGAAACAGTAGAAGAGAGAGGCAGTGAGAGATGGAGAGAGAGAGAGAAAGAAGGAGAGAGAGAAAGAAGGAGAGAGAGGGATAGAGGGAGGGAGAGAGAGAGAGAAAGAGAGAGGGAGAGAGAGAGGGAGTGAGGATTCAGAGCTGAAGTGCTTGCTGTAGCAACTATGTGTTGTTGCCAGGTCTCCCTTGTAAAGGAGATCTATGATCTAAATGGGACTAACCTGGTTACATAAAGGTTAAATAAAATAAAATTAAAATCCAGAGGAGTGATTGCAGAATGCTGTCTTTTAGAACACTTTTATTCCTTTCACTAAGACTGAAGGGTGCAGTGAAGGGCCTGTGGTATTATTATTTACATAAACTTTCCCCTTCGGTCCTCTTTAAATGCTAACTCACAGCGGGCTGCAGAGGTGAGGCTGTGTAAAAAAAACCCTCCACCTATAAATGTCTTCACACTTCCCCCTTCAGCTTTTTGAATGTATAGATTCTACTGTGTGCAAGGGAATATTTTTGCTGCTGTGTAAGCAATATGTTTGCCTTCCAGCAACACACACACACACACGCATACACACAGACACGCATACACACAGACACGCATACACACACACACGCACACACACAGACACGCATACATATGCACAAACACAATTCATATCATACCACAACGGGGAGCAGTAAATTGTATGCAAAGTTTTATGACCTGACATTTTTGCTGCTTTACATGAGAGTAAATCATTCGTCTTCGATTGGGAAACGTTTGGTGGACAGTTCTGAGCTTAGCGTCTCAGACATACGCTCGACAAGCATGCAAATTCACAAGCACCAGGATCCTGAACCTGTGGATGTCACAGGGCAAAGGTCATCACCAAGGGCAACATCAGCATACAAATTCACATACAAAATCACACACAAAATTTCACTGTGATGCTCTCAGGGAAATTCACAGAATAACGATAAGTATCCTTAAAGAAGTGGAATGATGGATATCGAAGGGCGAAACTGATCATGTGCACATGTGCTCTGTGTGTTAAAAAAGTACAGAGACAATGCATGAGACAGTGTATGAGACAGTGTGTGAGACAGTATATGAGACAGTATATGAGACAGTATATGAGACAGTGTATTAGTGCTGTCCTAAATGCAAACTTCTTGTTTGCCAGCAACAGGTTAAAGTTCTTGGTGAAAAATAAAAGTGGAAACACAGAGTCCTTTCATGCAGATATTACTGGATACATGGTACAACAGAGAGAGAGAGAGAGAGAGATGGAGAGATGGAGAGAGAGATGGAGATGGAGAGAGAGCTGGAGAGAGAGTTGGATGTAATGGAAGACATCTGGTCCCTCTAACGCCTTACAGTACCTAATTACACCACAGCAAAAACAGACCTAACAACATTTTTAAAACTTACTTTTCATTGCATTTTTATGCTGATGGAACAACCCATTATGTTTACACATCTTTATAGTCAAGCAGGCCTGTCTGGAGCTGCAGGATGGTGTGTTGCAATGCAAAATGTTTTAACATGATTTACTGTAATTCAATCAAAACTCTCCATGATGTCATATAGTTAATAGAAATAATGAATAGAAATAATGAATACAAATTAGTCAAATGACTTATTAAAACATCCTGTCTCCTCAGTGTTTTAAATTTGGATGTTTCTTGATAAATTATGACAGACACAATCAGTCTTTACAAAGAGCTTTTTAACACCATTCACACTGCTGTAACTCAAGGGCAAGGCATTTGTATGTATTTCAGTCTTGCAGAGACTACAAACACACACACACACACACACCCAGAGAGACAGAGAGAGACAGTGAGAGGGAGAGGGAGGGGAAGAGAGAGAGAGAGAGAGAGAGAGAGAGAGAGAGAGAGAGAGAGAGAATGTGCAGGACTGAGGTGGTGTGATGGTCAGCTGACTCTTGAGCGCTCTGGTGTGATGTCAGCACCCCTTCTGCTCAGCATATCCTGCGCTGTCACCCAGCCCACTGCCTCACTGTGTCCACCAGTCCCCAGCCGTCAGGACAGCCGTCAGGACGACCACCAGTCCCCAGCCATCAGGACGACCTGGCATAGCCCCAGGAACCGAGTTGCCATGTTTGTGCCCTTTCATGCACAGACAGACAGAGAGAGCATGCCCTTCCCAGTGAGTGTGTACACATTCACAAACAACACCTGAGTATGATGAGTTTAAATGACTTTCATTAGTCCAATTAGCTCGAAAAACAACCCCAGCTGACTTGTTTCTTAGCTGTGTGTGCTCAGAGATACTCATCGCTGTGGTAATCTGCAGCGGTTTCCCTGTGGCCCTCTGTATTATTCATTTCCTCTGCTTCCTCCAGCGCTTGATCAGATAAAGCAGAGGTACAAGGAATGCGCCAATAAAACTGAATCGGCGTCCACAAGCGATCACAGTCCTCTCCGTTGTGAGGGGCTGAAGTAGAGGCTCACTGATCACTCCCCGCATTTAGACCGAGGTAACCCAACTCATTAGCTTAAATGCTCAGGCTGTTTGCTTGCTCTTTAGCCCAAAATGCTTGTTGCTCTTTTTGGGAAGTGATCTACACTGTGGACCAGTGTTTTGCACACATCCTGTATAAGTTTCGTCTTAGGCTAAATTGCAATGCCAACAGGGGCTCGGCAGATCCGTTCTAATCTATGCCGGGTTAAATTGATGTCTGCGAGCTAAATGACTGCAGTCCTTGGTATGCACTGTAAGCCCTCTTGTTTATTCTAATTATGGTTTTAAGTGTGATTAGTGAGTGACTGTTATGTGAGTGTCATGTGACTGTCACATGACTGTCATGTGACTGTGTTGGGGAAAGCTAGGGTAGTGCTCTGCAGGGTCCGAGTCAAAAAGCACCTCGTCCACAGCCCTGGCCAACATGTTTGGTTGGTGCAGAGAAGCCTAGGGCAGGGCTGCAGGGAAAGACCCTCATCTCCACACACATTCACAAAGATCTCCTGCCTGCTCACATACCCAGAGACCTGCTCACAGACCCACAGACCTCCTGCCTGCTCACAGACCCACAGACGTCCTCCAGAGGCATATGTATGTGCACATGCTGCACAGCACCATGGATGTTGTCAGGCTCAGGCCACGATCCATTTGAAACAAATGGACACCATCAAATCGAGTGTAGTGGAATCGAGCCAGGTGATGAGAAAAGCATACACTGTCATCAGCGCCGTTCCCATGCAGACACGGCTCTTTGAGCCCCGCACTGGCGTTTGCTGCCCTCATTTACTGCTGGGACTGATGGAATCTAATTTATTATATGGAGTGAGGGAATTTAATGTGGGCTGTAACCATTTCATGGTGTGCCAGAAAGAAATTAGGCCTGGCTATCTGATCAACATGGCTTTCATTACTGAATCCTGCTGCTGTAGTGTTTGTGCCATTTTGTCGGCCGGGACCTCGTATGGATTCTGCGGTTTCTGTGGAGTTCTCCTTTGGTTCAAGCCCATGTTTCCCTGCTCGTCATCATCCTGCCCTGCTGTGTGATGTGTGCTGGGCCACAAGTTCTTGAACTCTCTTCTGGTATCTGGCTGAGGAAGGAGGAACGCTGAGGTGTGATGGCAGATATATCATATAGCTTCAGCTCATGATGTGTCTGGTTTTGGCCTGTGCTGGTCTATTCTGGAAGCACTGGGAGTGGCCTGTTCTTGCACCGCAACGGACAAATGCAAGCCTTCACATCTCACTCCTGTGTCTGAAGAAAGCTGTCAGGTACACCAGGTGATGACCATCCACATCGTATACATGTTGCAAACATCATTACATCCTAAATGTGTGGACCACTGGGAAACAATTGCTTCTGGAACTATTATTCATGACCAAACAAAGGTCTGAATTATGAATAATATTTTTGAGATTTTTTTGGCCATTTCTCAGATTGAATAAAGGATCAAGTGACTAGAATCAGAGGTGTTAGAACTACTCTACATGGAAAGCTGACAGGAAACTAGAGTAATAAAAAGTATTTCTTTCAAATTATACTCTGGTATTTGCAAAAGTACTAAAACATTCATGACAGTCTTACAAGAAAATACACTTTGCTGTAGGAAGAAATAAAAAAAATATTTCAAAGTTTAACACATACTACTTTCACACTGAAATGACTTATTAGATTGCCATGGGAAGCCAATATTAATCTTTAACACCACATATATATTGCGTTTGTATTTCATGGATGTCACATGAGAGAAGTCAAACTGCTATTCCCTCAGTCATCTTTGATATACAGATGTTTTTTCCACTCTGCCTTTGTAACAGAGATGGTAATGTCAGCTGCAGCATGGTGAATAATGAAAAGAGAATATTGTCTGTGAAGAAAAAAAGCAAACGAAAAGACACATTGGGTGTAGAACAGGAGGCTGGCAAACACTGCACACGCATAGTGCCAAAGTGTCAACACACACACACACACACACATATTTCAGCTTGCTTGCTTTCTCAAACACTGATTCGTGTGCAGAGGAATCTGGAAACTGTGCGGATGTGCAGCAACTGAGTTTCGAGTCTGGGCCAAGACGGAGGTCTGAGGAGACAAGTGGTGGAGAGCAGAACACACTGGAGCGTGTGGTGTTGAGCAGAACAACCCCATCAGGTCCCCCAGGGAAACACACAAAGTCTCACATAGACGAGTCAATGAAGGAGTGAATGAACAAACTCAAACACACAAACAATTGTTTCGTGAACTAACTAACGAGCTAATGAAGAGAAAACAAGGTTGCAGCAGTGAGTCCTCCCTGTGTGTCTGTTAGGGCCATGGCCCCTCATTGTCACGCATCACCAAGCATCAAACATCTAATTCATCATAATGAGTTTTTGCAAAGGGACTGTGCATAACTTAGATTTGTTATGCATACAGAATATCCAATTGTTCACTACAGTAATTACAGCAAACACAGAAGCATTTGCAATTGTGACAAAGCTCTGCAAACAAGAAATATATACTGTGTTTGGTTTCAGTACTGATGCACCACCCTTGCAAGACCATTGGACAGAAAAATGTCCAACTTTCACTTTAGACCACTTTCTTACAAAGTCTGCGACCCCTTCCCCCCATCTCGTCCCAGTCCCCGTGAAGGTCCAGGACCCCCAAACCCACTCCAGCTCTAATGAAGTAGAGGCCTCCTCATCTCTTCTGCGCACTTGGCTGTTGCACAGCACCACTCCATATTGGCATGCCGCACACTTGAGAGTTGTTTTTCCGCCTCTGGGTCCTGCCACGCAGCGTTTATGAAGCCTTTGAGGCCTTTAGAGGACTAATGAATAACATCTGTTTCTTCTCCTCCTCTAAGCAGAAACATTTACAATTTTGAGAAGATTGCAGCTTCTTTTGGAAGACGATAATCCAGCCTGTAAGGAAAGAGCTCAGGAAGTCATTTGATCTTTTTATTTGTTTCCGTTTTGTCCTTATCTTCCACACGTCGTTTCCTCCTGTCCTCTGCCAGACCAAAGTGTCACTGGCTGACTTCTCCAGCTTACTGTAGGATATCGCCTACTGAGGAATGCTATTTCAGTCGTGCAGCATGTTTGAACTGAAATATTCAGTGGGTATGTTAATTGCTTTAATAACATGCTACTCTTGCAGTTTTCTGGTCAAATGCCTTGACGTTCCGTATTTCCCTTTATGCTGTACCCATCGGATCTGCCTTTTATGCTGCTTAGTCATTTGCTGATGTGAGTCAGAATCGAGCTCTAAATTTGTTTACTTGTGGCTTACATGGTATCGTTTTTAATCAAAATTTCAAAGTTTTCCAGTCTGGTTTTTGAAAATGGTTATGGTACTAAAACTGCACTCTTAAGAGTGACTGATGTTTGCAGCTGATGCAGAAGGAGGGAAGAGGTCTTATTTTACTGGCTTGGAGTGTCGCCTTTTGTACATTGGATCACGCATTACTTAGCACCTGGAACACTGTGTGGATATTAAAGGGACAGCATTGAAATAGCTTGTAAAATGGATTAGAACCTTTTCTGTTGGCAAATACTTTTCTCCATCTGCTGCAGCTAGTTTTGAGGTTCCCCAAAGATCAATTTTGGGTTCAGTTTGTTTCACTATATGTTACCTCTGTGGGCAATTATTAGGAAGCATATCATATCTTTGCTATGGTGATGATACTTAGATGAATCTTTCTCTGGGACTTTTGCAGTTGATTATTGCAACTTTGTAACATAGAGTAGGCCAATAGTCCATGTCACATCTGCAACTTGTGCAAAAATGCTGTGGTTTCCAGAGAAACAGGACATTTTGGACATACCTCCTTCATCTTTCCTGTAAAACAATTTTAACACCTAAGTTAGTGTAGTGAAATCAGCCATGATGACTTGCAATGGTTCAGAAGCCAAAATGAGGTCCAATAGAATAGACGGATGTCTCTGATAAAGTGGCCATTCAGTGTGTTTTAATACATGGACACACACAAACACACAAGCAAACATATGCCTTCACCATACACTATACCAATTCTTAAAGTAGTAAGTAGTGGCATGGACAGATCCCACATGGTGTTGGAAACATTGAGAGTCTGGACCATGTTAGAAGTGCTGAAGGTGTGTCAGCTGCACATACATCCTGCAAATCTTTCCCTTTCCACCACATAGCACAGTGATAGATCCCAGTATGGTGACTCCGATCACTCCGATCCCATTATGGTGATCCCAGTATATATATTGACTGGGTAGGCCCCTGAGTATTTCTTCTCACGATCATGGTACCAGCTGAGGTGACTTGGGCTTAGGGACATAGTGCTTAATATTTTGTGGAAGTAGACCTTGTAAGATGGTAAACTCTGCTCATAAAGACATTTAAATAGTCAGCAACAATACTTACCTGCTCTGAATGTATCCTGAGATTGAGCAGAGTGTAACCAGAGACTGAGGACAGTAACCACAGAGTGAGCTCTGCCTTCTGGCACTCATTTATTGAGTTGACCAGTCAATAAACCTGGCAACCATTTATAGTCCTGAGTAGAAGATGTAAGTATATAAACATATAGTGACTCCATTAGTTCTGCATCTAATCTGCAGTAGTCCTTTAACTGCAGATGCTTTAGCGCTATTGATAAAGAGAAGCCTATCAGATGCAAAGCCAAACAGGTCGCCCCCACCAAAAGACATTCTCCTTACACCTCTTTGCTAGTGCCTGTCATTCCAGCCCCCAGAAGAAGGTGAACTTTCCTACTCGTCTGTTCCAACAGGCAATCCGATAAGTGCACACATTTGTCATATGTTAACAGACATATCTCATCATGTGTGGACAAATTCATCTTGACTTGAAAGCAGTCTTGACTTAAAGCAGTCTTGGTGGTGAGATTGGTCTCTGCCGTCATCACATATCACACTGTATTGATGTTTGGGGACCAAGCTTGTGCCAAGAAATCATACCCCATACACCATTATACCAACGCCATCCTAAACTGTTGACAAGGCAGGTTGTGTCCATGGATTCAGTCCACTTAGACCAATTTTTGAACCTGCCATTTCCATGTCACAGCAGGAATCAAGATTCCTCAGACTAGGCAACATTTTTCTAATCTTCGTTTATCCAGACTTGGTCAGCCTCTGCCCACTGTAGCCTCAAATTCCTGTTCTTGGCTGACAGAAATGAAACTCAATGTGGTTGTCTGCTGATGTAGCCCATCCGCCTTAAGGTTCAATGTATTGGTGTGTTCTGAAATGCTATTCTGCTCACTATGGCTGTATAAAATGTTTATTTGAGTTTGCGTAGACTTCCTGTCAACCCAAACGAAGAATGGTTATTTGAGTTACCATAGACTTCCTGTCAGTTCGAACCAGTCTGGCCATTCTCCTGACCTCTCTCATCAACGAGGCATTTCCGCCCACAGAACTGCTGCTTGCTGACTATTCTTTGGTTTTGCACCATTCTGGCTGAACTCTAGATACTTCTGTATGAGAAAATCTAACTGTAGATACTGCTGCATGAAAAATCCAAAGACATCAGCACTTTCTGGAATACTCAGGCCAGTCTGTCTGGCACCACCAACATGCCACAGTCAAAGTCACTCAGATCACCCCCCACCACCACCACCACCACCACCTTCTGATTCTTAACATGAACATTAAATGATGCACACTGTGTTCATGTCACATGATTATCTGACTGGATACTTAAATGAATGAGCAGGGTTACATGAATGTTCCTAATATTGTGTCTGGTGAGTGTGTGTGTGTGTGTACCCTATGCTCCCTCTAAAACATCTTCCACTCATTTCTCTATTACAATATAAAACCTATCAAAAGCTGACGTGTCTTGTTTAACTCTTGACATTGAAAACAGGGTGAGGCAGTTGTAGCTAGTTGTGTGACAATGTGAGCCTGAGGTGCTTTTCCAAAATGCTATCAAGTCCACAATTTCATTGTCTGGGTAATAAGTAAAGGGAGGCAAGTTCAGTAACAATGTGTCACGGTGACGCCCCGGACTCCTCCCTAAGGGCGTGTTTATGTCGTCTGAGTCCTTATGTGTAGTTCCGTGGGTGTGTGCCGGTGTGGGTGTGTTCCTTAGTCTCACCTGTGGCTCGTCTCGTCATCACGATGGGATAGTGTTGTTCGTCTATTTAATGTGTGCTTGCGCAGTGTCCCGTGCTCGTCTTTGTTAGAGTCATTATAGTGGAGTGGTGCGTGTGAATGTTGTGTTTTCGCTGGAGAGCGCTGCGTGTAAAAAAGACGCTAAATAAACCATTGAAAGCTCAAGATCAGGTCGTTTGTCTCTGCATCCAATTCCGACGCTCCACCGTGACAGAAAGACGAGCCGCAAGGGATGCCAGGGCTCCGTGAAAAGGGGAGGAGGTCCGGTACGCATGGGACACAGAAAGGAGGGCATCGGCGTGCCTCTTCAAACCGGTGCCGTCCCGTGTCTCCTCCGAACCCACGGCCCATAGAACCAGAGACGGACTTGAGGAGTGAGGGGGAACGGATAACCGAATACCTGCTGCAACACCCTCTCGAGGCCGAGGAGAAGGGGTTGACGGGCTATTACCGTCAACTCGCGGAGGCTGCATGGGCGAACCGAGCCCACCAGCCCGTGAGGGACTTCCTCTCCAGGGAGAATCGGCTTCAGCAGCGGTCGATTTATGCCGCCCTCCTAGCAGACGAGTTAGAGGAGGGAACAGGCTCGACGGTCGGGATGGTCACCGGTATGGTAAGGATGTCACCACCAGAGAGCGAGCTTGGAGACTCCGAGGTGGACGAGGGTTCCCCCCCTTCGGAGTGCTCAAGAAGCACGGAGTGTTATATGGGGAAGTATGACAACCTCCCTCCCTCCGAGTATGCACCGGAGGCAGAAAATGACTACTGGGAGAAGAACCCTGAGGAAGATGAGAGAAGTGACTACTCGGGTTATTCCCAGCGTACGGAGTGTTATATGGGGAAGTATGACAACCTCCCTCCCTCCGAGTATGCACCGGAGGCAGAAAAGGACTACTGGGAGAAGAACCCAGAGGAAGATGAGAGAAGTGACTACTCGGGTTATTCCCAGCGTACGCAGCGATACGTGGGGGGAAATGTTAGCCCTTCCCTCTCCGTGTACGGGCCAGAATGCGAGGGAGAGTGGAGAGAGGAGGATAGCCCCCTCTTCTTCGAGTGCTCGGACAAGGGGCGAAAGTCAGAGGGCAGGATCCTCAATCCGCCGGTCGCGGAGGAACCCATGGACACTGGAGAGTTCGTGTCCGGGGGGAGGCTCACTTCTCCGTCAAGGTCCGAGGGCAGGGAGATGGACTGCCAGCAGGACAGTGCGACGAAAGAGGTCGACATGAGGAGTTGTGGCTCCTCAGAAGGACAGAGGAGTTTTGGGGAAGGACCTGGAGAGGTTTCCCCAGCGAAGGGGATAAGGTCCCGGTACACAGCCACAGGGAAAAAAAGGCAAGCGCTCCCGTAACGCCGCGGGGGAAGATAAAAGCCCAAGGGCGCCCGCCTCGCGCTGGGAGGCAAGCTCCAGCAACGCCTCGGGGGGCGAGAAAGGCCACAGGGAGTCCGCCGCGATCGGGTAAGCGCACCCCGGTGAAAGCCCGGAGGAAGAAGAGTCGTGCCACCCAGACCCCGGAACCGACGCAAGCTTCTGATTCCCCTACGGCGGGGAGAGGGACCCCGGCTGCCGCGACGGGAGAGGGGTGCATACCGGTACCGCAACAGGCGCCCCCTAGGGGTCGCGGATGCAGGCAGGAAAGCCTGCTCCACTATTTCCCCTGCTTTTCGGTTCCTGTGTTTATACCTGTTCCCGTGTTTATGCCTAATCCCCTTTTCCCCTTCGTGCCCATGTTGGTGTGTATGCCTGTGTGTGTGTTCGTGCCAGTCGTGTCATTGTTTAACGTGTTGTCGCCTGTCTTCCCCAGGGGGTGGTCTAGGCGTCGTCGCGGTGGAGCCCCTCGCAGAGGAGTCGACTCTCGCTAAGCTAAGGTCCCTGGCGGTCCCGGACCTGTTCTTAGAAGTGGGTCCGGGCGTTACAGCTACGCTGGGCAACCCGAGGACGGAGGTTGCCCTTGGTGGGGGCTCTGTCACGGTGACGCCCGGACTCCTCCCTAAGGGCGTGTTTATGTCGTCTGAGTCCTTATGTGTAGTTCCGTGGGTGTGTGCCGGTGTGGGTGTGTTCCTTAGTCTCACCTGTGGCTCGTCTCGTCATCACGATGGGATAGTGTTGTTCGTCTATTTAATGTGTGCTTGCGCAGTGTCCCGTGCTCGTCTTTGTTAGAGTCATTATAGTGGAGTGGTGCGTGTGAATGTTGTGTGTTCGCGCTGGAGAGCGCTGCGTGTAAAAAAGACGCTAAATAAACCATTGAAAGCTCAAGATCAGGTCGTTTGTCTCTGCATCCAATTCCGACGCTCCACCGTGACACAATGATTTACAATTGAAGTTTATGTGGATTGACCCAGTGTTGCCGTGGGTGGTAGTTGGCTAACATTATTCATTCTGTCAGACTGGGAGCAAATTATTTGCGTGTTCTTGACCTTCTCGTTTCATCCAGTAGTGTAATCAGTCATACTGAGAGATGAAGGTTTATTTTTATGCTGTGACTTAGGTCTACTTGCTTTCCTGCTGACAGAGGCCACTTCATGAGCTTGGCCTTTGGGTTGATTAGCTTGATTCCTTGTTATGTTTGTTAAGTCTTGACTTGAGACTTAAGTGAATTCATAGTCTCACACCTACGTGTGGTTCTTACTCCCACCTCTACATCCATTACAGTTGACTCTTAGCTTTAGCACAGCCAAACCTGTTAACTGTTCTGGAAGTCAATAAGATTTGTGAACCTAGTGCTAGCCAAGACCTTTGGTTGGGTGACAATATAAATACAATATGGTAATTGCAACACAACATGACAGATTTTTAATTACTTCAACTGATGTATGACCTCAAGCTTTCAGCCTCCATTTGAACATCAGCATCCAGCATCCATTTCAAATCTTGTCTTTGAAAGGCTTCTTTCCCAGACTACACCTGCTTTGTAAGGGACTCCACATCACACAGATGTTTGGGTTAATGTCTTAGACATCACGACATGGTATCTAGTAGCAAGATGTCCGAAATAGCAAATCTATGGAGAATACCATCTCCACTTTTACTTAACAGCCAGGAACAGAGCCACCCGCCTCAGGCAGGAACTAGCGTGGAGAGACCACCTTGCCGAATGTTGAGTATGGAAAGACCCAAAAGGCCACATTATGTTGTATATGCTGGGGGGGGGTAAACACTACCACATGAGTAACATAGGCCCATGATGGAGGCCAGATGTTGTACAAGCAGAGAGCCAACTGCTTTTGGAGAGAAGCTGTGCAGTAATTTTGCTGTCCACCACTGATGGTTTGGCCCTATTACAGTTTGGCTGCAGTTCTAATGAGTAAGAATGCAGGGCACATGAATCTTATGACTGTACACAACTTGTTGAACCCAGAGCCAAACCTAACATCTTGCCTACTTAAAATAATTACACACACACACACACACACACACACACACACACATGCACACACATTTGTGTATGTTTATGTGTGGCAAACTGTACAATTCTTGAATCTGCCATCAGTACGTAAAGAGTCATCTAGGGTATCAATGCAAAGGACAGCCGGATATCCCAGCGCTCTGGCGCTTTTCTCAAATTCTATCAGCTCGAGATGTTTCTCACCCATGCCACAGTAACATAATGTATTCTGTGTACTGTGGGCATAAGCAGTTTGCTCTCACAGTTGATGAATAACTTTCGTCTGAAACGCTCTGCTTCTCTGCGGTTCTGACTACCCTCACCCCTTCACTACAATACACTGGACACATGCAGAACCTTCTACCGACGCTATACGTAAAGACAGTGAGCTGGAACACTCAGTCAGCTGGACGTCCTGTCTCCGCTACGCTTCGCTTTTTGTGCGAAGGCGACGCCTCTGAGAGGAAACACTTATGTAACAGGTGGTGGATGGCTCCAGATACATGTGGCTGAAACGCCTCTCTGTGCTCTGAGACTGCTCTCTGGTTTCACAGTATCAGAGTGCGACTGTGCTCCTTCCAAGAAAGCCTGTAACCAATACCGCAGCGGGCTTTAATGCCATAATGACTTTAGCAAATCACAAGCAGAAGACCCAGAGGCACGATGCACTCAGCTATTATCTGCATCCCAGCGTACGAACCACTACATGCAAGTTGTTTTCTGTTCACACTTTGGCAAAACTCGAATATAAAAGTCCAGTAATGGACTCTTACTACATCGTGTAATAAGATCATATTAATTTAAGGGTTCTACAGAAAAAAAAACTATTTTTCTCAAAATCACTTAATTTTAAACACATGTAGCTGTTTGCACAAAGACTTTGTTTTATAAGCATGTAGCTGCATACACAAAGGAAGCAGGTGATGAGAGCAGACATTTAATGAGCAATCTCAGAAAACAGGTCTCAAAGAAAACCCTGGGAGATCTTATTGCGTGCCAATCACCAAGCACTCAGAATCGCTTGATAGAGTTTAAATTGAAAGAAGACTTGTGCAGAAGCGTTGACGTCGAGGAGAGATACAAACTCACCGAGGCTCAACAGACTGACAATGCAGCGATGACAGACACGCAGCTCCACTGCTGCTGATAACGATGATAATATCTAATCGATTCTGATAAGGATGATAATATCCAATCTGTTCTGGGCCATGGTGATGCTTCGTCCCCCATTCATGGGCTATCAATTTCAACAAGGTTCTGGAATTTGGGGGCTTATTATTAGACTGAAGAAGCGACTGCACTGTGCGTGAGCCATTGTTGTTTTCAAGCCATGCGCTTAATCTCTGACTCTTGATTCAGTGATAGGAAAGCAAGTCTTGGCCAACCTTTGTTTGTTTATTGGGCTAATGAAGAACAGGTTGGATCTGCTTCTCTGCTGGTCTTGGAGACTTGGCTCAGGTCTAATAAACTGCCTGCCAATATGCAACGATGATGATGATGATGATGATGATGATGATGATGATGATGATGATGTTGATGGTGGCGGTGATGATGAGGATGATGATGAGGATGATGATGAATAGCAGTATGATACATAGTAAAACTTAGTAAAACATAGTAAAACAATGGCAAACTGCTGAAACTGCACAGCAGTGTTTTTAAAAGAGCTGGCCATAGTGGTCAGTATGACTCATTTGATTTTACTGTGCTGTGCTGTTGAACAACAAAGCATCTGAGTTTCATAACTACATCTGCTTAGCATTTCGCTGCACATGTCCAAATCTCAGTGAGGTGCTAGACCAGCTCTCCATATGGATGTCCACCTAGTAACAACAATATATTAGTCCAGCTCTCCATATGGATGTCCACCTAGTAACAACACCATATTAGATCAGCTCTCCATATGGATGTCCACCTAGTAACAACACCATATTAGATCAGCTCTCCATATGGATGCTCACCTTGTAACACCACATTAGAACAGCTGGGTGCAGAACCATCCCTGGGTGTAGAACCACCCCTGACTGCAGACACCCAGAGGGGTAATGTTCTACTGTTGAAATGCTAACTAATAACCAAAAAATAACTAAAAAATGCTAACCAAACTAATATCATACCCAATTATCATAACAAATTATGACATAAGCAATGACCAATTATCATGAAAATTATCATATAACCAATTACCAATTATCATTAACAATTATCATTATCGCTCTTTGCTTTGCACATCACAATTTATCTGCTCCACTGTCAGATAATGGGTTCAGTGAAAACCGGCATAAGCCCTTGTAATCTAACTTAAACGTTTTGCCCCTGAAGACTCAATATCGAAAAGATGCAAATAACATTTTTTTTCTTTTAGAATATGACACTATCTGCCATCAAAATGTTTTATTAAAAATAGTGCGACTGGGTGTTGGAGGTGGGAGGGAGGGGGACCCATCTGAGAGAGAACATCATGCAGTACAATCTACCATCAGTACTGGACAGAAACAGTAGGAACATTCACAGGTATTGGAGAATCAAATTTTGGTTAATTAATGTAAAACGGTTATGACATTTCAAAATGTAAACATTCAAGAAAACAAATAGCTTAGCTTTAAAGTCAGCTTCCACTCTGGAAGAATGCATGTCTGTGGACCTTTCTAACAGGAGGAAAAAGGACTACCATGATAAGAGCATTATACACCATCCCCAGTCTGGAAGAACGAGGGCAGAATTTGTGAAAAAGTTGGGTGTTGTGTCCAGTTGGCGTTCACCGGGTCTCCCTGGACCAAAACAAGATCAGCACTGTCTACAAATGAAGTGTGAGGTGCTGAGGCTCAGGCTTGACTTGGGGGTGGAGTTAGTGGATCCTTTTGGGATCCCTTAACCAAAAGATCATCTCTTATTGGCTCAGTGAGTGCTGGTAGGACGTTCTGCTGAAACGAAGCACTGCGAGTCGAACTGGTGAATGACCAGCATCCCTTGATTTCGGGACTGGGCCACGCTGTCACCATCTCATCAGTCATCGCTACCTCCTGGCCTGCTTTCTCCTTCCACCCGCAGGCGTGAATAGAAGCGTAGTGTTTATGTAGGCTGAAGATCGTATGTGTGAGCAGGGATAAAGGCGGAGGGAATGAACAGAGTGAAAGAGAGAATTAGCAGAGAGAGAGAGAGAGAGAGAGAGAGAGAGAGAGAGAGAGAGAGAGAGAGAGAGAGGAGTTGGCACTGTAGCCCAGTAAATCGAGCTGGTCATCAATCACCCTCAGTAATGTTATGTAATCAAGTGCGGCTGGGAGGGTTGGGGGAGGCCCACTTGAACAGCTGCTGCTTCTGAGCATGCTCAGTCAGACTCAGCATATTGTTGTCCATTTGAAAAACATGGAAGCATGCTAGAAAACTCTTCTTGCTCTCTGAGCAGTCCTACACTAACACATGCATTACATTTACTAGTACAGGATCAATAAATCCACAGTGGCTGCATTTCCAAAAACATTAAACAGGAAACATGTACTTGCTTTGAACCTCATTTTCCCAGCAAAAATCCTTATCCTTACAACAGAAACAGACATACATGTGATGCGATCCAAGTGGATATCAGAGTTTGGTGTTTGTTTTTATAAACTACAAAACCTGTTTTATAAAACAGGTCTTCACACACTGGATCCTGTTTGGCATATTATTTGACAGAAGCGCTCATGTGCCAAACTGATATTCATTCACAGTAAGTCCTGGCACAAGTCCGGGCAGAGCTTCTCCTCAGGAGTTCGCCTTACCCTGTAGACGCACGCACGCACGCACGCACGCATGGACCCAGCGAAGCCAGCGAAACCAGAGAAAGCAGTTAATAGAGCATTGCCTTTCAGGCACCATTTGGGCTCTTAAGGGATATTCTACTATATTAACCGATTTCTAGCATTTTTCATACTGTGAGTGCTGAAGATCACAGATACACTTTCAGTCATCATTTCTGTAACATCGTACAGTAAGACCTTATTTTAAATTCAGTATGTAACATGTAATATAAATTTTCAAGTATTGCGTTTTCAAAATGTGAATGACAGTGTTTTCCAATTTTTCAGCTGCGGTGCTGTTTACTATCCCCAGCATGCACAAGTGTCTCTGCTATGCCCAGATTTGCATCCTATGCTGTGCTTGTCCCGTATTAAAGCATTAACTACTGCTGTTTTTAGGGAGAGGTCGGCGTTACCCTTCTCCTTGACTCTAGAAGGCTTTCTGAAAGGAACAGCAGTAGCTTGTGACAGAAAATTGTAGCTTCTTCCTGGATCTTTCTCAACCAATCAGAGCTAAGCCTGGTAGCTGTTAAGAACACACTTTGTGCTGGGCTTACAGCTTCTTTTGATGTGACAGTTTTATTAGGCAACCCGGCACTGATGTGTGTGGTGGAAGCAATTAAGCATCAGATCTTTTCTGCAATAGCACACATAATGACAGGATGATCTTTCTAGATCTTTCTGTGCAGTTAGAACAGGGGAACAAGACACTAGTCAATGTTTGCATCTCAAGCTCTGATGGAGTGACGTGCCCTTACATCTGCGCATGTAAATGGCACACACATATGACTGCAATGTGCTACTCCTTAAACAGTGCTGCCAGAGGAAGGTTACTTATGTAAAAAGTCATGATGGAGTGGTAGACTGGATCCAGGGCAGGTGCCTTAAAGTAGATAAAGAGAGAGAGAGAGAGAGAGAGAGAGAGAATCTGATGAACAGTAAGTGCCAGAATGATGGAGGTCCACTGTGAGTCAGTCCATAGAGGATGAATGTTTATCTAAATCTGTCATTTATTATACTTTGTTATTTCCCTTTTCATTTTATCATCTATCCTTCCAGCTTTCCATGTCATTTCTAAAATAGAATCTACAACAGAACAGTTATTTATAGGGTTTTAGAATGCGCTGTCCCACAGCGACACAGCCTACCAACCAACTGCCAATCTCACATCCATTTAAAAGAAGCAAACAAATACCACTGTTTGCAAGAAATGCTATTGTTTTTGCATGCGCCAGCACAGTATTAGAAACTTCTCTGCGGGAGCAGCATGTGAATAATAATGATATTTCTGCAGGGGTCTGCTTAGTGCCACAAAACTTATCATGTTGTGTTCTACTGCCATCTAGTGGACAACCAAAGCATTGCCCCACTCTGAGTTACCAGCAGAGCAACAGTGTAATTAGTCCGGACATGATTAGACCACAGACAGTGGAGAAAGGGATGGTGTGTCACAGCTGGATATGATGCAGTCATAAGGAGCTCGGTAGTAGCCTCAACTGACCAACGTATGAATAAAAGGGAAAAAATGCTAAACGAATTTGTCTGTGAGTTACTGGACAAGAATATCGTTTTTATTAAACATATAATTTCCATCTTTATATAACAGAGACGTCGGGCTGTTTCTCGATTCTAACAAATGTTAGAAGACCAAAAGATATTAATATTACCCGATATTTAATTTGCAGCAATAATATAAATAAAAGATTGGTGGACCATGAGAATGGTGGTGACCGTAGAAAAACGCCTGTGTGGGGGCGGGGGTGCTGTTTATGGGTTCCTGTGTCCACACTGTGTCTACAGAGGCCACTCAAGGCAGCCCGGGGTGCCTCAATCTGCCAACTGGTTGAAATTTAAGACCCCCAGCCCCCTCTCCGCCTCCTCCGCGCTCCCTCACACACACACACACACCTCACTCGGAGCCGTTATTCGGGGTGCCTGCTGAGGTTTCTGCCACACACTCGAACGAGTGCTCGAGTTTGAGGCAGCTGGATAGGTAAGATGTATGGGCATTTTCTGTGGATGGAGTGGACTGTAGTGAATTTGCTAACACCACCATTTTTTATTTGGGTTCAAGCATGATTTTTTCCCCCTAGTTTTTTGGTTGCGTTCACTGCACTGTGACTTGCAAGACCGCAGCTTGCTGCACACCATACACCAGATGTCGGGATTCCTCCTTTGGTGGAAGTAAAAGGTTCAAAGACTTTTAAAGAACTGTAGGCCTGTAAGGGAGAGATCTCACCGAATTTTCGGAGCTGACAGGTTGTTTTGTTTGTTTAAGAAGTAAATGTGATTCGGTTACACACGTCAAGTCTTTTTCAAGACGTTTTAAGTTTATACATGCAGTGAAATCTTAATTCTAAGTAAACCAACGTCATGCGCGACCTTCTGATGACGTAAGTCTATTACGCTAAACACGCGCACGCGCACGCCTTCCCCATCCTGTCAAGTTACTCAAAAATCATGAGTCGCAGATTCTAACAGACCTTGTATCTGTTGTACATTGAGGACCCTTAATAATTACCCTGTGGTGTTTATTAGTGAGTTTCCTGTCTTCCCATAAAATGCGAGAAACACAAAGCGTATTTTTTTTGTTGTAAAAATAGCCTGCTTAGCCGTACTGCAATGCCACTACACGCGGAAGTGAGTTGTTTCGCTCGCGCAATAGCGTGCGTGCTTCTCCTCTTATTGATGTCTGGCTCGTCACCTGATTGATGCGACTGTGGAGTCATGCTTTTTTACCCATAATGTAGGCTAATCTTAATATAAGCACAAATAAATCTTTAATGTAAAACGGTAGGATAATTTTTTTACTTGAATTTGCATGTTAGTATAGAACTGGCACGATTAATCTTATTGGACCTTTCTGTACCTTCTGTACCTTTCTAATGGTCATCGAAACCATTACACGGAGCCCCATTTCTTTCTTTGTAGGTTTAAATACATATCTATTACTACCTGTTGTATCGTAAACGTTATACTAACTAGCAAACTACAAACGTCACGTTAATCGTTATGACTTTCCAGAATAGGTCCTCTACGTCAACTGCGTGTAGAGTAGGGCATCATCATTTTTAAGCGAATCAAGATGTTTATCTAAGCATTGCCCTAGATGGGATTGTACGAACCTGATAAATCTGATCTGTCATTGCTAAGCACGATGTTACTGCACTAGTGTAACAATGCTTATATTCAACGCACGATGACGCCAGCGTGCTGCCACGTTCAAGTTCAAGTCCAAGTCCACATTGGGTTATGATAGTTTCTAACATCTATCATCGAAGCTTTAGGGGATGTGTGTAATACAGAGTCCACGACATCGGGTCAGTGTAGTACACTAAGTTGTGTTGCCTTGGTAACTGAGTGAGCTGCATTTTAAATAAAGCTAACAGTGGACTATCAGATTCATAAGAACCAAGGAAGCCTGGTTTACTTTTGCCCCACGGGCCATGTTCCCTTTTGTCAACCAGAGAGAGCGGTAGAGGCTTCACCATGCCTGCGGACGAGACCTACCAGAGGAAGGGCGGAGCGCGCAGGAAGTCCAGGAAGGGCAAGAGCAAAGGGGAGGGGAACGAGCGGCCCAGCCACCTGAACAGCCACCAGGAGGCGCCGCTTCCACCTCTGGTCCCGACGCCTGCAAAGCCCGCGGAAGAGAAGAGGAGGCCGGGGCGAGGCAAGGAAGAGGAAGAGTCGGCGCTGACCATCGGCCTGCAGGTCCTCTGCCCCTACCTGCTGGCTGGGATGGGCATGGTGCTGGCCGGCATGGTGCTGGACAGTGTGCAGGTGAGGACGGTGTGCAGGTGATGCTCAGCCGCCGCCGCTCTTGGTAGGCGTTTTGATGTCGCTGTAAACCCTCACGTGAGAACATTGAATATTGCTCTTCAGGTTTAGGTTCCTTTTGACGATGGTTTTAGAATTCGGACGTGGCTGTCAAACACACAGCCAACTGTGAACTGACACTGGTGAACTGACACTGGACAGTCCAGTTAAATCAACGGATGTTTCTTACAGCCACAGACAGTGAAGACAGCACTTTGTGTACTAGATCACTGAATCACTTCAGTCAGACCAGAGTATTTTTCCTTTTTTTTTGTAGAAAAGTCCTAAAGATCTGGAGAGTGAAACCAACAGCAGCACCTGGAACTTTCCCCTGCTAGCTGCTTGGTAGTCTGAGTCTGCAGCAGTGTGCACCTGCACTCTAATGCACAGGCTTTACCGTAGTGTTACTGCCACACTCCTGTGCCTTATGCTACACTGTTTAGGCGGTCTATGCATAAGTGGCGCTACTCCATGGCTTTCCGTCAGAATCCTGGGACTTGTTCGTTGGATTCTGTTTCCGTTGTTGCATGCATTGACCGTACCATTGCATCGACCAAACCGTGGGCTTTGGCATCAGTAAATGGTTAGTAAATAATGAATTTCTAATAATTTATTTGTTTAACTTGATTTGAAATCTGTTTTTTATCTTTCAAAACACACAAAACAAATAAAATACAGAAAAAAGTGACAGCGTAAAACCACTCTGAGCAGCAGGCATATTAGGTCTAGTTCACACGTAAAAGTGCTGAAGATCCATCCACTGGCCTGTGTCCATTAAATATTCAGACTCTCTAAATCAATTTTTACAACCATGCTAAAAACTGTCCCGCCACACCCCAGATATTCACATAATCTGTTTATTCCCCACTAAAACGTCCATTGTTTTAGCTATTAATACAACTTCCACAAAGCAGGGCAGCCAGCCAGCGCCTCTTTGATAACACTCATGACATTTAATTAGAAGTGTCTGTGTGTGAATGTGCAGTGTTGGTAGTTACAGTAAGCTACAAAAGGACACACAGAAAGCTGTGTGTGTGTGCGTGTGTGTGTCTGTGTGTGTGTGTTGCCTACTACTTAAGAAAATAGTACGGACTGCTTGTGTCATGCCTGAGACCAACAATAACAAGAAAAGAATGCGACCCTCTGTGAGGAATACAGCGGCTCAATATTGTCTGAATAATCATTATAAATTGAATAAACCTGACGGAAGATAAGGACACAGCTGAACTGTGTATTTTGTAGCCACCTTAATGTTACACTGTAATGACAGCCTGCTACTTCATAAATTAGTTAGCTAGCTTCTCAAGATAGCCTTCTCCAGCAACCTTTTCTGCAGCTTGTCAAACTTTGCAAGAACATTGTTAATTAAATTTTCATGCAGACACATCAACACAGTAACGTGACACCGACCGCTAGCCTGGCGTTCCTTACTCAACTCCCATTTGTCTTTCTAGCTTTGTGTAAGTTCTTAATTCTGGATCGAACATGCTCGCGTTTCTCTATGAGATAAATAATTCAGAAAGATGTTATCATCCAGGCATTGTTCTTCAGGGATACTATCTGGGTTGGTAGGTAGGTGTGTGTGTGTGTGTGTTTGTGTGAGGGAGAGTGTAAGTGTAAAAGTCTCATTGGAAAACCTTGGGGACAGTCACATTTTTTGGATGTGAATAAAAACAGGTCAGGATATAGAAATATCAGTGACCAGTGACCCCATCTTGAGCAGTTTCAAATCCAGCCACTGTTTCAGGGTCCATATCGTGCATTCAAATTCCTAATGTGAAATCTGTGAACTGCCATTTACTGCCAAACCCAGTCCAGTTGAGGGGTTATTGCGTTCGCGGCTGCGGGGATCTGGGGAGTGTTCCACCCGGACATGGAGGTGTTTTGGACGGGAGCTGAAGAGTGGCCGCAGCGCAGCCTGGAGAATCTGCCGCGTCACTGCGGCGTGCTCGTCTCTGGGCTCCCATTCTCCTGCTGAGTCATGTCTCTCCATCGTGCTCTCTCTCTCCCTCTGTCTCCCTCTATCTCTCTTTCTGTCTCTCCCTTGCTCTCTCTCATTCTCTACCACCCTCTTATCACCCCCCCCACACACACACACAAACACACACATACACACTCCCTCTGCCTATAAATGCTCCACTTGCTGCCGATAAGACGTAGCTGCAGGTGGGCGGAGACACCTGGTGGGGGAGTGGGAGCATCGCTCAGTAGGGGGACGCGGCTCAGTAGGGGGACGCAGCTTTGAGACGCAGCTCAGTAGGGGGATGCGGCTCAGTAAGGGGACGCAGCTCTGAGACGCAGCTCAGTAGGGGGACGGACGCGAGGGACAGCCAGACACCGGCTGCAGATCCAGCACAGGGAAGGCAGTGAACACAGGAGAATGACTGCTGAAGAGGAGCTTCGGTGTGATTGTCATGGGGCTGGGCGTGCTTATGTCACCTGAAGGGGAGGGGGCAGAGAGAGGGGAGGGGCAGCTTACAGAATGGAACAAAGCAAAGAGCTCAACATGTGTTTGTGTCAGCCTTGCTACCTGCCAGACCTGGCCTGAGGCCAGAACCATTTAGAGTGGATGACTACGTGTGTGTGTGTGTGTGTGTCAGGAGCCAGAGCGAAGTGTGTGTTGCGATGATGGTGAGTCACGGTATTGGTGACGAGGCAAGGACACCACAAGCGTGCGCGCACACACACACACACACACATACACACATACACACACCTGCCTCCATGGTAGAGCGCTCACACAAATGGATGTGCTGTCTTGATCTATCAGTGGTTTGAGCGAGGGGGGTTGTCTGGGGTTGGTGGGAAACTGCTCTGGGCATAACCCTGTCCTACCAGTTGCTCTTTGTCTGCGAGGCATGTGGTAGTGGAGGGGAGCTGGTCCAGAATAAAACAACTCTGAAGGATCCACTGAGTGAAAAATGTCTAACGATGTCGACTAGCTTGGACACATTTTACACCGTTCTTTGGGATGTTCATTGGGACCGTTCGAGTGGGACAGAGTGGAACAGAGTGACTTTTAAACTGTTTAGCGGGACAAGGCAAAACACGGTATTCACCTTGCCATCACCTGACTTCTCTGGGCTCTGTGTGGTATGCTAAGGAGGCAAAGATAAGGAAGTAATTTCTTCACTCTTCAGATGTCTCTTTATGTCATGTGAGCCCTGGAAATCTTTTTTTACTCAAGCTATACAGACATTTTGGCATTCAGAATTCTATTCTTCAGTTCTTTTTCCCTGAGATTCTATAATTTCTTGCCTGACCATGAAGAGCCAGTCACAGGGGCGTTGAAGTGGCAATTATTGGCATCCGGTGAGAGTTCCAGGAACAGTGGCATCTCGTTCCCTGACCTATCAGACCTCTGGAAGGCATCTCGGCTGGGGGATGAGGTAGCAGTCATGGTGGTGACACAGTTGGAACTGGAGTTGTTCTACCAGGGGAAGAAGCTTCGTGGTTTCACCTGTAAGCTGACCCGGTCGTCACAGGGCTTCCTGCCGGAGAGCTCCTACCTCATTGCTGCTCAGGTCCTACTGCCATACCTGGTCTCTGGACTGGGCATGGTGGCAGCAGGAATCGTCATGGATGCCATTCAAGTAGGAGCATATCTGTGTGTGTTGTGCCAGTTGGCAAGTTTGTGCTGTACTCGATGAGAAGCTGCAACTCCTTCCAAGTAGTCACATGTTCACATGGCTTTTGCACAGCGATGTTTACTCTTAATACATTTTTCAAATCGTTCACATTGTACTTTATTTACATGCGCCATTTCTATATTGCTTTTATTCACCCATCTTGTGTCTTTCATAAACAAGAGCCTTGGTGGACTGTGTGCAGCACTTGGCTTGGGTCTGTTTCCAAACAGCTCACTTCCTTTTGTAGCTGTTAACTGAATTTTCAGACATTTAATTTCCATAAGTGTTTTAATCACTGGTTATCCTAAACGTTCGTCTCAGCATGAGACCAAACGATGCAGTCATTCTAAGCCTTATTTGTTTTCTGTAATATCATATAATACGATTTCGTGTGGAAGAGTGGGTAAATTGCTCGACTCCTACCGAAGTACAGCGTAAAATATCACTGAACGAGTTACCCCTCTGTGCTCCCCGATGTTTGGTGTCTGGGAGATAAGGCAGGTGCCATGGGTGCCAGTCTCAGCTATTGAACTGCCAGTGTGAGAGGGATGAGGACAGCACACCCCGACGAACACCGTGTGCTCGAGAGAGCCCGGGATGTGAGCGTTAGTAACCGAGAGAGCCGTGGAGGCGAGCCAGCTATCCGCGTGCGGTCCTGACACGACGGCAGCCTCTCGGGCGGGCGGGGATGTCACGCGGGTTATAAATACACGCGCACAGACAGCCAGGCACTGCTCCTCCTATCGACATATTTTACCAGCGAGCTTATTTTTAGTTACCGGGTTGTGGAAGAGGGCACTCTCACCTGCTAACACGCTAAAAATGGCCATGGCTTGCCGTCGATCGTTATTTATTTATTTATTTATTGTTTACTCTACTTTGTTATTATTATTATTGTTATTTATTTTTATATAACATAAGGAATTGATTTTCTGTCAATACTACCACAAAGATTTGAACGAATGTTAACTGTTGACATTTAAGCAGCTGTTAGTCATGGAGCCTGACTGACTGTGAAGGTGATTTGTAATGTTTGAGGGTGATGACAGCTAGCACTTCACATATGAGCATCTGAGCGTGATGGCTGTGTAAGGTCTGAGCCACTTTATTGCCATGTTTAGAAAACAAGCTCATCCTTAATTAATACTACCGAAATGCAGTACACTGGGGATGTTTCTCACACTGGAAACTATCTTAATCTACAACGATCAGCCATAACATTAAAACCAAAGCATTGTGTAGTGCTGCCAAAACTGTCTTGGCATACACTCCACAAGACCTCTGAAAGTGTCTGGTGATATCTAGTAACAATCTGTTGCCAGGTGGGACATCCATGATTCAGGTTTGTTTTTCCAGCATATCTCACTTGATTGGACCGAGACTGGGGAACTTGGAGGCCAAGTCACCACCATGTCATCATTCACTTCACGTGACAGTAGTTTTAATGCTATGGCTGATGGGTGTAGTATACTTGAAAGATCCTGGAGGCCATGCTGAATTCACTGTAAAAGCGAGTACACTGTAGAGGACACTCATCGTGCTGTCTGAGTCATCTGTGATGCCCCACGGAAAGAAAGAGGTGGGGCTATCGGTGGACGACAAAAAAGTAGTGAATGAACTCACATCATTAAGAATGACTTCTGCAGCACAGTGCATTCAACTTTAATTAAGCTTTAGCACAGTGATGTTAGTGTATGCTTTTGGTATGTCATCAGATGGAAATGTTTAATTACCATGTTCTTATTAATTAGTATTCTCCTCTGCCACTTTGCCCTTAACTGTGTGTGTGTGTGTGTGTGTGTTTCAGCACTGGGAAGTATTTAAAGTTATCACCGAGGTCTTCATCCTGGTTCCTGCTTTGGTCGGCCTGAAGGGGAATCTGGAGATGACCCTGGCCTCTCGCCTATCCACTGCAGTAAGTCCCCTCTGTCCACTGCAGTAAGTCCCCTCTGTCCACTGCAGTAAGTCCCCTCTGTCCACTGCAGTAAGTCCCCTCTGTCCACTGCAGTAAGTCCCCTTTGTCCACTGCAGTAAACCCTCTCTGTCCACTGCAGTAAGTCCCCTCTGTCCACTGTAGTAAGTCCGCTCTGTCCACTGTAGTAGGTCCCCTCTGTCCACTGCAGTAAGTCCCCTCTGTCCACTGCAGTAAGTCCTCTCTGTCCACTGCAGTAAGTACTCTCAGTCCACTGCAGTAAACCCTCTCTGTCCCCTGCAGTAAGTCCCCTCTGTCCACTGCAGTAAACCCTCTCAGTCCACTGCAGTAAACCCTCTCTGTCCACTGCAGTAAACCCTCTCTGTCCACTGCAGTAAACCCTCTCTGTCCACTGCAGTAAACCCTCTCAGTCCACAGCAGTAAACTCTCTCTGTCCACTGCAGTAAGTCCCCTCTGTCCACTGCAGTAAACCCTCTCTGTCCAGTGCAGTAAACCCTCTCAGTCCACTGCAGTAAACCCTCTCTGTCCCCTGCAGTAAGTCCCCTCTGTCCACTGCAGTAAACCCTCTCAGTCCACTGCAGTAAACCCTCTCAGTCCACTGCAGTAAACCCTCTCAGTCCACTGCAGTAAACCCTCTCTGTCCACTGCAGTAAACCCTCTCTGTCCACTGCAGTAAACCCTCTCAGTCCACAGCAGTAAACTATCTCTGTCCACTGCGGTAAGTCCCCTCTGTCCACTGCAGTAAACCCTCTCTATCCACTGCAGTAAACCCTCTCTGTCCAGTGCAGTAAACCCTCTCAGTCCACTGCAGTAAGTCCTCTCTGTCCCCTGCAGTAAGTCATCTCTGTCCCCTGCAGTAAACTCTCTCTGTCCACTGCAGTAAGTCCTCTCAGTCCACTGCAGTAAGTCCTCTCAGTCCACTGCAGTAAGTCCTCTCAGTCCACTGCAGTAAGTCCTCTCAGTCCACTGCAGTAAGTCCTCTCTGTCCCCTGCAGTAAACCCTCTCAGTCCACAGCAGTAAACCCTCTCTGTCCTCTGCAGTAAGTCCCCTGTGTCCAATGCAGTAAACCCTCTCTGTCCTCTGCAGTAAACCCTCTCTGTCCACTGCAGTAAGTCCCCTCTGTCCAATGCAGTAAACCCTCTCTGTCCTCTGCAGTAAACCCTCTCTGTCCACTGCAGTAAACCCTCTCTGTCCTCTGCAGTAAGTCCCCTCTGTCCAATGCAGTAAACCCTCTCTGTCCTCTGCAGTAAACCCTCTCTGTCCACTGCAGTAAACCCTCTCTGTCCTCTGCAGTAAGTCCCCTCTGTCCAATGCAGTAAACCCTCTCAGTCCACAGCAGTAAACCCTCTCTGTCCACTGCTTCACTTCTGATTTTATTTCTCTAGTGCCTCATGCCACAGCCGGTGTCACAAATCTGTGTTATGGTTCAAAAATATTTATATGTTAACTGACACCTGTATCCACTGTCTCCTACAGGCAAACACTGGCCAAATGGATGACCCTAACCAGCAGTGGTTAATGGTGACCAGTAACCTGGCTCTCATTCAGGTCAGCCTCCTATCACGGAACTGCTGTCTTTAAGAACTCCTTACATGCAGGCACTGATACGGACGACACTCCAACCTCCGTGAGAGCAGCACTAAAAAAATCCTTAATGCATTTCAGAAGTAAGCACTGAACTGTGTCTCTGAGATTCCAATGCTGGAAACACGGTATGAGGATGAATAGGTGCAGTTGGAGCAGGAGCACCTGGTGTATTACAGCGCACCATCCAGCAAGACCTTTTCAAAGCAATGACACAGTCACGCATTTATGTTGTAGCACTTTGCATTGCACAGGTACATACTGATTTGTGGGACTCTTATCATGGGATACATGCTCTCTGCTCATGCTTGGAGAAGCTCTGAGAACAGCTATTCATCTGTCCTGTTCTTCTGTCAAATGTCAAAAAGGGACTGATGCAGTCAAGTACTATTAAATACCAATGTTCACCACTAGAGGGCAACCAGGGTGCGAGGCTGAGCTGCTCATCTTTCCCCCAGGTGCAGGCCACCGTGGTGGGCTTCCTGGCAGCGCTGGCGGCCGTGGCCCTGGGTGCCGTGTCCAGAGGCAGCGTGGAGCTGGACCAGGCCGCCGTGCTCTGCGCGAGCAGCGTCACCACCGCATTTGTAGCTGCACTGTCGTTAGGTACCCGATACGCCTCCACCTTCAGGGTCGGGGGTAGATGTGGGCGCACCACTGTCCTGCTCCTGGACTCATGAGTCATGTAATGATGAGCTGATTAACTCGAGCGGCTGTAGCGCATTGGCTGAAGAGGCAGGTGTAAAGTAGGGTCCATCTTACAAGGTGGGGGAGGTCGTGTTCTATCGGTCTGGAGACGGTTTGAAGTGGAGCGGGGTGTACTTTTGTTTTTAATACGATGTATTTTTAGATCCCTTTCAAATGGCATAAAAGAAATGCATCATTAATTCAGTCTCATGAACATCATAATCATGTCTTTAAGGTCCTTGGTTCTCCTGTTGCAGTGTGTTTGATTTCAAAAGGCTTTTGTTTTTCTACTGGCCCAATGAATCATCCTTGAAACCTCTCCTGGCTACCCCTCTAGGGCTGGTGATGGTCGGCGTTATCATCGGCTCCAGGAGGGTGGGCATCAACCCGGACAACGTGGCCACTCCCATCGCTGCCAGTCTGGGTGACCTCATCACCCTGTCCCTTCTGGCGGCCGTGAGCAGCACCCTTTTTCAGTACAGAGGTACGGCTGCACGAAATCCTGTCTGGGCCTGTATAATGTGTAACCTGTTCAACGTAGTGACCATAGGGGCCCAGCAGAGGGCGACAGGAGGTTTTTGTGCATCAGTTCCCTATCAGCGTTTTTATCCATGGTTTCACGTGGGCGATGAACTGTGTGGTTGAAACTGCCTGTTTGGTGAAACATGGGCAGTTGCTTTGCTGATTTATCTGGGATGTGGACTAGATTAGCGTTCGATATGGTCTAGACTGATTAAGCCAATCGGCTCTAAAGTCCTGTCCTTCAGATTTCTGAGCCCCATCAAATATTCAAGGTTGTTTGCTGGTGATGTGCTTCATACATTTGAATGGTGCTGCATGTGATTCGCTCTAGATATTTGGTACCTGTCTCCACTGGTGTGTGTATTCTTCCTCCTCCTGATTCCACTGTGGGTGGTGATCGCCCGACGGAGTGTTCAGATCAGAGAAGTGCTGAGATCTGGGTGGCAACCTGTTATAGTGGCCATGTCCATCAGCAGGTACACACACACATACACACACACTGCTTCATTGAAACCTTCTGTTAGAGGTTTGTTGATTGGGGGAAATTAATTTATTTCTCAGAATGTGTGCATAATTTACTTTTGTTTTGAAGATAAACACATTTTAGATGAATTGCCTGACTGACTATGGATGGGGGCCAGAGGTCACCATGTCTTTGTGTGCCAGTTTTCCTCTGAGCTGTGACTGATTGCGAGTGTGTTGTGTGCAGTTGACTGCTGCTTTTCGCTGGCATGTGACTGTATGTAAAAACATTGTGCAATGTGTCGAGTGTCCTCGGTACTGAGAAAGGTGCTATAAACATGTCAACTTCATATCCTATCACTGCTTTATAGAAGTGTAACATCTTGTCATTGCCTTAGAATATGCTCCTCTTTGCCCTGCAAGCAACTGTTTGTACAGTATAGGCCCATATAGTTCGTACTATGTAGGTCGTAGGCGGGTTGAATTCCCCTTCAGTTCCTATATGAAAACAGGGCACGGTTTGCTGTCTTGGCGCTCTGCCTGATATGTTTATGTATTTTCTTTTGCTAATCAGCTTTGGAGGACTCATCCTTGATAAAACCGTCAGTGATCCCAACTTTGAGGGCATGGCTGTCTTTACACCGGTCATTAACGGTGAGTTGTAGTTATCTGAAATATAGGCCTAGAAGGCAAATTATTACATGTGTTTTCTATAAGCTGGTTGAACTCTTCTCAGTTTCCCCTTTGTCTTTAAAACCCTATAGTAATGCAGCACAATGTCTGTAGATGGATGTTACTGTTGCTTTATGGGAAAGACTTTTAAGAGCACTGTGTCTTGTGTAAGAGAAAATCAAACTGCCGTTTTACAGCATCCAGATATCTGCGTTCACATTACAAAGCACATTGTTCATTGAAATTTTTTCTCCTTGTCTTGACGATTCACATTCAGAATTGCTAGTGAAATAAATGTGTGTAATGTGAACACATCTGCCTTCAAAAATGACGAATGTGCACATTGATATATTTTACAGTCATCTGCTTCTTCGGCAACAAAAGCGTCTTTGTGACAAGACTTGTGGTATTAAAACTGCAAAATGTATGTGTCGCGTTTTGCTCTGATGGCAAACGGCTCGTCAGCGGTTTATGATCAGGTTGAAATGCTGTTATTTTGACTACAGCGCTAAGCACAGTAATGGGCAGTAATTCATTCTCTGCTGTGGGCGGCCTTGGGCATGAAGAACCTTGGCCTTGATGTAGAAGGCCACACTGGTCTGTGTTAGTTGCCCCCTGCTTGATTTGCTGTGGTTTTTCCACGACTTGCGGCTTGGTTCCTCTCCGGCGCTGAGTCACTGAATCAGATTTAGAGGGACACAATAATAGTCGTTCTGATTTGGAGAAAAAAATAAGATGGAAATAAACACAGAATTTTTACAGCTCACTTGGAAAGACAAACCATCTCAGATGAGGAATGTGCAGTGAGGGAGCGAGGCGTTATTTTGTCACGGCACTGTGATGAGTGGTGTCCTCAGTGAAGGAACGGACACTCACCGTGGCACTCTGAGAAACGGCTTCTACCAGCTTTGCTTCAGCTCCACCAAAAATATGGAAAAGCTATAAATTCTTGAGTTCATATTGTGGAGAAGAAGACGAACGTCGGAGAAAAATGTGCATGTCCCAATGTGTGTTCTAAGTGGAAGGGTGGTGACTGATCCTTTGGTGGAGGAGGTGGTTGACGGTGTCTTCATTTCTCTCAGGGGTTGGAGGGAACCTGGTGGCCATCCAGGCCAGCCGGATCTCCACCTACCTGCACTACTGGAGCGTTCCAGGGGTCCTGCCCCACAAGCTGAGACAGGAGTGGCCAAACCCCTGCGTCACCTTCTTTTCTTCAGGTCGGCCTACTTTTTGAACTCACTAAAAAGTGCAGTTAGGTGCTGGGCATTATGGGTAAGTTTTGAACTTAACTAGTATTGGTCATCATCTCCAAACAATGTTTGGAGATGCCGTAAATGTTTCGTTGAACGCACCGTTTGGCAATTATTGGAATGTGACTTAAATGTGGAAAAGAGGGAGTTGTTTGAAGGTTTTGTGTGTGTGTGTGTGTGTGTGTGTCATCAGGAGTGAACTCCAAGTCGGCGAGAGTGCTGTTTCTGCTGGTGGTGCCAGGCCACATGGTCTTCCTGTTTGCCATTAGAGCTCTGCATGGTGGAGAAGCCACGATCACACTGACCTTCACCTGCTGTTACTTATGTGCTGCGCTGCTCCAGGTGGGTGTACACACACACACACAGTATGGGAAGCATTCCCCTGTAGCTGTACACACGTGCTTTATTTTGACTGGTAGTCGTGCAGCCGAGGAGCTAGGCTGCAACCGCGGCCATTCAAATTTGAAGGTCGGAAATTTGACCCGTTCCAAAAACACAACCCGAAACGAAGATGTGCACTTCATGGTTGTTTTTCCATTCGACTTTCTGCATGCTGAGCAAACCTCGGGCCCCATCACGCAGGTGTTGATCTGGGCTGCTCAGGAAGCCGACAGGCTGCAGCTGTTAGTTGAGCTGATGGTTGCTGTGGCCGCTTCAATCCACAGGTGGGTATTCTGCTCTACGTGGCCGACCTGATCGTGCGGCTGACGTGGCGGAAGGGCCTGGACCCTGACAACTTCTCCATCCCCTACCTGACGGCTCTGGGAGACCTGCTGGGCACTGGATTCCTCGCCCTGTGCTTTCGCCTGGTCATGCTGCTGAATGGGCTTGGTCACTGAGATGCTAAACTCACTCACACATTACACACACACACACACACACATACACAAGCCTCCAAGAACCCATTAAAGGTGACATACTCCTTTAACACACGTCAACACCGTTACCTGGGCTCTTAATGCAATGTCTGTGACGTGCTCTGGACAAAACACCACAGTGGGATCAAGCAGCCTTCTCAGCCCTGTTCAGGATGGCTGGTTTGAGTGCCTGTTCCTTTAAATGCTAATGAGCCGCTGCTGACCCTGCCCCCTCTTCCTGGGAGCACACCGACATGAGTAGGTTTCATGCTTCCATGACAACAATTGAGTATGAACCCTGGAAGAAACATGGCTACCAGAGAAAACAGAGCATTGCACCCACATGTTTGAACCAGTCAAACTGAACAGGAAGAGACTCCTGAACAGATTAGAGATACAAGGCCATTGCAGAATGATTCTGTATTCACTTTGTCACGTCGACATTTCTTTTTGAATGTTTGTTCATCTCTATAAAATCGGCAGCACGAAATCTACACCCATACTCTCGTTTTGATGGCCATCATGTGATCATTCATCTGTTGATAAGATGAACTTTATCTTGTAGACATTCAGCTGACAAACAGCCTTAATGTTATTGTGGCTCCTGCACCAAGCAAATAACACCAAATAATTTAGTTGTAATAAAATGACTAGGTTAATATTACCTAGTGTTAAACAGCCTAAGACACACATAGTGTGTGTAAATACTTATTTTGCTCTGCTGTTTGCCAAGGTGACACTTCCCTTTTAGCAAGTTCCGTTACCAGTGTGGTGTTTTACTGCCCCCGGGTTGGAAAAGGAGGCAGACACAAAGTGGCTAGCACACGTGTTCAGGGTTTTGCTGCCTGGGATACAGTTTCAATCAAAACTGAACTTTATCCATTCAGTTCTTCTGTCCTCTGAGGCTGGGTCAGTGCTGCCAAAATCAGAGCAGCTCCCTGCTTAGCTCTTAGCTAATGGCTCCATCGCAAGAACAAAATGGCGTACCTTCACAAAGGTAGCTCTCCAGCCATTGGTGGAGTAACTTGGATGAGGGGCAGTGATATGCTAATGAGCCCACATTTGAGTGGCTTGTTCTGAACCAGGCTCTGTTCAGGCCATTAAACAGTACCTGGACTGGCTTATTTCACAGTAGGCACTCAAGTTCCACAAACGTATATGTGCTTAAAAAGTGAATGTTTTATACTTCCCCTTTAACTCTTGCACCTGTACTCACCTGCAGGTCAAAAGAGGAGGTCCAGGTGAGAAAAAACAGGTACTACGTTACCTAGATTTACCAGGACAGGAAACAGAGCAAGAAATAGGGTCCTGGAAGATATGGACAGTGGATAGTAAGGTCTAGTTTAGACTTTCACTGTAATACCTGACCTATGGATATGTTCTATGGCTTTTTCATCAGGGAGGTTATGAACAACACACACCCACACAGGTTTTCCACACATCTATGGCATGGTGCGTGTTCACCATTCTCCTTCTCTTTGGAGTGTCCTTGTATTTGTGACTGAATAGACACTTTAATATTCAACTCCAGCGTGACAAGATTACAAGATTCAGAGCTGTGATGAATCTGTCGGCTTGAATGACATACAAAGAGAAAGATGTCTCGATGGAAGAGATTTGGAGTTTGCTGCTAAAAATGTCTACAATAATGAAGATGAACAGTCACATGATTTGCTGTATATGTTGGGGGCATTGACTTGCTTTTCACTGAGTTTGTGTCACTAGTTGGAAAGTCTTTAATGCTGTGACCACCAAGCTACCATCCAGGTACAAAGCTTGAATGTAATAAGAATTTGTTCTTAATTGGAACTTCTTCCTCCCAGACATTAAGGGCAGACAACGTTTTATTACTTGGGCTGAACTGCAGGAAACCCCACTGTGCTTTATACAGTTCACTTGATGCATTTTAATAAGGTTTCACTCATTTACAATGCTTAACTTATTTCTGTACACAATGCATTACATTTCTTTTGGAAAATATTACACTGATCAAAACGCCCGATGTGTTTCTTCTGTATAACATCCAACAAAATAAAGACAAACAGACCAAAAACGACACGTTTGCTCTTGTTCGCTTGAAGCTTCCACCAATCAGAACGGGCGGAGACGCGTGGAACCTCCTACAGCGCTGTGCTACCTAGAACACAGTGGACTTCACTTTCATTACTGAAGTACTTACGTTCTCGTCTTGTGTGCAAAATACGCAAGTTCCTTTAAACACGGCAGGCACTGCAGGCTGCCTCACCGTGCTAACCGTGAGTGAGGTCGACCCATTTAAAGGGCTCGTGTGAAGTCGGCGGTGTTAATGGATTCAAGGTTGTTTTGAAATTATCCAAACCAAAGAACTTAAGTAAAGCATTTTGTCGTTTGGAGTTTTGTCAAGTGGCATACCTTTTCAGTGTGTGAAAGTAAACTGCACGTGGACGTTATGAAAGCAGAACTACCTTAGCCTCGAGTTTGGCCAACAGAGACTGGGAGACGATTACGATCCCAGAAGTGCCTAAGAAAAGGAGAAGGCACCGTACATCCACAAGTCCCCAGCGTTCCAAGACATATTACCAGGAACTCTCAAAGGCTTCACTGCAAAACTGGCTAGATGTTTGGCGTTTCGACATAATTAATTTCCAAAAGTACAAATAACTTGCAGCCCGTCCCATGAAGATGGATTATGCCATCATGGACATAAATTACTAACTGTTAATCCAGTGGAGTGCACTAGACAGAAAGTGACTGAGCTCACAGACGTTCCTCAATTACTTTCTCCTGGCTGTTTCTTTCTCGTTTTTTATGGAATAGTCAAAATAGATCATGTTTCGAAAACTTGTCTGAGAGCAGCTCAAGAATGTGATAATTCCTGGCAGTGTCTGTGTTTGGCATCAACTGAACGCTTCTACGCATCTTCCTGTCCTGTAGCGACCGTTACCTGCGTTCCACTTCACCCTGGTTCCCTAGCTCAACAAGGAGGCCAGTGACGAGGTCCTGACCACAGTTATGCCCTGTTTACGCAGCTGAATGAAGGCGAAATAAAGAGGCGTCTCAGCCAGAAGGCCCAGCATTTGCCACGTCACTTCCTGATGCCTACAAGGACACGTTCGGGGGCAGGGCGCTGAGAAGGAGCACGTCCTGCAGCAGGCCCTTTACACAACACTGAAAGCTCATCTCATCTCATCAGGGATGCAGTCATGAGATCAGCTCAGACTCCAGATGGAGCTTTGCGCCAACATAAGCGTGATCAACTGAGAATGGTCACGTTTTGTGTTGAAATATTCACATCACTGAGTGAAACCGAACTCAGTTAGAGAGCAAATGTACACGGTTTACAATAAATATTTAAGCGAAACCATAAATATAAACTGGGGTGCATATCGATGAGGGCATGTGAAAACGCTGCATGTGTGTCAGCTAAGGAAGAATCCTGCTTCACTTAGTAAACATTCAGAGTACAAAAAGGCACATATCTGGGAGTTGGCACTTCACAAGGATGCATTGTGGGACGGCTTGGAGTGCGGCAGCACCTCGTCAGCAGTAAACAGTTATTGTTGGTGCACTTTTGCCTGTGGGGAGGCCCATCTTCTCTGATGTCCCTCCAGCAGCACGATACAGTCAGGACAAGCAGAAGTTAAACCTCGACACTTCCAGAGTCTCGAACCAGCAGCGTGGAAGCTCTCAGCGCAGTTTCAAGTACGCCGGCACAGAGTAGTTAAAGAGTAAGAAGTCCATTCGATAGAGATTGTAGAGCTTCTTCTGATAGAAAGGGCTGATGTTGCTGAAGAACTTGGCAGCCATGTCGCCTGTGGTCCGTGTGCCCCTGGAGGTGGCGGGGAACTGCACCTCTCCGTCAGCGCCAGCCAGCTTCAGGATATAGCGCGAGTCCTCCTCCAGGGTCTCGTACTTGCCCACCACATCGTAGTGAATGAGGCAGGGGTGGCAGAGCGAGTGCACGCGCTCCCAGTGCTCGTTGAAGGGCTCCTCCCGCTGCGTGCGAGGGTCCACCAGGTAATAGACGAACTCCTCGAACGACACGTCGCTGCCCCGCTCCAGGGCCTCAGGCTGCGGGTCGGCCCGGTGCCGGCGGATGATCTTGGTGCCGTAGCGCTTGTGGAAGGCCGTGTTGTAGCTGCGCGTGAACTTGTTGCGGTAGGCAGACACCAGCCGCTCGAAGGGCTCCCGCACGAAGACGAACTTCAGGTAGGAGCGCAAGCGGCGGTTGATCTCGGCCGGCGGGTACTCGGCGAGCGAGCGGAGACGGCCTGCCACGTGTGCCTCGTTGGCAGGAATGGCCAGCGGGTCGCGGTAGCGCCCGGCGCCCGTCAGGACCATCATCACCCTCTTCCAGTTGGTGCATGCCACCTTGGGCACGTAGCAGTAGAGAAGGCTGTGCTGGTCGTCCACTATGAGGTGCCGCAGATCCTCGGGGGTGAGGACGCGGCGCTTGCGCGTGTGCGTGCGACACGCTGTCTCCAGTAGCTCACGCCGCCCCTGCAGAGTGGCCTGCACCGCAACCTGATCCGTCTGGGGAGAGGGGCGCGGAAGACAGAAGAACAGAGAGGAGATTGGTACAGCTAACGTGAAGAAATTCAATTCAACCATCACTCGGCTGGTTGGCAAACTCGCACAACTCAAGACTCGTACAAAATGAGACGAGAACGTTCGACAGTACTGAACGCAGCAGTTGTCTTGAACTGTTACTCTGTGTAGTACGTAATGGTACAGACTCCTTTGGGTGCTTAAACCGGTCTTTCCTTCTGCGGCCATGTCAGCTTGGTGATGCTGCGGAGTCTAAACGCAGGTTTCAAGGACGAACGGCAGATCACAGGAAAGGAGACCCCACATTCACCACACCTGTCAGGCTGCTTCAAGGCAGCTCAGGCTGGGCTAGTGAATTCACGCATTAGTCCAAATGGCATGGCGGAGAGAAGCTTAGATTAGATTAGATTCAACTTTATTGTGCCAACAGTGACACTGTTGTGAACTGTGTGGTCAGATATGAGACTGGATTCATTTTTTTGCTGTGACATTATGAAGAATGGTTTTGGGTGCATGACAAACTCTTATTTGTGCCTGACTTTCCACTATTTTTTTTATTATAGAATTCATGACAGCTGGTGTTTTGAAGAGCACATCTCATTTGTGCCAGTTATAATATTATTTTAAGTCAATGATTATGAAAGCAAAAGGACAACATGTTCACAGCAGCATTGCACATGTGACACTGTCCACGTCATCTAGATGGTCACCAGATTTAATCCACAATATAAACTAGATCTGATATCAACACAGTCCAGGCCATTTTAATATGTGGATTTTCGGATCGCATCTCCGTTTGACCATGATCCATCTGGAGAGCATTTAAGATAGTTAATGTCAACTGGAGTGACCAGATGTGCTTAGTCATGGTTGTAAATACAGCTGTGATATAAAAAAAGAGAAACCTTTCCCCCATGTTAATATAAATACTCTAAATGGTGTTTGGCAAACCACACATTCAAACTCTAACAAGGGTCAAGATAGAAATTATGAGATTGGTTAACAATTACTTTTCTCATAAACTGGCTTTGAAAAAATGAGAAGAAAATGGCATAAAAAGAACAACAGCCGTCTAGGTTCCAGGTCGTTCTTGTGTAAGAAAAGAATCTCATACACGAGAGCCACAGCAGGCCAGCCTGCAATGACCAGGGTAACGCCTACCCTCAGCCCTGTGACCCCTGCTGTAAGCCCCGTGACCCCCTGCTGCCTGAAACTTGGTCTGATATCCACCAAAAAAGAAACACAAGTGTGGTCTGTTGTGGCCTTGTGAAGACATAACGATGCATAGGATTAGCTTAACCTCGGGTTCTTCTCATTGCTAAAGAGTTAAGCAGTTATGTTGCAAATTTTACCCAATCAATCAACATTTCTGCATTTTTTAACCATCTTCACAGCAAAAGGTGCCACAAATCCTGTCCACAAATCCGTTTTTTTGTTCATGTCAGTCAGTCCGTCTTGCATTATGTGTTTGTAAAACAGAAATACCCTTTTAGTATGTGTGTAAATCTGCGGAGAGCTGGAGAAGCGTTCACCAAGCATTCTAACTGGTGTGGTGACGTGTCAGCTCTAACTATTGCAGCATTTAACTGTTCACCCATCTGATGATACTGGGCTTTCTGGAGTGGTGAGTGGGCAGGGCTGCTTCTGGAATGTGGGGTAGCCTATGGTTTTAGTTGCTTAGGAACTCAACGTCCCTGTCTTTGGGACAGCCCCTCTGTTTCTGGAGGCCTGGGGAATGTCTTCGTGTTTCTTAGCCTAAAACCAGAGCTGCTCCCCCTCGACACGTCTCCACTCCTACACCCATCCACAGGAACTTAAAACTATTCAAACAGAAGCTTATGACAGCGATTACAGTTCCATTATAATTTCAGAATACGATAACTACAAAATGAACGGTCCAAATCCTTAATTACTTCAATACAGTACTTGGAACATAGGTTTGTATATGTAGGTTTATATAACTGTACAGACAGTTAAAGTAACAGAGAACACTTGTCTGAGACACTGAGATGGTCACCTGGTCCCCATCGTAGAGAGTCTGCAGAGGACTTCTCCTGGACTTCCCTGGCAGTCTTGCCCTTGCTGAAAGCGGCTCCGTACCTACAACGCACAAAAATACGATCGATGGTTTAGAAATTACAACCAATCCCAAGGGTTTAGTTTTGCTTCAGCAGTCTGTGGTTGTTCTCTTAAAATCTAAAATCTCTTAAAATCTTAAAATTCTCTTAAAAGGGGCAGTCATGGTCTGGTGGTTAGGGAACCAGTCTTGTGACCGGAGGGTCGTGGGTTCGATTCCCAGGCCTGAGGCCATGACTGAGGTGCCCTTGAGCAAGGCACCTAACCCCAACTGCTCCCCGGGCGCCGGGCTAGGGCTGCCCACCGCTCTGGGCACGTGTGCACCACAGCCCCTAGTTATCACTAGTGTGTGTGTGTTCTGACTGCACAGATGGGTAAATGCGGAGGACAAATTTCGATTGGGGTGAAAATCACAATTGACAATGTAGCTTGACTTAACTTAATCTACAAGAGATTTAAGTAAAAACCAATAAGGTGGTGGTAAAGTCTCATCTAATGGGTTAAATCAGTGGGGAGGAAATGACTTGTAGTCTTACAGGGTGAATGTACAGCTGAAAGAGAGCAGTCCCAGAAACTCAGGCTGGGTTTAAAACAGGACAAATATCGATCCCGCAGGACTCATTAGTCCCGTGGCCTCTGCCTCTCACCGTGGTGATCAGTTGTAAAATCCCTTGAATTGACATTTTCTTTAGGAACAGTGTTCACTCTCCTGTAGTGCTTCTCCCTGCCCCCTCACCGCCTTTTCCTCCCAGTACACGCATGTGTGAGAGCACACACACACACACACACACTAGAGACAAGGTAATGCTGGGGGCCTTGCTAGCTGTAGTGTATGTGATTAGTTTTGCACATGTGCCGGCAAAGTCGAAGAAATTATTTTGAGAGAGTGAGAGAAAGAGAGAGAGAGAGGGAGAGAGAGTAAAGCAAAACTTACAGGGTTTGGGCAAAAGGCGGAAAGGAGGAACAGGAGTGCTGAGGGAAACATGAGTGTAGGTGGGGCAGCATGTGGGCGGGGCAGAGTGTGGGCGGGGACAACACAAGCCACACATGCGCCGTATGAACACTGCAGCAGATCGTCTAGCCGGAAAACAGACGCAGTCGTGCCATCCATCATCCCTGAGCTTCTGCACACCTTCCACATGCAGACACCAGCAGCACACAGCTCCCATACAGGCTTCAAGGCACCAGGACATAAAGATTACTTTAAACAGGCTACTTTAAATTATGAGTCATAACAGTTTTATATGTATATTTATCACAGACTGTTGAGTGGTTTCTCAGTGCAGGCCGGATTACAACCTCACCGACAACATTTGCACCAAGAATATTTATTCTGTTTCTCACTTGGCTTAAACTGTTCAATGGGACAATCATTTAAGCTTAAAAAAGTCCAACCACAATAAATAAACACACCTGAAAAATGAACCTCTTCACAAAAGGAAGTCACACTGCGTTATCTGCATATTTTGATAAATGTCATGTTTATGCTAAGATGGAGTCAAGAGAACCCTAAAAGGCTTAAAAACCCCAACTCCGATTTTTTTTTATTTATTTAAAAAAAGCACTTCAGGTTTCTACAGCCCAAATCAATAAAATAAAGATGAGATGTTCAGTGCGTACTTTTGAAATGATTCTTTCAAATGGTTCATTTAATGAGTCAAATGAGTCAGTTTCACTCCAGGTAGTGCGTCACGATATTGCAATTCAACCAGTGTAAAACTGCTGCTCTCGTGTTTTGACTGGAACAGTCTATATTTTTACCTTCACTATTGTAGACAAGCCAAACAAGTTCAACATTGCTGTATAACTTCCTGCACAGCTGGCATGGTCAAAGTTTTATGGCTACATCAATCCAATTCGATCCAAAGCATAAATAAAACGTTCATTAATGTCCTGGACAGTCTCATGCTCTTCTATTTTTACAGAGCTGTATTTGTCTTCAGTGTCAGTGCCGCTTCATGAGATTGGTTCTTTGAAGTATTTTGGTTTTCAGCTCTTTGCTTTCTGAATTTGGCAAAAAAAATGCTTGCGTGACCAGTTTGAACAAATGTGTTTGTCATTTTGATTTGAATGCGTTTGAGAACTGATGACACGATAGAGGCTTTCAGCATCGATCAGCTTTCCAAGTTAAAGAGCGGAGCACTTACAGCTCAGAGAGGGTGCAGTAGAACCAGTAACAGAATGAACTGTTCATTCCCAACACCATTCCCAACTCCCAAAGACCATCCACACTCCACCCATCCCAAACATCTCCAACACCATCACCACTGTCATTAGAATTTTATTAGAACTAAAACTATAAGACAGATGTAAGTGTGAATGGACCGCAAGATGTCTGATTCACCTTGATTGGAATTGGTTTGACCGATTTACTGAGAAAAGCCAAAAGAACAACTGGTCATCACTACAACTACAATGAAAAGACTCAGAGACTCTGTTTTCACCTTCATCCTGGGCTTTTATTTACTTCTGGGCTTTTATATCACTATGTCAGTATGTCAAAGATCTTGATTAAAAAAATATCTGCAAACTATTTAATTAAAAAAAAAAAACTTCTAAATGAACGACTAATAGCACTAAATACGTTGTGTGATCTGATCTGATAAATACGTCAGTTATCTGAATATGTGGATGAACTCGATTTGAAAGGAGGCCTCGAAGAGGAGCTTGCTCTGGTCTGGCCCCTTTCACAACCACAAACTTCCGTTCACAACTCTCGCTGTGTCACAAGACACAGCAGACACAACGGGTTGAACAGAAAGTACACGGATCAGACAAGAAGAAAAAAAAACGTCAATAGGAACGATGCCATTGGGCGACGCCTGAAGGCGGGATTAAGAGAGCGCGGCTGAAGAGTAGTCAGACTTCCACACGCAGGATTATATAATCCTCCGCTTTACTGTTGCAGCTGTGGTAGCGCTCGTGCCAAAAATGGAGGACCAATAAGAAAAACTACAAACAGCATCATAATGCAGCAGCTTAGAGGACATCTCAGGAGAGGCCAGCGCACCTAGAAGGTGGCCAAACAATGAAGGCCTTTTAGACTTCATCAGTATGCATGAGGAATGGGGGGAATCCCCCCGTCCGTCTAGGCAGAGCAGAGGTAACAAAAGCCGTGTGCTGGAACGACGAGGGGGCTTGTGGCCACCTCTGCCGGCCTGTGATGACTTAGCAAGGAGGAAACACCAATCAGCAGGCTTTTATCTGGAGGGTTTAACCGTAGTTCACCTAATCCCCCCCATTAACTGTGGCTGTCTATTCATGGGCTCACGAGTACTACATTAACCCTGAAAATGTTTGTTCCCCTGTCCCGGTTAGCTCTGTGTTTGCTCTTCAAACTGCCCTTCCATGCTTCTTATGGTTCAACTGTGGTCATTTTCTTCACATGTGCGGCATTAGAAGGAAACGTGGAGTTTAAATAACGGCTTTGTCCGAAGATATTGTGTTTCGCCGAGAACGTAAACAATCGCATAGCAGTGAAAACAGTCCCGGAGGACACTCGGCAGCAGTCACACTTCCTGTACCGGTCCAATGGCACAAAACAGACAGACATCTATACAAACAAATCAGACTAATGTTGCTATCTACAATCCAAGAAGAAATGTAAAGTGCTTGTTTGAGGTTTGCATCAGTTACACACAAGATCCCAACCGATTCGCACACACACAAGAGTGAGGAACCTGAACCTGAACCTGAAACGTTGGATTCCTAAATGCCTGGAAAATTAAATAATCGAGACCCACCGAAACTCAACGCCTACTCCCGATGTGGTTAAGAGCAGGACATGGGCCAGTTCCAAGAAGGATGACGAGAACGAGAGGAGAAACATGTTCACTCATCCTTGAGCTGATGGCATTTTTAACATCAGCTTAAAAATCAGCACTTGCCATTTCTTACTTTCAGTTTGAGTGGAAAAAAAATCGATACATTCTCAAATCTTGCAGTTTCGTGCTGATGAGCTGGACGAGTCAGTTTAATGGTTTTTATCTGAGGTTTTATCAGTTGCAATGGTGTTAACACCAGTTAACCAGGAACTTAAATAAGACCCTTAATAGAATTACCACAACCCCCCAATAATAATACTAATAATGTGCTCCTGACAGACTGCAGAGGTTTCAGGAGTGTCTGTGGAACATCAGGGGGAGACTCATTCCAGAACACAAGAGCTATTGGACTATGAAAGAGGCTTTAGTGTTATACATATATCAATACAAGGTGTTCCTAATCAGTCTGAGAAAATTGCAACGCATGTACCTATGGAAGGGATTCCTGTTATGACCTACTGTGTAAGGACTATGGGCTTCAGGCACTAATACGACAGACATGGTGAGCTGCTCTGTCATGACAAATGCTAAAAGCAATGTGATTTCAACTCTACAACCGATTAAAGGACACGTGGCTCCCATCCTGGGAACAAATGAGAGAGAGAGGAGACAGAAACCAAACAAAACCAAAATAAACACAATGTTCCAAAACATGAGATAAGACATGTAACCTGTGTGTCAGTGCCTGGGAATCAAAATATGTCTACTTGCCCACTAAGCCTGATAATTTGCCAGGAGGAGTGTGAGGTCTCTTAAAACCTTATAGGAATTCTGCTCCAGTACAGATCCACTATATACTGTGCCTGCTTCACTACCAATAGTGCCATAATAGAGAGTGACAGCATACAGAAACGGTATCAGTTACAACATTGCTCTGTGTGCAGAACGGTAACCACCTGTCCCAGCATGCATCAGTGCAGATTAATGGACCAATGAGACCTTTTCCACTTTACGTCCACACTGCAGTTGTTCCTCCCTTCTTCCTGTTCTTTGTAGAATTAGAAATAGATCTGAACCATTTAGCACTGCATCTGTAGCATATGATTAATTACAACGAACATGATCTTTTCTTCACATTCTTTTGTCAAAGGGTTTTGCGAAATAAAAGCTATACATCAGTATAATTTGTTGTTTCAGGGATAGGACTACTTGCACAAATACACAAATTTGTGTCAATATGTTAGTGTCTGCCCACTTCAATAGAACTCAATGTAAATGTGGGTCTTCCTGATTATGTGTGGATAAAACTAAACACCAGTAAAAGATCAAGTCATTAGAATTATATTTTACTGTTTTGTTCCAGTGTTTACAGTTGTATAAATAAAGCTTTGTAAGAACAGATCTGTTGAAAAATGTAAAAATACTGGAGCACTTCTTCAGCTTTGTTGAAGCAATAAAACATTCAGTACTCTTCTGTGGCAATGTTCTCTAGTGAACAAAGTCTACAGGAGATTTTTCCCCTCAAATAAATAAATGTCACATAATACTTCTTTGGTACTGCTATATATTATGTGTGTATATTATATTGCTACAAGTTATGTCTGTTGTGCATGTCTATTTTATTCTATTCTAACGTATTAAATATGTTGAGCTTTATTAGCAACACACACAGTCAGCTGAGCTCAGCACAGCAGTAAGACAGCAGTTTTATCTCTTGCACACTCATCAGTATGAACCCACATGTAGACCACTGCTCAGTCAGCCCTCAAAAAAGGCTTCAGTAAAAATCTGCTTCCTTTCAAAGCCTGCAAATCAAACTCATGAGGCAGCTAGTGAGTGTATGAGGGGGCGTGGCCTATAAGACTCACATGGCAAGCAATTAGTGGCCTGGGTGTGGCCTGTCAAAGGGTGTAGCCTGTCAAACAGACTCACATGGCAGGTAGTGTCTGAAAGGGCAGTCAGTCCACAACTCCCTGAGCACAGCTAACCCCAGCCATGCTCAGTCGAGAGTGCGAAACCACTGCCTGCTCACTTCACCGGCAGCTGAGGTGAACCCAGACTCGGCAGTCCACCGCCCCACAAATATCATAATGAGGAGAGAAACAGTACATCTTTCCTATGAGTGATGGAGGGAGCAGTTCATAAGGCTTTTATGATCTATGTTGAGTTGTTTTAGAGAGAGAGAGAGAAAGGCAGAGAGTGAGTGAGTGGGTGTGTGTGTGTGCCAGAGGGGAGGAGCACATATGTTTTTTATGATCCATATTGAAATTTTATTGGTTGTACCACATGTCTGCTGAAGGCCTTTCATGTCCTTTTTTATGTCTGACTCACTCAGAGTTAAAAGATGCACATTAGTCTTATGAAGAAACAGCAGCAACCACAAGCCACCCGTTTTCTTACATTTCACAACTTACACACACACACACACAAAAAAAAAAGGAGTTCAAACGTATCAGTGATAAATGTGACAGGCCTGCGATAAACCTTTGATAAACCTACATATCGATATAATCTATCAATATGATCTGACAAGAAAAACATATCAGGATGACGTTGAATAGCCAGATAACACTGCAGATTTCTCATCTGCCATGGCAGTGTTTGAGTTTTCTGTTCTTTCCTGTTAGTCAGTGCATGTGCAATGACAGGTATATCTGCTTTGTTTACAAGAACCAACCATCTGTATCTTAGTAACCACTCTGTACAGGGGCCTGTATGGGTTTTTGCTCAGATACCAAGGTTGTAGGATCAAACTTTAGACCATCCGACACAGGAATATAAACTTATTCCTCAGAAATCTGCGAAATAGATGTCAGATCTTGTTCCGTAGCCATGCTGTGTCTATTCTAGGATGAGCTACAGGATCTTACTCCTAAAGACATGACAAAGCCAAAGTGAGGACAGTTTGCTTAGTCACCTTCATGGTTAAACAGCTGCAGCATTCATGGGTTTTTTTCCACCATCAGTCACACTGCTCGTGTCTGCAAAGCCGACCGCTATCTGTGTTAAGGAGGAGAGCTCATCACTGAAGGCATCAGAGCAGGACTGCTGAGGAGTCAGAGAAGCTCCAGCAGAGCCCTACCATCCTGCAGGAACAGGACATGGTGACAGGACAGGCATGTGCTGAAATGGTCGCCGCTGTTTTATAAACACCCACTGAAAAGAACTAAGAGAAGGTCACTGGATCTCCAGAATATCTGTGAATATCTGCTCAGGCTGAAGAGGCAATGGGAGAAAACGCAGCCAAACACAGCAGTTGGACTGTAAGGCCTCCCAGCCCGGCACGCACACACCCCGGCACACACTTTAAAGCAGGGAAAGAGCTCTCCTCAACACCCTGAAGGAAGCGGTCTTGAAACACTTCCAAGATCATCGCGTCCACTACAGGGTTAATGGCCAAAGAAGTAAATCATGAGCCAGAAACAAAGCCTGTCAAGGCTCTGTGGATTTAATGAGCGTAACCTGCATGGCGGATCGCTAAGCACACCTTTAACATTTTTTCAAGTAATGGCTCTTTGAATGGTTTACTTTTCTGCCACAACAGTTGTCTTCTACTGGGGATGACACACCAAAACATCATGTCTGGATCATTCTTTCATGTGGTCATGAAGACTGTCTTAGAGACGACGTTAAAGTGACGTGAGTGTGCGCGTGTCTCTCTCTCTATCTCTCCATCCCTTGAACTTGTGCCATCTATCATCTTCAGGCCAACCCCTTAGCTACTCCCTGTCAGACGGAGATTCAGTTTGAAGGCTTCAGGAATTTACCTGGAAAATTCCAAACATATCAGATTCGGTTTCTTCTGCTTTTGTTCCACATTCGATGTGTAGTTCCTACTGATAGTTTAGCTTATAGGCTAATTGTCTCCGACAGAATGTATACACATGTACTCAGGTCTCGAGCTTGATTCACCTTTAGAACTGATGTTCTAAGTTTTTGATGTGTTTGTGTCTTTTGGTCAAATTCCCCTGCCAATTCTGTGAGGGTTTTAAACAGCAACCAATACATTCAAACTTCTTTCCTAAAAATCACAAACTGTTATGAGAAACGCACAGCGCTTTAGCAAAAAAGAAAGAGACGAGTTGTTTGTCACAACTCGTCAGAGCCACTGGTCAAAGTAATCTCTGCAGAATCCGACTTTCAGAATTCGGTCCTGTACTGACGCGTAAACTAGCTAAATTTCCAGATTATATGGGGAGCCTGAGATCATCCTTCGGTCATAACTCCCACGAAGAATTTCGAAAGATGGTGAGTCTTTCGAACAAGCGGGCATGAATTCATCGCTCTACACTGAAATTTGTGTAAGCGTAAAATTGGGATATAACAGTATGTTTCCATAAACGGCCTGTTTGGGGTAAGCCTGTATTAGGCAACAGGTTATTAAGCAACAGTTTTTGTAAGGAACGAACACGGACTGTTATGTTTTGCCACACTTTCCAACTGCATCCACCGCACGAAACGGAAACAGTTTAACATACGTGGCCGAAGTGACACGCGAATAAATCAATAGACCGAACCGTTTTACTGAATCAGAAGCAATATGTCCAAAAAGATAACAAAATATCGCCTTTCTTTTTGTTTGCGCCAACTGATCCATGCACACCTACGTGTTCCATACATTTCATTATAGTTCGCTAAACATTTCATTACATTTACGACCAGTTGGGCACGTTAAAAGGCTATAGGATCAATTTTCGACAATAAAAGCTTTAGAATCCGAGAATAAGTACCCCATAGACCATATTTAAGTACAACTACTGGAAATCTGTTTAAATATAAGTGGTTAACTCACCTGATCTTGAGTTGTTTTGAAAATATAATATAAGGATGAAGAAAGATCCGACGCATGTGGCCAGAAACATTCGACCAAGTTTGGGCTTTATCATTGTGATTTTCTTAACGGACTGTGCCCAGCTCTCGCCCGACGTTGGCTCATGCGAGCAGGCTGGTTCGTTTTATCGCAAAAGCAGAATCTTTAAATATGACTTTTAAAAGTCTCAGTCTCGGAGGAGAGAAGACAGTGCTTTCCATTAGTAAACCGACTTACACTGATGTCGTCGCATCAAGTTAAAACAACCAAAACCCAATACTTGGGAGGCTGCCGATTAGTTACTAGCGTAATTCTGTTACAAGCACAGTGTAGCCAACTTCTGAGATCCAGGTCTCCTTCAGGGAAAGCTGTCCTCGTGGTTCACTCAGAAATCCCTTCAAAATATTACATGTTTTCTGTCTTTATGTAGTTGTATCACCCCTGAACTGCGTTGAAGCTGTTCTGACTGTGCATTGTTGCTCTAAACATGGAGGGCGTTCTATCAAAGTTTAAACCATGACGTCACACCCACCCGCAAAGCGGCTCAATGGAAAGGACCCGTTTACACGCTTACAACCGAATCGTGAACTCCGCATGCGCACAAAAACCGTTTCAGCATCGCGGACCAAGAGTCATATCGTTAAGTGTCTTACGTTTTTAATAAGACTATAATGGTATAAACTTATTTCCCAGTTTTTCTTCTTACTACCACTACTGAAGCAGTCACCGATGTGTGAATAATAGCTGGTCATCAGATTATTACTCGCATCATATTGACGCTATGAATTATTATTGAATGTTTATTAATGAAAAAAATAAAACTACTACTATTGACATCTAGTTGCACATTGCGCAGACTCGGAACAGACCCTTTATCGTCTCGTGTTACGTATGGAGCAGAATGTTATAATGGGCACTTGTGCGCATAAAGGACGTTATGTGTGTCACAAACATCCTATATTAAGACACATCGGACTAGCAAAAAAATACTGCAGTCTGTTAAACCGTAATCTCTGCCATTAGCAGTAAAACAAAGCATTATTTTTCAAAATAATATTTTTCCTATATCCTCATTTAGGCGCGAGGTACACCATGGCCATGTATAACAGTCCTTCCAGAATGTGTACAGGCACGTGGAACCGGAGAATCTTTGGAGTGATTGTGTTTACTGACGCGTTGTGAGACAGTCCTCGGTGACAGAACGGGGCGATGGCTACGTGCACCCACGCATCTCCGTAGCGGTGAGGGAAACGTGCTTCAGTTCTGGGAGCAGTCCTAGAGACCAGCGTTATCTGCAACCTACCACATACACATGACAAAAACTATAAAGCCCCAGAGTGCGCCAGGCGCACGCGTGAATCCGGTGAGCTACACAGTTCTGTGATCCAAGAGTTTTGGTTCAAAATGTCATATGCTCTCCTCAGGCTTCAATGCCCATTAATATGCAGATTAAAGCTTAATGTTGAGAAACAACACAAGAATGTTTCATGTAACAATACATATATAAATATGTACATAATCACAACCCCTTTTTTACTATAAAATGATATCATTAACCACTGTAATGGCACAGTAAGCATGTTTAAACTGTAGGGCTGCTCCATGCCTGCAGGCCAAGCCTCTGAGAAGTCCCTCTTAGGTGTAGGGATTGTGCAGTGTGGGGATTGGAGAGTGGAGTCCTGGGCTTTGGGGGGGAGGGCGGATTGCCTGCTTAGGGGTCTCCTGACATCCTCACCCACAGCAGAGGCCTGGCACTCAGAGGAAGGCATCTGTAAGACTGAAAGAGCAGCACTCGTGTATGTGCGTGTTAATGAGGGTCTTTGCGGGCCGTGACGTCAGTACCAGTTTGCAGCTGCACAGCCAGGGGAGGCGGGTAGTGCGTGATCTCCGGGGCGGGGGGGACTCGCGCAGTGTGCGCCATGTGCACCGTGTGGCAGGTGGAGGAAGTGCTGCAGTCTGCACGCGTCACCTCTCCTGACCTGGGTGGAGCGTCCTTGCCCTCCACGCCGTCTGCAGACACGCATGCTTGCAGACACACAGGCACGCACGTCTGCAGCCCAGACGGCAGCCATTCTACGAACCCGTGATGATCTTTGAGGCGATGAACTCCATCCGTCTGTCTGTTCTCGTCAGAAGCCTGGCGTTTATTCCCGTAATGAAGCTTATCCATCTCCTTCCACTCTTCCTCTCTGTCCAAACCTCCCCACATACCCTGCCTCACTCCCACCTCTCTTCCTGTCTGTTCATCGGCAGGCAGGATGAGTGCGGCCTCTTCCTCATACTCCTCTTCCTCCGGATCGCCTTCGATGCTCTTGGCGATGCTCTTGGCTGGAACGTTCACCTTGCCATCCATCAAAGCCCAGCTCAACTATCCTCCACTCCACACATACCTCCAACTGCTCCCCTCCACACATGCCTCCACCTGCTCCTGTTCGGATGCTCTCTTGTCCCCTGCCCTCCTCCATGGTCCCCGGCCTGGGTCTTCGTTGGGAGGCGGAGTATCTGTGTCATGGATGTGTTTGGCATTTGTTCTGCGTGTTCTCTAGTCACCCCCCTGCCTACTGGAGTTGCGGGGATCTGTAGTTCTCTCGGCCTCCAGGCACAGTTCACAGTGTCATGCTGAGTTTTCTTTTTAGTCACCATGTGTACAGTGTTGAGCTCTGTGTAAATCATGGATAGATGGTTGGAGAAACAGTCGTGGTTTATTACATCTCCAACCATTAAACAAGTGTAAAAACAGGCCCAGAAACCCAGGATAATCTCATATCCCATAGTAATATCAAATAATCTCATCACCCAGGGTAATCTCATATCCCACAATAATCTCATTTAATCTCATAACCCAAAGTAATCTCATAACCTAGGGTATTCTCATACAATCTCAAGACCAGGGTAATCTCATCCTCCCTGTTTGTGTAGCTACCCAGTGAAGTAAGAAATTTTACCCGTACCCTGGATTAGATTGTTTGCAGACTGGTGCAGGCTGGTTAGTGGGTAAAGGTTGATGGCGTTGTGCCCCGTGTCACTGTGGCCCACGGTGTGTGCCGGCGTTTGGCTAGGGATGCACTTTTCGATTTTTTGGACCCGACTCTGAGACACTCTCCACCTTCCTCCCTCTCCTTTTTTCCTGACACACAGAATGCAATTTATAAGGCTAATGATCCCACAGCTCATCTGCTTATGCCCATAAAGATTATGAACATCTAAAACCGAGAGTCAGCAGCTGCTGTCTTTCTGTGGTGAGCAGTTAGTGAGAGCAGCGATTGTTTTCCACCAAACGTATCTTTCCAAACATTAATGAACGAAGACTTAAGGTAGCCTCCCGTGAACTCTGAAGCATAACTCATAACACTGCTGTTTTCCCTGGCCTTGATGTGATTAGATTGGCAGAGATTGAGGCATCTCTGGGACTCAGCTCCCCTGACAGCACACAGATCCTCTTCACACAGACCGCTGCTTGAACCCCTTTTATCTCAATGGCGCAGCGATCACTGCACTGGGAAGGCTGGTCCCTGAGACACACCGTGGCCTCCTGTCCTCTCCTGACCTCTACTGTCCTCTCCTGACCTCTGCCACGGGGCCTCTGAAGTGTGTTCTGAGGTGGCTGAGGGACAGCTGGGGTGCTGCCCACACTGACTCTCACTGGACTGCTTGCTGTGGGTTTAGCCTGGGCTCTGGAGCCAGCAGGAGGTGTCAGCAAACGCCTGATTCTCTTGGGAATCTGAGGAGCAGAAGAAGGCCGCTTTGTTCCGAGTTCACCAGGGACAGAAAATGTTAGGCTTCACAAGCACTAATAGAGCAGGAGCATTTGTACACCAACAGAGGTCTACATTGTGAAGATGTTACTCAGGCTGTGCGTTTGTATAGACGCTGCTGAGGTCGTGCATTTGTATAGACGTTGCTGAGTTTGTGCATTTGTATAGACGTTGCTGAGGTTGTGCATTTGTATAATGTTATTCAGGTTGTGCATTTTCCAGCCTAAACAGGTTTAAACTTTGAAATACCCGTGTGATGATAGTGGGTGTGGTCATGTGGACAGGCATGTTGGCCTGACAGACTTTCTCGTGTCTGCATCTGGAGTGGGCGGTGACGGTGGGGGGTGGAGCTAATACTGCACAATCAATATCACACTGCTGGCGTTAATCACAGACTCATTCCTCACGATAAGTTGTTTTGAAAAGCAGGATTAGGAGTGGTACATTTTTGGGGATTTGGGTAATCTCTCTCAGTGTGGATGTTTTCTGATCCTCTCATCTGTCTTGTAACCATGCAAAAACAACTTATTCAAAAACAAAAGTAAGTTGGAGATGTGGTATAAACGTGCAGAACCACTATGTGATCATATACATTTACCTGCTGTGGACGTGGTAATTGCCATGTGAATGGTGGCCAGGTGGGCAGAGACCACAGCCTCATCACCTCTGCTTTCTGCTCTGGTCTCCTGCTGGGAATTTTGAGATTCCCAGCAGCTAAGCGCTGTAGTTCAACAATGTCCGTCTCTATCCCCTACAACGCATGTTGTGTCTCAAAGGTGGGTTACAGGTAGGACTAGGTTAATTCAGTTACTGTTCTTATCACAGTTGGGTAAACAAAGGTGTTCCTACCTTTGCTTGTGGTTTAGATGAGGGTAGGCTAATATCTTCATGCTCTCTGATTGGCTGCACCAGTCAGTAGGTGAGTTCTAGACAGTCATGGTGTGGTGTTGATGGGTGTTTAGACCCAGCTCAGACTCTACTCCAACAGATACCTCTGCTCACACACTGCAAAACACGGACATTTTTTTTATAACATGCAAATTTACAATAACACACAGTAAAAAATGTGAATAGTCTGTGAATGCTGAGAAGAGGCCCAGCAGTAGTCTGGCTCAGATGGTTTTCATTTGTCATTAAAAAGGACAAGAGAAAAAACATACAAGCTTAGAAATGTTCAGAATGTCACTGTAGATTAGAAGTGAAGATGTAAACATCCAGGCCAGTAAACCGCTGAAGATGTTCATCCATACCTTCTCCTCCTCCTGCTGTCTGATGGCCAAGAGATGTCCCATTCTTTGGTACTGTAGTAACAGACTCTGCCGTGATCTGCTTACTGTAGCACAATATACTGATATGAATTATTATTTATGCAGTGTATTCATACAAAGTAGTTTTCCATGGTGACTGGTTCAGAATCATCCCAACCCTTCCTGTTGTCATGCTTCAAGAGAGGATTTTCATAAATACATCATAAATAAATTCATAAATACATCACTCCCCCAGCACGCACATCACTGCACAGGCTGAGTGATCTTAAGGATCTGCCGTCGTCCTGAGAGCTGTATGACATTGGCAAGGCAATACAGACAAGGTCAGTTTTCATGTTTTTTTTTCCTGGAAGAATTACAACATAAGTTAGTACATGTTGTAATGTCTAAATCAGGTCTGTGATTTTAGGCTTTAAATACCAAACTAATAAGTTACCTGCACAAGATGCTCACATAGTCTGGTGGAGTTCCTTAGCAACAGATGTGGCCAAACCTCCTAGTATATGTTTAATTGATTCATAGCTGCAGACTTTCTCATCTTCAGCACTGAACGTCTAAACGTTCGTTTAGAAACATCAAGGGAGCGAGATGTTCCAGTTGTAGTTACAATCTTTGTCCACATGACGGCAGTAGTACAACGTGAATGTAAAGGAAAACTTGACCATTTTCCCCGGGAAACTGTTTCTATCCAAGTTCTTAAATCTTCCAAACCGACAATTTTAAACTCCGTTACAGTAACGATTCTCATGTATGTCCTTGTTGTAATTCTAACCTGCGTAGTAAACCTTTCATTTTAAGTCTTTTGGAAATTAGTTCCTCCGTTAACATAGTCCAAATTAACTTTTCCAAATTGATCACCTCTGCTATTCAGCTGTAAAATGAAACGCAACCAGTGGGAAATGAGAAGCGATGCTATATATATTAGAAAACATTTATTCAAATATACACAATAAAATACAGAATGAGCTGTTTTTCTCCCTATGACGGTTGTAGTCCCGAGGTTCTGTTTACAATTACACAGGCAGATTTACAGTTCTATTTAGGAGTCGGTGCAGTGAATGCACATGAATGCAGATGTTGTACAGATCACTGCATCTACTCTTCCACAATAAAAATAATTTGTTGGAGGAAACCACAGTAGGACAGCTTTGTTTTCTCTCTCTCACACACACACACACGCGCCCCTGCATCTCATTGTTTTCCACTATCTCGGGTTCCTTTCGGCTGAGGTCGCCTCCCTGTATTGCTGTGTCCAGGTTTGAGGTTCCTCACTGTGCAGCTGCAAACAAGAAAAATAACCCTCAGACATGAAACTGTCGGTGATGCTAAACAGAAACAAAACCATTTTAAACTATTTTAAATGTAAATCTTCACTGAGTTCAACCACTGTCTGCACTCAAATGTTCAGGTATGATATATGTACAGTTCCGTATACCAAGAACACTTTCCACTTTCAAGTCTCTGCAATTCATTTATGACAAACGATTATAAAAAATATTTAAAAATATGAAAATAATTGGTTACTCCCATTTAAGCTCAGAAGAATTCATTCTTTAAAATAAGTGGAAAGTGGTAAACTGGCTGGTAAAAACTTGCTCTGTAATTCCTCTAGCAGAGCTGAACAAACCTCCCCGATGAACTGGAGCACCTTCATCTTTGACACCTCCTTCTCAGCTCTGGGTCCCCAGCGAAACTCGTGCTCGAGGGGTTCTGTGTGGGGGATGCGCACGTACTCCAGATACCTACAGCACACAGCCAACAGCAATGTTAACCATCAACACACACACACAGGACCTGCCTCTCTCCTTCTCCCTACCACACTGACTTGGACAAATTATGTAACACGACTTAAAATGTCTGGAGTCGTTCACAGCTCAGATCAGTGGACTTGTGATTCTTGATTTCCTTGAGCGGCTCCATGTTTCTCTATGGTGTGGTATAAACCAGCTGTCCATGGTCTGAGGGACGCCAGCTCTGAACACACCAATAGCCTGAGCTGGGGCTCAAACCCCCAACCCAGCGGCTTCACTTCTGCAGCAGTAACCAACTGAGCTACAAGAAGCTTCCTTCGCTTCAGGGAAAGGGACTCTGCAGGGACAGTGATGTCAGTGATGTCACCATCACCTACCCCATTAACAACTGGACACTTTAAACACTCCAGTGGTGGAAGACGAGTGGGAGAATTTAATACAGATGAATAATATCTACTGACAAACCTTTAAACAACACGATAAGTGAAACAGCTTTACTTCCAGAGATGTACTAAAGCACTAAACATAAACAAACAGGCCTTGTTTGTTTTAGTGCTCAAATGTTTATTTTTATGCCCCCAGCCAATCTGGCCGTTGCAGCTTCATAGCTGCTACTGATGAAGGCCACTTCTGACCGCAGCATGGCTCTGAGAGACTGTGCTACTCCACCACTCTGAACTTCAACCAGCATGCTTCTGACCCATCTCAGTTTACTCACTTTTGCCTAACAAACTCATCAGTGACCAACTTCTTTACATCACCAAACTCTTCATGCTTCACCCTGTAAGGAGAAATTCATATACAACTGTCAAACACGCTGTTCATTGACTATCTGGGCAAATTTTCTTGCACTATTCTTTTGTATGGATATATTGTATGATTTATCTACTGTAGTTTTCAAACTATTGTATTCTCTTCTGTTTATGTTCACTGGTTTCATTCAGTCAAATTCCTTGTATGTGAAAACATACTTGGCCAGTAAACGAATTCACTATTTGTAAACGTTTCAATATTGTTTTACATGTCTTACCCCACATCCACTCTCAGTTTCTTCAGTGTATTCCACACTAGGTCTAGCAAAAAGCATTTGAGAAAAACAGAATTACATTTCTGTATTAATTTCTAGTTTGTTATTTAAGTTCCATCATACACAGATGACCAAGACAAACACTCACGTTCCTTAACTGTGCCTCCTTTCATGAAGGCAAGACTAAGAATGACGAACAGTAATCCAGTCTTGGGGTTGCCAGGACACCTGATAAACAGATATGGTTATGATTCAGTTCACCCAATCACCAAACTCTGCTGAGTGATGTCACTACCAACTCACATGCTGATTGGCTCCCCAGTAACAGGTAGTAGCTTGTTTACCAAGATGTACACATGATTCTTAGAGTCTATCTCCACCAGCTTCAACCCAAATACCTGTGTGTGGGGTGGGGTGGGGTGGGGTGGGGGGGGGTTAACAGCATGGCACTACAGAGACACACCATTTGCAGTGGACTTGACTACATCTTTAAGTAGCATTAAGTATGACCTGCTCAAAGGTGTGGTCAGCTCTCTTCAAGATGTCTTGGTATAAGGCTTTATATTCCTTTATCACATGCTTGGCGAGATCTAAGGAAGAATGTTAACATATGATTTGATTTATGGTAAACACCATGCTGAGGCACATGAACGTACATATATCCTCTTTGCACTGGAGGCATTATCCCTGTTATCTTGCTGTTCATGGTTTCTTTGCCCTTACTGCTAGTGTATTTATGTATTGTCGAGTGTCCTGTGTCCAGCATGGACAAGCACACACTGGTCTAACCCTAACCCTGGTCGCACCTGCCCTGCGGATGGGTACTTTCTTCTGGTCCTTTATGAGAATAAACTGCACCACCTCAGCCACCTTAAAAGAAAGAAAGAACAAGTTACATGACAGCACAAAAAGAAGAAAAAAAAACTTCATAACGACCATAATCATATATACCGACAGTCTGGAATATGACAGCAGAGACCTTAACAGTGGTTGCAGAAGGAAGCATGCCCGACCATTTTCTGAAACGTCCAAACTTTTACACACACGGTATGGATTTTTTTTTTACTATGAATTATCAAGGCTATTGTACCTTCTGCAAAGATACAAAACTTATTTGACACAGATTAGCACCTCTATTCAGAAAGAGCCTTTTACATACTTTTTATTAGCATTTCCTTCTTATCCTGCTTTTGAAATCTACACTTAACATCAGCTATTCATATTCCAGATAAACAAACACAAACAATGAATGTTAGGCCAAAGGCCTAAAGATGACCGATTTGGGTTAAATGAAGTACCGTATAAATAAAAATCTTACAACGTGTTATCACTTATAAATAGCAAATGGTATATTAATGAGTCTGGTTTACCTTACGGTCGATCTGAAGGGGTGTGAAAATATCTCTTGCCCGTTGGACCTGCGATGTGCTGGGCTGCGTGTAGGTCATGTCAGTGTCGTCCTCGTCCAGTATAACCTGTGAGCGCTGTAAAGCAACGAAGGGACGGAAACAAGCAGTCTGTTGTACTTTTTCCATTATACTTGAAGTCGTGCACCAGGTAGTTAGCTAGCAGCAACATTAGGAAACGAAGTTTTCCTCACCCTTGGCACTCTGCTGTGGGCGCCTGCAGCCACGGGCTTGTTCCTCTGCGACATCTCTGAACCACCCAAAACATTTAACGCTAGCTAGGTAGCCTAGCTACTCGGCCTCGGTGTGCACAAAAGGTATGCCTAAACTCTGCAGTAGCGACGTTAAATCGTTAAACTATAATCCACGGTTAGTTCTCCGAGTCAATACAAATTACGCCAAGGCAAGTTGAGCCATAAAAATGTCAGCCAACTAAAAGAAGCTGCTAATCAAAACCTTAGAAGGATCAAGACGCCCGGTTTCCGTCCGCGTGGGGTCACGTGTTGTCAACGAAGTCTGCGATTCGTTTAAAACGCGTGCAAGCCTGTGGACACAGAGCGCGTGCATGGTTGGAGGGAGAACACTGTGCGAAGTTTAAACGAGAGTGAGAAATTACGGGGTGCTGATATTTGAAGCAGTTTTAATATAAAAAGTGCGCAATGCAAATCAGTGGAGTCACTGCAGTCGTTTCCCCCCACCACACTATATGCAATATTAATTTCTTAACCCATATATTACTATTAACGCATTTTAATCCACCGGTGTCGCTATAAGGGAAAAGTTATATGAAAAATACACGCACACATTTGAAAAATTCTAACCTAGAAAATCCCACGCACCTATCCGTTACTTTGTGTCCCAGTCCTTGCAAAGTAGTTATTTCAAATTAAGCCACAGCGTGGCAGTATAGTACTTTTGCAGTAGCCTTTAGATTTCTGGGTGGCAATTATAAATAATTCAGACTTCCTTGTTAACTATTTACATTTAATATTTATACGTGCGTTTTCACACACCCCCCCCCCACACACACACACCTGCCCTATCATATCTGCAGCTATTTAGTAGTAGAATATAATATATTCTATAATCTATAACTGTGTAAAATATTAACTGACTAGCCTAAAAATATTTTAAGGGGCCATGTGAGTATATTTAATTTATGGCGCATGTCAACCTATAGGTGTTGAAGATTCTAACAATACATTTTATAGACCATCCCAGGCACTTTTTAAATCTTGGCATTTCGGCAGCTGGAAAGTGACAGATTAACCTTTTTTTACAAGCAAACACGCTTCAGCAGTGGAGAGGTTAATTTCGCTCTCCATAAATTACGCCAGTTTTGACGAATTGAGTTCAGCTTCTCTTCCCTGGCGCAGTGCTGGTCCGAATCCACGTCTCTGGGCTGCACGCAGCTGTGGCTCTGATGCTCCGGGGGAGAGGCGGAGTGATTCTGTTTGTGTGATAGCTTTGTGCCAGGGGCAGGGAAGGGCAGGCGGACCCAGACTGAGCGGCGCCGCCGCGCACCTGGGGAAGTTCAGGTTAAATAGCTCCACATTCCTCGGCGCACAGCTGATTGAAACATTAACAAACAGTAATCCGCGAGCCAAGCTGCAGATGGGCCCGGACCGCAGCCAAGAAAAAGGCTCTAGTGGGTGGTGTGCTGAGCAGCTCTCTCTCTCTCTCTCTCTCTCTCTCTCTCACACACACACGTAGTTTAGTAGTAAATGTTTTTTTGCACACTACTTGAACCATGCTTATCACGTGCAGATAATGTACTTTATACTTCTTATTAAAAGTGAATAATAATAATTCCTACTTGGCCTTGCGTTTTTAATGTTAGTTTAATAATGATTTGTAATGTTTGGTAGCTTGTATGTAAGTTATAACTTACATAAAAATAAGAAAGTTAAAGAAACCTCTTGCTTGCTTCGTTCTTCCTTGCATTATTCGTATGGCCTGTAAGTCAGTCTACAGGATGTGTATCAAGTTTAATATATAACGCATCCCCAGGCACCTGGATTTGTTCATGAGTTGGTTGCTTAATTAGGTTTCGTTCTAATGAGCCGAACGGAACGTAAAATTCATTCCATGTTCCTTTGTAAGATTAATTAATTAATGGAATTAATTTCTTAATACAGCACATCCTTTTTCCGATGCTGTTGCATTCACACATTTATAAACACAGGCTTGAGCAAACTTAGTTAACCCTCAGTGTAAACGTTTCTGTCTTAGGTCTTTAAGTAAAAGAAGGTGGCTAGCCTATATGTTGCACTCCAGAGAGTTTCATATAAAAATACTACAGACAACCATTTCCCCCAAAATACTATCTGTATTAATAAAAACACTATTTACATACATTGTAATACAACATGAATGACATCATAAGGCATTGTAATATACAATACAAATATAACTCAGAAATCTGAGAACCGACGTTTTTTTTTTTTTACAAAATATAAATTTCTCCATGTGTACATTATAAAAAATACAAAAGAGAACAGAAATGTTTAAGGCATAGTCAAACGACATGGTCTTTCAATGACATCTAATACAGACAACAATACTATGACGCTTGTTCGTTGACTCCACGGACGCCTGGAGGAACACACCGAGGACCTCTACTTGCTGACTTAACGCCGGAAGCAACGATACAGTCCACGTTTATGGCGAGTTTCGCGCAGATCGCTCAATAGAGGCTCTCGTGCACTCTGCGTCTTCATGGTGACGCACTGGAACATCACTGACGGCCAACTTTATTGATGAGTCAGTGTGACCCGCGATCTCAGCGGCAAAGGATTCTGTCATCTGCGCAGCCGTTCTGGAGAGAGAGAGGGTGGATAAATTACGTCAAACAAAATTATTGCATATTTTTAAACATAACCTTTGTAAATCCAGTAAAGATGTTGCGCATGCGGTACATTGTTAAAATAGCCGTATGATTGGCAACGTAAAGCGTGGTGATGTTGCAGAAAAGATACGTACCTCTACCGAGATGCTACTGAGCTCCGCGTTCAGAGTTGTAAGGGGTGTACGCGTGCTGGTTGTTCCTGGCTGCCGGTTAATACCCGGGGAGGCGAGTTCCACCTGGAGGTCCCAGATGTAGTCGATTACGTGTTGCAGGATCTCCATCTTACTGGCCTTCTTGTTGGGTGGCAGGGTAGGCACGAGTTCTTTTAGCTTGCTGTAACAGCTGTTCATGTCTTGCAGGAACACGCTCATCTGCTCGTCCAGAATCTTACACTTGGAGATGGCAAGACTCTGCTCGGACAGGCAGCGCACAACGTCCTCGTTGGCAGCCTTACCCTTCAGCGCACAGGTAGATCCAACAACTTTCATCTTTTCTAGAATTGGAGATCTTTACGAAGGAAGCGCCGCAGCAAAAACCCGAAGTGGATTCGTATAGCCCGTGTGCAGTTTGCGACCGCGTTTCTTCAAGCTGATGCACAGTGGTAGCCTAATTCCGTTTGTAGAGGCGTTGCAAAGCAGAATCCAGGCAGTCTGTCAAATAGTGAGCGTGGAGAAACCGAAGCTGTATTTATTTTGTGGAGGGACTTGGAGGTGTGTCTCAGTTTGGTAAACTTTGAAAGCCAGGGCCAATGAAAATCGAGCCCTTGCAGAATAGGACGGAGTACAATGCTGCTATCCACCAATAGCGGCGCCGTTTGAGTTATCAGTCTTTACAATCAGTTAGGGATGGTGTTACAAATGGAAACAAATGTGTGTTTTTTTCTCTTTTGGTTCGATGTGGGAACCCAGCTGCCCGCCGCCTGGGGACTCCGCAGGTGTAGTGATGGCCCAGGGCAGAGGAAAGCAAGGAGGGAGTTTTCATAAAGAACGCAGCAATTACTCCGGATGAATAGCCTTTTAATTGGTGTCTTTACAGCGCCATAACTATGCGAGCTTTTCTTGGCAACTTAAAAGAGACTAGTTTAATCTCTTCTGGTGCTCTGCTGAACTAAAAATAATACATTTTCGGTGTGCTATGGTAATTTTTTGTTGTTCAATTGCGTTGCGTGCTACTGGACACAGAGTTCAGCTTTAAGATAAAAATGAAAGAATTTCTGTGTGATTGCAGTGAGGTTAAGAACTTCATCTTGACAAATTCTTGAACTGGTGTGATTTAGTCTAATATGTTCTGTGTCTTTACCAGAATAAACATAACAACATTGCGTTGCGCTATAATGGACGTTGATCATTTAACGACATTTAGTGCTGCTGTGACTGGCATGATAACTCGCTTCATGGGTTGTGGTGCACATCTGCTGTGCAGCCTGTGAATCTTGGACGAAATTCCAGAACGTAGCCCGCTCGCTTTCAATAAAAGAAATCACATATTTTCACTCGCCTCCTCCGCCTTTAGAATAAAGTAGGCTACAATGAATAGGGTTACCAAGCCTTTCACATGCTCCCACTGTGTGTTCCGCGCTCTGCGTCTCTCTCTCTCCCCATCTGTGTGTGTGTGTGTGTGAAATAGCTACGATCTGCCTCGAATCTTTCCCCAGATTGTCCAAACAGGCCGAGGCAGACCGGCAGGCGCCAATGCCGTGACGTCACCCATTCATACAGCCCCTGACGCCTGTCAGCCTGGCGCCGCGCGGGCGGTGTCCATGGAGACCGCAAACAACGGGCTCGCACTCCCCCTTCTTTCACCTGCACAGCGCAAACCCTGAGAACGCGCTGGCTGCCGGGGACCGTCATTCATTTATCACGTTAAACCACTCTCCGAAGAGATTACTGGCCCGCACACCTGCAAAATGCCATTGTTGTTAACTTGCTCGATCGACTTCCAAAGACAAGCGAAAGAAAAGAGTTGCTAAAGGAGGCTTTTAATGTCACGGATATGTTGGCGAATGTCTTCAGACTGGAATAAGTGCTGTGTCCTTAAACAACAAGACAAATTCCGTCAGTCACTTCGTTAAATTGGATCTGCTTGGAGTATGCTGTCTAGTTAGCAGGACTTAATGTAATAGCTTTTTAATCTTTTTTATATCAAAGTGAATTATTAAAATGTATTTATCAAAATGAACGATGTAACTGTAAATATATTTTTGCTGTTGTGTATGTTTTTATTAAGATGTTAAAAGTTAAAATCAAAATATAATCCTTATTAAATAATATAATCAGCCAAGATTCTCAAAAATCTTTTTAACCTAGTTAATGCTGCACCTTTTTAAAATACACAGTAGATGTTATATACTGTATATACTGGATGTTATATATGCTTAGTCATATATACAGTATATATATATATATATATATATATATATATATATATATATATATATATATATATATATATATATAGGACTAAGCAGGTTTTTAAAATTATTTGAATTTCCTGAACCTGAAATATAAGCCATGCTTGTGGTATTTGTAGTGATCAAACACTGGAGGAGAGTTTTGTGTTGCAGAAGCATTCCATCCGATCACGCCGCCATCTCCACATACGCCCAGCCCTTCTCCTGTTTGTGAGCGACGTCTTCTGAGTGTGCTGTTTCATGAAACCGAAACTTGTGGGTGAGAGACGGTGAGAAAGAGAGTGGGAGAGAGGTGGGGTGGGGGGTGGGGATGGCTTGTCCCGGGTTAGGCAGAGGGGCCCTGCACTGAAACAATGGGAACGCAGAGTCCAGCTTGTGGGAGAGAATGCTGGTTGGAGCCGTGAAGTCTAGAACTTCCTCTCGCAACTCCTGTCTCACTTTTGTTCTGCTGCAGGGGCCATCAGAGCTTCCTACTGACAGTAACAATAACTCCACACAGCTGGGCCCTTTCATCTTGTTTACAGCACATTAAGCTGAGGGGGAGGGGTGTTGCGGGGCGTGGAAAAAGAAAAGTGAAACATATTAGCTCCTGATTTTAGCGGGCAGGGAGGAGAGGAGAACCATGCTCTCACACTAGGTCAAGGAGGAGAGGTGGGGACTGGGTGCGGAAAGGCTGACATCGTGTGAAGTAAAACAAACAAACAAAAAAAGATAGAATTGTATGTCCTGCTTTCCCCACATCTGATACACACACACACACACACACACACAATGATAAAAGTGTTCGTCTTCTAGCCTGGGCAGAGTTGCATGCTTCCCATGACCATAGGAGCCCTGCCTTTCAGTAGTCTCCCCACCCCTTTTTAACACGCTTTCCTTTCTCTGCGGAAGAGGGGAAGTTTATTTGTGGAGGAACACCCGTTTTATCGGCGCGGAGGACGGCAGGAGGCAAGCTTCAGGAAACACAGCGTTGGGCGGCAGCGCAGCGATAAGGAGAAAGAACATTCCAGAAATGTTTTGCTGCCTAGTTCTGACAGCACGAACAACACGTGCTGCTGTGCTATAATGCTGGTGTGCTGGTGCCATGGACTGCTGGCTAGGGCTTTGGCCACTTTGGCAGAGTAAAGCAGACTGTTAGATCCAGCCTAGCAGGGTCAGCTGCAGGATCTAGCCGATATAGCCCTGTTTCTCCTGAGCCTGACCCTACCTGCTCTACTGATAAACAGCACCTGGATGAAGGTGTGTCTGCCCTGCAGAGGGAGGAGGAGGGGCCGGCAGGTGGCGGGTGGACCACACCCCCGTGGAACGTGGGAACCAGCCACCCAAGCCCAGCAGGATGAGGTGAATCATTAACAAGCATTATAGAGGCCTATTTTGGTGGTTTATTGATACCTCAGATTATTGTTTTCTCCTGCATAGACTGCACTCTGTGTACTTTATTAAAGTGAGTCAGAAGAATGTATGAAAAGATTAAGATGAATAATATGTATAAAAATACAATATACAGTTCAACTTTAAAGTACAATATACAACTTTTCTACCATTCTTTTCTATACTTTTTTTATCCAGTTATATTCTACAACTCTGTAGAACTTTTCTGCTGATTTTAGACAAGGATTTTGACTGAACGTTATGGAAGGCTCCTTGTCCTTGTGGAGCACGTGCAGGTTTCGTGGCCTGGAGAGAGAGAGTGCTCTGCTTCGGGTTGTCCTGCACAGTTCTGCACGCAGGAATGTGGCCACACAGCACTTCTGTGGATGGGATTTCCACATTTATGTGACACAGCTGGGCTGCCAGGTCTGCGAGGAGCCCCCTTTGTGCGGCTTTACTCCTATTGCCTCTGCTTACAGAGGGAGGGAGCTGTTGGTGTCTATAAAAGAAGTAAAGTCCTGTACCACATCGCAGTATTATGATGTGCATAATATTTCTGAAGAAACTGACCAAGCAAGCTAGCTCTTCTCAGGGGTTTACTATACTTAATACAGAGAGTGGACAGGGGAGCGGTTTTGGAGGTCAGCCAGCATGTTGATCAGTGGCTCTTCTCTGGCTCTACAACGTGGCCTGAGAATGTTTTGTGCGCCACAGAGTATTGGACTCGGATCGAAGTATTTGTTAAATTATTTGTGTACACAGATATAACCACAGTGTAGTCGTTACATCTTTCATGGCATCCAGAAGAGGAGCCCATAGAAGTGGTCAGAGGTTTGTCTACTGCTGTCGTTTTCAGCATCTTCCCCATTTGAATGTCCCATTTTTACCAAGTTTCCATAAGTGGGTGATGCACATCTCAATTGTCCTCCATCGGCCATCTCTTGCACCATGCCCAGGTACATGCCGGCCTGCTATAACTTTGCCTGAATCCACAGCTGCTCCTCTTGATCTCTACAGAGGGAACATCAGCTCCTCGACTGTGAGAAACCTTTCAGATCCTTCCTCGTTCTTCCTCATCGTCACCCTCCAAGAGGACCTCAACCTCCACAGCTTATGTTTAGATGTTTACTTTGGTATCAGTATGTGCCCAGGTATTACCATAGTGAAAACAGATATTGCAATAAAACAGCTCGTACAGTATAACTAACAGATTATGCTATTCCAGCAGTGACATAAATATGTTCTATAATTACTTATATACATGCAAGAGCAGACTGATCTAGAAACTTTACTGTTGCTACTATAGACTATTATTATTATATTATACAGATTTGTCAGTTATGTCATTTGTAAATGTCAGTTCATCCATGCAGATTCAGTGCACACAAGTGTGTTCTTCATACTGCATAGTTTATTTGTAAGAGGGCCTTTGTAATTAAAGTGTGAGCCAGGTGTTTGATTACTGCATGGAAAACACTCATCTACGCAGTACTGTGACCTTTCAAAGCAGGACTTGTGTAAGTCCATCATAGTATATGTCATTCACAACTCATATGCATCTGATCTGCCTGCAGTGACAGTAGTCTGAGATGGCTTAGCCTCTCTAACCTTAGAGATGGGATAACATAGCTGCTCTCCTGAGAAGCTACACTGTTGCTGCACAGAAAAGGAGGAGAGAGAGGCACGATCCCTACAGAAGAAAAAATACTTTTACCTCACTAACAAATGTATTGTTACCTCAGTGTAAAAATATCCGATAATAGCAGATAGCAGGAAGGGGTTTTGGGAAGTGCCCCACAGAGCAGGTGTTTCTGGTTGAATTGTAGTGTTCTGTGATTTCTGATGAAGTAAAGTCAATTCCTCATACGTGCTTCATGGGTGTTTCCCCACCTGCCTCACAATATGAGCTCATTTACAGTAAGAAGGAGAATTTGTACATTAATTAACAGAATTTTTAATGACAACTATCTTCACCCATTAATGGTCGCCTGCTACGTGTTGCAGACAGACATAAAAGAGAAAAAAATATGAGTTTGTTCAGACTTTGGACAAATATAGTTTGTAGTAAATTCTAATGTAATTTCACTAGCATTCTAAAAATGTTCATCTTTATCAGCCACCGTACACTATAATTTCATTAACGGTGTGATAAACAAGCAAAGGAGATCTTTGTGATGTGTTCGAACAGAGACCCTCCAGCAGGCTCTGACTCTTGAGAGGTCCAGGACTTGACTGTGATGTAGACGAGGCGTGGTCATGTGATGTAGACGGGGCAGGGTCATGTGATGTAGACGGGGTGGGGTCATGTAGTGCCTTGGCGGGGCCGCACTGTTCCTCCGATGGGGAGCAGGAGTGCTCGGTGTGGGAAATGCATTGTGCTTGTCGTTTAGCTCAGGGTCAGCAGACCGTGGTTGACCAGACGGATAGAGAGAGAGAAAAGATGTATGTGACAGTTAACACCCCCCCCACCGTTTCAATAGAAAGAGGTCTGAATCGAAGGGAGGGTAATATGTCAAACCTGCGCTAATAGGAACATCAATAACTGTCGCTGACAGAATGACTGTTGTTCCTTTTTTAAGTTTAACTGGTTAACAGATACCCCAAACTCACTCAGCTGTTGATAAGTCAGGTCCCACACTCTGATTTGAATACGTTGTAGTGTGTATAACTTGTGCTGAGTAAAAATACAAGTGGAACAGCAGGTTTTAAGAGTAAAATACAGTACTACACTACTCAAAGCTATGTATAAATTATTACTCTGGTGAAGAAGAATCTTAAAGCCAAACAAGCAGTTCTTACTATGACATACATGAAAATCTCCATTAGACCGTAGCTAATTGACATGAAGTGTTTGAACAATGGTGTTAATCTTTGAAGCTCCAAAGTCATGCAGGAATCCTCACTGGCCAAGAATGGCTTCACTCACAAGCCGATGTTAAGTTGATGTGTTTCCGGCAGGCATTTGACAGACGACTCACTAATGATCGTTCCCCTATGGCTGAGCTTTGACCCTGTGACCTTTCCCTGCCACCTCACTGCTGCATCATTGGTTGAGCTTCGTTCAGCAGAGCAGTGAGACCCTGGACCCTGGAATAGGAGCAAACACACACACACACACACACACACATGCTTGTGCTCACTTTGTGTTCCCAAAATAAGGCCACAAGTGCACATTTAAAATATGAAGCGAGGCCGTCCATTATCTGACTTGGACATCTTCCACTCTATGACACCATTTCCAGGACAACGATGGGGTTGGATGACCTCACTCCCTTGTCCAGCAGGGTGGGGTTCTGGTAGGGCAGGGTTGCAGAGTGCATCCACAGGTCTTCGTGCACCGGCTTCTCGATTGTTCAAGCTCTTCGGAGTCCCTGTGGGCTACACATTCCCAATTCACACACAGAGAGACAAGAGAGAGGGAGAGGGTCTCCTGGGACCAGCTTGATTCCCACAAACCATCTCAAAGCTCTTAAGAGTGTCTAATTAGCTCACCATCTGCTAGTGACACTGCACCAGTGGCACACAGCAGACTATTGGGAGACAGGCGCATTGTGCTTTGCAGGACTTTCCACTTCAGTGGCAATTGCCTGGAGAAGCTGAAGACCTGCAGGGTGGAAATGGGGGCAGGGGCAGTGGTGGGGCAGGGGGTGGAGGAGGAGGCTTATATTAGGAAGAGGAGGGGGACAATGTTGGACACTTGTAGCTTGTAGCAAATCTAATACAGCCACAGAGCCTTTGTGTGAGTGTGTGTGTGTGTGTGTGTGTCCAGCAATTCCAGCTGACCATGCACACAAAGACTGTGTAGTTCTCTGACTGCAGTCCTTTATCCCAGAATAGAACATGGCAGAGGAAGCAAGCAGACAACTGCATGACTCAACATTTAAAAGAAAGAAGCATGAAGTCAGAATCTTTCTCAGTACTATGACCTCCCCTTCACAGAGCCAGCGCTTCGCACCAGCTGTGAGGCGTCCACTACAGATGGAGCGGCTTTGGTATGGAGTGGGCATGGCATGTAAAGGTAGCCTGGCTTCATCTACAGCTCTGACACTGCTTATGGAAGCTCCAGTAACACTTAAGCTCACTGTGTGTGTGTGTGTGTGTGTGTCACTGGGCAGTAGACCTTTAAATACAGCGCTGTGATGATGGTGCAAGAGGCTGGGAAAGAGCTGTTCAAGTGATAATGATCCCACTGACATCTCAGTCAAAATTGTGTGTGTGTGTGTGTGCGTGAAGACAACTAATGAGAGGCCATTTGTAAATCCAATTTGTAAATCAAGTGTTTTGTTGTTCATCACTCTGCACCTAAATGAATATGGATAAGTCCTTCGGGAGAAAAGACAGAAAGAAAGAGAATGCCTTTGCCATGAGATAAACCAGTTCTGACAAACCAGTTCTGATAAACCAGTTCTGATAAACCAGTTCTGAGTGAGGAAACATAGTGGCAGTAAATGAGTCACAGTGCAGTCCGTTTCTGGCACACGAGTGTGTTTGTACTGGCAGACCTGCACATGTTGCTGATTGGCTGACTGGCCTGTCAGAACCAAACTGGGGAAGAAAGTTTGCGTTCCACAGGCCTGAACAGGAAAACCTGAGCAAGTGAAAACACATGGCATCCCAACCATTAGGCCCTGTGAATTCCCATTAAAAGGGAACATTCTGCCTGGTGACCCGGGAACATGAGCTAATTTATACAAAGACAATGACTCAAGCTTTGCAAGCTTTCTGTACTAAGAAATCTCTTACCCTGGGCAGGTCTCAAATTAGCCTCCACAGCGGGAAGGATTCGAGGTTCCGGGGGGCGTTAAGGGGTGAGTGCATGTGTGTGTGTGATGGGTGGGGGGCTAACAGCTGTGCACAGCTGGAGAACGGCCCTCCAAACCCGCTTGTGCTCCACAGCATGAAAACCTCCCAGTCAGAGCCCTAACAGCTAGAAACATCTGTCACCTACTCTATGGGATCAGGCATGGAGAGAAAAGGGTGTTCTGAATAAGAACAGACGTTAAGATAATAGCAGGAGTTAAAAAGGAGGTCGGACACAGCCAGGATGGAGAGCCAATGACAAAAGAGGCTCTCCATCACACACACACACACACACGCACACACACACACATACGCCCCTTTACTTTCACTACTGTAGCATCAAGTTTACAAATTGTATGTATATTTGTGTGTGTTCATTTGTAACAGTGTAACATTTTTTATTATACCTGTAATCAGCCTATCAGGTTTCCCAGAAGAAATGTTAACCTGGTAGTCACTGACTTTCACATTTCGGTTCATTTGTAGCGACAGTATCCCATAAAAGATCTGACAGCATCACAAACACCTGAAGGACAAACCTAGCAAACAGAACCTCTGATTCGAACTATCTCTCATCCATGACGTGCATGACATCCATGACTGTAACAAACAACGTCTGGCTTGCTGTCACGTCTTAGTTCTTTCTCTTTTTGTAATCACACACACTTGCACAAATTTGGGCATTATGCAAACACCTTTATCCAGGCTGACCTACATAGCTTACATATTTTATACACCATCCATTTACACAGCTGCACACACCCACACACACACACACACACACACAAACAGAAGTCATGGACATGACCTTATCTGGCCTACGGTCTCGATCTCCTCCGATCTAACAATAGGAAAAGGGTTGATCTCATTTACTACGAACTCTGACATTTCACCTTTCCCAGAAGTCCCAGAGTCTCCAGCATTTTAACAGGGGCTCCCTGACTCCTGCAAATTATAGAGAATATTCCAAAAGTACGTTTTTTGAGATTGAGTGTGAAAAAAGTCAGGGGTCAGGGTCTGCTACCTCCCAGAAATTAGTTTTTGTTCCTGTGCACAGAACTAACCGCTGGTGCTCTCCTCGAAGTGCATTCTGTTGTCCTTGGCCAGTTTGGGAGCAGCTACTCAACAGCATGTTAGCCCCTTCCTCCTAGCATGTGTTAGCCCCTTCCTCCTAGCATGTGTAAGCCCCTTCCTCCTAGCATGTTAGTCCCTTCCTCCTAGCATGTGTTAGCCCCTTCCTCATAGCATGTGTAAGCCCCTTCCTCCTAGCATGTTAGTCCCTTCCTCCTAGCATGTGTTAGCCCCTTCCTCCTTCCTCCTAGCATGTGTTAGCCCCTTCCTCATAGCATGTGTAAGCCCCTTCCTCCTAGCATGTTAGTCCCTTCCTCCTAGCATGTGTTAGCCCCTTCCTCCTTCCTCCTAGCATGTGTTAGCCCCTTCCTCATAGCATGTGTAAGCCCCTTCCTCCTAGCATGTGTTAGCCCCTCCTGTTCCTTACTCTTGTGGTATGGATGTGGTATGTGATGAAGGGAAGTTCCGATGACAATTGTGCTACCCTTATATCAGATGCATTGTCCTGTACCTTGTGCTGTCTTTTTTTACTTAGCACTTGTTCATTAAGTAAACTTGAAACCCAGTTGAAACCTTATGACAGGCTATGGAAATGCCAGGTGCTGGAACTGTGCCACCTGTAGAACTGTAGAACTTTGGAACTGTAAGATTGTGGTATTGCTAACTGTGGAACAGTGGAACTACGTAAATGTGAAACCATGTAACTGAACTGTGGATCTACATAACTGTGGATCTACATAACTGTGGAACTACGTAACTGTGGAACTATGTAACTGTGGAACTACGTAAATGTGAAACTATGGAACTGACCTGTGGATCTATGTAACTGTGGAACTATGTAACTGTGGAACTACATAACTGTGGAATTACGTAACTGTGGCCTTAGCGAATGCGGAATTTGAGCTGATGCCTCTACCAGTGTGTTTCATGCTCCCATCTTGTACCCCGGCTGCTACCAGCTCTTCACATCTACTTCACACTTGAAGAGGTGTTTACCTTCGAGCCAGCACATTTGGGCTCAGGTTCAACAGTGAAGCAACACATGATCAAAGTGGAGTCATGAGGCGGCTCCCTGTCATGTTACCGCTGACCTCATTCAGACACTGAATGTACATCCATCACACGTACATGAGGCAATATACACACAGCATGCACACACCCATGCATATACACACACACACACACACACACGCACGCACACACACACACACACACACACGCACACAAAACCAGCAGCAGGTCCTGCGGCTGTACATGACACGCCACTGCAGGTGCAGGCACAGGTGTGAGAGGGTGGGACCTGCACTGTCACCGTGACAATAGACACCCATTGTTCCAGTTTGGCCCTCCCTCTGGGTTGGTTTTGTTATCATGTTTTTGAATGTGTCACCTCTCTCTCTGTCTTCCTCTCTCTCTCTCTTTCTCTCTCTCTCTCTCTCTCTTTCTCTCTCTCTCTTTCTCTCAGTCTCTCTCTCTCTGTCTCACGCTCTCTCTCTCCCTCTCTCTGTTGATAGACCCTGCTTGCAGTAATTGTAACCCCAAACCTAAAACACACACACACACACACACACACAAAAGGTGAGAGAGAAAGGTCAAAGATGGAAAGTGACAAAAAAGCCTTAGTGTATTGTATCAGTATTTCACACCTGTGCATAGCTGAGATGACTGTGCATAGCTGGTTAAAAAAAGTTAATCGTTAGACGAAAATGCCTTACACACAGGAACTGTGACACTGTATCAGTCTGCTTGGTTGCACAGTAAATGAGTCACAGGTTCGTTGGGTAAAATGCAGCAAAACTGATCTGAAGTGGTGAACAGAGAGAGGGCTGGATTCCTGTTGGAGCAGAGTGCAGCTCTAAGAATAGCCCCCGCTAAGATCCCATGCTAATAGCAGGACACAGGCGTACACCCCTAGTGGCCCGCCACTGCTCACAGGCCAGCAGAGAGCCATCTGCTGCTCTCCCTCCTCTTCCTCCTCTTCCTCCTCTTCCTCTCACAGTCCCAGTCACTGCTGGAGACACACACACCAATACACACTGGCCAACACTTATACACACACAAGCAGACACACATACACACACAGAAAAGAAGAACATAAAGGAATTGACATAAAAATCTGCAGGAGTGTTTGTTCTCTCTTAAAGCCTGGTCTTGTCATATTCCTGTCTGTAACAATACAGACCACACTGCTAATACCCATCTACACAGAGCTCCTGCCCCTCAACACACAGTTACCACAACAACTGAACTTAATACACTGCCTCACAGAGCAGGGGTGCCTCCAGTAACATCCAGTCAGTATCATTTAAGTATCACCAAAGTTCCACGTTAACTCTTTATATAGCATTAATTCCTTATGTAATATTAGTTAATGTTTTTTTTAGCTTTAAATTAGCTTTAAATTCATTTGACAATAATTTCAGCAAGTATGAAATCATGCTGAGCTGCAACCTTACAGAAGTATGCAGGTGGCCACGGGCTTGTTGAGGATTTGCAGGGCAGTGACGTTCCCTATAGCTGAAAAGGAGTCCCCTGAATCAGTACGCTGTATTCACCAGACCTGCTGGTCATGCCACTGTTTGTGTTCCTGCCTTAGACTGATTGATGTACTAATTCAGAACATCAGTTACCGTTAGCTTTTCCAGGACAACCTGAAAGACTGGTTATATGAACCATAAACCCAACTGTTAGATTAAAGCACAAACACACATACACACATGCACACACACACACACACACATGTTTCTAAGCCTACTATACAATAAGTAGTTAGTAAGTGCACCCGGAGATATCTAACATCTAATGTATGAAGCTCAGCTGCCTACAAGATATGGTCTGTGTGTGTGTGTGGGTGTGTGTGTGTGTGTGTTCAGAGAGACCAGTGGAACTTCTTCCTCACACCAGCCACCAGCTGGTGCAATAAGCACTCACAAAACGGCAGTCACTTCAGTACACACATATACATACACACACAGTGCACACAATGGCACAGATGGGCATGTACATACAAAAACAGCTTGTCCACACACAGACTGACCAGTGACAGACAAATACATAAACACTGGTTCGTTTACGTACACACCACATTCAAATACAGCTCACATTTGTCCCCATGAGCTCATACACACTCACACATAGACATACACACAAAGATGCAGAATTGCTAGCAGATATCTTATATAGATCAGGGACAAATTGTGAAATTATTTGTGTTGCTGAAAGATACTGTGAGACAAAAAGAGAGAGTGAGAGTGAGACAGACAGAATGAGAGGAAGAGAGGAAAGAGAGAGAGAAGCCAGTGTCCTAATAAGGCAGCGTCCTGCCACTGTGTGCTGGCCTGTCCAGGAAGACTACAGCTCTTCAGGAATAAGAACAAAGTTTAAGAGTGACACCATTCCCGAAAATAGATCCCATCTGTTTACCACACACACACCCGCACGCACACACACTCTCACACACACATACACACATACACACACCAGCTGGGGCCAGCTGCTACTAATGACTTTACCCCACAATTCTTTGAGTTTGGGCCAAGCTCCCAGAAGCCCAGAAATGAGTATCAGTCTGCTGTGTGAGGTAGGAGCACACACACACATACACGTACGCAAACACACACACACACACACACACACACACACACACACACACACGCACACACACGCACACACACACACACTAAGAAACAACTTAATGAAGTAATGCAGATCAACATTTGATACCATCTCCCAATGTCTCCTCACTTTGTGGTAGTTCTGGTTAAGTAAACAAAAGCTCTGTGAGAAATAATCATTTGGCAGAGAGAACATGAGTCTGTGATCGACGATGACACTGGATTCTGGCACATAACACAACACATTCTGGCTCATAACACAACACATTCTGGCTAATAAAGGTGAGAATATGAAGGAACTAATAGGAACATTCATCCAGTATGAACTAGTACATTGGCACTATTGAACACGCTCCAGTGGGCCTAAATCTACGTTAATTAATAACAAACCACTGATATGGGTACATTCCACTCAGATGTGAAAATCTGAAAGTTTTAGATTAATATTTACAGTTATCTTTGCCAGTGTAGCCACATGAATGAATTCTTGGATCTAGAACTTAGGAGTGTTGGGTAACTAATAATGGACTGAAATTGTTGACAGTTGGCGTAATCAGTCAGAGCAATAGTGCTGAAGCTTACGTCTGCTGTGAGAAACGAGATGTTGGCAAGGACGGCAGGGAATGGAGAGCAGCGACGATCATCTGGGCTCATCTCCGTTTCTTCTGTTTTTCCCGTTGAAGGCCTCGTTAGATACACTGACTCTGGGGTGAAGGACGAGCAAGCGAATCCTCTGTGGCTTGGTCAGGGGATTTGGAGCTTCTCAGAAATAAAAACTATTCTATTACAAAAGAAAAGGGAGATTCAAATAAGACTGAAAGAGAAAAAGGTTGGAGGTAGGAGAGAGAGGAGAGTGAGAGAGAGAGAGGAGGGTGAGAATGAGGAGAGTGAGAGAGGAGAGTGAGAGAGAGATAGAGGAGAATGAGAGAGGAGGGGCAGAGCGAGAGAGTGAGAGAGAACGAAAGAGTGAGAGAGAGAGGAGAGTGAGAGAGAGGACAGTGAGTGAGAGAGAGAGCGAGAGAGTGAGAGAGAGAGGAGAGTGAGAGAGGAGACAGATGCAGAAAAGACACAACACACTTCGCCATCAGACCTAACATACAGGTTACTACAGATAAGCTACACACACACACACACACACACAACATACAGCTGGGCCTGCAGTAATTTTCATTCTCTTATCACCACCAGCACTATCACAGACTAACAGGCATAGACTGAATTCCTGAAGGACACTGTTGGATGTAACGGCTCCCTGTGCCACCGATGCCTCGGCTTGTAATGGCAGTCAGGCGTGACCTGTATGATCACAGACGGCCTGTGTGCTGTACTGTTACAGCATACAGTAGTGCCCCAGGAACACAACGTCCGATTTCATTTTGTGCATTGAATTTGTTCTTTTTACATTTCTACTGTAATAATTTTCAACATTTTTCAAGAAGAAAAGATGAGACCCTTCTGTTTCACCGTGTTGAACGTTTTACTGGAAAATGCCGTGAAAATATTGAAAACCATCAATGTTATGACTGGCACTGAACAATAAGATCAGTGTATACTTACAGACCTGATGCGTTGACTCAGGTGGTTTCAATTCTGTTTAGGCATCTTAAAACATCAAAAGGGGGATCAGCAAAACTCACCCAGAGTAGATGCCAACCACCCATCTGTGTGTGCTACACCCCACACGCCATGTGACGTGACAGTAATTGTGTCTCCGTGTTGTCCTTGCAGGTGTGTGAGAGGATCTGACAGCATGTGTGTCCATCGCATGAGGTCTCTGGGATCTTGGTTCCCTCCATACAACCTTCAACCAGTCTGTGTGTGGTAGGAGCTGACAGGCTCTGAGTGGTTTTGGACAGCACAGGTTGCGCAATTGCTGAAGAGACGGCTTGCGATGCACTCTTGATTTAGGGATTTTGTAGTAAAAATCAAGTGTGTCTGGATATTTGATGATAAACAAAAAGACACAAGTTAAATGCATAGACAGACACACACACACACACACACTACTTCAGCTTGCAGCTGTGAGACCACTCACCCATGTAACTGTGCTGTCATTGTGTTTGTCACATCTTTCTGTCTCGTGCTTCATCCTTGAATCCTGCACACACACACACACACACACACACACACACACATACACACACACACATCACCTCCTCAGTGGTGGTGGTAGGGCAGGTGTCTGCATGAGTCATACTACTCAGCAGAACATGGTGAGTCATTTAAAAGTTTACAGGATTTACTTCTGCACTCTGTACACTATGTGTGTGTGTGTGTGTTTTCTTATGTGTGCACATGTGTCCATGACCTAGCACAAACCCTGTCTTCAGTCTCTGCATGTTGTCACGCGTATGATGAGTTTGGATCTAAACGGATAGATCCATTTTCTCATAAGTATTGTATTACAAGCTTTAATGGGAGAAGCTTGTAATTTGAAATCTATCTTCGACTTCAGGTTTAATGATAGCAAATAAATGACAAAAATAACGAACAACATCATGTCATTGCTTGTGTGTGTGTGTGTGTGTGTGTGTGTGCGTGTGTGTGTAAGTGTGTGGTCCTCATAGCACAGGTCATGTGACTGTTTGCTTTGGGTAAGATGATCTGGGATCGTTTGGTTCGACTAGGCCCCTCTTTGCTCACTGACATGGGGTTTGTTTGGATGGGCTTGGGTCATATGAGTTGCCAAGGTAAACGACTAATATTCACCACTTAAGACTGCTGATGCATGTGATAGAATGAAAGTAAATGTGTAGGTCTATATGGAGCGCATCTTTATGTCTGCTGAGGTTTCTCATCAGCAAAGCAGAAGTGGCCTACAAATTTACAGTCTTTGCAGTGGGATTTGCAAAGAGGTACTGGTGTCCAGATTCTGATGATGTGGGTTCTGATGACCCAGGTTCTGATTGAGTTGATGAGTGAGCTTGCAGCATGCAGCTCCAGGTAGGGATTTGTCTTCACTGCAGACGTGTTTTCATCGAGAAATCAGCGATGTGTTTGTCTCCTCCTTTTCGACTGTCATGGGAAATAATGGTGGCTGCTCTGAGAATTTTCAGGAAGGCTTGGAAGGTGGCAGAAACAAGAACAAGGTTTACAGGACTGCAAGGACCTCAAGGGCAGCCATGCAGGACGAGGGGGCTCCCCTGGCCCTGTGACTAGGAAACCCCTGACAATATCAGGCTTTTAACAACTCTTCAGGTTTTCTCACACACATAAAAAACAGCTCTTCTCTCCTCATTCCTTTCCTTCCTTAGCAGTATGCCCTGCTTTAATTTCACAAAAAAACAGATGCAAACCCTTCAACAGATGGCAAGGGCTTCTAAACAACATGAAACACACACACGGACACACAGAGGGAGGACAAAAAAGGCCAGAAGAGAAAAAGAAGACAGAGAAAAGGATTGGAGAGAGAGTGAATGTGTGGGCAAGAATGAGATAGAGAGAGCTTAGAAAGAGAGGGAGAGAAAGATTGGTTAGAGAGAAAGAGAGGTTAGAGAGAGAGTGAGAGGTTAGAGAGAGAGAGTGAGAGGTTAGAGGGAGAGAGAGACACAGAAAGAGAGAGAGAGAGAAATTAGAGAGAGAGAAAGGAGAGCTGGCGAAGGAGAAAAAGTGAAAACGCAGGATGGAGAGAAGAGAGGTTATCTGCCCTGGTTCTTTTATTGTGCTCTTGCTTCTGAACTCTTTCTCTGTCAGACGTTGTAGGTTCCTTCAAATGCTAATAGCAGCACCCCTCCCCCCCTGGCCACTTTTAGCATGACAAAGCTGGGAAAGTTTTGGAGCTAAACTTGCTCGCATTGTACTGAGTGAGTGGAAGCATTCCCAAAGCATTCCCAAAGCATTCCCATGGCATTCCGGAGCCCTTGGAGGGCTCTAGAGAGTGTCTTTCATTAAAACAGATTAACAGGAAATAAGGAGACATGCTTTCTCTCTCTCACACATGTGCCCCCCCAAACACACACACACACACACACACACACACACTGTGATAGGGAAACCAACAAATGTTAATTGAAAGGTTTGTGTGTGAACTGGGCTGGTATAAAAAATAAAATGGGTTGCTTCATTTAGGCACATGCCCACTCTTTCTCCTCCCTCCATCTCTCCCTCGCTCTCTCTCTCCCTCCCTCACTCCCCCTCTCCCTCCCTCTCTCACACCCTCCCTCTCTCCCATGTTCTGTCTATCACCTGGATGTACAGACATGCTTTAAATGTAGAGAGACCATCTTCCACTGCGAGTCACTGCATGATAACATGTGACAAGTAACGGACTGATGCATATGGAAGGTGCAGAGCAAACAACACGAAAACAAGTCTGGGGAGAAGAAAGCATGTGTGTATGTGTGTGTTGCGGGGGGTGGGGGGGAGGGGTGGTCGTGGTGAGAGTGCTATCCCCAGGGCCACGTGACCTTCACGCTAAAGCCCGGTGCAGCACGTGTGACAGCTCCGCCAAAAGGTCACTGGAACACACAGGGAGTGGGAGTCTGACCAAGGACAAGCCCCAGGCTCACGTGCTAATGCACCCTAATGGCCGCTAATCAGGAGCCAACGGGCCGTTCACACCATGAACTCCGCCCTTACAGAGCTTCATCTCAATGGCGCCTCCCCCTACACACACAGCCCCCCCCCCCTACACAACGACTCTCCCACTTCCAGTAGTTTCCTGATATGATCTCAGATATGTCTACAACTGATTCTGTACAGTCTCTCACCACAAACAATGGAAGCATTACAAATTTGAGTAAGTGTAAAATAAACAATATTCCATTATCTATTAAAGGTGTGCGCTTGTGTGTGTGTGCACGTGTGAGAAAACTGTTAAAGAGTAGATTTTATGGCCCACATCCTGCCACCGTCACACAGCTGTGCATCCTAACTGGAGGGGAGTGTGGAAGGGTGAAGCACCTGACCCCCCCTCCCGGACCCTCCCTCAGATCTCCATCTGTCTGCCTGGACAGCAGTGGCTTGCAGCGAGCTCTGGTCCATGCTGTGGTCCCCCCATACACGGCCGTCCACAGCAGACGCCTCGGAGTGCAAAGAGAGGGCGTGGGACTCTCTCTCAAGATGGGAGAGAGAGAGAGAGGGAGGGAGAGGGAAGGAGAGGGAGAGAGAGAGAGGGAGGAAAAATGTGGTTTGTTGGCTGGTCAGACTGGAGCCTGTGGTATATACCACACTGGCAAAAAGCAACGGAGACACACACACACATACACACACACACACACAGTGGGGATAGCTCCTTACCACGCCTTGGTGCCAGTCTGGTTCTTAATGAGGCGCCCAGTAACGACCCACAGCTGGCCTAGAAGGGGAGAAACCAACCACAGTATGTATAGGAGGGCAAAGCCCTTACCCTGGACCCACCGGGCAAAGCCCTCTCCCCAGAGCTGTAACCCCCCCCCCCCCCCCCCCCCCGGCCTGTGGTCTTCTCCCTGGGCCTGTGGCCCTGATGGGACTGCTGCTGCCCCTGCTCACGCCCACAGCAGACAGAGTGGAGCCCGGCTTCCCTGAACTTCCTCCCATCCTGCCACACCCTGATGATTGGCCCTTCAGAGCTCTACTTCCTGTGGGCGACGCTTCACTTCCTGTGGGTTTGCCACAGCAAGGGAATTCTATGTGCTGACTCCACCTATTCACCTGTGAGAGGTGTGTGTGACTTCATATATTCATCTCTGAGAGATGTGTTTCATCTCTCTCTCTTTGTCTCTCACACACACAAACACATACTCTCTCTCTCTCACACACACACACACACAAACACCCACACACACGCACACACACACACACACACACACACAGAAACATACACTCAATCTCTCTCACACACACTCTCTCACACACAAACTTTATCTTGCTCTCTGTCTCTCATAACACACACACACACACACACATTTTCCTCCTATTCCTCCTGCCTTTTTTCACTGGTTTATTTTAAGAGACGCTTTTTTAATACGGCAGATTACATGCCTGGGTTTTTGTTTGTGGTTCGTACGCTCCCAGCTTGTGTTAAAAATAAACAAGAACCAAACATCTTCACAAACAGTGAGTGAGCTGGTGATGCTTCTGCTGAGTGGCTGTTTGAGTTAGTGGTTGGTTTGAGTTAGGGGCTATTTGAGTTAGTGCTTGTTTGATTGCAGCTTCAGGATGAGAACGTTCTAACTCACACTTTGGTTCAAAAGTGTATACTGACAGGCATTCCAAACATTCCTGCAAAGGGTTTGTCATAAATCCTGTGAAGTTCTGGATGGAAGAAACTTTTGCATTGTATAATTCCTGTAGGAGTTCATATAGGTCAAATTAACACATAGGTCAAATTAACCATATTAACCATATCTATGACTAGAATGGTGATTATTTCAACTGCTGCATGGTGATACAAAGAAATAGAAAACAAAGAAAAAGTCCTGAGACTTTGATGATTTCTCTCCATTTCTCTGCTGATTTCTCTCAGCTGATTCCTCTGTGCTGGCAGTGGGTAAATGTCCATGGAAGTGAAGAGTGACCCTCTGTGGGCTGGAAATGGCCTTAAGGTTTTAAGGTTCAGCTGTGTTTCTGTTTATGAGTTTATGAAGTGAATGCAAAGTTCAAGAGGGAACACCAAGTGCTCTTTCTCTCTCTTACTCTCTCTCTCTCTATATCTGCATATACAGGTGATTCAAAGAAATGGATAAGGTCTGACTTAATGCAGACTTAATGCATGAGATTGATTCTTAGGGAGTGTGTGTGTGTGTGTAGCTCACTGTCATCTCCTCTAAGCATTGCCATACATAAACCCCCTTGTTTCTCTCACCTTTCATCTGAGCAAAAAAGGACAGAATAAAGATAAAGATAAACAGAAGAGAGAGAGAGAGAGAGAGAGAGGGAGAGAGAGACAGAGAGAGAGGAGGGGGGAGGACGATCCCCCGGTACACCCTGCTGTCACACACTGTTCTCCAGACTGCAAGGCTGTAGCCTGTGTTCCCACTTGACCATCTGGCCAAAGGTTACGTGATCCAGCTGGACGAACTGGGTTGACATGGTTTCATACATTTTTCTGTAACTGGTGTTTTCAAGTTTTTCTGACATGAAAACCTTGGAAAACTTACATTCTTGTCTCTGAACAGGTTTCCATGCTTGACGAATTGACTTTTTTGGTTTTTAGGACAGAGAGGCTATAAAATGTCTTCAGTAACAATGTCAAATGTTTTAGAAGTAATACCCATCACAGTAAATGAAAAGTCTTTTGATGAATCAGGTTAGGTACCAAGGCATCTTCTTTACAAAATATATGTTCATACACAAACACACACACACACACACACACACCTGGTCCATCAACCATAGAAAGATTAATCATTTGACAATGGCCCACCTAGACCACATGGTCCTCTGTCAGGTCCACGTCCTGTTCACGTGTCACACTGCTCTGGTTCACGCAGAAGACAGCAGTTCTCACAAAGCAGACAGAGACGGAGATGGAGACGCAGACGCAGACAGAGACGGAGGGTGAGGAGAAGCGCTGTACCAGGGCCCTGCAGATTGTAGGAGAATCGTGACAAAGTTCAAAAGCGCCACTTTTGCATCTGTCCCCCAGAGTTCCGTCTCCCTGAGGGAACAGTAGGTGCCGATGTGAAGGCACTTCAAACACAACACAGGAAGCCAGTTGCTGTTCCTGGGGCCAAACCCCAACAACACCCACCATCCTGCCACCATCCTGCCACCATCCTGCCATCAGGCCAGACACTGGGACACCAGCAGTTTGCCTCCATCACTGATACACCACACAGTACAGCGACATTCTCTTTTTAATGCTTAGCACATTATTTCCAAGGTGATTTACAGACACACAATGTCTGGAATGATTTCGAGAAGGTCCAAATCTCTTAAAAAGAAACCTGATTAAAAGAGAAAAATAAGGAGTAAGACACCAATTAAAATGGTAGTAAACAGTGTGTTTGCGTGTGTGTGTATGCTACCATAGGTATGCTGTCCTCCACAGTGTGATGTTCTACCAGTGACTGACCACAGTTGATGTGCAGTAAACGGGCGTCCAGATGGACACCGCCAAGCACGATGTGTTTCCTGCACCGGCTCTACCTCCCGCCTCTGGACAGGAAGTGGCCACATTCCGACAGCAGCAGGACAGGAAGTCAACAGGCAGCGACACCCTGAGCCCGCTGCTCTTTCCGCTTCATTTGATGGGCTCTGCACCCACTGCATGTTTCCCAGGCTGTGGGGAAACCTGCACGCCTAGCAGAGGCTGCTGGGAAATCTGAGTAGTGATGGAATTATGAACATTATTTGACAGCAGACCAAAAGGACAACTGTATAAATCACTCCAACGTTTACACGGTGCATCGTGCTCAGTCTCCACGACATGCCAGAATGTTCCAGCATATTTCATTTGTCAGAGTGACCGATTGCAATCCTTCATGTCTCGGAATACAGTGTCAGGCTTATTAATGCGGCCGTCTCTGAGTGGGTGCATGTAATCAGGTGTCCTGAATGCTGTTGTACTTGGCAAGGCTTCCCGACAACATCTTTGGAGAGAGTAATTAGAGGTGTGAGTCACCACTATTGGAAAGGGGTTTCCCTATTTGAGCAAAAGGAATATGGAAACAAAAATGAAAAGAGAGAGAGAGAGAGTACTAGTGTCTCTCCTTCTTCGCTGCATTACTTTGCATTAAACCGCTGGTCAAATTCACTTTGTTTCACTTTCATGTTTCTGCTAAATATCCAAAGCAAATGTACTAATGACATAAGTCATTAGTCACTAATGACATAAGCACTAATGACATAACTGAAAAATGTCCATGTTTAGAGGTTATTAGTGTTCAGTAGGGGTTATTAGTGTTCAGAAGGAGTTATTAATGTTCAGTAGGTGTTAGTGTTCAGTAGGGGTTATTAGTGTTCAGAAGGGGTCATTAGTGTTCAGAAGGGATTAGTGGCAGGAACAGAGTTTAGTGACAAATGTTTTTTTTGTTTTTAATCCAAACTGTACAGATGGTTCACTTTGACAAACGTATTATGGCGGAATCACCCCAAAAAGTCCTGAAGCTTCATGGTGAATGTGTTATTAATTAAAACTTGATAAATAAAAGACAGCAGAAGTACATGTAGTAAATTTATTAAAGGAAGGAAAAAAATGAATACAGAGAGAGAGAATGCAAAAACAAATCATATGGTCTTGAAATAGTTTAACCTCAGTCTTCTGTTTTCCCCCAAACACCCCCCTTCACTGCATCTCTTTATCCGCTCTGGGAACATGTCTTCTGCAGCTGGGAGGCCCCACACACACACACACACACACACACACACACACAGAATGCGGCTGGGCCAGCCTCTGTCCACAGCTGGCCAGACAGTGTGGAGCCAGGCAGGGTGGTGAGCGCAGTGCCGGCTGGTCCGGTCTTCCTCCACAAACACGGCCAGGTGTGGGGCTCCCTCCCCCACAGCCTCCACACAGCCTGCCTCAGATATGCACCCATCCGGGGGACCCGGCAGGAGGGGCACATGCATGCATGCATGTGTGTGTGTGTGTGACAGATACTAAGGGAATAAGATAGACAGATTTGTAGTCAATGAATTCAACTGAGTGAATTCTGTTATGAGTGTATGAAGTGTGTAGCAGTCCTAGAAATGTAGGAATTAAAGTAATTGGTCAGGCTATGTGTTTTCATTTCCTAGTGCTTAACACACTAAACACACACATGCACACATGCTCACATTCACACACACACACAGACACACTCACTCGCACACACATTCACAAACATACTCATGGACACACAAGCCTATACACTACCAAGGGGACCATCATATTCACACACAAAAGGTCCTCCAGTCACACACAAATGTACACACACACACACACACACACACACACACATACTCGTACATTCATGATGTCAAGCAGTGCTACAGGTCAGCGTTAAAGTGTTAACTAATTGATCTCCCCGTGGGCTAATGTGTAATGACAGAGGGAGAGAGAGGGTTAGGAGAGTGTGTGGATGTTGGGAACACACTCACTTGCTGAGACCTGTGGGGTCAGAGGTCATGACAGGGGTCAGACACTGCCGCCAGGCAGTCTGCTGGCCCTCAGAGGACACACACAAACACATATTACTACACACACACACACACACACAATCACAGATGAATTTTAAGTAGGGGATTATCTGCTGCATCTAATGCATCATCTTTTGTGCCACACACACTTGCACACACACACACACACATTCTCACATGCACACACATGCATACACACACACATTCTCACATGCATGCACAGACATTCACATGGCAAGGAGGAGATAGCAAAGAGATGGAAGTAACAATAAGAGTAGAGCACAATTAGAACTGGAAATGGGACAGTGAGGTGATAGAAGAGAGATTTGTGAACTAGACAACCCCACCAGTAATCAACCCATCAACCGTCTCTCTCTCTTTCTCCCTCAAAGTCTTTCTCTATTCTCTCTCTTTGCCTCTCTCTCTCTCTCTCTCTCTCTTTCTCTCTCTCTCCAAGCAGTGGTGAACTCAGTGTCAGCGGCAGTGTGAGTGTTTCATGACTCCAGAGCCAGTAGGTCTCCTCTCCATCCTACGGCATGGTCTGGCACCGGGCGATGACATTTGTGAGACGCACCCATGTGAGATGCGCCCGTGTGAGACGCGCCCGTGTGAGACGCGCCCGTGTCTGACGCGCCCATGTGAGATGTGCCTGTGTATGATGTGCCCGTGTGAGACGCGCTCATGTGAGACACGCCTGTATGAGATGTGCCTGTGTATGACGTGCCCGTGTGAGACGCGCCCGTGTGAGGCGTACCCCCGTGTGAGACGCACCCCGTGTGAGACGCGCCCGTGTGAGACGCACCCGTGTGAGACGCACCCATGTGAGACGCGCCCAGCGGCGCACATCTGGAGTCTAGACTCAGTGGCTCTACTTCGGCTGCCGTTGCCGTGACCACCGTGACCACGCGCCTCCTCTGTTTGCATAGCTGCTTGTGTTTCATTGAAAGGAAAGTGGCCTTCTCTTCCACCCCCCAACACACAGACACACACACACACACACATACACGCTTTCTCAGCGCTCCGTCTCTCCTCCGCTCCATCCATTTCTACTTGTCTGTCGGTGAAGAACGCGTGGGCGGGGCACAGGATCCGGGAGGAGGGGCCGAACTTCAAGTCATGGACAACATATGCTGGAGGGTTCGGAAGGGTAATTATTATTCCAAAGGGAGACTGCCGCCAGTTTTAGTGTCCACGCTAGACAGCAAAAATAATCAGGAAAGAATGAGCCTATATATAAACCCTTCTGTTGTCTTTAGAGTCCTAGAAAGGCCAAATTCATACACACTCACACACACACACACACACACACATGCTTCCTTATCGCCCCCATCATCAGCTGACCCCCGCCCGCCATCTTTAAGCCACAAACACAGCTGGAGAAAACAAAGAAGAAATAAAAACAACAGCATGTCTACATGAGCGATTAAGATTAAATCTGTTTACAGTCGGGGCGCAGGGGAGAATACACTCCGTCTCCCCTCATCCACTTCTCACAGTTGGTGGATTTCATTTTGCTGGGCCGAATAACGAAAGTCCTCAGTGATGGGATCTGTGTGTGCCCTACAGCGCTCGGCCAGTACCACGATTCTGTCTCTCTTCCTCTGCCCTAGCAGAGGGGCAGTTCTACTGGCGCAGTGGGGCATAGGGGAAGTGCAGCTGGCACTCCTGGGGTGTGCGTCAGCCGTGCGTGGGGAGCAGTGCTGGTGCGTGCCATTCCCGTCAGCGGCAGGTGACCACGCCCACACCTCTCACAGCATCTGCATCAGGTCTCTTCTCTGAGCTGAGTGTGGTTACCATGGTGCTAGTGTCCCACTAGTTGCCCCACATGAGGGCAGACTCGTCAGCACTTACCCTCAGCCTCAGCCAAAAGTGCCCACAGGTCAGGGGCGGTGAGTTGCAGGCTGTTGTGTTACGGCTCGTTGGCCAGGCTGAGAGGTTTGGACCCGCGGTCCTTACAAGGGTTCCCACGGGGTCGTGTGACAGGAAGTGAACACTGATGAACACTCACGCACTTCTGACCAAGAGACCTTTTCCATACGAGCGGCTATGCAGCACCTCCTAACTCCAACCTGACCCCACTGAGGAGGAAGGGGAGCTCCTGGGAGGTTCTTTCTCCTCTTCCCCCTCTGTTGATTCTCTCTCTCCCTCTGTCTTTTTCCCTCTTTCGGTCCATTTATTTCCCCTTAATTGCTCCATTTGCTCCATCGTGGGGAGTTCCGGAACCTTCCAGGGCTGTCGGATGTGATTGTCTGTCATGGCAGAGCCCGGAACCGGGAATGGAACTGCAGAATGGACAGAGGGGGAAGTGTGTGTGTTTGTGTGTGTGTGTGTGTGTGTGTGAGAGAGAGAGAGAGAGAGAGAGAGAGAGATGGAGAGACAGTAAGAAAGAGTGAAAGAGTGCTTCCAGCAGAGAGTGAGTCTATAATGTTAATGAATTGTGACTGCAACAGCACAGTAGCACCTCTGTGTGTGTGTGTATATGTGTGTGTGTGTGTGTGTGCGTGTGTGTGTGTGTGTGTGTGTGTGTGCATATTTATTATTTATTATTAATTTTTTGTCCGTTCTTTTCACTTTTCTTTCGTGCTAATTCATTTTTTGCCATTCTAGTTACTATTGCAACATTGTACTATTACAATATATCTTAATTTCTTTAATATTACAAAGGTTAATTAATGTTTTACTGTAATGTAAACTGTAGATGAATATGGTTGTGCTAAAAGGTTATTGAACTGAACAGGAGTGAAGAGAAAGAGTGAGAGAGAGAAACATGGAGGGAGAATTGGGAAAGAGAGAGAGAAGAAGAGAGAGGGTGAGAGAGGGGGAGAGCAAGAGAGGCTGAACCAGAGAGAGCAGGAAGAGGGAGAGAGAGAGAGGGAGGGAGGAAGAGAGAGGGTGAGACAGTGAGAGAGGGGGAAGGAGACAGAGGGGAGGTTGAGAGAGAGAGAAAGAGAGAGAGACAGTGAGAGAGGGAAGGGAAAGAGAGAGAGGGAGAGAGGGAGAGAGAGGGTGAGAGAGAGGAGAAAGAGATTAGCCTGTTAAGAGAGAGATAAGTACACCAGTTGATGTGAGAATAGATGTGTTAGTAATCTGTCCCATGTGTGAAAGAAAGAAAGAGAATGGGAGTGAGACAGAGAGAGACAGAGGGAGACAGAGACGGAGAGTCCTAGAGAATTAGACAAAGATGAAGCCATGACAACCAGGACGCGGGGATACCAAATGAGCTTTCCCTGAACAGGAGGAGGAAGAGTAGGAGGAGGAAGCCTGTGGGCGTGGCCTGCGCCCGCCCGTCTGACGAAGCCAGAGCCGATCACTAATGCTCAGGAGTCTTGATGGGTCGGCACGACTCCAGGGCCTCTGCCTCACAGCCGTCGGGCAGAACCGCCCTGTCCCCGCGGCCTGGACGGGTCAGGCCTTCCTCCTCAGTCTCTGCCTCCTCCAGGTTCTGGGTTTTATTAGGGTCTGTGTTCGCTTGGAAAAGAACGGTTTTATTAGGGTCTGTGTCCGCTTGGAAAAGAACGAACAGTGTGAGATTAATAGCACCCGGTTCTCTTGCTGCACTGGAAAATCCAACAGTAGTTCTGGAAACACAAGCGGCGCTACTCAAGACTCCCCCCATACGTTGTTTCTGACAGGCGATGACACGGGTGGCACTTTTCCCAGCATCCTGTGCGTAGGCCCACGCTCGGCTCTGTGTTCAGGCATCACGACGATTCAGAATGATATTCGATTGCTTCGGGCCTTATGGTGCACTTACAGATTAGAAAATCTCTCTTTCTATATAGCCCTCTGTCACATACACCCACATATACAACCACACACACTCCTGCAGTAAACTGCTCATTTTCATCTAGTCTTCGTTTTAGGGTTCCATGCTTTTACACACTGGACTCCATTATCAAAGAAGCTGAAGTGCTATGCTGCTCACCTAAGAGAGGCAAACTCTCACAACCAATTATGTACTCTTACAACTATTATGTGCTAAAGTCCCCCCGCCCCCCGGTACCTCCACCCAGAGCTTCATGTTAGGAGCAAAACTACCTCCAAAGGATATATCCCTCGTGACCTGCAGTCCTCGGGTTACCAGCGTAAACCACAATTACTCGCACCTGCAAGAAGCCGGCGGTTCAAACCTGTGTGGACTGACCTTTCACCCATTCCTCTTTGTTTCTTTGTCTCAAGGACACCCTGGGGCTCTCTGTGCTGACACACAATGCCCGTGACACCTGTTTGACAATCCAGTGTCACAGACTTCATCTCATTACACTTCCTTGTTCCCTTCACGCGATGAGAAGTGGGGGTTTCCCTACTGGGAAATGTCAGAAACGTTGAACAGACAGGAATGAGCAACGCAATAGAGCTCCTACGTGACATATTCATACCAGATTCAAAACAGATTCAGAAATGTCTTTCAAAAGGCCTGTTGGATTGCATTGGGGTTATGATATTAAATGTTATGGATTTTGGTCTGAGCCATTCTAATAGCACGTTGCATTAGATGGTGTTTCAGTATATAGGTTATATGAGAGTTTGTGCATGAAAGGTGTGTAATTTCAAATGCCGCATTTCAATATCATTAGATGATAATCAGCACATCAAGAAAAATGTCCACTGAGGTTACAGAGATCAGTTGTGCTGGTTATGCACAGTCCTGAAACTGATAAGATTAAGAATGAAAAATGAAGAATGAAAAACAAAATAAAAGACATTGTGGAACAGGCAAATTATAAATGTCAGATTACGGTTTAACATGGGTATTAAAATAGTATTGTCCTATAAAATATTTCGAAAACATTGCAGTGTATAAACTACCGAAAGCCAATAGACTGAAAAGAAATGAAGAAATAAAGGAGAAGAGAAATAAACAGAGAAACAGAGACACCATTTCAATCCTTCATCCTCCTCCTCATCTTCACCTTTCATTCCATCTCATCCTTCTCCTCTGATCTCTCCCTTCCTTCTCCCCTCTTCCTCACCACTCTTTGTGTCTGTTTTTTCAGGCTCTGTGAAAAGCTGACTGTCAAACTACTGCCGTCCCTGAGGTACCCTTTAGCTAATCCTCTCTATTAAGAGGACAGATTTCAGCAAACACCATCAGCTTGTGTGAGCGACTGCACACAGACGCAGGCATGTGAATGCCAACCCCACACACGGACAGGCAACAATAAAGAATGTGTGGCAGTTACATTACGGCACTTCCCGACAGAAAAGAGTTCTGTCTTCCAATGCAGCAGTGGCAGCAGTAATGGCAACAGTGGCGTTAGTGGGGACAGTGGGGTTAGTGGGGGTAGTGATGTTAGTGGGGGTAATAATGTTAGTGGGGAAAGTGGGGTTAGTGGGGGAAATGATGTTAGTGTGGACAGTGGGGTTTGTGGGGATAGTGATGTTAGTAGGGACAGTGGCATTAGTGAGGACAGTGGGGTTGTGGGGGTAACGATGTTAGTGAGGACAAGGGCATTAGTGGGGACAGTGAGGTTAGTGGGGGTACTGATGTTAGTGGGGACAGTGGGGTTTGTGGGGGTATTTATGTTAGTGGGGACAGTGGGGTAGTGATGTTAGTAGGAACAGTGTCGTTAGTGGGGTAGTGATGTTAGTAGGAACAGTGTCGTTAGTGGGGTAGTGATGTTATTGGGGACAGTGGGGTTAGAGGGAACAGTGAGGTTAACGATGTTAGTGGGGACAGTGGGGTTAGCGGGGGCAGTGGGGTTAGTGGGGATAGTGGGGTTAGTGGGGGTAGTGATGTTAGTGGGGACAGTGGGGTTAGTGGGGTTAGTGATGTGAGCGGGAACAGTGGCATTAGTGGGGGTAGTGATGTTAGTGGGGACGGTGGGGTTTGTGGGGGTAACGATGTTAGTGGGGACAGTGGGATTAGTGGGGATGTAGTGATGTTAGTGGGGACAGTGGAGTTAATGGGGATGTAGTGATGTTAGTGGGGACAGTGGGGTTAGTGGGGACAGTGGGGATAGTGGGGTTAGTGGGGACAGTGGGATTAGTGGGGCTAGTGATGTGAGCGGGGACAGTGGCATTAGTGGGGGTAGTGATGTTAGTGGGGACGATGGGGTTTGTGGGGGTAACGATGTTAGTGGGGACAGTGGGATTAGTGGGGATGTAGTGATGTTAGTGGGGACAGTGGAGTTAATGGGGATGTAGTGATGTTAGTGGGGACAGTGGGGTTAGTGGAGATGTAGTGATGTTAGTGGGGACAGTGGCATTAGTGGGGACATTGGGGTTAGTAATGTTAGTGGGGGTAATAATGTTAGTGGGGACAGTGGGGTTAGTGGTGGGTAGTGATGTTAGTGAGGACACTGGGGTTAGTGGGGGTAGTGATGTTAGTGAGGACACTGGGGTTAGTGGGGTTAGTGGGGGTAGTGATGTTAGTGAGGACAGTGAGGTTAGTGGGGACAGTGGCGTTAGTGGGGTAGTGATGTTAGTGGGGACAGTGGCGTTAGTGGGGTAGTGATGTTATTGGGGACAGTGGGTAAGTGGGATAGTGATGTTAGTGGGGACAATGGCGTTAGTGGGGACAGTGGGGTTAGTGGGGGTAGTGATGTTAGTGGGGACAGTGGGGTTAGTGGTGTTGTATGCAGCATCAGACCTTCTCCTGCCACGTGTGCTTTGGCTCTGTAGCTCTCTGCTCTGGCAGCAGTGAGCCATCAGACCCGAGGCTCATGCAGGCGGACTTTATTAGCAGGAGTTTACGAGTCTGTGGTACTTGAAGTGCTCCCAGTTCCATCCTTCATCCCAGAAAGCTGCCTGGAGCTCTGTTTATCAGATTTCTGTGTTTATCAGATTTCTGGAGGCCAAGTGATCATCTAGGACCAGTTGTCTCGTTCCTCGTCCTAATGAAGGCAATTAGCCATAGTATGTCAACTGACTGCAACAAATCAGACTGATGTTTGGAGGCAGCTGCTCAACTTTGGCGGTCTGTGACTCTTCAGGACAGGACTGAGTCTTCTCTGTCTGGCTACAGCAACACTCTAGGATGACCGTATATCATACGTCAGCCAAACAAGTTTGCGTCTGAATTAACACCATATGAGTCAGGCCAATCTGACAGATTTTGCTGCGCAGATTATGCTCTTCTTGAGCGGAATAAAGCCGCCATTTTGTACTGTAATCACTTTTGCTTCTTTCGTTATCATCAGACATGACCCCATCATCGATCTGCCATCTTTGCTCACTTATTGGTTAAAGTTAGAATGGACACATGCGTGGGGCAAACCTGAACATAAAGTGACATAAGGCAAAGTCTCTTGATGTGGCCAACCACTTATTATGTACAGCTATGTTTAATGTAATTACCTGAGCAATGTTCATTTTAAATAGTCAAGATGCCACATTACTTTGGGATTATACTGGATCCTTCAGGGTGTATTTGATTAACAAATGATTTACAACACATTTAATTCGTGGAGTCAAAGGTTGTTGAAGTCTGAATCAGCAATATGTACAGCTACAATGCCATCAGTAACCAGATCAGCAGAGGCAGCTGTGATTCATTAAGCTGTTGGCAATTCAGGCAATAAACAGTGAGGGAGAGACGAATATCTTAATGTCAGTCAGCTTTGGTTTGGGAGAAGAGGAGGTTCCTGAGCTGAATCATGAATCTTCTCATGAATCACAGCAAGAAGAAAATCTCTGGAAATGTTTGTTTCATTTCAAATAAACACAGTCAGATCACTCACTCTGACTCAGCATTCCTTCTATCCTTTCTCTTTCCACCTCTCTCTCTCTCACTCTCTCCGCTGTGGTGTAACCCCTTTCGCAGGGAAATTAGCTCTTTTTCCAATAACTGCACCCTTGAACACGCAGCTGCGAGAACAGCACACTGTATCTACTCATTCAGATGTACCGGTCAGCCTGACTGAAGGGTCCCACCGGTTGGTTTCGCTTTGGGAGAAGGTGGCCTCCAGTGCTCAGAGCACTGCACATCCTGCACAGGCTCTGAGAAAGGAGGGTGGTCCTGCTCCACACAGCTGAAAGGTTTCACCACACAATGAGATCCACAGACAGCGCCATTGCATCCACCGCTGATCCTCTTCTTCTGTGACTCCAGGGTGGTGGACAGCTAGAAAAAGGGTTAGGGACACCCAAACCGGGGGTCACTAGGGGACAGAGGGCGAATCACCTAGCAACTGCCTGGCAACTGAGCTAATGTGGAGTGCTTGTTTTGGGGGCCGTGACATGACGAAGGGGCATGGAGGCCCCCTGCGGCCCCGCAAAAGCACACCTGCATAGGAGACGGGTAGGGGGTATGGGGGGGGGTTAAAGGGAAGCTCCATAGAGAAAGAGAGGGAGAGAAAGAGAGAGAGAGTAGAAAGAGATCTGCAGATGTTCCAACTTTGAAACCTGACCTTCCCATTAACATCAAGTGCCCCTTTCCTCCTAGTATTATTCTTACACACACACACACACACACACCACACTACTTTGACTGCATGGGAAATGAATTTACAGGCATAGATCTCATGGCATGCAGGGAGTTTGGCACTGGAATGGTCCATCTCAAGGCAGGCAGGGAGTTCGGCACTGGAATGACCCATCTCATGGCAGACAGGGAGTTTGGCACTGGAATGGCCCATCTCATGGCAGACAGGGAGTTTGGCACTGGAATGGCCCATCTCATGGCAGACAGGGGTTTTCACACTGGGATGGCCCATCTCTTGGCTCGGTGGGATGCTATATGCCCTAATGGCAACATGACAAGCGTCCAGACCCCTCTGCTACAGTAACTCGACCTGGAAGGGCTCACACGGGTTCCTGAGAACGTCCTCACCGACGTGATTCAGCATCACCTCTCTGTGTGTGCTTGCATGTGTTGCATGTACACTCAGTTTTAATGGGTGAATTTCGTAGCTCTAAGCTTGAAGAACTCCCCATGCCTTTTCTGCGGGAGGCGAGAGTTGCCATGGTGTTTTAGCTGCTGTCTCCTGAATGTGAAGAACTCTGGTCTGTTCTGGATGCCATCTGAGAACAAGAACAACTGGGCACACAGACCGAAGCGTGAAGAAGTGTTCGGAGTCTGCTGCCCAAACACCCTCAGAGCACAAGCACACACGGGGGAAGGCCATGTTCTGGACATTTGTTGGAGACATTGATGGACCAAACAAAGTTGAACGTGTATATCAAAAGGGAAAAATAGGAAACAGAATGCATTGCGCAATGGCAAAACAAGTGTCCACCATCCAGATTAAAGTCCTGCAGGGTTCAACATGTGTTTATCAGGACATTTCCCACAGGGTAAGTGGCTGCAAATCCTGGTGTATTTAACACCCTCTGTCCTGTCTACACCAAGCTGATGAAAGACACACAGTTGTCGTGTTTACACAGACAAACAGAACACAGCTAGGAGTGATCTTTGCTCAGCCATGTGTGTGTGAGACACACGTGTACTCGTGTGCACAGATCCTGGCCTGACCTCAGGAATACACCAAAGGAAACGTGAGATCTTTCAGCATTTGCATTCTGCATAAGTATTTGAGTCACAGATCTGTTTTCACTTAATAGTACTTTAATTAGGTAAAGAGAGTTCCATGGTTGAACCATAACTGTAGGTTATTTCTATTTAATACATCAACAACTATATACTGTATATTATATAAAATATTTACATGCCATACATATATCTTCCATGTTTAATCCAGGAAACAAAACAAAAAAAAGCTAAATCTTCACACAAAAAATATTTACCCCCCCCCCCCCCCAAACACTGAATCACAACTGTCTGAAGCTTCAGACTGAATTTTACAAGACTGTGTTCTTTATACATTCATGGACTACAAAGGGAAAATAGTTTATTAACAAGATGATTATTAAAATTGGCTTAACTCGCAATCCTGCTCACTGTTGTAAAATCTACTCAAGAGAAGTCGCTAGGGTTGAGCTTTTGGCGCCATCTTGTGATAGCAGATCAACATTAACCAGTTTCTTATAACCAGTTATACATTTCTTATTCCGTTTTTATAAAGTAAAACTGAACACACGGAAAAGTCCAAATATTCCATCTGGATTTTTAAAGTCGAATAAGGTTTACAAGAATAGCTTACTTACAAGTTTGCATACTATACAGTACCTCCCAGTATATGACAGCAGCAAATTGGGAACTTTGTGTAGCAGTGCAAATGAGGGTAACTGGCCTGCTAATGACATGAGTCATGTCTCTGGGAGTTAACAGTTAACAGTCACTGTTTGGCCACTCTGTTGTCACGCCTACGTATCCTATAAACACGAAATATCCTAAAGAGACAGAGAAGGAGGCAAGAGAAAATCAAATCACAGAAAAGATTGTGTTGTGTGCTGCATGTACTATACTAGAATTTGACTTTTTATTTCTTCAAAAAGTTTTAGATGAGCTACCAGTGATGAATCTGTGACTCATTCATGCTCAGAAACTTGAGTATACGAATCAAATATGACTCAGGCATTGGTATGTAGTCAATGAAAGGAATCACTCCCACCCCCATTTGAACCAGCTCAAAATTAATCAAATCAGATTTACTGACCCCCCCCAATCATAAATGGGACAAGTAAATGTACTCTAGCATGTATGGGGCAGTTAAAGGTTCTGTTTACATTTTAGCTGCTTGGTTGCAAGTATTGCTCTACTTCAACTCGGAAAATACCGATTTTGCTATAACGATGTATTTTTTTTATTAAAACACTAATAATGTGTGTCTCCCCAGCATAGATTCCTACATCACTCTTAACATCATTCCATTACATCACCTTTAAACATTAAGACACAAACACCCTTTCTGCTTCCCTATGGCGGTATAAACCACAATTTATTGTGGACAAAAAAAAAATTAAAGAGAAACATATGCTCCTCACAGAAGCTTGAAGCTTAGTAAGCGACTGGGACATGAGGAGGAAGGGAGGAATCTACGATGACGGACCGCAGACCATTGTCAACTTTTACTACGCTGGAGAGGATGCTGATGGACAAGGGGGAGGCTCGGCTTCAGAGTGGTGTGCTGTCCCGAACGTTCCCCGCCCATCAAACACCTCAGGATCGCTGCTGCGGCCTCACCACTCTGGTTACCCAGAGTGCCAGGAGTCCCAGAACTACCCCAGGTCATAGTCGAAAAAGGACAGAATTTTAAACCCTGTCCGGCTGAACCAGACCGACAGGGAGGGGTGATTTGGGCGCTGCGGAGGTGACACCCTGCAAAGCTTTCTGCTAAAGCAAGACACAGCTGTTCCTTCACGCAGTACAGGAGTATGACCAACAACCAGCAGGCTGTGCGGCGCAGGCAACTCTGCTTGGGGACTACAGGACAGCCATCACAGCAACATGGAGATACCTAGAAACCAGAAAAACCAACCGATCCTTCACGACTGCTTCAATAACATCTTAAAATTCTGTCCCTAAAAGAATAAATGTCTGGTAAACAATATTCTACTATTATGAAGAAGGCAATCTGGGTGAAGCACACAAACAAATGACACAAAATCAACAGCAAACAGACAACGCATACACAGGCACAGAGAAAGCTCTCAACATCTTGTTTTACAAATCAAGCATTGGAAACTACTAAAAAAACTAAACAGAAGAGAAAAGTCCATCATTAAACCAGTTACATAGTACACCAGCCTGCTCCATGCGCATGGTGACATGAGACTTTGGGCAACATGAAGTGCGCCCTCATGTGGACATTGCCAGAGGTGCACTGCTCTTGAAATGATGTTGTGGAGAGTGGTGGTGAGAAGCATGACTGGGGCAGGGGTTGCTTTCCTTTATGGTTTATTTGTCTTTGTCAGTCTCTGTTATCTCTTCTTTTGGCGATTCCTCTGAAGACTCCTCGTACCTGATAGCAAAAAAAAACGGAAGTTTAGACACAGAGATGGAGAGACAATGAAAGAGAGAGAGCACGCAAGAAAAACAGAGACGGACGCGGTTCCCCCTGGCTCAGGTCTGCTGGGATGAAGACCTTCGGTGTCAGGCAGGCTGGTGCATTCTCCAGAGAAACGCCTCATGCTCAGGAACAGGCAGGATGGACTGCATGGTACTCCACATCCGAGAGCTGGCAGGGCTCCTGCGGGGGAGACCAGTGGAGCTTTGACCTCCCTGGGGCCCATGAGCAGCAGGCTGGAGGGGGAACCAAACCTTCTGCAACAACCCTAAGCCGTAGAGGCCCGTTATGGTGGAGTCCGTGGTAGGAACGACTAGTGGCGTCTCTCCAACGCCAAGGCGAGAGGAACTTGGTTCCATGTCCAGGGAAGCGTGTGCCATTGCCTAGCAGGTTTAAGCTGAAGCCACTGCCAGCAGGGTGTTCTCAATACCCCTGATCTCATGTCTTCGCTGGTTTTACTCTGAAGGTTTCCCAAAGTCATGAGCACTCCAGTCCAGTCCCAGCACCTGGGCCCAGTAGTGATGCTCCGGTCCAGTCTCGACCCCAACCATTCAGACAAGCACGTCGGAACGGCACAGACCCGCCATGCTACCTCAGCGACGCTCCCTCACAGCTAAGCTGTAAAAGATGACTCAACGGAAGCAGATGAGGTAGTGGGAGCCTGGAGCACATCATTCTGGAGAACGAACCCACAGCTGCAGCTTCTGACAGGATGTTCCAAGCATTTCAGATCGGCCGCCGCTCGCAACAGCAGTTGGAGTATCTGCTACACCTTCTAGACTGGCCAAGACATTTCGAAAGGAAGAAACTTGGTTTTAACCTCACAGAATTTGAGGTATGAGAAAAGAACACTTCACTCAGCAACTGCTAATGCTGCAAATAACAGAGCATTACTCAAACGACAGCTTTTCCTTTGCTTTCGCCTTCCTTCGTTAGCCCTTTGCTAATCACAGCAGCATTTTTGGGAGAAGTATTCTTTCAGCTGAAAAGTGATGATAGGATGGATGGAGACAGGCCAGAATGGAACACAGGGTGGAGTTATCAGAGTATCACGCGGATGTGCTCAGAGGAGTGGGGGTCAAGGTCAAGGGTCATGGGGGGGGCGTACCTGCCCAGGAGAGAGCAGACAGGAGCACAGCGGGGAGCGAGGTGGGCGTTTACATGTTGGAGGGGGTGTGGCGGCGTCGGCGGGGGGAGGAGCCAGCCGCGCTCTGCATGGAGTTGACCAGGCTGGCGGGAGAGCCCGATACAGTGGGGAAGTGTGTGAGGCGCGGAGTGTGAGGCAGCACCTCGTCGGACGACTCATAGCTACGCGCCGCAGCCGGAGGGCGGGAGGAGGAGAAAAGAGAACGAAAGAAAGAGCACGTTAGGAAGAGAACGAAGAACAGGGGACCCAGGCTAACAGCACAGAGCAGACGGGACACGAGGAAGAGGAAGGGAGGCTTCAAAAATGAAAGAGTCTCATGTTTTTTTCTGGGCCCTCCAGTTAAAAAAAAACTGGGAGATCAAACAGCATCAGTGGAGAGCGTCAGGATTCAGAGAGCAGCCAGTCCTCTCGCTTCATACACTCCTGCATGCATAGAGTTCAGTCAGACATTCTCTGGGCAGCGTTTTAATTCTAAATGATTTCATTACCTTAGCTCTGCTGGAAACCAAGAATTATCATCTTAATTTTAAAGAAACCAATCCTTAATGTTTATTTTCATTCATATTTTTTAATTACAAGAAAAAAAAAAAAACTGTGGACCAAATGTGAAGTTTTTTTGGTCCTGCCACAGGTTTAAACATGAAATAGCCTCAACAGCTACTGACATCCAATTATGAAATCTTTTAAACACCCAAGTAATCAAAAAGAAATGTTTAGCAAACTCTTCCTCAGATATTTATCCATAAGCTGGCCATGGTTTGGCCCCAGTAATGATGATGGAACCACAAAAAATCTCTCACACACAAACACACTCCTAGATCCATGCACGCATGAACAGAACCTGGCACTGAAGTCATTAGGTGCATGCTCTGAAGGTCACTGCTTCGTCGTTGCTATGGCAGCTATCGCGCAGGATTTCCTGGCAACAGTAACTGCCCCTCACCCCACAGCTGGCACTTGAGATCCTGTGCCCCCCGGCATGCCAATCTGTCCTGTACCAGGAGCCCCACCACCCACACACTCACACACTCCTCCACATCAAGGGCTGGACGACCAATCAGACATAGTAGTGTGTGTGAATACGCATACACTAAAAAAAACTAAATTACTACAAAATGACTCAGCAGGTGTGCAGGAACAGGGGCTGAAATATGGGGATATTAAAATGCTCAGCAAGTTCCAGGGAATGAACAGGGGCTTTCAGTAGACAAACACTGCTGCAGGCCGGAGGGCTCCCCCTGCTGGCCAATTCAGGTACTGTGCAGGAGGTCTGTACAAAAGAGCAATTATGGAGGGATGCATTACCTAAACATCTCCGTCAGCTCTCCTTTGACCAGGGCCACTACCACAGGGAAGCCCACGCAGGCTGGAACCAGGTACAGCAAAGCAGGCTGGGAACAGAAGTAGACATACAGGCCATCGGTGAGACGTCTGCCCCTTTATCCCTCCCTCAGGCTACCCCCTGTGCTTCTCAACATCTCACCTGGGCATGCTTGAATGTGTGCATGACGAAGATGGTGAGACCCAGGCCAAAGATGTATGCCAAGAAACTGGTATAGAAGTACGTCCGCGTGTTCTTCTTCAGGCTGGACGGAGAGCAGAAGAGAGGGGAGGAGATGAGATTAGCGGGGGGGATAAGTGAACTACAGTGTGTGAAAATGTTCAAAACGACAGACTGCATACTGTAGAGAACAAAGTGGCTTTACCTGACATCAAAGCGAAGGAGCAGAGCGATGAAGATACCTGAGAGAAACACGAGAAATGTGAGAAACGTGAGAAACATGATGTGTTTGTGGCACATAGCCTGTTGGCACAGTCTGACAGTCGAAATAAAGGAGAAGCAAATTAAGTTTTGCCCCATGTCAACACAGGAACCCGTGGGACTCTTCTGCTGAGGTCACTACATTTCTCCCTTAGCACACGCCTTTTAAACAGCAGGCACGAAGCCCGTTTGTAATTGCTTTACTGCAGAAGTCCTGCCTGCACGCATAAACCAGGCGGCCAACACTCGCCCGCATGCTGTTAACAGGCACAGTGTAATGCTCCATCTGTCCAAGGGCCCCTGGGACGACCATGTCCTCGAGACACAGCATCGCAAAGTTACCTGGGATGACGATGTCGCCGAGACCCAGCATCGCAAAGTTACTGGCACCCAGTCCCTTCTCCAGTAGGTCCTGGGGGAAAACCACTACAGAACAGACACACACACACCACTGCTCAGGCACGTTCTCTCAGACCGCCGCGTTCAAGAACAGGTACGCCAGATATGATTGCATTTTGACCGACCAGTACCATTACACAGGCAAGGCCAACATGTACTGAATCAACTCCCATCATCAGGGGGGTCTGGATTTACTGTAGGAAATATTTCACTGCTCAAATAATAAAGAACTGCACTCACACTTGATAGGTGCTTCGAAAGACTTGGCAACAGTTACCATGACATTGGTGCCAAAGACCTGAAAGAGAAGGCATTGCAGGTGATTGGTCCCGTCGTTGCTAATCAATGTAGTTGCTTTCTCTGCTCTGAACACCCACCCACAGAGGGTCCATGTGTGCACATTTCTGGGCAATTTACCAAACAAATACAGATTGTAAAATACAAATCTAAAAACTCGCTGTTTGCATTTTAAGAGCTTCGACATCTATTTCTGGCAAAATATTTTATCCCTCATGGTTCGCAAAATGTATCTGTAATAAAACCCTGTTGTCTAGTATTTCTTCCTGTAATAATACTATTAATAATAATAAAACTCATTACTACTGTAATGAAGTGAAGCAGCTCCTGCTTGCTGAGACCGATTCTACCCCGAGGTACATGTTAAAAACACAGACACATCTGTAGAAATGTTACTGTTCATTTACACAGGATGTTTCATATTCGGTGTGTGTGGGGGTGTTGTGTGTAGACGGAAAGATTACTCGACTCACCCAGAAAACATCATACACAAACAGTCCTCCAAGAAGGATACAGCCAGTGCTAACATTATTCAGGTGTAGTAGCTCCACCCCGTTTAGAGCAAACGCCAGACCAAACAGGTTATTGGCTACCCAGTGCTGTCAATCGAATAACCCAAAAGTTTATGAGATACAAAGCATTTTTTTTGTAGACAAAAAACATTATAGATGGATTCCTGGTGAATAAATAAGAATTTCATGTAATGTGCTGATTCCATTTTACTTTATTTTTATTATTGATGGATTAATGGTGAATAAATAAGAATTTCACGTAATGGGCTGATTCTATTACTTTTTTATTTTTATTACAGTTGTGAATATAAACAGTGCTGGACGTAAACAAGCCCTGCTTACAGAACTTCATGCACTAATGCAGATCTACTCATTTACTACCTGATGTGGACACCAATAAACTGATGTGGACACTAACAAACTGATGGATTTATAAAACCTTCCTATCAAACTATGTGCTCTAGAGGAATGGGGAGGTGAACTGTACCTTTTTAATGACGTACCAGACACCCACCACACTGCTAATGGCCAGACATATCATGTCCTTGGTGTCAAACTCATAGTTGACTATTTCTGTGGGAGGAAGCAGTCACGGTTTAGCATATGTGCCAATCACGTAACTGCGTTCAGTTCAGGAAAAACGCGTGTGGCACGTGTGATTCAGTGCGTCTCTCTCAGAGCCCCTCCCCCACGTCTCCAGAGGTTCCAGCAGCCGCTGTGAACACCACAGGCTCTTCTCCGCTTTCTCTCCGCCCCTGCCTCTGTTGCCCCGCCCCACCCCTCTAACTCCGCCCCCTCCCCTGACACACACCTGCCTTCCATCTCTGCCTCTCCCTCACCACTCTCAGACCCTCACACGTGCTCTCTTGATCCGCTTTAACACTGCCAGCACAGCTTCTGGCAATGCACACGATCTCTCTCTCTCTCTCTCACACACACACACAAATATCTCCTTTTTTAACATTTACAAAAGACTTTCCCAGAACAGCTTTTTCATACTTTCTTATTACTTTCCCACATTTCATGAATAACACCGTCAGCCTTCCAGTGTCACTACTACACATTTGGACTGATGCTGGCACTGTCAAACAATTCGTTTAAAACCACCACAGTAAGAATTCATGCAACCACTTAAACCATCACAACAATAACCCGTGTGACCTATTATAGCACCATAGCACTACCAGACCTGGCTAGCTCAGAACTACAAAACACTGCACCCAACCCTGTCTGTGTGTGTGTGCGTGTGTGTATATCACTGCAACATAAATACAAGGAGATTAGAAGGATACTGAACAAGTTCATTTTGAAATGTTTCTGGAAGGTTCTAAGGTTGTTAGAAAATGTCAGACACTCAAGTGCAGGATTCCTGAGCGGGAGGACGAAAGCTTCGTTTCATTGTTGTTAAAAGCTGAGAGCTCATGTGATCAGCCCTATGGGACAGAACTCACCTTCTTTGCTCTCTCCAGAGCCCTGCGTGAAAAGGAGCTGGTACTGCTTGTTCGGCAGATTGGCAGGCAAAACTCTGTTCATGAAGGGACTGACACCCACACACACACACCCACATACACAGACAGATTCAACCTCAAGTGCTGTAGACTATATTAGCCAACAGACTGAATTTACAGAGATACGAGCCCCTCTTACCTCATTGTGTGGGACAGAGCTAAAATTCCCAGCACGAAGAAATACATGGATAACAGCAGGTTGATGTACTCTTGAGAAAAAATCTAAAACATGGGGGAAAAAATTAAAATGTTATAATAGCAATATTATAATCTTACACCATCTGTGACTAAGACACCCTGGCATGCAGTTAAGGTGTTGGTACACACAATAACACACTGAAGCCTCGTTCTCAGTATCTCATTTCTTAATGTTGATGGGGTCATTACAGAAAGCTTATTCCCAGAGGAGGGCCCCTCAGATGAGGAGTTAACGGTTCTCCAGTCTATGTCCTCTCTCGTCTTCAGTTATGCTCATTGAAGACTTGCACCAACCTACTTTAATTATGAGCAAAGTGCCCCGCCCCCCACTCCCCCGTCAACTTGTCAAAGCAAGGAGCGTACAGGAAACGTTTTTTTTTGTTTAGCTTCAGATGTGTCATCATAGACCTGTTTCTAAGATTTACTATCAGTAAGTCTGCTTAGGCTGTCTTCCTCGTTCACCTCTTAATACACCTACCCTTAACGATAACTTAAATGATCTATGTTCCATTAATAATAATTACCCCTCACTAATGATCCTTGTGCGAGTTGTGGGGCAGGGAGACGTTCTTCTTACTGGTTATCGGCAGTGGTTAGCAAGTTATTAACTTTTGATAATGACATGACTGTTCTACCATCGACTCGGGTCACCTGATTTCTGGAAAGACAAAAAAAATCTGCATGTCCTGATCAGGAGGGAAGAGGAGTTCATGTGGAGCAGGACGTTTGAGCAGAGCAGGACGTTTGAGAGCATGCTGCTAACCTTGAAGAAAAGATAAAGGCCAAAGAGGGTGCAGCTGGCGATGATGGGAAAACGTGCGGCGTCTCTGCTGGTGATGGTCTCTGGCATGTCTGAGGAGTTCTGAGAAGGGAGGGGGGGATAAGAGAGGGAGAGAGAGAGAGGGGAGAGACAGGTGTGGAGAGGGGGGGGGGGGGTAGAGGGAGAAGAGAGAGAGAGAGAGAGAATAAAAGTGAGACATTTTGACTTGTCATCACAAAAGTAAGACCAGATCACTTCCTTGTTGTACTGCACATATGTAAAACATTCTCAACCGGTCTATAGTCTCAAGTCTCACAAATCACACCAGTATGAGACAGGTTCTTCACCAACCAATCCTATGTGGATTAAAGACTTGATAGCTTATATCAATAATATTCTCCACCATATAAAAGACATTAGAAAAGAATTCCCAAAGCACATGCTGCATTTCATACTGTACTAAATTTACTACAATGAAGTACGATGTCACATGCCAAACAACGCCACGGAGGATTTGAGCCGCAAATTAATCTATGGCCACGGCGGAATTCCATCTCCATAAAATGGGTCAGGGTGGTAGTGTGTGAGACAGTGTCTCAGCACACTCCAAGATAACACACAGGATTGAGGTTTAGAGAGGCGATTAGCCTTTGGATTTGAAAATGGCAAAAGCTCTGGCTTATTGCCAAACAGATCCATCTCATCTCAAGGGCACCTCAGATGTATGCTTAAGGCTAATATTTAAAGTACATCTATATTACACCTATTATTAAAAGCACCGAATGAGCCCACAGTCTATAGCAAGCAGTAATACCTTATTTGTTTCTTAATAAGCCATTACAGCATGCACTGGCCAATGGTTTAAAAAAATTTACTCCACACAGATAAACAACAGACACGGCTATCCACACTCGCTCTGGAGCGCGCCATTGCAACCGAGCCGCACGATGACATGATGAGACGTGAGGGGAAACAAATGGCAAACAAACAAAGACGATCGCTGCGCTGTCGCTCTAATACTCACTCTGGACTCATTACCGTAACCGCTCTCAGCGCCAACCTACGGATGAAATAGGCGCAGAGAGAAAGATTAAAATAAAGAAAAACCCGTGACCGTAAGAGCCACACACCGGCAAGCCCACACGTCAAACATCACGGAGGACACATCTGCGGGAGTTACGCAGTTGTTAAAAGTGTACAATATTCAGCAGAAATGACCACACAGCGTGCACAATGGACAGGCTTTGCACCCTGTGCGCAAAACGTCCCTCCGTGCGTAATTCTCGGGTTAGCGGAACACCACGACGTGCGGGTGAGGGCGGGAAAGAGGAACCCAAATAGCCCAGTGAACTACATTTGTAATGCACCTTATATTTAAAGTCGAGTTCGCCCTGTTCCCTTTTACGCGTACGCTTCAGACAAAGTGGCTACTTGTCAGAACAGCATAATCGACCCGTTCTGTCATCTGGTCTGCAAAGTTACACACAATGTCAACTCAGCAGCCTGTTTAATGACGTACGGATAAGCATCTCAGGCGTTGTGTCCTTTCTAGACCATAAGGAATCTGAAGAAAGCTCCCGAATCTAGAGAGAGTTCACACTCGAGTTGGTCCGGAGCCGAGGCATGTTCATGATGCTGCCGCAAGCTTCAATTACGATGTTGCAAAAGACCAGTGGAAATTATAAAACAGCTGGCCAAACGACTGAAGCACACCGCTAGCTAACGGACCTTGCGAGCTACCTTAGTTGGTTTTAAATCCGAATTAAGTGGTAGTGTGAACATTTACATCTCTACGAGATGTGCGCTCATTGCACAAGTCTCCCGATCTGAAGAACCATTAGCAAGCAAACAAACAAACCCTTTAGAGAACGCACCTCGTTTTTGGCCTAGATAGCATGTCTGAATGCCCGAGTTATTAACCCTCACTATAGTATCGTTTACCTTGCTTTTTGAACTGCTGACAGAGCGTAGAGCACCAAAGAAGATGGGCAGTAGCGCCATGAACACAAGGCTGCCATATGCCAGCGCGGTGCCCTCGGGAGTAGCGACAAACTTCGCCACAGTCGCGTTAACGGCGTCGGTTCCGTTGGAGTCGGTGGCGTTCAGACTCTCCAACACCGGTGAGGCTTCAGTCGGTACAGCTGTGTCTGGGTCGATATCGGCCATGTTGAGCAGGTGTCGCGAAACGGTTGTATTAAATGTGTAAATTGAGCGGCTTACAGTCCGTCGTGAGTACCAACCGAGACTAAACGTTTGTCATGTGTACAGGTCCTTTTTTTCTCCTAAGGCCACGTTTCCTAACTCTCTCCGGGAACAGAAGTACTCTTCCACGCTGAAAAAAGATGCTGCCGACACAGGAAGACCTTGCGTTACTGCCACCTATAGTGTCGTTGTATAAAACGCGAGACAAGACCTCTTTATTGAGAAAGTTGTTTAATATTCACGTTAAGGTTATGCAGTCGGTCATAGCTAATTGTGTAGTCAGGTAAACAATGAAAATACAGTCTCAATTTGATTTGCTAAACAATATGAAAACAACAGAACACCGTGTTCTCTAGAACACAGAGAGATTTGGAAATATTTGTTCTTTTAGAAACAGGTACAAACAACCATTCTGTGCTGTTCTTTAGAACGTATATTAGATCATGCTTGTGGTGTTCATTCTAAAAAAAGAGTGAAAACGTAAATGGGCTTGAATAACGAATCCTTCCAAAACTGGAGAGTTGATTCATTGGTGCTGTAATTTGATGAAGAAGATATTGTCAAAGATAAAGTAGAAGAAACAGTGATCTGATTATGAGATGGTCTATGAGAATAGCACTCCCGTGACATGCTCAGAAAAAAGGTTGGCTGTTGACAGGCTACTACTATTTGGAAACCAAACATAAAGCAGGTCACTGTTGATATGTGCTGACGACTGCACAAATAGAACAAGAATGTACCATAGCCTTGGACCAAGCAAAATGAACGTGTAGTCTAGTCCAGCGCTGTTCAAACGTTCAAAATTGCTATCATGTGAGAGATCAGAGTGCATTAAACAATAGTTCGAGTTCAGCTTAAAGTGTTATTCTAAAGCATAAGTGCCATATATATCATATGAAATAAACAAATAAAAAGTAAATAACAAAATATTTTTTTTGTTTTGCTGCACTTCTCCGAATTGATAGCCCTAGTATCTATCTGCCAAGTCACATGATCGGTCATTTTTCAAGTTCGTTGTGTCTAATATTCGCGTAATTGTAGTAAGCCTTATTGATATTTATAAATCGATTTTTAAATTAGCCGCGATTAATCGACACATTGGTGTATGTTATGCCTTAGAAAAAAACATGCACACACCCAAAGTGAAACCCACAGGATCCTTATCTGTCATTGCAACACACGCAACATTGTCGTGTGACTCTCCTGTCATGCGCACTCGAATTGTTGTCGGCTTTGTTATGACTAGCCAGGCCAAAGCCTCGGACTAAATTTGAAGCAAAACCTCCGTCTCCACCCGCTGTCTGGCCCCGAGATGGAGGGAATGGAAACGGACATCGACCCGGAGCTTATGCAGAAATTTAGCTGCATGGGTACAACCGATAAAGACATTTTAATAACTGAGTTTCAAAGACTGCTCGGGTTTCAGCTCAATCCTGCTGGATGTGCTTTTTTCTTGGACATGACTAACTGGTGAGTGTAACCGTCGGTTTTCTAATGTTTCTAGGCCTACCCTGTTAGCAGGCTAGTTGTTGTTGCTTCGATCACATGATTAGCCACGCTGATAATTAGCCTAGACTGCTAAGCATACATACGGCCCACGGCGTCTCGATGATTATGTGGTTTAAACGGCTAGCGTTTAATGCTGCAGCCAGGAATAACGTTTTAGTTTGCTATCTATATTTTCTGTTGCTGCGGTGGTTCAAGACGTGGATGTTTAAAGAAAACACGACCAGCGTCTTAATGTTTCGGTTTTGGTTTTAAAATGACTTTGAGACTATGTATAGGTCCGTTCATATTGGTTTGCTAGCTAACCAGCTAACCCTCGTATTCCCGACTTGTTGCTGTTGACTTAACGCTAAGATAGCTGACTTAAACCATGTTCATAAGCACTGCTGCCCTGCCGTTAGCTCAACGTTTGTTAAACAGCGTTTATGAGCCTAGTTAGCCAGCTGTGATCTCAGACCTAGCTGGATAGCTATCTATTTAACTATTTTCTCCCGAAGTAGAGACGTTTTTGGCTAACCCAGGTTAACTAGGTCTCTAACTAGTATAGCTAATGCTAGTTAGATAAGCATTAGTTTAGTTCCAGCACATAGTTCCAGAATGTGCTCCTCGATTCACCATTTAGCTAGGTTACGTTTATTTATTTTTATTTTATGGTAACGTTTTTAATTCTGTCATATGCTGAGTTACTATAAGTTAGCCAACTCTCGTATCAATCGAGATATGCGATTAAGCTACAGATTTGAGCTAATGCCGAGTTATTCTTGAAATTAAAGAGCATTTCTGTCTCGTACATGATCTCGGTCTTTAAACAGTTCCATCATCCGCAGGCGAAGAAAGTGTACTTATTAACTGTACAAGACGTTTCAATCTTGATTGTTTTATTTATGTATATTTATGTGCGACAAAATAACTTCTAACCTTAGGTGTTTTTAAATGAATTTCCTTTTAAAGTTCATATACTGTGTGAGAATGGAAGACTCTGCATGGCTCAGCCGTCCTGGCTGCATCTCTGGAGAAGTTTTATTTTAGTTTCGCGTTATTTAAAAGGTTCTTGGATATAACAAAATGTGTCTGTATTTCCGGAATATTCGTTTACACCTCAGAACAAATAACTACATATACTAATTATACCTTCACTGTTTGCATTTAATGAAACACCACACTTAATATCTAACGTTTTAATTTTATTGTCTGTCACATCTTTTAATATTTTAACTTCACGTGCGTCGGTTTTGCTCTGGAGGACGGTCAGCTGATCAGGTCGGGAAGGCGAAACAAGCCAAGCAGCTTTATTAGCTGATCTTGCAGCTTCTGCTGCTACGGTTGTTGGTCACCTCCGTTATCGTTTTGAGGACGACGACTTGCATAAATAGTACCCCCCCCCCCCCGAAATCCGATCTGCTCGTTCTCATTAAAGTCGCATATGGCAACGAACCGGATATGACCACATACAAAAGTGATTTGAATCTCACTCGAAAAGGTCAGATTTATGTATGTATGTCCTGGAAAACAATCAGATTTGTGTAACATTAGATCCAAATAATTTGAGTCACCTCAGGTTGGTACTGTGAAAGTAGCCCAGGAGACCCACAGTTACCCGAGAAACACCACATTTGCTGTTGGGCAAAGCTGCACTCTGGATGAAAGTACCATTTTTGCTATTTTTGCTGCATAAATACGAGTTAGACCAAAATAAATAGTCATATCATACGAACCTGCATTACTTTTGGATAGGCATAACTCAGTGGAACATAAGGGCTATCCAGATCCGTAAAAAATATCTATGTTTGCATCCCGTCGTGCAATATAGCCTTACATGCCAGTATCACATGAAATAATATTGGATATCTAGCTGTCTGTTGTAGAGACAGCTATATGAAAGAATCTAACGTTAGCTAATATGATTACACAATCGCTTACATGTAATGTAAGCCATGCCCAGAGAGTCTTGCTTGGAGAGCCATTCTCGGAGTCCCTTTTCTCGCGCCTGACCTTTCAGGCATGAATAGCAGAAACTATTAAACTAGTGTGTGAATGCAAAGCTGTGGTGAAGGCCGATTGTAACTCCATATAAACCTCTGATGCACAGTTTCACTTTTGTATGGGTGACTGAGGTACTAAACGTGGTTCATATACTTCTTATTAGAAATATCTATATTAGCTGCATAAAAGCAAATACGTTATTTTTTTCTTCATGATCATCCAAAATGGCATGGGATTTATTGCATCAGTGTGTTTTATTCACTGTTTTATTTTGCTCAGACCATTAATTCTATAGATGTTCATTGATGGTGTTCTTCCTGGACTCATGATGAGACATAGGAGAAGTTAGCAGCTGCTATTCCTTTTCCTGTAGGAACCTACAGGCTGCAATTGGAGCGTATTATGACTTTGAAAGCCCCAACATCACAGCACCGTCTATGTCTTTTGTGGAAGATGTGACTATTGGGGAAGGAGAGTCCATTCCACCAGATACACCTTTTACCAAGACATGGAGGATACAGAACACAGGTGCCATATTTCAGGACAAAAATTATACGAGAGATCTATACACCTAGGATTCCAAACTGGGATCTTGTCTCTTGTCTACAAAAAACAAACATCCAAAGATTTTTATACATGTTCAAGATTTTTCTGTGATCTTACAAATAATGTGGTGAATGTTTAAATGTTGCAGCAAACCATAAACCAAAGAACTACTGTAAATGCAGTGAAAGGTACTCTGATGATGTGAATTTGATCTCAGTAAATGATTAGCGAAATGTGTACGCTTTGCTAAGTTTTCCTAATTCACAACCCTCTCATGCAGGGTAGCGCCACCCACCCGTAACTAAAAACAGTGTGTAGTTGATGAGTGTGGTAGAAGGGCTGATGTTTAGAAAGCTACCCTACATCTGATCCTTCACTGTAGTCTGAAGTCAGTCCTTGTAATCCAGAACTGGTCATACCGATCACTCCAAACAGTTGTTCTGTGATGTGGATCATTTAGTTATCCCACTTCCTGGGGTTTTGTTTGCTTTTACAAGGTGCCACTATACACATGTATTTTTGTATTCCCAAACTGACCGGTAGCTTTAGGTAATCGACAAAACACCAGTAAAGTAATCACAGTCAAGGATATTTGAAGCTAATGGGTGTAAAACCTTACATGAACATGAACCTGATGGGTTTGCTTTCTGCTTTGAGTCATAACCCATCCTATCTCCCCTGGGATAAACTGTCAACTTGTGAGAAATGAGCTGACATTGTATAAAATATGGAGATGGATGTTATATCTTCTGACTTCTCATTTACTGTGTGGGTGATTGTAATATTCACAAGGTCACCTACAATCAGTAGGATAATTCACCTTGTCTTAATGTATTGTGTTTATAATGAAATGCTGCACGTTTCCGGGTGTTTTATTTCGACCAGACTTTCTCCCAAATGAAACGAATGGACTGTGTGTGTGCCTGTGTGTGCTTGCATGTGCCTGTGTGTGTGTGTGTGTGTGTGTGTGTGTGTTTGCGTGTATGTGCTACAGGTCCAGAATCCTGGCCCCCTGGTGTGTGTCTGAAGTACATCGGCGGAGATCAATTTGGCCACGTGAACTTTGTCATGGTGCGTTCGCTGGACCCTCAGGAGATGTTTGACGTGAGTGTGCAGATGCGTAGTCCTGTCACTCCTGGGATCTACCAGGGCCAGTGGAGGATGTGCACAGCGTCCGGACTCTTCTACGGAGGTGAGTACTGTGGGGGTAGGGGTGGGGGTGAGGAACAGGGCCCTTGCTCTGCCCATGTGCTGTACTCATGAGACCTGCTCAGACCGCCAGGCTGGTGAGTCAGGGCCCAAACTTCAGTAGCAGAGTTATTGTGACATCATCCTGTTTCCAGGCACGACTAATTCATCACAAAATTATAGTTTTGACTGCTAAAACACATAACAATTCTGCCAGTTCATTTCAGCACACAATATAGTTCATACAAATCACATGGACTTGTGTATACACACACACACACACACATACTTCCTAGCAAAATTGTCCATATGTCCCATTTAACCATATAATTGCGCTTGTCCTAGTGTAATATATTCACCTGAATGTTAAGTTGAGTGAGGGATTAAAGAGGTTTAAAGAAGGTCCTGTCCCTCCCTGCCTCTGAAACTTTGCAGATGTGATCTGGGTGATCCTGAGCGTGGAGATGGGGGGTCTCCTGGGCGTGACTCAGCAGCTCTCCTCCTTCAAGGGCGAGTTCAACACGCAGCCCCACTGCAGCGTGCAGGACGACTACAACCCCTTTGCATCGCCGCAGAAGAGCAAGCATGGCAGTGGCGGCGGCCATGGCGACCGTCTCCCAGACGACAGCCTTAGCGATTCGATGCGGACGGAACAGAACGGACTGTTGAACGGCTCTGTGACCTTAGCAGCAGACAACCTGCAAAACAGCACGTCAGTAGTTCCCTATGGTGAGGTGAGTACTGAGAGACGGGTGTGTCCACAGCTGTGAGAAGATGAGTTATTCACGCTGCCCTGAGGTCCAGAAGAGGCCCCTCTAATTGCTGTGATGCTCATCGCTGGTCACACACCTGCGTTGTCAGTCAAGCTTGTTCATTCGGATGGAATTTATAGGCAGAAGATCCAATCAGGGCCCACCAAGAAGAGCAGTGTTGATCAGCACTTGTTTCTGGAACAGTAGAGTCACTTCTACAACAAACATGTGCAAATTCCTGCCATCGTGCAACAGTACTGATCACACAAGCTAGGCAAAGATTAGCTCTCTTGCTAATAACATTACAATGCGGTAGTATTGTTTGTATTCTTAAAAGAAAAATTAGAACTTATCTGTTCTCTTAACTAATGGTGTCAAATATTGCTCTCACATAAGAAGACATAGTGCCTGTTTCTGTGAGTGTATTTATATCAAGTGTTCTAAGTAAGGTGTGTTCTCCTGTTCTTCATGCAGCCTGTTTACGGACCTTATCCCTTTGGACAGTCTTAAGAGAAGGTGCTGGTCATTCATACTGAATGGAAGAGTGGCCTTGGGTTCAGCGCTGTCATTGGCTGGATCAGCTGCCCAGGGGCGGGGTGAGGGAGCTCGCACCTCTTAAAGACACTGTGGCATATCGACTCCGCCCCCTGCTGCCGGCATCATGATCAGAGTGGCGGGGGTTTTATAATTCCTGTCCGACTGCCATCCTCAGAATGCATGTGTGAATGCTAATTTAAGGAGAGTGCTTGTAGAATCATTTTCAAAAACGTTTTATGACAAAACGCTATTTCTTGTTCCTTCTTCTCCTCTCCACCGTATATGATTTCAGGCTTTATTATGAACGTCTATAGCATATTGACAATCAGGTACACATCTTATAGTGCATCAAAGTAAATTTCATGAACAATTATTCATTACACTGTTGCTAAACGGTGGAAATTTGGTGTCCTGTTAGTTGCGAGGAAGTTTATGTATGCAACTTTCACCTGCCACTTAGTTTCAAGCCATCTGATAAAATATTTTTGGCACATATATTTACTTTCATCCTGTCTGTTTTGGACTTCATTAGTAGCGATTTTGATCAACAGAATTAGTGCAGAATGACATGTCAGCCTGAGTCTAAATCTGGCATGATTAATCAGTCGTCAGTGCTGACATGCTGCAGTTTGACCAGCAGAGGGAGCCAAGTTGTAAGAGCCAGTTGATTTCCAAACGTATCATTGAAAAGAGCTCTTTAAACCATTTATCGTCTTCTTTTTTTAAAACTTAAATCTGTCTTTACATTCATTAGATTTTCTTTTCTCACTACACTTACCACTGCCTAATACTTAGAGCCTACATGTAGTTTTATTTATTAGAATGTGTGCTGAATTAATGTGTGCTGCAAGTGGTTTACTGGTTTTATGAAGCACTGGTTTTGCTGGGGGTAGTGGGGAGGGTGGTAATGGGGGCTCGACATGTTCACTTTCTTTGGTGTTGTGGTTCGAAGTATCCAGGGATTTAAGGGTTTTCTTAAGCTTTTGAACATTTTGAATCTGTTTATGATGCCATGATGAAGCTAGAGTGATGGCTGCATAAAGGGCTGTTCTGTACATCCCACCTACAACCCACACTGGCCTCTCAGACAATGGACTGAGACATCTACACTTTGAGTTCTGTAGCAAAGCCGAATAAACACCTTGAAATGTTTAAAAAATGTGGTGTATTTAAGTTAATGTATGTACACCCTCCTGATTATAACAGCTTAAGTCCCCTTTTTAAAATGTTTAACTGGGAAGGAAGAATAAATTGCTCATCTTTAATGTTATCAGGACGCTGCATCAGCCAACGTTCTCCTGTTTGTTTTGAAGCCGGCACTGGCCATGTATGTCATGGGTTTGATTTGATAAGCTGTTTTTCTTCGTGGGGAACTTCCTTGTGGGAGTTGTGGTTTGGAAGTTGGAGCTTCCTTTTCCTGGGACGTTCTGGGTCAGATGTCTGTTTAACAAGGCATGCATGAAGGAAAGCGAGGATTTGCAGTTCCACTACCACGGCAGCATGGCGAGAAATAAAACTAGAAGAAATACCTCGTGTGTGTGTGTGTGTGTGTGTGTATGTGTGCGCTCCGGGATCAGTGTGTGATGATGTCAACGGATACACATAAAGTAGGTATTCGTGGGTAGACGTGGTAAGGTTGCTAAGTAGCTGGCATAGCAGGGAATAGGTATTAATTCATTTTCAGAGATGTCAAAATCAGTTAATAAGGAAACTGACTTCTGGTCATCAATGATATGTCTCTAAGGATTAGAAAACAACATGATGGGTTACAACATGATGTTAAACCAACTGATGTTAAACCAATGGTTATATCAATGAAGCAACGCAGGACTTTTTGGTTCTGTGTCTGTTGAAGGTCATAGTACTGCTAGATCAAATCACCATTGTCATTCTCTACTCCTTATGATGGTGCCAAACTACTGCAAAGACCCACTTTGAATAAATGATCAAAACCACTCATACATGTTCGAACATGCCGAAAAAATGGAAAACCCATCCAGTGCGGTCGTGGTATCGTATGTGACCTACCGGGCTCAAAGGTGACCATAGGCCTCCATTGTACAGTCATCTCAGTTCTTCCATTACAGTGGTACTGTTTGAAAGCAAAGCAGAGTGCGCAGGGCTGCTTGACGCCTACACACACACACCCCTGCTCCTCTGCCACTGTCCCCTGGGGTGGTCAGCTAGTAGCATACATACACGGATCCGGTGGTGAAGTATAAGAAGGAGATGTGGTAGCAGAAATTTTTCCCAGAAGTCCTTACTCAAATAAACAAAAAGGACGCACCTGGGAAAACAACCATCAGGTTCAGCCACCTTGGAAATGTCTTCTATGTAATGTAATTGTGACAAAACAAAGCATAATATGATGAATGATAATGTGATTGTGGCCACTGAGGCCAAAAAAGGTTCCGTTTCAGTGTTGTGGATGAGTGAAAAAGACAATAAATGTAACGGAGCGGCATTCCCGTGGAATCACTGTAAATGAGGAAGTGACACAGGCACCGTTGCCCTCGGAGCCTGTGCTACATATGAACGCTGTAACCAAGGAAACACTAATTCCCTTTATTGTCCCACAACACAAAACTTCAAAGCAAATTTCTCCAGTTGCGTCAAAAAGGTATTTTGACCTTAAAATAATTAGTATTATTAAAATGATAAACCTGCAATTGCAAAATGTGCATTATGTAATCCAGTGAAATCAAACCCACCAGATTAATGCACATAACAAGTAAACCCAAGCATTTTGTAGCTCACTTTCAACGGTGGGAGAAATTGCAGTGCACCGATGTAATAATATACTTTTGGAATTTTTTGGTGCTCTGAATATATAGAGTTTTAGAAACTCATTATTCATGTAATGCAATAGCTCAGAGTCTTTTACATATTTTAATATAACTAGAATCTTTTACGATCTCAAAGGAAGATTGCATCTCAGATAGAAGTTGCTCTGCGACGTTTGTTACCCATAAGACCCCGTTGGTCTCTACTGTAGTGTGCAAACACTCCAACTGTGACACACAGAGTAAATATTTGGATCAGGCTTCATATGAAGGTCATGTTCCACAAACCAGTGTAACATTGTGGTGAAGTTCAGGTTTACCATTCAGGCCCTTTTGAGGAAGATGTCTTGTTTTCCTTAATGACAAGTGCACTGGTCAAAAGTTTTTAAAATACAGACTCAATGTTTTGGTGTTTTCAGGAACATGCACAGGATTAGTCCTTGCCTTAAATCCTTAGCTATAAGTTATAGAATTGACCTGGTTGCTATGCTAATGTTAATGCTAATGCTAATTTCAATTCGAGAGCAAACTGAGTGATTTGCCATGCATGTTATGAGGTTCTTAGCCAGGTTTTGTCTCTGTACACTTTTTACTAATCCAAAAGAAGAAGTAATCTTAATATTTTTATGTTGCCAGGGACCATGTACAAATGAGAAGAGATGCCAGTTAGCTGGTTAGCTAATTTTCAACTGCAGACCTTGGACAGGTAAACACACATTAGATTACCATTTATTATATATATATATTATAAGAATTTACAGAATAAAATACACAGAAACATTTGCTTTCTTAATAAAAGCTACCACTGAAATTACATTTTACATTCCGGCGGAACTGGGCAGTGAAGGTCTGATTCAGAGTCAATAAAACATCAAAGAGCAAAATGGCCCCACAGGTCCCTGAGCACCTGCCCCATGTCTGCTGAAAGGTCAGTGACACCAGGATTAACATCTTCGGATTAATGCACAAACGGGACCACAGTAGCAATCTGCATCAGTGTACACTGGGTGTATGGAACCTGGGTGCGTGTATACTGGGTGCATGGAACTCACATTGGCATTCACTGTGTGAACGGAACCTGTGTCAGCATACATTGGGTGTAGGGAACCTGTGTCAGTGTACACTGGGTGTATGGAACCTGGGTGCGTGTATACTGGGTGCATGGAACTCACATTGGCATTCACTGTGTGTATGGAACCTGTGTCAGTGTACACTGGGTGTATGGAAGACAACTGGTTCAGTGGTGTAACATTTTCTAAGATACCAATAATTCACACACACGGTAAAGCTGTAACAAGATCTACAGATTTACTTCACCAAGGAGAGCTGAAACAGAAGCAAATTTGTGCAATTTAATGTAATTTAGCTTGGATATCTGCCCATTACAACACCATCCAACCAGGAATATTAAGTAATATTAAATATTCAGTGTTACAATAGTTAAGAGATACTTTCAGCTAGTTGATTAGGTAAAAGTCCTGATAGCCATTCATGCTGCACCCCCACCCTCTCAACCCCTCCCCTCCCATCCACACCCGACCCCTCCCCTCTCCTCCCCTGCCCTCCCCACTTCTTATCAGATGTGAATAGGTGAGAAAATGGGACACCCCAGGGTGCCAGCGCCACTCCAGGGCACTGTGAAGGTCAGTGAGCTCCCATAACCCCCAACCACTCCCACTCCACGCCTGGAATTATGCAAAGTGGTTGGGTCAAAAGAACTGCTCTGAACGACTGTAGGCTAGTAGTCCTGGCTAGCTGACAGTTTGCCTACAGGGATAATTGCTCAGTCGATGATGAGGTCAGTATGTTTCTCAACAGTTTTCCTCAGTATCTGGAATCCATCAGTGTACATGGCTGAAGACCATGATCTCAAGATTGTGAAATTCATTTAGACAAATATAAATAAATTGTACAATCCAATTCAAATGAAAGATTCTGATTGGTTAAGTTTCTGGCTAGTGTCAGGTTTCGCATACCTTTATAACTCTCAGAAAGAATCCTGCGATTATAGTGTCGCTACAATTAGGATAGTTTTTTGCTTGTTTGTTGTTGTTTTTTTTTTGGCAACACACTTTTGCTTTTCATGTGATCATCCCAGAGCTAAGATGTCTAAGCTGTCAAATAATTAGTGCGTTTTTGACAAACAGAAGGCTGTGTGTGTTCTCACCTATCTGAAACCTGTCAGTAAGCACAAGTGTCCCCCAGGGCTGTGTAACAAACATCACCTGTTATACAAAAATTACCGCTCTTCAAAAGACTTATTGGTAAAAGCTACTGTTTATGGTTGCGGAGGGCGTAGAGAATTTCACTACCTACCATGGAAATCACCTGTTCACCAAACTGCCGACACAGCAGTGGTTCAAGGCCTTTGTCACCTGCACACATCATCAGGAGTTTCATCCCTAACGTGATCCAGCTTGCTAAGAAGGGCCTTTTACTTTACGATTTCACCTCACTTCTCTGGTCTGCCTGGGCTTCTTTGGTATTTAAATAAAGGAGAGAAAAATATCATGTGAAATTACTTGTCTGTGAATAAACCAAATTAAATTCGTGAAGTGTGAATTATATTTACATTTTTAAGTGAATTAAGGGTGGGTTAAGGGTAAGGTCAATTCATTCTTACAGCTGCAAAAACATTCATGAGTCATTTGCAATTACTTGAATTTATTTATTTTACTTTTTTGGGGGAGTGGGGGGTTATATTTTTCTTTTATGACTTTAAGTAAGGACCTTGTTCTTTTTAGATTAAATGTAAATGTAAATTGTATGAATTGTGAAATGTAATTTTTACAAATGTTGTATCTACAGAGATATTCTGAAGAGCATGTTGGCCCCTCAGTGTATTTATTTGTTTAAGCTGCAAAGAACAGAATTTATGACATGGAACAGAAATTTAGATCATTTACTTATTGTAATATATTACATGACCATTAAACTGAAGGTTGCTTTACAAACATGGAAAATCAACATATAAATATACATGAACCCCCACACATGCACACACTCACAACACCGTGTTGAAAGAAGACTGTCATGCAGGCCTTAGAGGGACGACAAAGAAAAAGTTTGAACGTTTAAAACTGTTCAAGGGCTGTGACACTGAAAGGCCTTTTCCCCCACAGAGGACTTTTGGAACACAGACATTGTTATGACTTTGACTTATGAAGTTGGCCACAACATAAATGTGAAAGTGTCACTCCAACACACTAGTGCCGCCAGAGCAAGTCAAGACAGCAACCATGCAGCACTCACCAACAATCATTTGCTTCCTTTTAGAGTTTCAGACTTCCAGCTTTAGAGTCTCACAGACAGCCGTGCAACTCTCATCCCCAGCTCTTCTGGGCTGGTCCCAGAATATGGATCTTACAAACACGCAAATATACAAAACTGTTAAGTTACACAGAAACTTTCAGTCCACTACAGGCCTGTTCTGAACTGTCATTCCACTGTTGTTCTGTTCTGAAGTTTCATTTCACTATAGATCTGTTCGGAATTTTCATTCGACTACAGACCTGTTCAGAACTTTCAGTCCAGAACAAATCTGTTCAAAACTCTCATTCCTCACTTCTCACTCTCATTCCTTTAAACATCAGTTCTGTTCGGTGTAACAACTGAGAGGAGGAAAACCCTTCAACCCCATCACCACTGTCCTTCAACCCCATCACCACTGTCCTTCAACCCCATCACCACTGTCCTTCAACTCATCACCACTGTCCTTTATTCCCCAGCATGTCTCCGTCCACTGATTCAGACATTTGACCCTAGACATGATGCACCTGCCAATAATCAGCACAGCGGAAGACAAATAGTGACAAAAACAGACAATACGCTACACATTACATCACAGAACCTACCAAGGACAGTCATACAGCATCACAGAACGTAACAAGGACATTCGTACAGCATCACAGAATGTAACAAGGACAGTCGTACAGCATCACAGAACGTAACAAGGACAGTCTTACAGCATCACAGAACGTAACAAGGACAGTCGTACAGCATCACAGAACTTAAGTGAGGCATTTTCATGTAATGCAATGGAATCTTCCAGCAAAGTAGATGAAAGAGAGCTTGACAGGGCTGACAAAGAAAACATTATATATACATCTATAGTACAGGCCAAAGGTTTGGACACACAATTTACATTGTAGATTCACTGAAGGCATCAAAACTATGAATGAACACCTGTGGAGTTATGTACTTAACAAAAAAAGGTGAAATAACTGAAAACATGTTTCATATGTTAGTTTCTTCAAAATAGCCACCATTTGCTCTGATTACTGCTTTGCACACTCTTGGAATTCTGGAATTAATCAGAGCAAAGGGTGGCTATTTAGAAGAAACTAGATTATAAAACGTTTTCATTTATTTCACCTTTTTTTTGTACATAACTCCACATTTGTTCATTCATAGTTTTGATGCCTTCAGTGAGAATCTACAATGTAAATAGTCATGGAAATAAAGAAAACGCATTGAATGAGATGGTGTGTCCAAATGTTTTGGCCTGTACTGTACATTTTACATCTACATGTCATTTACATCTGTCTCTGTCTCTGTTGACTGCCTTGCTGGAAACATGCTTGATTTTGTAAATAGCTCTTTAAAGTGTAGACTAACAATGGCATTTCTAAAGAAACCTAATATGGATTTCTCTACCTTAGGTATTATTAGAGTAATCTCTAATCTGCCATCTTTAAACAAAGTTTTAAATGAAGTACTATGTGTTTTTTATTGTTATTTTGATCAGTTGCTGGTTGTGTAGCTCTTACTGCTCTTACTGTAAAATGTTCAGCAGTGTTTTCAAAATACCATAATCTATTGAGTGTTTTGCTAAAAAACAGACTAGATCACATTTCAGTAATCAAGCCATAAGGTAATATGCCTGAACATGATTTCAGACTAGATCACATTACAGTGATCCAGCGATAAGGTAATAAAAGCCTGACTATAATTCCAAAATCAGATATGCCAAATAGAAGGACAAATACAGGCATGGTTAAATGAAAATATGTTAGATAAAAAATTTTGACTTAGCAACGCAGGTAATTTAAGAATATATATTGAACCTGAATATAGAATCAAAGATTCCAGACAAATTTCAGGCTCAGTGCAACCTTAACCAGAAAAAGGGAGTGCATCCAATAAGTAAGACTCAAATTTTTCAAGGTTTAGAAGCTGGAGATCATCCATTAATTTCATACCATGAACATATGGTATTAGGGTAGGTGGCAGCAAGAATGTGGCAGATTTTGTGTAATACTTATATTTGGGTACTGTCACCATTACAGTGAAAACTGAGATTGCAGTATGAATGATTTGGATAATTTGCAGCAAATAAAAAATTAAATGAACACCAGGATTGATCCCTGGGGAACACCTGAATTGATCATTGGGGAACAGCTGGATTGATTCCTGGGGAGCATCAGGATTGATCCCTGGGGAGCACCAGGATTGATTCCTGGGGAGCACCTGGATTGATCCCTGGGGAGCACCTTGTGTGACAGTTGAAGTGGCCTATGTGCTTATCAATGGCACCAACATGATGTCTGTTATTGAGATATGATCTTAGGCAAACACATGCATGTTTAGGACCAGACACATATATAGGAACAGATAGGGGCAGAGATGTCAGAATAACACTAAGCCTGACAGAGACAAGAAGGTGCCTTTGATTTAAAGATAAGTTCAGACATGTGAGACAAAAAGTTACATTTATCTGTTTTGCCAAAATAAATATGGCATTGCATTTCAGAACTAGACCCTGCAGTAGAGAGCGCCAGAAGAGTAAACATGATAAAGTAATTTGGGCTGTTCTATACTAGAAGCATAGACTGAATCACAGGAATAAACCAAAAAGAACAACACATTTGAATCAACAATTCAAGTCTTTAGACTGTTGAAATAGCTTCGCTGAGTTTGTGGTCAAGAACATCAACTATAAATTGGGAGCCCTTGTGAGCTCCTCCATGGTAGACATTCAGCAAACACTGACTGTCCTGAGGTCATTTCACCTTACGAGTTTTGATTTCTTCTAAGACACAACCTTTTTCGTACATTGAACACAGCACAATGGCTGGATAACTATCAGCATTTTGTGTACAAAAATAGAGAATAAATAAAGTTATATTTACATATTGCCGTTCTCATTCTCAAGGGCAATTTTACAATCAACACCATTTACAACACCACAGATTTCTGGGGGACTGCATTGCACACAGAAATGGGAAAGAGGATAACACCCAGGGCAGTGCACCATCCATCAAAAGACATACAGTCATTCACCCACACACTTCATAGCAGAACGGTTTTTAGCATACCTAGTGTTACCAAACCTCTATGTTTTTGGTCTGTGGGAGGAAACCAGAGAACCCACAGGAAACTCACACCAATACAGAGACAACATGGAGACCCCTCCATAATAGCGACACGAACCTGAGACCCTAGCGCTGGGAGGCAACCACCATGACCATGACCATGCTGGTCAGAGTGAGACCTCCAATCCCAGTAAACAGAACAGCTCTATATTCCCTCAGTGAAGAGACACAGAGCCTCTTTATAGAAGGAAATATGAACTGACTTCGCCTTGCCACAAGAAGACTGTGATCACAAATCACGTGCTGCAAAGCCGGAGAAGAATGGCAAATTCAACCCAGTGTCAGAAGTACAACATGAAGCTTGCAAATGATGCGGTGAAGGCTGATGGGGAAGACCAGCATGCAAAAGCACATGGACAGAGAAGGGAACACGAGTCCCGAAAGAGGTTAAATCTCGGGGAAGGGATCACCTACAGCACTGCAACTACATAAGGATCTTATTTGTATCCATTCTGTGTTTAACAGGGTCATTTTGAATAGAATTTGGATCATATTCTGGATCAGCCAATGGGCCTTTCAGAAGACTAATTCTGTACAGGCTATATTGCAATGTCCAGGATCTTAGATAAGTGAATGTAATACAATTCCTCCACGGGATCGATCGAATACAAAATGATGTCTATAGGTGAATGTGTCCAGCATCCGGGGTGCTTAGAAAACATCCTGAAATCATCAGGAACCTGTCTGAGAAAATGGTCTATGCAGAGTAGATCACAGCAGCATTTGAAGTCTGAATGAGACCAGGACACCATCTGTTTACATTTCTCCTCCTGTTCCCAACACACTGGACAATGAAGAGGCCCAAAGGACATGTGGAATACAGCAGACAATCTTAACATGATGACCTGATACCACTGACCAACACTGTCAGAGGATCCTGTGACCTGAAATCTTGTTTTAATGTGGTAGGTTTGATCTCAGAGATGACATTAATGCTGGGATTAGTGCAGTCAGCTATAATGAGGTTACCGTACATTTCCACAATTGTGTTATTCTTTATGAACATATTTTGTAATCAATGCAATTAAGAACAATAGATGAGATACCAACGTTACACAAACTGCAAACTATTGTTCCTGGTGGTTTAAAGGGTAAAGCTGTTTCTGCCAGTGGTAGAAATGTTTAATTGTTGTTTATTTCTTTTAAGTGCTGTTAAATTCCCTTGACTGAGTTCTAGTTGTGCAACAGTCCTACCAGGCTGGTTTGTAACAGCCAATGTTTGAAGGAGAAAAGATTCTCGCAAAATTTTACAACACCACTTGGAACAATAGAGTGTGGTCTGAGAAAGTTCGAGAAAGTGTGGTCTGAGAAAGCTAAAGTTCTGCTAACAGCTCTAATTGAGGTCAAGTCTGTTCTTTCTCTTTCTGAATCTCACAAAGAACACAGGACATCATTTTACATGTTCAAGCTTATTACATGTAAGGAGGGTTATTCGTACCCTTCGTGTTAACAGGCTCGTGTTTGTGTGTGTGATCTGTGGCAGGTAAGTAATTTCATAACACTGGTTATGACATTATTAACCAGAACAACACGTAGGGAACACATCACTCCAGTGTTGGCCTCCCTTCACTGATTGCCAGTGAAGTGGAGAGTGGATTTAAGGTGCTTGTTTGAACTTATAAGGCTTTACATGGACAGAGTATATCTGTGAGTTATTAGTTCCCCATTCCACTTTAATGTCACTGAGATCCACCGATAAAGGGCTTCTGATGGTGCAAAAACTTAAGCAAAAGGGTGACTGTGCATTTGCTGTGTATGCACCTAAACTCTGGAATAGTCTTCTGTAAACATCAGATTTGCAGATTTCATATCATCTTTTAAAAACCCAATCTTACTCTCAGGCCTTTGAAACAATCTACAATCAACGTTTGTAGTGTGGGGGTTTTACTTAGTTTTACTTTACTTTGCAACTTACTTATTTTAATTTATTTTATGTTTTTATATGTTTTATATGCATTTTATGTATAATTTTCCTTTTTTTACTGATTTGTATATTTTATTTTATTTTTTCCATTTGTTTTTAGATTTTGGAGCAAGGGCTCAAAAAAGTGCAATACAAATAAATTTACATTTACATTACATTATTCCTGCATTTTAGATGGCATTTAATCTAAAACTGTAGAGTCTTAATCTGCCAGCCTGCCAACTGACATTTGAACCAACCTGATAGTAAACCTACTTAGGGCAGATTATCTTAAAATGATCAGAATGATAACAGCTCTGCAAATATGGACTGTTTTTATAAACAAACATTAAAGGCAAGCAGTATTTCTTTGGCACCACTGACCAGTATTATTAGTGATGAATCTCCATTAGTGGTGAAATTTAATCAGAGGGTGTAGGTGTAATTTTGTTACAGAAAAATGTGCACTGTTTATCTGTTACCTGTCAGTTTCTGACAAACTTCCATTATTCCAGTGAATACAGAAAAGTCGTAGGCAAATAACCTTGAGGAAATGAGTCCAAGGGTATAGAGTTGCATAACATTCCGTTAGTGGTAACGCACAATTACTATGAATGTGCAAAATCGTCTTACAGTTTCATCAAGGGAGGTTATTATTGTTTACCTTTATTTCAGTAGATTTGTGCCTGGATGTCTGAAATATGAGGAGTGAGAGAAAAAAGCATGTGCTTTAATGGTGAATGAAATTCAACACATTTAACCTGCTCTCAACCAGGAGCTGTTATCTAATGCACTGTAACTGGTTTCTACAAATGTTTGTCTTAACATTTATTTAAATAATTTAATTAAATTCATTTAAAGTGGAACATACTAACAAGAAGGTATGCACAATCACATTCTGTATAAGGTATTATGATAATGTGTTTTGCTGTCTTAACTGAGCAGAGAAGATATGTAGATCTAATCTCCACGTGTTGTAGGAAATAACGACGAGTAGAGACCAAACTTTAGAATCATGGTCTTCCTTATGAGAACCATATCATCTTATTCTCCATGAAGACCTTGGTAAATAAAATGAAAAGAAAAGAAAAAGATATTAATTAAAAAATTGAGCGTCCTCTATTAACATGCACATCACAGTTGTGAAGGATGCTCTTAAAAGCACTGACAGAGAGTCAAACCATGACAGAGAGGCTAGTGCTTACAAAATAAATCAACACACTTAGCAACCAAAAACTAAATCAGTAAGATGAACCTAAAACCCAGATGAACAGGCCTGGCAGGCAGGACCAGAACATTTAGGAATTGAACAAGCTCATCAGACATTTTATAATTTTTTTTTACACATATACAAATTATAAATAGTTTGTTCGAAATGGTTTGTTTGTTACATGTTGTGTCCACCACATGCATCTAAAACCTTTTTTACGAGGAAAAACGTCTTAGCTGCATGGGAGTTTTGACTCCTTCCTGCACGTGCTATGTGTCTTTAGTCAAGCTTATACAAACAGCAAGCGCAGGTGTGCTGCAAAGATTCTTCAAGGCACCTCGGAAAAAGCGACGAGGAAGTAAATCGATACACTGTGTTCTTTGTGCTACCTAATTGATATCCTAAAACAGCTTTTAGTGATTGCCAAACGTAAATATTAGAACATGTAAAAGCAGGATAAACGCAGTGACCTTTTTTAGATGCCATCACAGACTACGCAAGCACTAAAAAGCTGTGTTACCATAGCGAAGAGGTGGGAATTTTTGCTGTGTGATTATTTATTTATTTTACTGATGGCAATCAAGTGTGAGATGCCATGTGTGAGATGTTATCTCATGTTTAACTGGGCATGCACACCTTTGTCATGGAGGGCTATGAGAGGTGCTCTTTCCCTTGGCTTTAAGCAATATTAGGCATAATAATAAGCTTGATGTGTTATTCTTAATAACGTTAGAATAACACATGACAGATTTGTATGTTCTAGAACAGAGTAATCTGTGAAGAGAGCTGACCAATGGGACGCAGAGAGAGAGGCGCTGCTTTATCATAAGCATCCTGCAGTATGTAATTTTGACAATGTGAAAACAATCAATCTAGCAACATTGTTTCAGTGACTTTATATTCACTTGATGCGTTATTTTCTGATGATGGATGCATGGATTTTACATTATAGCCCCAAACAGTAATGTTTTACATTATAGCCCCAACAGTAATGTCCTGATCATTTAAGAAAATATCATGGCATAAATGATGAATACATCACTGCAGCACTGAAGGGTCCAGTCATAAGATAGTGTGTTTTACTCTGAACTTACAATGTCACATCATGATTATTATTTTTTTCCATGTGCAGTCATATTTAATGGTTTAATTTTTTTTCTCCACCACCATCACTTGTCAGTAGCTATTAAACGAACCTGACAAATTGCTGATTAAATGCTAAAATACGTCACAGCAGATTCTGAAGTGACTCTCTTGCATATTCCAGCTCAACTAGTTCCCCACTCAAAGACACACACACACATATAGACACACACACACACAACCATACTGTACACACACACTTAACCATTCCCTATGCAGATTCACATGTCCCAGGGCTGTTGTCTTGATAAGTCTGAGCCGCCTCTGTCACACCCTTAGGCCATTTCTCAAGCTTCAGAACACCACTTCACTCACTTCTGAAGCTTCCTTGAAGTCCAGACTCACACCTGACAAGGGATTCCACACCTTTTGAGGTGAGAGACACAAAACGTGCAGACACTCTGGAGAACCCGCAGCTCAAGGTGGTAGCTAGCAGCAGACTGACACTACTGTTGCGGTGTCATCTATAGTACAGGAGTCCTACAGACACTGCGCAGCCTTGACTAACTCACCATTCTGTCGGCTTGACAACTCATCCCACACCAAGTAAGTAACCCGGTAATTCACACTGTATGAGAACTTCTAATTACGTTTTAATGAAACGTTTGATTTAATCATGTGCAGTGACGAACAATATGCATTGAAGTGTATTCTGAAGTATGTAAAAGTATACATATTAGAGCATTTTTGTAGAAGTTTCTGAAGATGAATGTTACCATAACAACTTTCACCTTAAAAATAATGTCATTATATGCAATCTTATGAGATATATTTGTTAACAGGATAATAATTTTTGTGTCATGCCTACCTGAAGGTGAACTATATCCAAAAGATTATGCTGAGGAGCCCAAATCATTACTGATCAACAAAGAAGGAAACAGGAAACTTATCCCAAGAATCAATACCCAAGAATCAAGGCCCACGAATCAAGAGCCAAGAATCAAGTAAGTTCAAAAGTTTTATCTGCTTAGATGGCATTTTTCTACACAGATAATGACACTTTCACAGATATAGAGATATATAGCCTGACTGAGCCTGACACAAACATACACACAAACACAGAAATGCACAGGTGAACACACACTCAAATTATTATTGTTGTTTTTATAATGTTTACACCAAAATGTTAAATACCTGTAACGTGTTTTTCCCATATACGTAATGAAAAAACAGTTCATGATTATATTAAAACACCTGCTAACAGTGAGTCCACACTAGGTCCAGTGATTGGGATTTACATGCCTGTGGAGTTTATTTGGTAGGTGTTAAATCCATAAATGAAGCACCTGTTATCTGTGAGATTCCTGCAAGGTGTTTCACTTCCTCAAAATGCTCCAGATTCGTGAGACAGTCCCCATGTGAAATTAAGTGACTGTAGAGTATCTGTAGATTATCTGTGGAGTATCTTTAGAGTATTTCCAGACACACGGATGAGCTGGGTGGAAAGGAACACTGAACTGTGACAGAGGCAATAATTTCCCATGAGGAAAAGTCACACACGACTGGCCCTGTGCCATGTCACACAGGCACACCTCCAACTACAAACATTTGGCAGAGTAGTTCTTGTGAGGAGAAACAGTGCTGTCTGAATGAAGCTTAACCATCAACCTCTGGCTTTTCACTGTTTCGTTCCTGCTGTGCGCAGCCAATAACAGTTTCTTGTTTTTTTTATGAAGTGTGTCAGTCTGCTGAAGGGCATGCCAAGCTTCTTTATCCAATGGCAGACACTTCATCTGATGGCAGACATTTCGTACAAGTAGAAAACTCTGAACTGTTTACCTTTCATGCACTGTCCGTGATTAACATTCAACACAGAGGTTAATACAACGCTGTATTGCCAATTTTACAGCTATTCACTTTACCTGTTTTAAACTACACTATGAACTTTATATAACGACCACACAAAACAAATGATTATAATATATAATATAATATGAATAATTATAGTTATTTGACAGGAGTAACGTAACAGAATAGGTCTCACAGCCTCACGTAGTGAAAATAAAGGAGGTGGCTGGACTGATTTGTCAGTAGGTGGTAAATGTAACTGAACACTGACATCTATGACGCAGAAAAACAGAATAGTTATGGATCTGCTCTGCTCCAACTACTGTTAACATTAAGGTGTAAGTTTTCACAACATTTTATTTACATTCAAATATATTTGCGAGAAAAAAATATTACTGAATGCTTACATTTAAGTCCTTCAAATTTAGTTGAATATCAAAAATAAAGAGTTTGAATTTTATGGGTAAATTAGTACATAAGTATTTTGGTGGACTAGGTGCTTGATTAATGCACTGGAGTGTAATTCCTTTATTGAATTTGGTTTTAGGCTGCTCTACATACTTATTCTATTGTTTTTTTCAAGTGTACATGTACATGTACATGTGTAATTTGGAGTTAAGTTGTATGGAAAGAATGCTGTTGAATTTCCAAAACGTATATTTCATTCTTTAAAACTGTATTTCATCTTCAAGGCATGACTAGTATTAGTTTCAGAGTTCAAAATAGTTGACATATGGTCATAGCTTCCACTTCCACTAGCTTGGATCTCTAGCCTGTTTTAACAAAAATGTAACTGAACAAAATAATTTATGACATAATACTGTCTAGTGTGTGTGCACACACACACAAAAGTAATATGTACATGATGACTTTTTTCCAAGAATATGGAAAAACCCGTTGAGCTGCTGTCAAAGGCCATGGTTTCTGTTTTAAGCCCCAGGGAACAGGGCCTTTGTTGCCTTTTGTTTGCATGTCTGCTTATCTTCTAGTGGTGTCAGCTGGGGGCATACAAGGATACACTGGGGCCAGCCTTCCATCATACATCATACATACATTCAGCTCTCTTCCTCACTGTTAACATGACATGAGTTATTTCAATTATTTAAGAACTTAAAAAATCCTAAAATAGATTAGAAATGATTCAAATTATTGTTATCAGTAACTAATCTTTCACTTCCAGTCAAGTCTTGTCAAGGGTATATCACAATTATTTATGATAATTCACAAATATAAATTATGTATTGATTTCAGGAGAGACGGCGGTCATGGCCAACTCTGATCGGCACCACGTATACATGGATTTCCCAGCGTTTTGCCACAGCCAGGTTGTGCCATGGATCGCTGAAGAACATGCCAAGGTCTTCCCCGGCCTTCCTAGCATGCCAGAGTGTCGTTCCCGCTTTGACATGTTCCTGGCCGAAGACACCGCCTGGCTGGTGCAGAGGGCCGAGACGGCCACGCCCCCGACAAGGGATGAAGAGCTGCCCCACTGCAAGGAGGCGGGGCAGTGCCCAGTGATTGACAGTGGAGGGCGAGGACCATGCCCGGGCACGACTGGGCAGGTGGACGTTGAGGACAGGTGTTTGGAGCAGGTCCACACCCTTGTTGTAGAAGAGGTGCTGAAGGACATTGAGACAGCATGCAAGCTACTTAACATCCCTCCAGGTAGGAAAGCCATCAACGAAGCACAAATGACTGCGTTCAAGTGCAGTTAGCTCTATTCCATGCATATATGCAAATGTAGGTATATGTTTCAATATGCTTTCATATAAATCTTAATATGTAGATCATATTGGAAAAATATGTAGATATAGATATATGTAGATAAAAATCTACTTTACATAAAAAAGTGATCACTTTAGCTGTACCTAATAGGGCGCCATACATATCAGCCAATCGTGAGTTTTAAGATCACCACTGCGGGCAGCACGGCTGCATGTGTGAACTGTGTGAGTACTGCTGCTTGTATGCACTGTGTCTACGTAATTAACCTCTTTCATTAACCTGTTTTTGTTTAAGTATATTTTTACTGCAAATGCTCTTTTAAATATTGTTTATTCAATCACCAATGAATACTCACATAGACACACACACAAATTTATATCTAGAGAAAACATCCAGACAGCATCCAGACAGTGGTTCACATCACATTTAAGCTTTCTCTATAACAAAATGTTATGATAATACATTTAATGAAAGTTATCTAGTCTCTCCTGTGTTGTCACCTACACAGGGCATAAATAAAAGCTAACATACTGACCTATATGCAAATGTAGGTTACATATTTACAGAGGTGCAGTTCCAACAGTGAAATGTATTTAAATATATAAACAAAAAGTTTATATTTTTAGTTATTTAAATATATTTGCATATGGGTTTAAATTGGTGAAATGTTATTAAAGGCTGATGGTAAATTGTAAGAACATATGACAATTCTAAAATTATATAGCAGACATAAATAAAACTACACCCAGGAAGTGTCTTAGGGGTTCGAAAGTCATTGATCCTACAGGTTTGAAAGTGATTGATCCTAGGGGTTTGAAAGTGATTGATACTAGGGGTTCGAAAGTGATTGATCCTAGGGGTTCGAAATGTAATCACGCAAGTTTCTGTTTGCTAATTTGCTAATTTGGGAGTGTGGTTTGAGTAAGTTTGCACAGACAGACCCAGGCTGTGTGTAGGTAGGGCCCCATGCTGACGCAGGACCTCTGCACCACTGTTGATTATTCCACCTTGCGCAAATGTCATTTGTTGAGTGTCATTCACACAATAACTGACTTTTCCAAAGGAAACTGTGACAATAGAAAAAAATGGCATAGATCAAATTTCCCATACCCTTTCTGCACTCTAGGGTAGAATGCTGCGTGGTTTAAGTGGTTTTCCTACAGCAGCAAAGATGTCCTACCATGACACACGTCCTGATTTCTGTGTGTGCTAAGTGAATCGGCAAGCAGCTGATTTAGTCCTCTCATAAGACCCAGTCGAGCTGATTTCTCACTCCAAGCATGCGTCCTCTCATCAGACCCAGTCGAGTGGAGCTCAGGACACGTTCAGAAGTGGCTCCTCTGGACAGAGCACCTTTACCGACTGCCGCAGGTGGGAAGGGCCTTCCAGGATCTCAGCGGTAGCAACCTGTGTGTGATGAGTGAGGATGAGTTCAGGCAGCGTTCATCACAGTGTGGGGACGTGCTCTACGCTCACCTGGACATTTGGAAGTCAGGTATTTGCTTTACTCCGTCCTCCTGACTCGACTAAAGTATCAGAGTCCAAACGTCCATATACATAAACTGTCCATAATGTTTTTACCATCTGAAAATCCTAACCTGACCTGGATCATCACTGTCCTTTCCGTTGTTGGTAAAATGCACATGATGCTGAAGCTTACATCGTAGAGGTGAACTTACATCATAGAGACACAGCATCCTCATGCTGTCTGCATGCTCTCAGTGTTGCGATCTAACACGGTTGCTTTGCGTCATTTTAGCTGCCTGGATGAAAGAGAGATGTTCTGCAGAAGCCCACTGCTTCATTGGTAAGGTTCTCTTCAGTCCAACCAATGGGGGTGATGAATAAAACTTAGTGTTATTTCTGCATAGCGCTTCTTAAAATAAGGTGTACATCGCGATTTAGTAATTTAGTGTAGTCTTCACCAACGAGCAGCAAATCATGCCTTCCTGAGATAGCACTGCATATGAAACAGTGATAAAAGGCCAGTGAGCTGGTGTGGTGAGCAGAAGAGTGATTAGCTGTTGGGATGGCTGGTTTCCAGGGGCTGATGACCTGTGTGCTGAGGCAGACTCCTCCTGCACTGGCCAGCCCATCCACCTGTGGCAGTTCCTCCGGGAGCTGCTCCTGAAACCTCACAACTACGGACGTTCCATCCGGTGGCTCAATAAAGAGAAGGGTGAGCTGAGCCTGGAGATTAGATCTCTCTGGAGACCCTCAGGGGACAAGCCTGTGCAAATGAAGCTCTTCCTAAGCTTCTTTTATGATTAGTGTTGCTCATTGAGCAGATACGTATGGTGCTGTCAGGTTATAAGGACCTAGTGAATGAATGATAAATGATTGAATGATGCAAAAACAACAAATGAATTAATTATCAGTAAACTGTTTTAAATTGAAGTATTATTGAAATACAAGTAACCCGAAGAACATCTGAGCTGGCCAGTGCTTGTTTGTGTGTTGTTTACTGGACGTAGTGGTGAAGGAGACCTTCAATATCCAGTAACCTCAAGGTTACACTGTTGTTCTTTACATTCCTTTATCTCCAGGTATCTTCAAAATCGAAGACTCCGCCCATGTGGCCAAACTGTGGGGGATCAGAAAAAACCGACCTGCTATGAACTACGACAAACTGAGCCGCTCCATCCGCCAGTACTACAAGAAGGGCATAATCAAGAAGCCAGATGTGTCCCAGCGACTGGTCTACCAGTTTGTCCATCCTGTATGAGGAGAGCAGGCAGCAGGGGACAGGTGACACGGTACCGAAGCGCCCCACATGAGAGACCAGAGGACTACTGGTTGGAGCACTGGCTGAAGAACCAGTGGATTCTGACTTCATCCCCCCAACCCCTGACTATGACTTCTTATTGGCTCTGTTGTGTCAATAAAAAGTGATTAAACAAAAGAAGAGGATACCAAGAAATGAGGCCAAATCTGTTAATCATATGCATTCAGATCATTTTGATTGACTGCATGAAGAAAGTAATATGGGGCAGAACATTTGTAAATCATCTCAGTCTTCTCAATGTTCTTAGCATCAACAGAAGCAGTGTACAAACAAGACACAAACTGTTTTCCTTTTTTATTTTTTATTTTTGCATAACCTGCCTCAGATGGATCAAGCATGGGTTCACATTTATTTATGGTCTGTTCTTAATTTTCCGTCAAATTTATGCTGACCCAATCAGCAGACGTTGGTCTAATTTCCCAGCAAATCATATAAAGCCCAATAGGGTTAATATTAAATGAGGACTGATATTCTTTATTATTCATGAAAGTGTATGTCTAATTGATTCCCATCTCATTGTTAACCATGGCAACCTCAGCTTCATTCACAACTCTTACCCAGTAGGTGCACTTTGTAGGTTGGATTGTTGCCCCACTGTTGCCTTAATCACTGGTTAGCCTCTGGCCGTCTCATTAAAGCAGGTTCATTTGAATGTAGAATGCTGTCTGCTTGGCCTGCGTTAGTGTGATATGTTGAATCCCTTTGTCTTAGGGAGCAGGTATCAGGAGCATGTGCGAACACGCGGCCGCTCTCCTTGACGGCTCCCTGGCGAAGCCCAGGGTCGCACCCGTCTTTCGGGGGGGAGGAACAGGGCAAGCCCGTGCGCTGGGTACACCCTTCCCTAGTGCGTATTTACTCAGCGCACACACACGTCTGCGTGTCTGTGTGTTTACTCTTGTCAGGGGCATTCAGGAGAAATGATGATGGGAAAGGTGTTCCCAAAATGCCAAGTTGACACAAGGATGTTTAGCGACACGCAAAATATCTATTCCACCAGCCTATATCCTATCAACACAGTTAGGAATTTACAATACTGTTTACTTTTAAAATGTGTAAAAACTGAAAAAGAAGTCAAGACATTTCGAATGGTGCACTATTCTGACCATGACTTAGCACTATTTTGTTTATGTTACACTGTGTTTGTTGTGTTTAATAGGGAGGTGCCTTCCCCCTGTAATCTGATTCGTTTTTGTCTATGTCACTTTGCTGATTAAAAATCACCACAAAACATCACACGATTCAGATAACATGGGGGGACAGAGAGACTATGGATGAACAGTAAACACAACCATAACATAAGCCCTGTACTTATACTATAGTTCAAATACTCCCTTAATGAATGGTTATCATAGGCAGATAACACCACTATAGACAGACCACAGACAGGTCAGAAAAAGCACAGATAAGGCTTCACAGAAGTTGCTGAATGGTGCTAACATCACTGCTGAATCACACAAGAAAGAAACAACACAACGTTTCTTTAATTGTCTTCATGGTGTGTGCTTAGATGGTTAGGCCTTCATCACTGAACTTCAACACTGAAGCATCCTTACATTAGCCACACAGCAGAGGCACTGCACCAGTGAACAGGAGGGGTTGTGTACGCAATAACCTGAATACTCACTGACACATTGCGAACTATGGAGAACAGCACTGCTCCAATGAGCAAACCAGAGCTCACTCATGGTCCTCTCCACAAACCTGTGGCCTTAACCCAACTGACACTGCAATACTGACATCGACTACTTAAATTTCAACTTCATCCTCATAATCGGCATCAGAATCATCACGGTTTTAATTGAATTTCTGTTTTATCTTAATGCATATTTAAATGAACTTAATGTCATATTAAGATGAACAGGCACTACATCAGTAAGGAGATCAAATTACATCACCATTAACATACATACATCCTCTAGACTGCTAAAGTAGTTTTCACAACAGAAGCCATCGTCCTCTTCAGATGCATCAAGATCGATTCCGACATGGAAAAAAAAAGCATGTACAGGTTTGTTACTGTCTCAACGTAGCTGTCTCTACTCAACACAGTTACAATAGAATATCATCTTTAAATTACATCATCATATACAAATAAGACAGCGTGGACCACGCGCATTTATACAGGTATGATACATAGACAGTTTGCAATCAAAATGAAAATAACACAGTATGGTTCCTACAGAGCATAACATTATTTAGGATTTTCTTCATTTTCGTTATTTTGTCGATTAACGTTTACAAGTATGACACTACATATTGTTTTGGAGTTCAACCACTTGCATTTTTTTTTCACTTTTTGTCTATACATCAACACAACTCAGACACACTGGTTATAATAAAGATGATTCATATTCCCAAACACATCAATACCCATATTACATGGTGCACCGGTGTGTTTTTTTAAGTGTGTGTGTGTGTGTGTGTGTGCCTGTGTGTTTGTGTGTGTGTGTGTGTCTATGTAGACATTACTGTATATATCCATAACGATGAAGGTAATTTTTGCTAGGCTGGACAGATTATATTGTTACAAATTATGTTAAAGCTGGTGGGGCCTCTACATCCAGAGTCCTGCCTACTCCTCGGTCGTTTCCCAGTAAAAAAAAACATCTCCAAGCAATAGAAACGATCTCCATGAAGATCTTGTTACTGGTCACAATAAAATTGGGCTTCAGACTGTCCGCCACAACAGTGCATCTGTTTCTGCCACTTGGGCAATGAACCTGGCAACCTAGTGGTCCAGTTTATAGTTTTAAGTATTAGTTGCTCTGACTTAAGTTTGATCAAATGTGTTATTTCAGAACTGACCTCTAGTTCATCATCGCTGATATAAAATCAGGTTTCATGAATGGGTTAAATATTAGATCACATGGGGAGGGTTCAGTCTGAAACTCATAGCCCATGTGGATCAGGTTTTTTTTTTCCTAAACAGTAATACAAATGTTCACTGTGGAAACGTCACTGAGCAAAATTTTCAGCATTATTAATGCGTAAGGAGGTTCAGCACTAAGCAGTAGATGAATATATAGGAAGAAGCTAAATAGAGTTTTCTGTTAAAACTACGATGCATGATAAGCATGGATATAGCCAGGTAAACAAGCTCATTTGCACACAGGAGAGAGAGAGGTTAATCAAAGACCACAACAGCTGACTATATTCATGTCAGGCATTCGTTTATAAGGTGTGATAATGTGACCATGAATGGATTTCACACAAAATGAAAGACTCCTCCAGTGCTCTAGGCGCATATACATGAGAGATGGTGGTTAGAGAACCCTTCTTTAAGGTCCTCTAGGACACTGCGTAAACAGTCTTTGAACAGTCTTCTCGGCAAGTACACATAAAGAAGGTGGAAGCCAACTGGAGCTTTGACAGTTTGTTCGTACCAAAACTCAGAAATGAGATGATGATGGTGGTGGTAATAATGGTAAAGCAATGTGAGAGAACAACTGATAGTTTAAGGTTACTCCACTTCCTGGTTTGAGGTTGAGCTGTTTCACACTGCCCCCCTCCGAGTCTGTGGTCACTGTGAGCATTGCATCCAGTAAAGATGGCCTGAGCAATCCAGGACTGCAGATTGCATAGCGCATGCTGCTATGCATTTAGACAGACATCAAGAGAACAACACACAATATATTACACACTGGATTAGCAAAAAGGAAAAAAAAGATACAAAGAAAATAACCGCGGAAGGTTGAAAGAAAAAAGGTGGCAGCGTATTGTATGTTTTTCTTCCTGCTTTCTCAAAACTGATTTACTGTGATGTGGTGAGCATGGATGCAGACGCTGTAATGAACACAGACTCTGCTACATAAAGATCTTCTCCTAACACACACAATGCATCTAAATGGCCCCAAATGGGCCAATTGTTATTTGTGTGATGTATAGATGTGAGGAATCTCCCTTACAAGCTTGTGAGCTGCACAGGATTCATATCACATACCACAAAAAATGTCAGAAGGTATCCCTGCAATTGCATATGGTTGGGTCATTAATGGAGAGATGTGTGTGAGTGTGTGTGTGTGTGTGTGTGTGTACATGTGTGTCTACTGTAAATATACTCCAATAAATGGTTCTTGATATAGTGTGTGTGGTCCTTCCACCTTCACAGACCAGAGGCCTATATATTGTATGAATATATTTTTAGGTTACTAAGACTTTTTTGTTTTTAGACAAGGCTGTTTAGCGCATTTGTTGGACGAAATATGTGTAGCTCTTAAGTCTCTGGCTTTGCGCTGAGCTAATAGATCAGCCAATCAGAGTGGTCCAATGTTCTGTCCTCCCTAGATTTCCTCAACGTAATTGGCTGGATATAAGCCTGTCCGACCACTGTCCAGCCGCCCCCTACACCATCCCTGGTCGTCTTCCTCTTCGATCTTCGTCAGCTCATCTCCTGTTGAGAAAATACATGACAATTTAACCACATTTCTAGACTGAATATTTGAACTTCAGTGATTCAAACCATTACTGGCAACAACAAATTGAAAAACTCATTTGACTCAAAATTGCCTCAGGATGTCATTAGGTTGATCTGACTCCATTATTTCCACAGAGGAAACAATGAGATTGTGTAGCTACTCGTGCGACTACTGGTTACTTTGGTTTTGTCCTGGCAGTGGTGCAGTTCATTCCAAAGGGATATATTAATGTTGCTTATAATGGATGAGTGCTAACTGGTCCCTGATATTTTTCATTCACTGTTGGACACGTCAGCGCTTCTGAGTGAAGAATTCCTTAGGGTGGCATGTGTCTGAGAAAGGACTGCACCATCTGTTGCCCGAAGCCCAACCACAGCAATCTTAGCTTCCTGTGGTCTAGCAGCTCTTTGTGTTGAAGCTGACCCTGCGATCACTGTGAACAATTCTTGTTCCTCCCTCTGCAGAAATCCTTCAATTATCCTGTCCTCTGCCATGGTTCTGGACAAAACCCAGTCCAGCTGCTGAAGAGGGCCCATGCCCTTCTGAAGAGCCCAGGACTTTGAGCGACTCCCTACCATCTGCACAACGCACCATTAGCAATGCTAAAACTCTTAACAGTGTTTTTGCAATGGTAACTGCTACACAATGTAGTGTCATTTGATGGTGGCATCATTTCTTCATTGCTGTGCGGGTATGACAAGTGACTGTAACGTCTGTCCAGTGTACCTGCTTTGAAGCTTAGTTCATCTTGTTCCTGCCCATCATAGTCATACAGCGCCCGGACCCGGACACCCCCTCGGCTGCCAGAGTCTTCCTCGAAAGAGTTGCCGCCACCGTTGGTCTCGTTGCCTGAATAGCCAGCAGGTTGCTCATCATCAGACCATTCTGTAGAGTAGGCCTGGTTCTTATCATAACTGCTCACGCTGCGGACAAGAAGAAGGAGGAGTGTTACATCGAACGGACGACTGTATGTAAATGTAAAATGTAAAACTGAATCGAGACCATCGGTACTCACAGCTGTTAAGGAGTACACAGTCTTTCTGAGCACCAGGGGTTTATTCTCCGATTCCCTACAGAGCGACTTTCATTCCTGAGGCCATTAAACTGACTAATGACCATCTGAACTATTTATTTGTTAGAACTGATCATTTATTTATTATATTTGATATGTATGTGTATTTTATATGTATGTGTAAATATTCTTTTGGAATGGAGGTTTCATTCCTAAATTCCTAATCTTGATTTCTTGTCTAATCCACAATAAGTAGATATGACTGTCACACTGTCATATGGAGACATTCAGGCGTTGTCAGTATCATCACTGGCGATGCAGTGTGGCTCACTGATTTTCAAACTTCCACTGCTGTGCCTGATTCCTCTCCTCTACTGTCACCATTCATAAATGATCATCCTTCAGAGTAGACTACTATTATCTGATTGCTGACTGTGGCTGAATTTTTCCCAAGGTATGTGGTGTAGTCTACATGACATACTTGAATACAATACAAGGAAAGCCCTACAGGCTGCCTTGAAATGTAAAACAGTGTGCAGAGGCCAATGCCGTCGCATTGGGCATTTTGCATGCAAAGCAAACAAACAACCCTAGCAGGAAATCCAACCGCGAGAGCAACAGGATGTCCGAACCTGCCACGGTCGCCAGGCTGGCCCCCGTGCTCCGTGCTGGGTGTAGCTGGAGCACCGCCCTCAGCCTTCCTCTTCTCTCTCTTAGCGACGGCATTGGTTGAGTCCGGATTATACTCCTTACAGGGGAAAGAGAAAGCAATGCACTGTGACATCGCGCACAAGCAATGCACTGTGACTTCACGTACAAGCAATGCACTGCGACATCATGCACAAGCAACATGCTGTGACATCATGCACAAGCATGTAATCTTCTGTTTGTCTGTACATATACAAACAGTGCTCTGGGTCTGCTGGCATTTTTGCAAAACATTGCACAAGGCTTTCTTAGTAGTAAGCAGTGAAACCTGTATCTTAATTTAGATCTGATGCTATATAGGGTATGGGCATTGATACTGAGATCTGGTAATGAATGAACTAGTCAGATCTGGTACATTTTCGGCAGTGACAGGAGACTTCTAGGACGTCTAGTTTTTTTCTGAATATCTGTGATATTTCTTCAAAACTCTTCCCAATGTGGGTGCATCATGGGGAAGGTAGTGTACCTCCCACTCATGGGGGAAGCATCATGGGAGAAGGCTGTGTACCTCAAACTGGGGCCAGTTCATGTGCATGCCAGGACCATGGTTGTTGCTGAACCACTTCAGATCATCCTGCGTGTTGACGCCAAGAATGGTGCGTTCCAGCTCACGATACACTGTAGAATAGCTATAGAAATCACAAATAACACACAAAAAGACAAGGCGGTTATGTCTCCTAAGGGCTTTTGAGTTTTGAGGGCTTTTGAGTGGATTTTGAGTATCCCAGGCCAGTATGCATCCACATTAAAACTGCTAATGTGGGGCATTTGCTGAAGAAGTCTTGATTCCTTAGAGCTCAGTCATTATAGACCAATCTCTAATCTCCTATTTTAGGCTAAAATCAAGAAAGCAATCTCCATTCAATTACAGATTAATTAAGTGCAAATAACTGAATATCTGATTTCAATCTGTCTTATGGGTCTAATACGACACAGAAACAATTTTGCATTAACTGCTTAATGATCTGAGAGCTTTTAGACATTCAGGTAATGTGTGCTTCCCTGTCTTTGCCGACCTTGTACTGGTCGACCTTTGACCACAGCTATACATGAAATCTTATTTAACTGGTGCAGTAACTGGGAAGGACTCTTTTCATTTTACAATGGTTTTGATCTTATTAAAGTAGTCATGGATACTGCATTACTCAGACAACCAGTGTTCCAGGGCTTTACAGTGTGATCTGAATGCAGCTGCCAGAGTACTGATGCAAGCTGTAAAAGAGCACATTATGACCAATCAGAGCAAAGTTATGACCAATGATAACATATTATGACCAATCAGAGCCTTTCACTGGCTTACAATGTCTGGTTAGTATTTAAATGACTTGCCATGCCAGTTCTCATGACATGTCTGTCAGATATATTCCTGACATGACAACTCATACATTCCTGACATGATCATCAGATATGCTCATACAACAGTTTTGCCCTTCCTGGCATTGCAGTTCCCATAGCAACGCACCTTGTATAGCTTTTGTTCCGTTCCTCCCTATTTAGTTCGCCTGTGATTACTGTCAACTGTTCCTTGTCTATGGAGTTTATGGTTACATGAGCTCATGAGTTCTCTTAGCGTAAGCATGCTCCTGTATAATGTTCACCTGTTCTCTGGTTAATTCTTAATCTTCTTGTTCATTAACCTGTGTTCCATTTCATTATTTGTTTGTTGTTTGTTTTAACGTCTACACATCGTGTTAATAAAAGCAACTGCTCGTGCACCTGCTTCCGCCTGCGCCCGCCTGTGCCCGCCTGTGCCCGCCTGAGCCCGCCTGTGCCCGCCTGTGCCCGCCTGTGCCTGGTGAACCGTTACATTCGCTGCACGACCAACACCTGGCTGACTCGTGCAGAGACAGCTTTATATTCCGACTGTTTGCATTGGAATTCTCTTCCAGATGATTTGAGATCACTCAGCACTTTTATAAAAGAGAATTATGATGCATCACTTAAAAGACAGTTAAGACTTATCACACTTAAAAGAGAGTTAAGACTCATCACAGCTTGCTGTTTCAATCCATGTAAATACATAGTATCACTGCCTGGTACGCAGTTATGCTCTGCTCAGCCAGCACTCCCAACCCATGGGTGTGGTAGTGAGGGGAAAGTGGACCTGACTACCCAGGGCCCGAGTTGGGAGAGGGGCATTTATAGGGGCCCACTGACATTGAGAGTGTGTACAGGGCCCAGAATTTGCTGCTATGGCCCTGTCCCAACTACGCCCCTATGATGTCAGAGTGTCTGTTTCCTTTGAGATTCCCGCGTGCGAGACCGACCTTGGAGATCACTGAGGTTCATGTAAGACAGATCTTTGAAGTTACTGTCCATGCATTGAAGAAACTGACTGTTGAGTTTTCATTGCACACATGCAGGATTGACCACTGAGGTCTATGTCCATGCATGCGAAAATGTCCTTTGAGGTTACTGTCTACGCATGTGAGACCAAACTTTGAGGTTTCTCTCCATGCATGCGTGATCGATCTTTGTGGTTTCTGTCCACACAAGACATACAAGACTGACTTTTGAGGTTTCTGTCCACATGTGCGAGACCGAACTTTGAGGTTTCTGTCCTCGCATGCGAGACCGAACTTTGAGGTTCCTGTCCACGCGTGTGAGACTGACCATTGAGGTTTCTGTCCACATGTGCGAGACCGAACTTTGAGGTTTCTGTCCTCGCGTGCGAGACCGAACTTTGAGGTTTCTGTCCATGCGTGCGAGACCGAACTTTGAGGTTTCTGTCCACGCGTGCGAGACCGACCTTTGGTTCTCCGTGAGGTTCAGGTGCCGTTTGATGTCCAGCAGTACTTCTTTGAGGAAGGTCAGCCGCTTCACCTCGTGCTGCTGGCACTGGTCGAACACCTGCTCCATACTCTCCATGTACTGTGGCTGACACTTGCCCAGTTCCTCCAGGGACTTCTCATACTTCTCCTTGGCCTGTCACAAACCCACAATGCACCAGTACATAAACTTATTCTTACATATATTGAAATATCTGATGCTTCGTTCAAATTCAGTTTCACTATTTCTGCTGACTATGTGCAATATATCTTCCAGGCGTTTTTTCAGTGCTTATTTAAAGAACGAATGTCTGTCTGCTCAGCCGTGTGCAGGATGTAATAGGCCTTTAATAATTCAGCGGAGGAACCCTGATCTTTTCATTACAAGGTCGAATCCATAAACACTTTACACAATACAATTTTCTTGCCATCAGAAAGACTAATGGTCAGCAGAGATGCATGTAAGCAGCCTGTTGCCTCTATGGGGTCACATGCGGCCTTCGTAAATGCTAGTAATGACCAGAGGGCTTCAGCAGCCCTGCAAACAATCTGAAGCAACATGATTTGTTTATTTAAACAGCCCATGCGCAGAAAACATGTCAATGAAAAGCTCATGGCCCTCGGCAAGGATAAGGTTACATTAATGATAGCATGGCTATGAGCCTTGATTTGCTATAAAAAGGCTGGAAAAATGTTTGAAAATTCATACACGAGTTTAAATTGACAGTGGTTATAAATATACTACACATTGGCACATAAAAAGGTTAGAGTAAGAGTAAGTAGGTTTATAATAATGAACTGCATTAAAGACAAGCATTTTAGTTCTGTCTTATCCGAAAGAGGTCACATGCTTTATATGGGAGGGGCTCCACATACTTCATTTCCTCAGGCTGTGTCCCAGATTAAACAAAATGTTTATTTATTTATTGTTTACCAGTAGTTCAAAAGGCTTCACAATTCTTGCCTTTAGAGTTTCAGTTTATGAAGCTTTTCCAGGTCCTCCATGGAATTAACATGACTGTCAAATCTCTTTGCCTTAAAATGTTATCTAGTCTTTGCCTGTCGACTCTCCAAATGCCTATATGCCTATCCACTCAGTGGGATTACCTTCCACTCACTGCCTCATGTCCTACCTCAATCTCCCACTCACTGCCTCATGTCCTACCTCAATCTCCCACTCGCTGCCTCATGTCCTACCTCAACCTTCCACTCACTGCCTCATGTCCTACCTCAATCTCCCACTCGCTGCCTCATGTCCTACCTCAATCTCCCCCACTCGCTGCCTCATGTCCTACCTCAACCTTCCACTCACTGCCTCATGTCCTACCTCAATCTCCCACTCACTGCCTCATGTCCTACCTCAATCTCCCACTCGCTGCCTCATGTCCTACCTCAATCTCCCACTCGCTGCCTCATGTCCTACCTCAACCTTCCACTCACTGCCTCATGTCCTACCTCAATCTCCCACTCACTGCCTCATGTCCTACCTCAATCTCCCACTCGCTGCCTCATGTCCTACCTCAACCTCCCACTCACTGCCTCATGTCCTACCTCAATCTCCCACTCACTGTCTCATGTCCTACCTCAATCTCCCACTCACTGCCTCATGTCCTACCTCAATCTCCCACTCGCTGCCTCATGTCCTACCTCAATCTCCCACTCACTGCCTCATGTCCTACCTCAACCTCCCACTCACTGCCTCATGCCCTACCTCAATCTCCCACTCACTGCCTCATGTCCTACCTCAATCTCCCACTCGCTGCCTCATGTCCTACCTCAACCTCACACTCACTGACTCATGTCCTACCTCAACCTCCCACTCGCTGCCTCATGTCCTACCTCAACCTCACACTCATTGCCTCATGTCCTACCTCAATCTCCCACTCACTGCCTCATGTCCTACCTCAAACTCCCACTCACTGCCTCATGTCCTACCTCAATCTCCCACTCACTGCCTCATGTCCTACCTCAAACTCCCACTCACTGCCTCATGTTCTACCTCAATCTCCCACTCACTGCCTCATGTCCTACCTCAATCTCCCACTCACTGCCTCATGTCCTACCTCAACCTCCCACTCACTACCTCAAGCTTTGCCTCAACTTCCCACTCAGTGATTGTGTTTGGGCTCTCGCACCTTCTGCACGTCCTGCTTGCACTTCTCTGTCTTCTCATGGAGCTTCTTCTGCTGGTCCTGCGTGACGGATGCTTCCGCTTTGCTGTTGGCCTCACGCGCCGCTGCCAGCTTCTCTTCCTTGCAGGCCATGTGGTATGTCTTCTTAGCAGTCTCCATCTGCATACAAACACACACACACACATACACATACACACACACAGTCACATAATATTCCCAACCAAACAGTCTATACATTGATGTCAAGCTTTAAGCATCCAAGATCAGCCAAGCATTCCGGACTTGGTTTTGATTAGATAAGACGTCTCACTAATTAATCTCACTCCATATCATAACTGTAGCATTAAAACTTTCTCCTCTCATACTCAAGATGTAACTTCAATCACAATTTAAATTAATGTATTCTGCGATTGGAAAATACATTCATATTCTCTTCACTGGGGTGGCATGGTGGTGTGGACTGGCGAACTGCCCATGGTGTACCCTGCCTTCGCCCGGAGATGCTGGGATTGGCTCCAGCCCCCCCGTGACCCCGACTAGCGGGAATAAGCGGTACGGATAATGAATGAAAAAAAAATGAATTCTCTTCACTACAAGCAGACTTTCACTTTACTTTGCTCTTTAACCTTCTTTCACAGTTAATCCTGATTGGTGCCACCCAATTTAATGTTAACTATCTGACATTCTCAGCATCTCCTAAACCATATAACAAATGTGAGGCAATGAAGGCACCAAAACATTTCATTAGTAGTGCGGACGTCTCTAATAACGGCACCCGCTGAACCTCCCCGTAGACACATAATCAAATCTTCAAAGCAAACTCTGCACTTTATCATGTGATGGCGGCCTCCTCATTATTGTTCACTGAATGAATCTGTGGAATTGGAAAATCTGCTGTGCGAAAATAAACCCAGGTCAAAGGTCACCGGCATGAGCAAAGTCAGATGTGTTTCAACAAAGCATTATTCACTCAGCACCGACTTCATCAGAACCATCGGCTACACCAACACCCCCCCCACACACACACAAACACATACATGCACTCGCACAATTATAAACACACACACACAAACATTCACATGTACTTGCACAATAAAACACATACACACACACATACATAAAACACATATGCACACATACACACACACACAGAGAGACAAGGCCATACTGCTGTTCTACTGATTTAGAAATTTGGGTCAATTTAAGAGGACACTGACAAAGGTAAAACCTAGTTCAGGCTGGCTTAGATATATTTGAAACATTTAAGAATACATTTAAGAAAATACAATAGATCTCTTCAAATAACTCATGGAAGCAGTACAGTTTATGTTAGCAAGCAGACACCTGCAGAAACTGCCAAATGTTACGTAACATTTACTAACAGTCTGTTACCCAGCACCAAACAACCCTGCTAAAGTTTACTGTAAACCATTGCTCATAATGGGCTTGTATTACAGTAACTTAGTTCCAAATGAAGCATGCATCCTTGAGTTTTTCACTGGTGCTAAACTGCATTGACCAAGCCATCAATACATGTGTTTTGCACAACAGTGAAGTTTCTCATTGTTTGCACATCAGTCTCCATTCCAAATAGACTTGCAAAATAACACAAACAGTAATCATTTGGTAACTTGAAAACCACATAAAACTGTAAAACCACAATACAATGGCTGCAGCTAATTACCAATCCCTAAACACTTCTGCAAACTGGGCCTGACTTGCAGTTGCTTAACCACTGCCAATAAATCTAACTCTAAATCAATCATCAACCTACTGTTCAACTGCCAACGTTATGCAGTCATATGGGACATTCAATATTCCATTCCATCACACGTCTCCAGTGAGGGATTGGGTTAGGGATCATCCATGCATGTCTATTGGATTTCTACTTCCATATTCCCCATTCCTCAACCCTACCGAGGGATTATTTTCTGCTTGGAGATGGAAAGTTTATGATCACGGTCCCTTTGACCAAGTGCCATTTTTAATTTAAGACTGAGACGTAGCACAATCTTAGCATCAAACTGCCAGATCTGGCTCAGGTATGCCTAAAGATTTTTCCCATACTTCACTGCCAGGGAAAATATTCTTTGCAATGTTGATAACAACACACATGGATATCAGGATAAGGGTAGACCAGGCATAGGACAGCAAATGTTGTTTTCTTTTTTATTTTATTGGAGCATTTGTCTGTGTATATTGATGATTTTCTGTAACTGTAATTGTATTTGTCATGGTGGATTGCAATAGGTGTCCTTCAGCACAGGACAGTAGTAAATATTCATTACCTATTAGACCTGACCACAGGTTGTGATCTGCATCTCTGAGACATGTAGATAGTGTTTTGCCTGTGAATGATTCATGAATGCTTGTATGTGTTTACTGTTTTGCAGCTTGTGTTTATTGTTTTGACTGAAGTAAAAATCTTTGCAAAGGATGAGGAATTTTGTGTTAGTGTTTTGCAGGCACTGTTGGCTGGTCAGAGATTGCGGTTATTGTTTGGACCAATTTGGTTATATTTGTCATGATTGGCCTCTCCCTACCTGTCAATCATGTCTATTCATTTTCCATGTGCTTTTTGTTTTTGTTGTTTCCACGCCCCATCATTTAGTTCTCAGCCCCTCATTATTGTGTTCACCTGTTTCTAGTTTAGTTTTTGTTATCTTATGTGTATATATACCTTGTATTTTCACAGTTTCCTGTAGCTGGTCATGGTTGTTCTAGCCTGTGTACTTTACGTAGCCTTTGTTGTTGTGTAGCCTGTCATGTGCTTTTACTAGTTTATCATATCTCTTCACATTGGTTATATGTCTATTTCAGATTGTGCTCATCCTACAACCCTGGACCATTTAAACAAAGTCTGAGTATGGATTTGCCCTTAATAAATCTCGCTCTTCTCAGCATTTGCACCTGCCTCACTATTGCTCCATACTACACCTTTATAATCCCAACCAAGTATCAGTGACAGCACTCGTTTGTGTCCAAGGCTTTCATCCATACCTCTTTGAGCTTCTTGGCCCATGGCTTCTGGGCTTTCTTGAAGCCCTCATCTGCCTCTTTGGCCTCCTTAAAGCCACCCATCATTTGCTTGTGGTAGGCGTCCTTCTGCCAGTTCTTCACCTTCTCCACGTCCTCGTTCAGGAGGCCGTTCTTAACCTCCTGATGGAGCTCGCTCACCTTGTCTGCCTCAGTCATCACAGCGAGCCATGCCCGCTCCACAGAACCATACTGAGGGCCTGAATGTCACACACACACACACACCAACACATGACAATGTATCACATTATCCAGCATCAAATTTCAAAAACGTGACATGTTTTCAGGTTAGTCTAACCAAGATGTTCTATTTGGACTACTTGAAATCAGATGGATGCGCTGACCTTTCTCGATTAGCTGTCTCCATCTCTTAGACCACTCCGTCAGCTGTTGGCTGTATGCCTTTTCAATCTTGGCACGTTCCTGAAGACAGTTCATGAGATCGTTGAAGAGTCGATGACCGTCGTCGATCCTCTTGACTGCGCGCTTGTAATTCCCCACCTGCACAGAATGGGAAACGTGCATGCTCAGGGAAGGCCAACTCCACCATATCAATCAACGCGACTCCGAGCCGCTTGTCTATTCTGGACTCTCATCACTCATAATAACTGCCTGTCAGATCAATTTAGGTGAGTGAGACAGGCCAAAGATGGTAAAGAAAACTCAATTCCACAGGACACACTGCACATGCTGCACATGGTCTGGGCAGCAACAAAAACATCTGCCAGCATTCGGGCTCAGGGGTCCCGTCCTCTCACTGTGCCCTGCCGTGTCTGCAGGGAGGGCATTTATTAACCAGGTGCTCCCACTCCCTAATTAGGTTATTCAAGGAAATACTCAGCTATTCCATCCTGGATCAATAAAGGTTGACAGTAGGTAGTAGTCACCTTCATTGATTCAGGCCCTCACGAACATGATGGTGGACACCAGTTGTGAAGGAGACTGAAGAAGAGTTTTTTGAAGAAGAGCAATTCTCTCTCAGAGATTTCCTGCTTTCATCAAGAGATAAACGGTTTCCATTGAGAGATATCCGGCTTCCATTGAGAGATATCTGGCTTCCATTGAGAGATATCCAACTTTCATTGAGAGATATCCAACTTCCATTGAGAGGTAGGGCAAGGTCAGAGGGACTAGAGCTATGGCAGTTGCTGAGGTGAATGTCTTGGGATGAGTTTTGGAAAGCCATGGAAAACACATTGAGTTGGGTGGCCCAAAAGATATTTGGAGGAACGGAATCTTCAGTAGGGGAAGACATGATATCTCTGAAGCTACTCTGAGCAGGAATGTAAAAGTGCTAACCTCTACTGGGAAGACTGGGTAATGGGGGAAGGAACACTCAGGAACTCTTCAGCCTGGTAGACTGGCCCTTATATCAGGACTCAGTGTCTGAAACTGATGGCTATTCAAATCCCATTTCTGTGGATGAACACATGGTAAATAAGATGCTGCACAGTTACATGGCAGCAGGTGTGGATGTTTTATTCCAGGTGCGAGTAAGGTCCGCTACTGAGGGCTAGTGGTCGCATCTGTGTTATGTGCAGATGATGTTGGCCTCTGAGCCGGACTTTGTGGACTTCAACATGCATTCGAGTGCAACTGAATCTGTAGACCACTGGCACATCTGAGGTCACAATATTTTCCCTTCAGGGGAGCGGAGAAAACGTGCCCTTTGTAGAGGACTTTAAGTATGTCGTGGATTTGTTCACGATTGTCTCACTGAATGGCACATGAGATTGAGAAATGGGTGATTAGCAGCAGTGTTGTAGTCTCTGAATGGAATTGTGCTGGTAAAGGAAGAGCTTACATCTAGAATCAAGCTCTCTGTGTAGCAATAATTCTAGAACACCATCTAGAACCCCATCCTCACTCAAATACAAGTGTCGGAAATGAGGTTTCTCAGCAGGGTAGCTGGACCTTCCCTGTCATTATAGATCAGATAGCCCATAGAACTCTGCATTCTGGGAGCAGTCCCTGCTCAAGACGGTCAGCTCCTGCTCTAACTTTTCCAGGTACGTCCATGGGAAAGAGTCTGAGAAGCAGGCCGAGAACTGTAGGGACTATATCTCACAGCTAGCTTGTAGTACTTGAGTCAAATTAGCTAAATGACAACAAACAATTTATTAAATAATGTGGAGCATTAAAACAGATGACTGTGGGGTGACTGTGAGGTATATGCTACACAACACAGTACTGCTAAACAATTCAAACATGTATACTGTCTGAGACAAACAAAGGTGTCCATCTCCTTTCATAAAACACAGTTCTTTCACTTTCTATATATGCAAACTAGCCTGGATCGATCCTACTCTTGAAGCAGCCCCCACCCAGCTACATGAAGGGTTAGTTAATTAGCTGTTGAGTTCAGTCAGTCACATGAAATGTACACAGCAGGCTTTCACAAGGACCAGAAACTGGGAGACACGCATCAAGGCCGACCTTCAGCTGAGCTGGAGTGAGTCACGGCGGGCCAGAGTGGGCTTGCGTTGCTCATTCATCATCTGCAGGACCTGCAGAGCACATAGCTGCAGGCGGAAACTGGCCTAGTCTCTCAGTACTTTTTCAAATGGATTACAATTAAGGAGCACTTCTGGGAACCCTGTGTGATTATCAGTGGCACAGTATTTGTCTCAAATGATCTCCATGAATTTCTTCTCTTATGTAGCAATGGACTAAATTCTAAGGACACCATTATTTAAAATGGATGAATGTAATAATGTTAATTTCAAATTTAACCCAACTATCAGGGTGGAGCATGGGGTAGGGGGGGTTACCTGCCACTAAAACCGACATTTGTTTTAAACTCCTACGGAACCATTATCTGCGTGTTTTGCACACAGTCCCATACTGGAGACACAGAAAGTGATACAAAGGCTTATAATCTTATAATGCCCCAGGGATTTGTGGGAGCAGGGCATGATGCACGTGTCCAAGATTAGATGTGTCACGAAAACGTCATGTTTTATGATGTTCCTGCTTTTGCCCAGTCTTGCCCACAGATGCAGGGGCTAAATATTATTGTAGCTGGTGTATCCAGCACTTAAACAAGCCCTTCATAGGAACTACAGGTTTTTGGGGAGTTTTTTTTTTGTTGCAATGGGATGAGATCTCACTCAATTTGAAATTCAAAACTTGACATGACACAGGCCCAGTTCTAAGAGAGGACAGCCTTCAGGACGCTGTATAGAAAGAGATCCTTGAGGGGCCACAGCAGGTGGCAAAACCCCATTAGAAGCCAGTTCTGTGTAAATAGGCGCCATTGTTGGATTTCTGGAAGATTTCACTATGAGGCACACAACATCGCTTTGTGTGTTAACTCTAATCTGACCCACAAGTTGGCGAACACACAACACAGCTATTGACAAGGCGCTGAATGAAGGCCCATCAGAGCGGGAACACGTTTGCTTATTTTTCGTGACAGTTGTTTTTGGCCATACCTCCCAAAAGCTGTCCATAGCGTCGTCGGCAGCAACAGTTTCATCGTAGGAGCCGGACATTTCTGCGGACGGAGCAAAGCTGGCTGTGGCGGGAACAGGTCTGCAGCCGCGCTGACTTCCTTAAGCACTGAGAGTGAAGAGAGAGAGAAAAGAGGTGTGATATCGAGGAAACCCAAGTGATCATGGGATATTACTCTGGGGACTCTGAGGATCATATGAATGCATGAGTTCATATATACACAGACGTTTGGCATATGTCTGCGTATGTGTATATATATATATGTGTTCATGATGTTGGATTGAAGTGTTCATGATATTGGATCAATTAAACATGAATCATCCATGAGGTTGGATTAGTTTGAGGGTGGATTAGTGGAACGTGAACTGTCCATTGAATCAGAGTAACGTGAAACACTGTCTGTCCCTTTGGCACATTAATGATGTTACTGATGATGTAACTGATTATGCAACTGATGATGTAACTGAAATTGGATTTTTTTCTAATTGGAAAATAACTGACCAGACACACAAATTGCCTTTATTGTATTAAGTTGTGCAAACTGTACTACTGTAATATGTACATAATATGCAAATGAAGTTGGCAGACTTTATGTCCACCGGTCGTTCAGACTGCGCTTAGGGCAGAAGTATTGGTGAAAGTCCTATGAAAGCATTGTGTGATTCCCAACACCAGCCTCTGTAACACTCTCACCTCCACATATGGCCCCTTGCCCTGTGAAGGGATGGCGTGACAGACTCTACAGCTTGAAACAGGTTGCAAAAACATGAACTCAGAGAGTGGCATGGTTGTTCACCCTGACAATGCCGCCTGCTAACAAGACCCTCTGTATGGGTCCGGTACTTTCTCTATGACAACGACATGCACTCACATAGAATGACAGACCACAATGAATAGACACACAACCACAAACATACACACACACACACACACACACACACACCAGAGCCAGAAGAGAAGCTCTCACTTGGCCCTTCAAGATCTTTCTTGTGATGACACCTATGTGTCTGCCACAGCTGTGTCTCTCTAAATGTCAATGTGTGTCAACACTCTCTCAGTTTACGCACACAGGCATGGACTGTTTGTGCACACTGCTGTTCCAAGAGCCCAGTGGAGAATATTACAGTGCTAGTGCTGTACATTTTCTGATGCATAGGTCCCCAGTCTGGCCCTCAGGGCCCCTCAGCCATTCCACATTCTCGATGTTTCACCTGCCAGTAAATTTCAAGTATCATAAAATGCCCTGTCACAACAGCAAAGGAGAGTATTTTTATTTTATTTTTTTACTTTTACAGTTCCAGTCGTTTGTGGTTAAAGTGGCGAATTATCCATCGATGTGAGTGCTCACCCATCCAGTTCTGTAACCAAGAACCAACACTCTGTCACCTGCTTCGCATCCATGCTTTGAGTAAGACCACTGGGGTGTTGCGCTCTGATAGCTGGTCAATCTTTAAACCGTTAAAAAAACAGCAGCAGTAGGCGGTCGTCTTTCCCCTCGATATCGAGCCCTAAAGGAATGTAATTAGTTTCAGCATTATGATTGATGTGGCTCCTCATGTGGCCTGCGTTAGTGGCCTCTGTTATGAAAGGGAAACGTCGATGAGCTCTCAGCCTCGAGAAAACTGTTCCTAGGACAACAGGGGCAGATCAAGATATCCTGCGATTGTTCAGGATAACCCGTACCTCACGGTTCAGCACTCGGTCAAAAAACTGTCAAACACCAACTGTAAACCCACACAAAAGGGTGTCAAGACTGTGAACAGACAGTTCTTCCAGGCCTACATCTAATTTGACTAAAAACCAGGAAGTGCATTGAGGACATGACTTATTGGCTATCAGCCAAAAATCACATGACACATAAAAAAAAAAAAATCAACCAATCAATCAACCAGTGAAAGCAGGGGCATTGATGAGGGGGGATTAAGGTGCTGCAGATGTCACTGTGTTCTATGTGTGGCGTGTTTGGTCCATGACCTCACTGGTCTGGCAGAATGGCGTGGGTGTGGAACACGGGGAACACGGGTCTGCCTCTCTTGCGAGGCCATAGTGAGGCCAACGTCTGCCTCTTGCTCACCTCAGAGTAATGCCAGCAGGAGACCAGCTTACATCTGCTGAGGATCACATGACATGGAATCTCCTGCACTGTCATGCAAGGATTTAATGGCCTAACTTCAAAGGTTCTTGTGTGTTTTACAAATGACTTATTTACACGTTCAGCTAAAAGGCAGTATATATTAAACGGATATGTTCTAAACTTTATTTTGATTCAATTTGAACAAAAACGTTTTTTAAAAAAGCTTTGCACAGAATACTATTAGTAGAATCGTACAGTCAACCCCCCAACTCACATGGTGTGATTTGCACATGGTGTGATCTGCACATGATGTCATCTGCACTGTGATCTGCACATAGTGTGATCTGTATATGGTGTGATCTGCACTGTGATCTGCACATAGTGTGATCTGCACATGGTGTGATCTGCACTGTGATATGCACATGGTGCGATTTGCATATAGTGTGATCTGCACATGGTGTGATCTGCACTGTGATATGCACTGTGATCTGCACATGGTGCGATTTGCATATAGTGTGATCTGCACATGGTGTGATCTGCCCATTGTGTGGTTTGTACATGTTGTGATTTGTGAAGTGGTTTCTTGTGTATTGGCGGGTTCTCATAAGAATGCATGGACACACTGTGTTGGAACTACAAACTCTTAATCCAGCTACCCAAACACATACTGTATTACACTGCTAAGTTGAGGCATCACATTGGCATTGGTCTAATAAAAACGTCTTGCTGCTATGGGTGTCCTAAGCACCGTCTGGTCAGACTGAATGGTATTTAGCATGCTGCTTTAGAGCATCTCTGGATCCCTCCAAAAATAAGGAAAAGCATAATGAGAAAAGGCTGTGATGGCACCATAAGCACTTAGGGAATGTCGCATGCTTAGGCATGACATTTATAAAGGGGAATTACTCCCCAGTCTGCAAGATAACAGGGTGCTATGTGGAATTAAGGGATAAACTGACCCCCAAGGTGATGCACCCAATTCACTCTAAGCCCCTTTGATATCAGGACAGTAGGTCATGTTACAGTATTATATCGCTTGACTTTATCTGAGTAACCGGTAGTACTCTCTCTCTCTCTTTCTCTCTCTCTCTCATTATGTTTGCTTGGCTATGTGTAATGAAATAAATGTTTTCAGGACTGGGCGCATTTCCCATCGATGGCCACTAGGGTTCAGGATATCAGTTCAGGATAGCAATGCTTGTAGCTTTCAACAGCAAGACATCAAAGTGTCTAATGTGTGTCTGACTTTACTCAAGTGACAACACATGAGTCAACACCAACAACACAACTTAACCAGCTAATGGTTTTGCTGAAAACAAGACTGTAGCAGCGTACTGGAGCCTCACTTTACAGGATTTGTTACTGTTATACATCATTAACGCCATAAAACCATGAAGCTTAGAGTGGTCCAAACCATGAAGCTGTGGTCCAAACCACGAAGCTGTGGTCCAAACAAACTTGAAGATATGAAACCAAACAGCACAAAACAAACTAATACCCAGATAGCTTTTCTGCTGTATAACTAATGATACATTCATCATAAACACAAGCTTCTGGATTTGTGTTTTTTGCAGTGAATGAAGCTGCATGCTCCTCACATTTACATGCTAAAAGCAGTTCTACAAGTGTATGCTTGGTCAACTGTCTGCCTCAGATGGTCCAACCCCATCTGGGTCCTAAAGCAGGTCATATTCACAGTCGCACTGGCAAATGATGTACGTCTGTGCTTTACATCAAAACCTTTTATGACATAAAAACACAAACAATGCAGATTTGGTTATATGTTTGGAAAATTTTAGATTAGATTAGATTCAACTTTATTCTCATTGCCCTAGTACAGGTACTGCGCAACAAAATGCAGTTTAGCATCTAACCAGAAGTTAGAAAATATACCAGACATCACATAACAGTAGCAAACACCTAAAGGAGCAGTCCATCAATATCTATTCATATCTTCACATCTCTATTATTATGCATATTCAAATAATGTCTATCACACATGTACCATTAGATATTGCTTAGCACACAAGTACAGAATGGGAGTCTACAGACTGAAGTAGATTCCCAATTGTATTCTGTAAAGGCTGAATTCTCAACTAACGAACACCACAGAGACGCAGTCCTTCCCCGGAGCAGAGGGCTCTTAGAAGCATTTTAATTGTTTCCATGGCACGTATCACATGCAATCACTTACCCACAGTGAACCCATCTGAACTGTGTCACAAAACCTTGAAAAAGAAAAAAAAAACTAGAAAAATCTAGTAAACTCCAGATGCAGTATCTTCTTAGACTATATGCTGACTACATCTGGTGGTTTTGTTGTGAACCTGTGTCCCACACAGCCCTTCTGAGAGGAAGAGGGATAATCCAGCAATGTTCCTCTTGAATGGCTTATACAAAGCAAGGGTGGGGGGCAGTGTCAGAGAGAGAGAAAGAGAGAGAGAGAGAGGGCGAGAGCGTGAGAAGAGTCTAAAACAGAGGGAGTCTGTTTGAAAGCCAGAGAGGCCATGCTGGTTTCGTCCGAGCGAAGCAGAGAGATAGCACTCGTCCACAGAGGGCACAAGAGTGCAGGATAATTGGTTGCCATGGTGAGAGAGAGGCTGAGACTCCTAGGCCTGTTCTGAGAGGACTGCAGAAACAGCCTCTGTGGTAATAAATGGTGCTTGTAGGAGGACGAGCCTAGACAGAGGGTGTGGAAACCAGAACATGAGTGACAGAAACATTCCACTGCATGATGCAATGAGGCATTTAGGATTCGGTTCATTAGTGTCTGCGAAGAACACTAGGAAGACATGATCAACAAAACCTAACTGTTCCTTTTACACGAGCAAGTAACAGAGAGACTTCCACTTCACAACAACAGCCAATCAAAGGACAAGGTTACGCAATCTGTCAACATCAAAGTGGTCTGTTCAAACCATGCCATGCTTGAGTCTGTATAGCTGGTGAGGTGAGCACACAATGTATTTCTGTTGATTGGATTAGACTGGGCCTTGGTTCGCTGATCACGGCAGGGCAGACCAGCATCGGTTTATACATACGGACATCAGCAGGCAACAAAACACACATTCACTGGAGAAGATGATTGTAAACGAGACTTATCACTGTCAGGCTTTCTCAGCATTGCCCTTCTTATAGCTGTGTTTATATTTGGTAAATATGGTGTCTTGCTGTCAAGTCAAATTTATTTATATAGTGCATTTAACAACACATATCATCACCAAGAAGCTCTACAAACATTTTGTGCAGATCCTTAATGGACAAGCCATGGGCGACAGTGGCGAGAAAATCCCCCCTGAGCAGAACGATGGGCCTGCGTGGACAAGCGAGAAGAACACAAACACCGTCGACCTGGTCACCAAGCACTGCTCAACAACTTCATTGCACAACAACACCCAGATGCGCGGAGCCATGTTGTGACATGCAGAACGTTTGATGGCTACATCAAAACAGTAAAAGAGCGGGAGAAGCTGACCAATGGGAACGGCTCTGCAGAGCATGTAAAAAAAAAAAACTCATTATGACTCATCACTTCAGAGTCACCCAAGAGTGCTGGAAGATTCCTCTAAACTAGAGCACTGACATCTTTACAGATCCACTAACCCTACACCCTTTCATAACACATTAAAGCTTCTAACTCATCTAAGGAATTAAAAAGAGCTAGCAGTTTTAATAGGTCTAAATTAGCATCTTCCATTACATAAAACAGTGGGCTTGTTTTATCTGCATTCATCAGTGTGGGGTCAATAGGCAGCCCCCCGCTAACAGCAGGAGCTGCTGGCCTAGTTTAGAAAGTTATGCCATTCTGGCCATCGAATGTGCACATAACCTAATATGGCACATAATTGATTCCGTCTATGACGGTTTTTCAGTAAATCTGCGACTGTGTTGCTAGCATGGGCGAAGCTGTCTTGCTCTGCTATAAGGCTGGTGTCCATACACCAGAAAATACCGGCCTGCTCAGAGGTTGACCCACTCTGGCTGGGCGGATCATGGGCAGCCACGTGCCATGTTTACTGAGTTAGACAGGGAAAGAGAGAAAGCAGCTAATGTAAATGTTTTTATTGTTAAAAATGGAAAAAACACAAACATTCCTAAGCCACCAGGCGCTCAGGAACATACAGCCCACTAAGACAGGACCACTGAACAACAGACAGGACCACTGAACAACCAGATGCCACCGCAGTTGGCCCTGTTGTTAGTCCACAAAAGTGACTCAAGACGGCTGATACCTACAGAGTAAGATGACATGTTGCAGATAGACAAGAGGATTATTATAATCATTCATGAACCCAATATTTTTACACATGTGCCAAATGTATTCACCTGAATTACACTTCAAAGCCCAAACCAGAGCAGACTACAGAGCAGACAGCAGAGCAGACAGCAGAGCAGATGCCAGAGCAGACAACAGAGCAGACTACAGAGCAGACAGCAGAGCCAACAACAGAGCAGACTACAGAGAAGATAACAGAGCAGACTACAGAGCAGATAACAGAGCAGACTACAGAGCAGACAGCAGAGCCAACAACAGAGCAGACTACAGAGAAGATAACAGAGCAGACTACAGAGCAGATAACAGAGCAGACTACAGAGCAGATAACAGAGCAGACTACAGAGCAGACAGCAGAGCCAACAACAGAGCAGACTACAGAGCAGATAACAGAGCAGACTACAGAGCAGATAACAGAGCAGACTACAGAGCAGATAACAGAGCAGACTACAGAGGCAGTGGTGTCTGTCCTGTCCTCGCTGATGATGACATACTGGTGGGTAAAGCCAGTTCTTAAAAAAATAAAACATTCCAGCCCTTTCTGTTAACATGATGTAAGTATTTCTTGGTATGTCCTATGTGTCTTCTGTTACTTGGTCAGAGAGAACACACACACACACACACACACACTCACAAACCTATTATAGTAAGCAGATTTCAGACCTCTGCATTTACTAAATCCCCCTTATGTGATACGGCATGGAAGAGACATAGCAATGGTTTACTTCACTGTTACCAAGTGTTTCTGATTTTCTTTAGTAAACCGTTTGGTAATAAATACATCACGCGGTCATTTCTGCTTAGACTGAAAGACAAAGTGGACAAAATGGCCAGGACAAAAAGACAGAGTGCAGGGAGACACAGTGCAGGGAGACAGAGTGCAGGGAGACACAGTCCAGGGAGACAGAGTGCAGGGAGACAGGGCAGGCGATTATGATGACGGAGGTGTGGCAGGTGTCTCATGGTAGGAGGCTCTGGTGTACGGTGAGGGAGAGAGAGAGAGAGAGGGAGGGAGGGGGAGAGAAAGAGGGAGAGAAAGAGAAAGGGAGGGAGAGAGAGAAGGAGAGAGGGGTGGAGAAGAGAGAGAGAGGGGTTGGGAGGGAGAGAGCGAGAGCAAAGGCAAGGGGGAGGCAGGGATTGAGGTTTATTGAGCAGGCAAACGAGTGGTCCAGTGAGCGACTACTAGATGAACAGAACATGTGATCACTTCAGCTGCACGTACATTAAGCCCAGAATGTGTCAGAATGAGATAAAGGCCGTTGCTGGGAGACAGCACTGCCTTGCAGGCAGAAGGAACACAGCCCGATAGGCAGAGCTGTGGCTAAGCCAGTCATGTGAGTGCAGGTTCCAGAGGTCAGACGGGATGAGATGGCTGTGTGAAGCTGGCCATTAAAGAGGATTAATCAACCTGGTGAGAGCGTGAGAGGAGAGGAGGGAAAGAGGGCGACAGAGAGGACAGCTACACTGACTTCATACGACGTAATCAGCTGACAAAACCTGCTAATCATGTCTCTCACAACAGAATGAGTGGATGGTGAAACCAGCAGACACAAAGAGAGGTGACAGGGAAGGAGGGAGATATAAATGGCTGGATGCCGTTCGTGCTCCGGACAGGAGGTGCCTGCGGCCGTTTCTCCTCTGCCCACTCTAATCACACGGGCGCCTGAATCAGATCCAAATACACCCAGAGTGAAGCCGTCCATGGCCCCGTTTCAGAGCAAAATACATTCCTTGCTCCTCTGACACTCCTATTGCCCAACTGCCTTCCTAAAAAAAATCTCACTCAACCCAGATATGTCCTCCACGATTGCAGAAAAATCCCAGCTGACATTAAACCATTAGAGGCAGGCCGACAGCACGGTATGCCAACCCGGTATGACAGAACACTGGTGTGTCATAGATGCTACCACCTTCATAACTCAACCAGCACTTTATAAATTCACTATGTGATGGACTACGGTTCGAAAAAATAAAATACAACTCGTTTGATTTGTTTGAAATGCACTCATGGTGACAACAAAGCCACCAATTTACCAACTCTCGTCGCATTTGGTAAGAGCTGTGAATTCACAGAAAAGTGAGTCGTGCTCACGCCAGTAAAAGCACAGAGTCATCCAGGTCACAGTCTGGTGCTCTCAGGCTGCTGCAAAGCTGACATGCCCCTGCATGAGGTAATGAACAAGCACAAAAACACTGAATAACACAACAGCCTCCAATCGACATCCCCTGTCTCAGCGGGTTCTCCTACCCCACCCCCTGTCTCAGCAGGTTCTACTACCCCAAGTACCAGCCCTAACCTCCACAAGCTCGCTGCTGATGTGTACCCCATTAGCAAACATAGCGTGCATGATGATCACTGCTTCACTGGCACTGCGTTGCACTGTGTCACGCTGACGAAGATTAAGTGACGGGTTCATGGATAACCAAACTTTTCCCAAAGCAGACACAGGAACAAGAGGAAGTCGAGACTTGAGTGTTACTTGGCAGTATTTCTCCATCACCAATCACCAATCTTCTTTTAAAGAGCCAATCACTGTCCTTGCCAGAGAGTTGGTAAAAGGGCCCATCGTGAACACATCTGTGATCTTCACACGTCTATATAGCAAAATATACCTCTATATACCTCTATATTCATCTGTCCTATGCAGTATATGGCCCCTTCCTGTGCAGCGGTCCTGGAAGAATCACATTTGTCCTTTTCAGACTTTCACACGACCAGTCTGCTCTCGTTCAGCAGGGTACACTGCTGTGCTGGGACAGACTGTCCCAACACTCCAGAGACACCTTCACTCTCCTGGATCCCCCGACTGGTGCTTTTCCTGGTTTCTTCCTCAAGCTTTAGTATGGGACACCGTCTCCCAGCCTGCTTGATGTCATGCTACCTCATGCTATGTAGTGAGTTACCTGTATGTTTCTCAGGTAATTTCTTCAAAGTGTAAAGTCTCAGGAACTAGGCCACACAAGCTGTCGTGACAGCGACTGTCAGTACATGGTTCATAATTTCTGCCTTCTGACCTTCAATCACCCTTCGTCGTTTGCCTTACAGACTGCGAATCTGTCACACGCACTCAAACGTCTATTTTTGCATCTGTGCTTAATGACTACTTTCCTGCCTCCTGGTTCTTATTGACAGACTGGATCTGAACATTAACATTGACAGTACTGAAAGCCATTATCTGGAATTAGACCACTGAATGTGGTCCAGGAGATGGGTGAGAGTTTTGTTTGGTGCAGGGTTGTGATCAGGCTTAGAGAACACAACCTAAACAGACATAGTCTGAGTCTGCATCCAGACTTTCATTGTTATGTAGATCTAGTTCAGTCTGTACGACATTCTGTTCCATCAACCAATCACTTCAAATGTTCAAATTTGCTCCCTTTTTTCCTCTTTCTCGCTCTCTCTCTCTCTCTCCCTCTGTCTTTCTTTCCTTCTCTATCTATCTGTGCTGAAGAGAGCTATTTACCTCCCTGTTACACTGAGACATCCAATCAAATTCAAACGCAGACCCATTTTGTGCTTTTGTCAGCCTGTCACTACATGGTCCTAATGCCTGCTGCGCACACCACCGAGTCCATTCTGTTTGAGGAGGTTTGCCAGGCTGCTCATGGGTTATGGTGTGTAAACAGGTGAAAATGGTCTGGAATGAGAGTAATTGCTGATGAAACCCAGGGTTAATCCCACTGACTACAGCATCACTTTACTGAGTACTGAGGTGATCCAACAGAAAGTACAGCGATTACTGGCTTCGATAATAACCCAGCTGCTCTTTGACTGAAGTTTGATGACAAGCTTGAGAGTTTGCCATAGCCCGAGACTTTATTAAAGCGAGATTATGAACGGGACAATGACTTCCTGTTGTCATCACCCAACAGAGCACGCAGCGTCAAATCAGACTATGTCAACTTTAGCCTACATCTACCTCAAAACACACATAATTATGATTCATTACGATAACATAGTTAATCCTTCCTAGGTGTCTGATTGCATATTTACTATATGTGACAAACAAGCTGAAAAGCCTAAAAACATTCTGAGCTGTGAAACAGAGTTTGTGCACATTCAGATATGAGGAACATCACATAATGGCGTCAGAACCCAGGAATCTGCATTGCAAGCATTTCTGTGGAGAGGGTGGACTCACCTCGATGTTTAAAAACATACTTAAAGCAAAAATATATCATGACGAATATCAAAAATGAAATTCTAAATAAGTAATCAGGAAAAAGCCTCAACATCCACTAACCAAAGCTACAGGTGTTGAAAATGGGCACTCATTAGTGCTCAATACATTCAATGTGCATAGAATCATCTGACATGATCATTTACCCTTTAGGGGGATTTAACAGACCAAAAGGTATCAGCGCATTTCACAGTACATTCCTGAACACTATCTCAACTCAACAACAGCAGCAACAAATACTTGAGTATTTATATATATTAACTAGTCAACATTCAGCATAATAAGATTTGTCAGAACCTTAATTCACTTTAGAACCATCTGCGTCCATGGAAACAAATTTTTGTCAGTGCTAACTACAGAGTGGTCATGTAGCTCGAGGGCAGTACACAGGAGACAGAAACATATCACCTGCTTGAGCTTCGTCTCTAAAGACTGAGACCTGGTTAGACTACCAGAAGCAGAAGCGTTATGGTGCACTATGGTAGCTCAGCTGTGCAGGAGAGATGAACTGAATACACCCGACAGGTGGGCTGACAGATATCTGCACACAAACATTCTATGAACACGTGATATTTTCCCCTCTCACATTCCTGTCACACACTGCTCTGCTCTCTACTCACAGCACCAGATCCATTCACACAGTCACCATAGCAACAAGGGATACCTTCCTAGTAACATACAGACCACATACACACAAACACACGTGCATGCATGCTTGTTGACACTATCTTGCAGAAGCTTCTCTCACAACTGCAAGCAAACGCACACTTGCTCACACACACACACACACACACACACACACACTCACACAGCACAAAGCAGCCCATTGCATCTCTCAACACCATACTAAATCACGTGTCAGACTACAGTGTACCATGCCAGTGGAAATACACACGTAAGGCACGCAAAGACAACTGCAGCTGTAAATGAAACCATTGTACTAAATAAGATGAAACTAAAATGAAAAGTCATTGACTGAATGTCGCTCCTCTATTGTTCTGCTGCAAAACCCACAGCCGCCTTGGCTCCACCATCAAACTGAAGCCAGGTCAGCTTTAGCAAGGCAGCCTGTAATCTGCTGCTCCTATCGTAAGGAGTGTGCTACTCTCTCCCGCCAACACACCCAAGCCTGCCACACGCCGACGCAAAAGCCTGGCAGAGAGGCGCTGGGGGGAGGAGTGTGGGGAGAGGCACACCCTGGCTTGGCAGACTCAAGCCCTGAGGGGCTGCCGTGCCACACAGAGACTGGAGCACAGAGACCGGGGCCCAGTGGGGCTTACGTAACCCCACCCGTCCTGGTGACATGAACAGACCTCACAGCACACAGAGAGAGAGGGAGACAGAAGGAAACATAGATTCATAAATAGAGCGAGAGAATGATACTGAGACAGAGAAAGAGAGAGAAGGAGAGGTGGTGGGGAGATGCAGGAGGCTAATATAAGAACAGCACTGGTCATTTCATGTGTTCCTACACCCACTGCAAAACTGTGCAGTCTCTCTCTCTCTCTCTCTCTCTCCCTATATTTATAGTATATATGTACAAAGAAGAATAAAGAAGATTCCAGGGAGTAACTGTAGAGAATTGTGGTAAAAGATTTAGAGGTAGTTAAAACTACACTGAAGTACACAAGGTTTCCAGAGAAACAGGACACAAGACGCTGCATTTTGCTTGCACAGCTCATGAAGGACCTCTGACCATTTTTACTTCACTGCAATTTAGACTACCCCCCCCCACCATCTCTTTATTCTTTTTTATATATATTCCTTTAGTGCTGACTTAACATTCTGCAAATAAACCGTGGCTAATATATTCTTCTTCTTATTATTATTATTATTATATTGATATTATTAAATATTAAACACTTAATCCTCCAGGATGGTACAGAGACCATATCCCTTTTCAGTGAATCTCCACTAATCTCCTACAGATGAAACAAAAATGTCAAAGACATGGTCGTCATGAGTGAGATAAATGACTGTTCAGGTAGCAACTGTGGTACTGTCGCCTACAACCACTCTAGGTGTGCTACATGTACATTTTTGACACAGACAGTAAAAGAACTAGCAGGAAAGGATCAGTTGTTATCAGCCATTCCTCCTTATACATTTATGCAGGAGTTCTCAACTGTAATCAGCTAAGAAAATTCTTGCTGCTCATTTTGGTGAACACCTTCCGTCAAGTGTCATTTAATGCTAATTGGATTAATGACATATCAATCTATTGCATTGCCAGTTGATGCTACAGCAGCAACGAGGTTAGTTGACTGGAAGAAAACACCTGCACCACACACTGCACCCTCTGGACTTCAGAACCCAATGGAATCAATGCCATGTTTTAAAAATTTACTTTTTCTACTGGGCCCCTTCTGCTAGAAATTCAGAAGCACTTTGCTTGTGCAGCTGATGAAGGACCCCTGTCCAAAATGTCCTGTTTCCTTCGAAAACTCTATGAACTCTGTGTACTCTGAATTCTTATATGTGTGTATATATATATTTATTTATATATATTGTACATACATATATACACGATATAAGTGAGAGAGAGAGAACACATCATGAGACCAAGGCTGGGAACTCTCTGTCTCTGGAGTGCAAATCTCACTTATGACTCATACATAAAACCACACCACAGAACTCCCCAACCCACCCGCCCTTAGCCCCCCACACACACACTCATATCATACACATACAACTGAACCAACTCTGTCAGAGCTACACAAAACAGTCCTTGAGAATAAGCTACATATATATTTTGTTCTGGTTAAAAGAGAGAGACAATAACATTTCTGACTCTACGGGATCTGCTGTTGTTGTTGTTGTTGTTGTTTACAGCCAGTCTGATTGGTTAGCAATTATTAACCAGATGAACCTGAGGCAATATGACAATATAACATGGAACTTCCTCAGAAGGTGTTTTGCCAAAGCTCAGTTCTATGTAAAGATAGCTGAAAGACAACCAGCATCCTATTACCAGGAAATCAAACAAAAAACAAATGACTTCTGTCAGTTCTCCTCAACACACAGCTTCACAGTGGCATCTGTTTGCTTTTCTCAGACCGGTAACTATCCAAATACTAAGTATTGACCACACCATCTACAGACCTGATTATAAAAAAAAAAAACGTTTATTGCAAACCCAAAAAAGGAATTTAACTAAAAACCTCTCTGCATACCTCTCATCGCAATCACAGATTTGCCCTGTTCAGCTCATATACACTTCTGGAAGACATTTTCAGTCATACCTAACCACGTTTCCCAAAATGCCAAACTCTTGAGATCATCTTCGTTATTACAGAGTGTACTCAGCATAACGTGTTCTAGCATCTTCTACTGTGGGCTTTATGGACTGACACTTATTTAAAACTCTCCCCTGGGTGAGAGGGAGAGATCCCAGCCACAGACACACAGCAGCTGACAGTAATGTCAGCTCAGTGATGTCCCGCCTTCGGAACATGCCTTTTATTACCAATTAGTCCATGCGCTGGGAAGACGAAAGATACATCCTGCAACGTCTGCGCATGAACACTCATCCGTGGAGACTCTGAGCTCAGAGCTTGCTCGGCACTGAGGGCTGGCAGGGCACCAGTGGAACTTACTCTTACAGAAGCCTAAATTAAAATGGCTGCGTAATCATTATAGCACGTCTCTCTGTTTGCACAAGATGCAGGTCTATCCTCTGGTTCTCAGCATGATCATGCTAGAGACGAGGGCAGCCTGGCCCTCAGGGACCATCAGACCATCCACAGCTTCATCCTGTTCTAGTTCCCAACACACCTGTACATACAACACTGAAAAACACTGAATCCTTGTTCTTTTGTGCTGGGAAGACCATGCTAATAGCCACGGGCACCACCAGGGACTTTGATCCCATTAAATAAACATCCCACTGGGACCCACCACCTAATAATATGCAGATTTTTAAAGTCAGTCGTAGGCCCTTAGAATCGTCCTAACGCCCTTCCACCCATTCCAATTCCATGAAAAACTAAAAACACAAAGAATTTCAGTTTACATTTGTAACTCTGTATATAATTTTCTGTCACCAAGCACTAAATTCTTTGTTTTACTTTACTGGATTATTCACATATCATTACCATTATAATCTGAACTTGTTTTTTTACACATCAGATTTAAGATGCCAGAGGATGTTTGAACTAGATTATAATCTACATCACTTCATTAACATGCTCCATTAATGAGCAACAATTTAATAATAAAAAGATTTGCTTGGGGCTAGAACAATGATGGTCCATTTAGAGGAAAGATGGAACAGCCTGACAGTCATTTGGCGCATTAAGCTTTTCTCAGAGACACAGCACCCCCTAGAGGAACCAAACAGACCTTATTTTTGGTCAATATCAAATCCAAGAAAGGATAGATGTGGGATAGGTTGTAGTTCATTCTCATCCTTGCTGATCAATCCATGGTTGAATTGATCAGACCGAATGCTCTGAGCCATTCTGTAATAACTAATGTGATTGTATTGTCATATTTATTTGTAAGAATATGTATATAATTTTTACAGAAGTAATACCCATGAGTTCACTCTGAAGCAAGCCCTAGCCTGGTCTAGTAAAGTCTGCTTGACTTTCATGTCCGTTGATGGGACCAGATATGGATGAAAGTTCACCAGATAAAACCCTCAAAACTGCCAACGAGGACTCTGGGAAACCACTGGGTCATTGCTGATGCTGGAGCATCAGAGAAGAACTTGAAGGACGAACAGGGATGGAACTGAGAGACACAAGGTCCTGTGTCAGAGGAGGGACATTATGTTCCTCCATAAAGAACTTTCTCAAAAAAGAAGATGGAGATTCATGTAAACAGGGACATGCATCAGTCCTGTCACTGCAAGCCGATGCTTTTTACGGGTTTGCTTGGCCTGTGTTTGCTTGGCCTATAAAGACAAGATCCTTGTCTTTGTCAACTTCTGAGTAATCATTCCACTTTTCATTATTGGTGAAACCTACAGTAAAAGGAGGCAGTGTGTTTCAAAAACACATGGCAGATGTTGTCTTATGACTTGCCAAATAACCACAGAAGGAAAGATTTGCTAATGTCAGGCCAGCAATTTTCAAGCGTTCCTGGTGGATGCTAGAAGACATCAACATCACTCAGAACAGTTCAACCATGAAAGAAAACCAGACTGACCAGGTGTCCTTTCAGAACTCAGAACAACTGGATTCAAGATAAAAAAAACACCAAATGCATCGTTACTCAGGAGACAAAAGATAATTGCTTAGCAGAACAGATTCCTCATTAAATATTTACTACACAGTCTGGGAGCGAAACAGACTTTTCCTCTCAGGGTTAGGGAAATCCAGCAGTTGCTTTATAATCTTCATGAAGCTACAGAGATTAGGAGAGACTAAAGGATGAGAAAAAATCTGACAGATAGATAGATAGAGATAGATAGATAGATAGATAGATAGATAGATAGATAGATAGATAGATAGATAGATAGATAGATAGATAGATAGATAGATAGATAGATAGATAGATAGAGTGGTATTGAGCTGGGTCTAATATACTGCTGTATCTGCGGAATAATTCAGATATTTCCAGTTATAATGGCAGGAAAACAACTGATCTGTTCCAGTGCAGATTCGTAAGTGGTGAATAGAGTGGAGCAATAGTTGTCCTGACTTCCTGTACTAATTATGCTAATTTTCATCCTAAATAATGCTAACGAGTTCCGCTGTTGCCAGAATCCCAAGGAGGTGTTCTGGATAAACCCAGAGTTGTGTGTGTTCTTGAGTATAGAGTAAAGTCACAATATAAAATTCCAGTGGTGCTGAAACAGATATTTCTAGTTCTGACATTTCTCATGTAGTTTACTGAAACTCAAACTCCATCAGCTCAATTATAATCCAGAATGAATTTGTTTATTAAATGTACCACTTTTATAGCCTTTTCAAGTAAGTTTGGGCTTTTTTAGGGGTCAAATATGTATTAGTCACATTTGACCATATTCATCACTGACATGCAGGCGGGGCTTTGTGTTAGGAACGGTAGGAGTCCTTCCCAAGGATTCTGATTGGTACAGCATGGTGCTGTTGCCCAGCAGGGGACTGAAGCCCCGTGTGCCACAAGAGAGACAGTGTAGTTACTCACTACACTCATTACATTCATTAGGGTACATTGGTTGGTCTGCAGTGCACCTTGAAAGGTTATACAGGATATAAAGCCTAGTGCTAATTTTCCTCACAAATGACAAAACAGACAAAAAATAAATTTAACTGTAGAAGTGAATAATGTGGGACCCGGTTGGCTGTGATCTTTCTCATTGCTTTGCCTGTAGGAAAATCAGACAGCTAATCTCTGAACCAAGATCCTGAAGAAAGCAATGTTAGCCTAACTACATTTTTAAGAGTTTAATAAATTTCCTGACAACCGATATTAATGGATACATTTGTCTGTTCTGAGTTAAGTGGTATTTAGATTGTGTTATGGCAAAAGTCGATACTGTGACTGTTACAACTACCCATTTGTGGACTGGAGAGTCTTTACCAAGTGCACGTGAATTCCTTGTTCCTGTCTGATTTTCTGATCCTGTCGTGTGTGATTTAGAGATAAATGACTGACACAATGAAAAAAGGAGGCTTGTTCTCCTTCAAGGACGATCTGCCTAGGGCTTGATTTCCCAGCAGCCTGAGGACATGTAGCAGTCAGAGACGTTGTGTCCGTTCTTCTCCTTCACATACACACACACACTCAGACACACACATACACACACACACACTCAGACACACACATACACACACACACTCAGACACATACACAGAGCCATATCGTTGACTGAACAGACACAGTCGCTGTTCAAGACAAGGATAAAGGGAAAGCATCCGGAGTGATTTCTGGGCAGTGATGAGACATGCACCTACCTACCAGTCTGTTAGGACTGGTAACACAATGCCTGGTGGTGGTGAGACATGCACCTACCTACCAGCCTGTTAGGACTGGTAAAACAATGCCTGGTGGTGGTGAGACATGCACCTACCTACCAGCCTGTTAGGACTGGTAAAACAATGCCTGGTGGTGGTGAGACATGCACCTACCTACCAGCCTGTTAGGACTGGTAAAACAATGCCTGGTGGTGGTGAGACATGCACCTACCTACCAGCCTGTTAGGACTGGTAAAACAATGCCTGGTGGTGGTGAGACATGCACCTACCTACCAGCCTGTTAGGACTGGTAAAACAATGCCTGGTGGTGGTGAGACATGCACCTACCAGCCTTTCACATCAGATCACAGAGCTGCACAGACTTCTGAAGGTCAGTGGTGCTATCAGATACGATGGTGATAGTCCGTATCTTTGGAGACACGCAGCTCATTAAACATACTTTCCAAAACGATCTCTATGGAGAGTCCACTGAGTGTAGCATATTGAGGAGACAGCCAGCAGAAGCAGCCATTTTGGGTAACCTAAATTCATAAACAGTGACTCAGCTTATCATGCAGCCTTGAATAACAAGATGCTTCAGATTCAGATGCTTTTGGTCCTCAGGAATTCAATTATAATAAACTTACATACACACACACACTCATTGTGTCCTCAGGATTAAAAACTGACCAGTGCAAGTTGATTTCTCATTGGGTCTCTTTCATGTTCATATTCTCCATGTCTCTGAATCCCAGTGTGCATTACTGAAGATCTGCACCTATACAGGGGTCACTGAACTCTACAGATTCGTGATCCGTGAGCACCATGCTCAAAAACACTCTGCCTTTCTATAAGCCTTTCAATTGCTGTATTTACAACAGGCACACACACACACACACACCTAAGCCATTTCTGAACTTATTGCTATTGGTCCTCAAACTCTTGTGTCTACAGTACTGCATGTTCTGCTAATTCCACACACGCTCACACACACACACACAGACACACGCACACACACAGTTTCAGGTAGACTTGCATGTATTTGAATACGGACAATAACAACAACTCAAACTGGAGAGAAAAGCATCAATATTTTATTTTTGTTTCGAGCAACTGAGCATGCTGTAATGAGAGACAGCGTGAATATACAGTACGTCGTTATTCTTCTGCTCTGATGTTTTCTTTTTACACACCATCGTTTTATGTTGGCTGGGGTTTGATGTCTCACAGATCCTGCATACAGGAAGCAGCAGTGCCAACCCTAGCAGCCACAGGTCACTGGCTGTGTAGTGGGAAGCATCATTTCCTGTGTTTTGCGGTTCCTGTAAACCCCTAGTGGAGCTGTTTAAACCTTGTTTAGTTTTACTGTGGTACTGCTACTTTGATCTTGTTTGTAAGGCAGGCCATAATTAGTCTACTAGCCAAAACATTGTTAAATTAATAATTAGTTAAATGAGTAATATTACAATGGATTATGTACATCATTAAGTTATCAAGAAGGGTTCTTTGTTTGGGAAGTGAAAGATGGGATAATTTAAACCCAAGACCTGGATGTCCAGTACAAATAAAGCACGGACTCATCAAAAGGATTCAGCAAAAGGGGGCAGTACTTTCTTATTTTAAACTCATTACAAAACAATGTTTCATGTTGCCCAGATTCCATTCTGGAGGGTGGAGCTGAGCGCTCTCACAAGGGCCCTGGGGGGCGGGGCTGAACAGGGCTCTCACAGGGCAGTGGGGGCGGGGCTGAACAGGGCTCTCACAGGGCAGTGGGGGCGGGACTGAACACTCTCACAGGGCAGTGGGGGCGGGACTGAACACTCTCACAGGGCAGTGGGGGAGGGACTGAACACTCTCACAGGGCAGTGGGGGAGGGACTGAACACTCTCACAGGGCAGTGGGGGAGGGACTGAATGCTCTCACCGGGCAGTGGGGGCGGGACTGAACACTCTCACAGGGCAGTGGGGGCGGGACTGAACAATCTCACAGGGCAGTGGGGGCGGGACTGAACACTCACAGGGCAGTGGGGGCGGGACTGAACACTCTCACAGGGCAGTGGGGGCGGGACTGAACACTCTCACAGGGCTGCACAGCTGCTTGGCAGGTTGTGAAAAAAAGAAATGTGAATGAGGGCAACTGTCACATCCATCACATTGACTTGTGAACAGCACTGGAGAAACCCTGTGGCAAACCAAACCTCATAAAAACACACACAACCACCAGGATGAAAGAGGGAGAGAGGTAGAGAGAGAGAGAGAGAGGTAGAGAGATAGAGAGAGAGGTAGAGAGATAGAGAGGTAGAGAGAGAGAGAGAGAGAGTCATCATAATCCACTGTGCATGTTACATTTTGAGCCTCAAACAAGCACCATATCTAGATGCCTCAAAATCATCATTCACCCAAACACCTTGTTTCCTTGGCTACGGAGCCTGTACTCATGCCGAACTCATCAGCAGCATGATGATGTCATCATGGGCAGAACGCGCCGTCACATTCCTTCGTATGCTGACATTTGTGCAACTACCATTTTGTTTTGGATTGTTCCGTTCAAAAACAAAAAAACTTTTAGAGGCGCATTAGACTCAGATATGAGCTGCCATAATGCTGGAAGGCAAAACATTAGGTGGATAAACCTAATAAAACTGCTTACTTTTGCAAAAAAGGTTTAAAACATGTACATACATAATTGCTATGAAAAATAAGTCTCAATTTGAAAGTTAATAACAAGTGATATGAAAGAATTTATATTAGATGTTCTATTATAAAGCTGTACACTGTGGACTCTCTCTCTCTCTCTCTCTCTCAGAGAGAGGTAACACTGTCTGCAGCTGTCTGGCCTATTTTGCTGTTGATGTGGACAAAGCCAGGACAAGGGCACATGTGCGGCTACTGCTGAATAACAAACAGGAAGAACAAGCTCGCCACGTCATCCATCGCCTGTGTCTGCGTTTGCGTCCATCTGCGCTGCCTTCCGTCTGCGCTGGCGTCCGTCTGCGCTGGCGTCCGTCTGCGCTGGCGTCCGTCTGCGTCTCTGTAGGTTACCATTTAAGAGGTCCAAATCTATCTGCTGCTCTCTCTACAGCTATTTCACTATTTCACTGTTCAGACTAAACTCACAGTATAAATACAAAGACTCCTGAATGATGTAGGTCAGCACAGTTCACAAACATATGACAGTGAGCAGTCATGATCCAGTTCTATTCTTACAGGTTTACACTATCACAACAAAACCAGGATTCTTATAGCTCTCATTCTATGTGTGACTTACTTATGAGGCTTTACTGTTCCATAAATGTCTTGAGTTTTATTACTTTTGTTTTCTTTTAATGCCATTGGAAAATACCATAATGTCACCACCAATGAAACTCATCTCTGAGGACCTTCGACTGATTTCATTTCCTTGCTCATGACTTCATTATTTTGTTCACTATGTTAACTGACAAAACACGTCAGTTGTTTGCAGGCTAGCTCAGGAAATTAATCAGACTTAATTAAGCAACAAGGAAGGAACCTATATTAATTAAACGATGATGAATAATTTCAGAAATTATTTATATTGTGTCTCAGTTTGAAGGTTTTTGATTAGTCTTCACATTCACCACAGTCATGTGACTCTAGTCAGGCTGAGCACTGACACTTCAATCAAAAGATCCATTAAAATATCTTGTTCCTCAAAACATTCAAGCTTTCTTAATATTATCAATAACCTCATCTTAAATAAATGTGAGAGTTGGGATGGAAGCAGATATCCACAGAGTGATGTATTCAGTGTGGCTTTCTCATATCAAAGCAATCTCCATGTCCGCTCCTGCAGGGATGCCCTGGTCTGAATCATCCAATAACATTCCATTAGATGAGGAAGCATGTTCCTCTGGAGGAACACTGTATGCCCGAGCACTTATCACAATCAGAAGATGAAAGGACTGCTCATTGATCGGCTCTGTGTTATACTGTGTCCACATCCATAGTCTTGGGGGAAAATGAAAAGCAAAGAGTCTCGCAGAAAAGGTCAATTACAACATTCACCTCCAACCCATGTTTCCTAGCAATAAACAAAGCAGAACGGATATTCTCTTGCAGAACTTTCAGCAGACTCTCTTGGATATGTGCACACCCAAACTATAATACATTTGCCCTCTCGACAGGTGCCATTCCTGCCCCCACCTTGCAAAGTTCGACCACCTCTCTCTGTCTCTTAGCCCAGTGCAAAAATCCTGTGATAACAATGCTTAACTGACCAGCAAGACAGTTTGGCCTGGTTCTGAACTCCAGAACTGCTTTGAACAAACATTTGTTTTGAACAAAAATATATGTCCCCATCATACAGGCGTGGAGATGAACACGCCGTGTATTAATAACGGCATGGACAATGTTGTTGTTAGCAAAAGGATCTGAGTATACCCAAATGAGAAGCCATGGTACAGTGAAATCAAATGGCTGCTCAGGGAAAGAGATGCAGCTTTTAAATCAGGTGACACCTCCGCCTACAGCATCACCAGAGTGAGAGATAAGAGATGTATCAGGTCTGCAAAACACAATTGCACACTCCAGCTATGGGAAGATTTCAACAGTAACTCCAACTCACATTGGGAACCTGACAATGTGGTGTGCCAACAATAACTTGCTGTTAAACACCAAAAAGACCAATGAGATTATTGTTGATTTTAGGACTAACAAAAAGACCAAATATCATCCTATAAACACCAAAGAAAGAGGCTATGAAGACAGGCCTCAATCTGAGGTTCTTCTCCTGGACCAAGAGCACCTCATAGGGTCCAACAACAGCTTTTTTTCCTGAAGAGGTCAAGGAGATCGTACCTCCACCAAAAGCTGCTTGCTACCTTTTACAGGTGCGCCACAGATCGCAACCCAACACACTGCATGACAGCCTGATGCAGCAGCTGCACCAAAGCCCTCCAGCGTGGTGTGAAAACAGCACAGGTCATTGTTGGCATGGTCCTGTCATCACTAGAGCTTTACAGTGCTTGCTGTACAAGGAGGGCTAAGAACATCACAGAAAACATGACACACCCTGGATACCATCTGATTAGGCTCCTCCCATCCGTCAGGTGCTTCTGGTCAATCTGCACATGCGCAAAGACTTCAAATGCAATGATGTGCTCCTATCACTGGAGTATGTGCAATATTTATCTACATGTTGTCTCCAGCCACTGATTTTGTGCAGTATCTCTACACCAACCACATGCCATTCAACTCCCCAATACACCACCGCTCTATTCATATCTGTTACACCACATTTTTTCTGTATTTTATACTTAATAGTCTTGTTCCTGTGTTACTTAAAGAAAGAGCCTTAAAGAAAAGGCACCATCTGAGGTAGATGCAATTGCAATTTCTTTGGGCTTTCACAATGACAGAGTTCTTGAATGAAAGGCTTATATACAGCAGTTTGTGTTTCACATGGTTGCAGCAAACAGAACATTTTGGCTCAGAGGAACGCAAAGGTTTTTTTTCTTTCTCTCACACCTGCGCATCATAACAACTATCAGGGTCACAGCTCAGCTGGCGGCGTCTTCTCACTGACTGCAGTCTCAGGTCCAAGAGTAGCATGGTGTTTGCCCTGGGGTCTGACCACTGCTCCTCACTCTGATCCCCACAGATGAAGCCCCAGCTCTTAAGCTCTTCACATCAGAGTTAAAGCCTGGACTCAGTATTTGAAGGGAGACTTCATAAAAAAAATAGTCAAGATTGCTAAGCAATTGCAAAATGGATTCAGATGGACTCAGTGAGCAACCTGCAATTGTGACTCTTGGCATCAGGTATTACTTATCATTAGCTTCTTGTTAGTGGGATCACATGTGGCTGCCAGAAGTATAGTTGCCATAACTGTCTGTCTAAAATCTTTGCTGCAAGTCTTATTGGGACACGAAAGGGCTGTAGGGCCAAATCAACGCAGCTGGGGGGTTTAGGGTTTAAGCACATATATTACAGAGCGATACCCCATAATATTTTACTGAATATCTACCGTATTAAGCATGCTTTCCACCAAACCTGGTATTATCAAGCCCAATACAGAAGTCTTCCTTACAGCTCTAGCTCATAAAGACAAGCTAGAGCAGACTGGATAGCTTCAGCACCCTGGATAGCTCCCATGCAAGTCCATAAGCTGAACATGCAGGCAGCACACACATCACCATCCAAAACCACAGTTCAATGAATTCGATAAATACATACTTTGTACGTACATACATACATACATACATACATACATACATATACATAAATGCACAGGACATATAGCAAGAGTTGACGCTCAGCCAGGCCAATTAACAGCACAAATACCACTGTTATTCGCATTTTTAAGTGCATAGTTCCTAAACGTCTTCTGTAATGTGTGATTAATGTCACTGGGGTTTCTTGGAACAGTAACAATGAATAACTATTCACTCCCACCCTCCCTATGGTCATACTGTGATAATCACAGCAGCTAAAGGAAAAAATCTTTAAAACGTTACAGTTATTTGATAGTCATAGAACCCCTAGATTATCCTGATGTTTGTGTTTCTATATTGCAGTCAGATTAAAAGGGGGGTATCACTTTTACTCCCAGATCAAAATCAATGACTAAGTAGCTTTAAACGAGCCCCGTCCATACATTATTCAAGCTCCGTTTTTAAGAACCATAACCGCTTTAGCACATCCACATGGTCTCTGAAGACACATGATACTTGATTTTATCAGGCCGATAGTGGAAGGAACTATTCAAAATCAACAACAGAATCTATACTATGTATATCTTATATAAATGGGTCCTTTGTTTTTATGGATCAGCGGATCAGCTAATAAATATGGTATGTTGCTTATATGTAATAATAAAATCTTACATGATTCGGTGAATGTCCAGTGCAGGATCCTTACTCCCCATAACGTGTAGAATGTTTATTGTTTCGCAAAATCATCCGAGACTGCGAGATCCGCGATGACTGACGTGTTTATGACAAACTGTTACATAACTTAACTAGAATGTCCTCGCTAGCATTCAGTATTCTACGCGTCAGAGTAAAATACCGTAGAGCAAGCATTCACGGGCGGTTAACGGTGTCCAAACGTTCTGAAATTTCTCTCTCCCTCTGTCTCTCGCATTCATTGGTTTGTTTATCCTTTTGTGGTACCCATTTAAGCCTACACGTCAGCCTCCTCTCTTGGGTATGCTATTCGAGTAAAAACGACGAAAGGTGACGTTCAAATACATTTCATGGAGGACTTTATTTGCCCCTAAATATTTCATTCTATAAATAGACAGGCTTCAAAATAAGGTATTATATGTGACTACCTCGGACTTCCCTTTACTAAAAGCCTTATCATGTAAACAACTCAGGCGTGATCTCTTACGGTTTGAATTTTTCAATGTTATTATGTTCGCCCATTACAGCTATTTGGAGAAAAGATCGGAAGCACGCGTTTATGGTGTTACTCTGGAAAACTTCAATTTATCTCACTGAGCATTTCGCCCTCATCAAAACAGATCTTACAAAACAAATAGAGCTGAATCAATCTGCTTCTCATAATTTATTGAACACATTACACTGACTTTTGACAATGTAGTGCAGACTGGCACAAACACGCAAATGAGCTTAAGCAAACGACAAGCTCGAGCGAGGACCAATGTCGCACCAAGTGAAATATATTGCATCGAGCAAACACAACCACGGTAATAGCTTATTCATTAGATACTATAACATGAAAGCGTTTCCTACCAAAAATGACGTATCACCGCTCTGCAGTAAGACGTACACGGTTCCTCTGTTGCAAAGACAGAAGGTGACCTCGCGCTTGTGTGTGGTTCTCCGCATCCGCGAGATCACGATGTACGCAGCGAGGGGGAGTTGCGTTGCGCTCACGCGCTCAAGCGATGGGGGATGGTCCGCCTGTTTGTGGTGATCTTCAGGGGACCACCATGAATGATGCAGTATTTCCCAAGGATCAAAGGGAAGAAATTATAAATGTTGCTGGAAATGTTGGCTTATTTTCTTATTTTTTAATTTTTAATATATACAACACATCATTCAATTATGTGGGGTTATAACATGCTTTTCAATGTAACCGAAAGGTAAATATCATAGTAGACAACATATTTGTTTGCCTATAAATAATTCATATTTCATGTACTTTCAAATATAACTCACAGTTTATCTTTATCGTGTATTTATAATTTTAAAAATTCTTGACAAATTCCATGTACAATTGAATGTACACTCCTCGAGCGCGACAGTTAAGCAAAGAATTATGCAACACAGGAAATAAACCCGTGTCCTCCATTATTTATATGGACAGGACCAGAAAAGACACGTCTACAATTTAGCGATGTAGCGCACGTTGTAAGCTCTCCCATCCTAATGGAAGCTAACTGAGGGCTAACGGAAGCAGTGAGACAAAACAATGCTAGCACTGGGTTGTTTCTGGTTTAATTTAAAATTAACCTAAAGTCCAGCTCAAATTAGAAACTGCTTGACCAATATTTGTAAATAGATCTTTTAAATTCATGAAATCCTTTCATATTGTATTGAATATCCTTTTGTATTGAACCTATAAATAAGCCTTAGGGAGTAAAATGTCAAAGAACGTCCAACAATGCACACTTTTCTATGTTCTTATAAAACGACATTGATGTTGTGCAGGCAACTGATGTGCTATGGTAAAGACTTTGCTGCTTTGCAATTATTCTACCAGTTATACTATTCCCATTTTTCTTGTACCACCAGTACAGGTAAAAAAGTTTGATAGACTTAATGCTGAGTGATACAACAAGACCCCAGTTGCACTGAGACAAGGCCAAAGCAAGCCTGATACTTGCCTACAGGGTGTATTGTGGCAGAATCTGCTCTGGCCAGTTGAGTATGGGATTGTTTTCAGAATCTGCTCTGGACAGGTGAGGTTGGGGTTGTTTTCTTGTGTTTGTATGCACTGAAGAGCAATGCCATTCTTTCTGTCCCCCTAGCAGTCAATCACCACACAATCACCAGCAGGTTGACATGGCTATGCAAAACAAGTCGTTAATCATTGATTAGAAATAAACATTTGTTTCTGGGCGATGTAGCACATAGATCTCAGTGGGAGTGATGCATGTCTTGGACCTGCTTTGTGTCTGTTCTCTGAATGCACTGACTCAGGGCATTGTGTTATTAGTTGTGTGATTAGATATATTGTGTGCAGTGCTTTTGTTTTCAGTTTGAGTTAAGTTTAGTTATTTATATTAACATTGCAAATAAGTCACTAACTCTCAGAAGGAGGGGCTCCACACATGGGGAGCCCCTCATTAGCTCTGGGACTGAAGTTCCGTCTGCCTGTCACTTATTTGCAATAGTAAAAAATAAAATAACCAAACTTAACTCAAACTCAGCTCAGATCAGCCAAATGAGCAATGCCTGCTGCTGATTGGAGGAAGCCAATACTCTCACCACTTAGGCCTGTAGCCTAACACTATGGCCTGCATTTTAACCAACGCCCCAAATCTGGAATATATGTTGTGAGTATCTTTAGATAACTGTACATAAGTGCACAACGTAAGTGTACAATATGCGGCACACACATATAGGGTAGGATAAGAAGGGTAAGTGTGCTAGCTGTCTGATTAGTATTGCTAACACGTGAAGCTTGGTTACCATGGTTCTGCTTGGTTACCATGGTTTCGTTTGGTTCCATGCATGGGCTTTAGGCCTCGTATCATCACCATGACAGAACGTAGATGTACTGTGCAGATTATCATGCCCGCATCCTGAGCATCTCAGCAATTTGTTTGTTTGCTCACTGCAGTCTTTGGTCTAGTTTCTCGGCCTGCTCGTTCATACCTTCAAGGACATTTTAGCCACAATTTAGCCATCAGCTCCCTTTCTGCTACTTCATAACAGCTGCTTTTTATAGACTTTTTCTTCACCAGGTGGAGAAAGGATGGCGTGTCAGCAAGAAGAAGAACTGAACTTCCACTCAGAGCCTAAAGTTCAAGCTCAGAGCCTCTGAGTTGTCAGTTCCATTGAGAGGCTTTAGATTTTGAAGTGATTTGGACCCACATATTTGCCCAAATGATATATTACTGCACAAATTGCTATTAAACATGCAAAAATAATCTAGCTGACCTGAGCTGGTCTTTTTGCCCTCGGGTGCTGACGTACTCTTTTACTGCTCTACGTTAGATGCACTGTTATTTAACACGAGAGCCAGGCACATTCCTGTAGGTCTTATACGACAGGACATGTGCACACTGAACCGAACACTCTTAAGCAAGTATGAATGGACTTTGAAAGGCTGTGAATGATGTACGAGTTTATTGCTCTCTACAGCGAGACCTCTCTTCAAAGCGCACTGATCAAAAACAAGGTTTCACTTTGGGACAAGAGGTCCTGATCCTGCTTGGATCAGACCGATGCGGCCCTAAGGATTACACTGAATCAGGTAGTAGTTCGCCAGCAGGTTGACATGGCTATGCAAAACAAGTCATTAATCATCGATTAGAAATAAACATTTGTTTCCGCCCGATGGAGCATGTGGATCTCAGTGGGAGTGATGCTTGTCTTGGACCTGCTTTGCTTCTGTTCTCTGTACTCTTGCTTCATTTCCTTGTGTCTTCAGTCTCATGGCACTGACACAGGTCGCTGTGTGATTAGATATAAGTTAAGCCACATTTTTGTCAATTGTGATTTTCACCCCAATCGAAACTTGTCCTCTGCATTTACCCATCTGTGCAGGCAGAACACACACACACACACACACACACACACTAGTGATCCCTAGGGGGCTGGGGTGCACACGTGCCCAGAGTGGTGGGCAGCCCTAGCCCGGCACCCGGGGAGCAGTTGGGGTTAGGTGCCTTGCTCAAGGGCACCTCAGTCATGGCCTCAGGCCTGGGAATCTAACCCACGACCCTCCAGTCAAAAGACCAGTTCCCTAACGAGCTGACCATGACTGCCCCAATAGTGTGTGCATTGCTTGTGTTTTCGTCCTGACGAGCATTTGGGACTTTCATGACTTCTTTTGTACCTGTTACATCTTCATTTATGGAAAAAATTACAAAAAATCACAAGGCTCTGAAGGGGGACAAGGCTAGCGGGAGACAGACCTGGTGTGCCCGTGTGCTGTTGATGAATTATTTGTCCTTGTCATTGCATGATGAAATTGCTTTTTCTATGTATGAGGGAGAGAGAGAGAGAGAGAGAGAGAGAGAGAAAGAGAGAAAGACTATTTTTTCATGTTGTGTATAATGTGTATTATGTTATTTTTGTTGATGTTTTGCATCAACCATTTGCTGTTTCTGGTTTATGTTATTGGTTCCTCTTCACTGCATCAAGCAGCGCAGCACAATGGCTTCAGGCCACCCGTAATCCCAGAAACTGACCCATAATCCCAGAAGATTTTTGCTAGCATGACAGAGTGCTAATGTGTCATTTCAGTAATAGCAAGCTAATCAGCTTCCATGTTCTCTGCATTTCTCGACACTTAGACTCCTCCATTAGTGCGGAAGCAGAGGCAGAGGCTTCCTATGGGCCAAACCCTACATGCTTCTTCCAACAGGTCAGCTGTGACAAGTAACTCATTTGCACTGGATGTTAAAGGTCATAGCAGTGGGTTTTTTGTTGAGTACATCTGAATGAAACTGACAACACGTTGGCACTAGTGAATCATATAAGTGGGAATATCCATGTCACTCTGAAGACACTCTAACTGTATTCAGTGCCTTTGATTGTTTATATTTCATCTGTTAAATATATTTCATATCTTATATTCATGTATTTATATGCTAATATTAAATAAGCAGAATGCAAACACTAAAAAAACTCTTTATAACCTCACAAAATATTATATAATTAATATTTAATAATAATTAATTATATAATTAGCATATACAGACATTAGCTCTGAAGTAACTGTGCTTCAGATTTTTCTTTGTTAATTAAGTGGAGTGCACAATGGCGCCACTCACTGGTGACAAAGAGTTTGTGTCTATTTTGAATCTTGTTTTTGTGTTGCTTGTGTCTATTTTGAACCTTATGTTCCATTTTCATGATTTGGTCCCATATGCTGATTTTGCAGTTAGAGCTATGGAAATGAGTTTACTCCAGTACAATAATATTTCAGTTAAAAAAATTGCATATCAAAATAAGGTAAAAACAACCCCCTTCAAAGGACATCTTCTCACCAAAGCATGAGACCAGTCTTCACTCTGTCTAAATGGAAACTTATCAACATCGTACAACAAAGGGACAGTGACTTACATACAGTACAGCCTCAGTATAGTGCTAAATTTGAGATGTCTTTATGACATCATTAATATATATATACATTCCATAGGAGCATCCCACACAAATTCGTATAGTCAGTGATTTCTTGGTGTGACATCAGTCAGCAGGAATTGTGACGGTCGTGTCTCCCTCTCTGCTGCGCTCAGTAAGCTCTTTGGTTCCATGCACATAATGAAACCTTGAACCTCGCGTGATGGAAGAGGAACCCATCTTAATGACAGAGCTTGCTCCACACTTCTCAGACTCCTGAGGGTTAAAGTTTGGTTCTGACATCTGTCAGGAGTGTGAAATCAGAGAGCAGCTGGATAAGACTTTTTCGTACCCGTTTGTAGGCAAGGAAACCATGTAAGAGTGATATGTGCAGGTTCACACATCCACTTTAATTGTGTGTGAGTAGTTACTTGCTCACACTTTATTATTATTAAAAGTACGACTATACAGTATATACTTAAATGTGGGTGAATTTGGATATGCATACTGTACAGCAGAGTGATAACAATAATGACTTAATTATTACAGATCACACAAATGTCTGGGCTAATCTATTGAAATTGTCACGGTGTGGGAGGCTTCCCCTACCGGTCGCGTACGGTACAGCGGTAGTTGTCCTGTTGTTGTTGCGTTGTGTGCGTCCCTCAGGTGGGTGGAGCTTATTAGCTCCCTCACCTGACGATAGTTTGTCAGGCTATATATGCCTTGTCTATGTACCAGTTGACCGCTGGTTATTATATCCTTAATCGGGGTCAAGTGCACGGGTCTTTTGTTTGCGCACGTTATTCATTAAACCCCTCTTTTTCTCTGAGACTTGGCGTGATCTCTTCCTTTTCGTTCGCACTCACTGCCCGTCACAGAAATGTTGTGACAGTCATGAGCAATGATTGAAAGTTTCCAAAAATATGTTGTAAAAAAGTTTGAAAAATTCACTGTAATCATTCGGTAAATGAAGCATCAAGCCACAAGGTGCATTTGTGACAGTCGAGGTTGTCTTAACACTGTCTTTCCATTTGTTTTCTATAATTAGAGGCCAGTGTGACTAATGACTAATACTTGCTAACAATAACTTCACCAGCACTATCGCAGTCTTTCATGGGCCTTTATTGTTCCACATGTTTTAATTCATACATCTGGTTTATTTCATTTGTTTAGCAGGACATTAGGTACTGTTTTACACACTAGTTTTCAAACAAGGCCTGTGAACCCCTCTGCTCCTCAGTCGTACGTTAGCTCAGTTAAAGGATTGTGTCACTGTTGATTTTTCTGCATGTTTTTCTAAACCAAAGAATGTGGCACAAAATGAAATACAAATCTTGCTTTTAAATTAAATAAATAGAAATCAATGGGTTATGAAGAAACAAAGGTAAGCATGAAACACAAATCCCAAATGCAGCTTTTATGACAAATTAAAAAAAAAAAAACTTTAGTTTCCAGTTGTTTGAGTTTCTAGGCACATAGACATTTATCACACAATTGCACTACCATTCCTTCACAGGTAAACACAGACCAAGACCCTTACAATGCATTACAAAGAGGTTTCCTTCAGAGCTGTGCATGTGTGTGTGTGTGTGTGTGTGTGGGTGTAAGGTTGTACATATGCTTATGAAGACTCATAGAGGTGCTCTTCAGCAGAATGGTAGAGTTTTAAGGCAAAGATAGGAGCAGACTGTGACAGATCAGACACCCCATGGTGCCCTGTGGAATGTATCGGACTGTACCAGAGCAATGCTGAGCCATCCTCAAACTCAACCATTCCAGCTCAATCTCGCCTCCGTAGCCAGACGACACCCTCCTCTGCGCAATGAGCTGGACGCATGTTAGCAGTAACTCTTGTTAGCCATTAAACCATTTTGATGCAAAAGCACTGTGTGTAAGCTCCTCGAACAAGCCACTGGGATACTGGCTGAGCAGAATCAAGCCTTGATTCATGAAGCAGGGTGACGGGGAGTGGCGGGCTGGGGGTGTGACGGACACGCCTAGTCTCGCCTTAAGGATGGTTTGGGGCTCTGCTGCAGTGTAGCAATAGCACAACAATCATTATAGAATGAGATCTTTTTTTTCCCAAGGGATCGATGTGGGTTTATCAGCAACATATTACACATACAGAACCTCGTTAACCGTTATTCCTTACAAACTCATGCACGGTAAAACAACACCACAGTTACTTTAATATTGCACAGGTACCATCTGTAGTTCATCATTCCTTTCGGATGATTCCAGAATTGTAACTAAAATGAGAACACGGGGCTTCCAGACAACATGGACGGACAGAGCGGATCTATCTCGAATAATCGGTGACGACAGAAGAGTTAGAAGCATAACACAGTGGAACTGCGGCTCCAAGTCAACCATCTGTTAAATGTAAAAACCCTCACACACTTTCACAGTTCAAGTTCAAGGTATTGAACATGCAGTCAAAACAAACCACATCACAACACAGAAATCCACAACCCTTCCGCTCTGCGGAGGAACTCAAATGAAAAGCCTCCCCTCCCTTCTGTCTTCACTCATTCACCTTTCATGTTCCTTCCGTTCTGCCTTAGAACCTTGCACACACTCACAGAGACACTGCTATCTACTTTCACCAGGCTTCTGCTGGTCTCTCAAAGTCAAGGTCAAGTCTAATAAACCGTAACGTGGCCTTCCAAACCACTGTTGGTCTCTTAAAGGCAAAGTCATGTTTCACAATCTGCAACACAGCTAATGTGGCTATACCGAACACTCCTCGTTTGCACATCACGTCTTCACAGATTTCTGGAGAAACCGTCACTGGCTGGTGACACCTACAGCAAAGGGTTCCTGCTTTCACAACGACACAGAGGAGAACCAGAGCCTTGCATGTGAGGAGAGAGGAGGAGATCATTAATGGAGCAAAGCACACTGCTCCTTTAGGGTGACCAAGTGTTCTAATGTCATTTCACAAAACAAGTTAAGGATGTTTTTCTTCCCTACAAAGATCTGAATATTTTCATGTTCTGTTTCGTAATTAGTTAATATAGCTACAAACTGCAGGTTAAGTCTATTCGGTTTATAATTCTGTATGGATTGGTATTGAACCACGTTGAGTAAAACAACGTCCAGTCTTGTAATCTTGTGTTATGAAAAGGCTGCATGTGTGTGTGTGTGTGTGCGCGCGCGTGTGCATGTCTGGGGACTTGCTGCAGGTCAAAGTTGTAGGTGCAAGCTCTCCATTTTGCTTGAGCGGCAGTTTAAAAATGTTCGAAAAACCATATACATGAACCCTGCATTCGTGCACATCCACGTATCAGGACACATATCAGGACACGTATCAGGACACGTATCAGGACACATATCATGTCGGCGGTGCACTATGCTCAAACCACAAGGGAACTAAATGTGAAAAACACACGTAACAGCAGAAACTTACAGCTTGGCAAGAGCAGCACGGACAGGCAGAAGACGCAAAAGAGACGGCTAAAGAGAGAATACGCGTTTGTGTCTGTGTTCGCACGTGTGGGTGACGACAGAGCCGGGCGGGCTGGGGTCAGGGGGTCGGGATCTGGGGTCACTACAGGTTATGACTACAGGTTCACACTTGCTCCCTTATCCTCCCTCAATCCCCGACTCCACCCATTCTGGAGATGACTGTGCCTCGTTCCTCAGCCTCTGGCCCTAACCCCGCACGACCTTCCCTGACCCCTGACCCCTGACCCCGCGCACACGGCGTGCCCTCATTGCTCGTCTTCCCCAAACACGTCGTTTTGTTTCCGCTTCATGTTCTCAAAGTCGAAGTCCGTCCCCGTCATGCGCTTGTAGATATCTTTAATGTCGTTGCAGGTTGTCTCGAAGTGTGTGGTGGCGTCATAAGCCCTGGAGCAGAAGATCTGTGAAGGAACCAGCCACATATTCACTTACTTCGTAATAAATATAAATATGTTGACATATCAGTATCGATGAGAGCATACTCAAAATCTGTGGTAGTTACTTTGCCCAACACTCTATGGGCGATGTTTTCTCTCTAATGGACAAGAGCGTGATGCAGCCTTAAAACAGAAATCTGAGAAGGTTTTGTGCATAGACCCAACACAGAAACATCAAAGCAACTCAAGTTATCCTGTTACCAGGGGGAATTAATACAGTATGTGCTGTTTCCAACAACACAGAGATGAGATAATGACTGAAGAGTGTGACGCTGACCTGACTCTCCGATCCATCATCTGAAGGCTCATACAGATCACTGATAGCCACAAACCTGCAGGACCAATCGGATGGAGCAAAGCGTCAGACATGACCCAGAATTCCCCACAGGCTGTGTTACTCGACTCTCACCATCCGACCTAGTTTTTGTTTTATGAAACCTGGTGTCAGCATTTCACACTTTAGACACACTTTTGGCTCGGAAACATGAGAGCACATCTGAACCTACACAGTCCAACCTGGTCATCTGTCTGTTATTTTTGCTTTTCATTTACCACTGATTATGTTCATATATGCACCAGCGAGAAATCACACTAGATTAACACATTTTGCCAATATAATCAGCTATATTGGCAAAATGTAAGTGCTGAGTCCCCTTACCAAGGTCAAATATTATATTATTATTATATTATCATATGATACATTATTCCCACTATCACCCTGGACAACATGTCTCAATCCCGCTTGGTGAAATTTGAAGACAGCTAGTGATTCTCTGTCAGGCCTCACAGGTAGCAACATGTCCACCCATTTCTCTCATGCTAGCTGTGTGTTTGAAGCACTGACTTCTGATCGATGGGCTCCAGGAGCTCCAGGGCAGGCTGGACCTCAGCCTCGGGGTCACTGGTCTCCACTGTGGTGCTGGCTATGGCAATGTACTTGCCCTGAGCAGCCACATTATGGGCGTAGGAGATCATACACACATATATATCTGCAAGACAATTATGGAAATATGATGCATATATTTATATATTATATAATTATATATGAAGCAAATATATAAATATATATATATATATATATATGGCGGAGTGTGAGTACTGACCAGAGTTGCGGTTGACCTGGTTTTGGGGTATAATGATCTGGCAGGAGTTCGCGTCGTTGGTGTTCTTGATGGGGTGGCTGAGGATGCATATGACGCGGATGACCTGGCCGGCTTTGCGCACGCGGTCCTGCACGTAACTGGGGTCGCAGATGAGCTGCTTGCATCGGGCAACCTGGGAGGACGGGACAATGAACAACCCATCGCATCAAACCTCAAAGCCCTGAAGAGCCAAGCCTCAGGGCTGGAGGAGTTGGGCTATAGGGGCCCTGGGCTCTGGGCTCTGGTCCAGACCTGGACTGGGGCTCTGAGAGCACGCTCCTGTTGGGATGAACAGAGAGCCCTAACACCCTTTGCATCAAAGGTGTCCACATTCACCCAGATGTTTTATTATGTATGCTAAGAGAGCAGGAATGTCAAAAAAATGTGTTGCAAGACCTGGTGAAATTCAAAGAAATTCTAACTGCAAACACTACAGAAGGAATCGATCCATGAACAGATCTGAGCACTCGACAGGCAGCATGTGTCATGGTACAGTACCTCTCCTTCAGACTCCACCCCCACCACATGTCCGTTCTCCACAACAATCTCATCCACTGGTTTGTTGAGCATGTAAGTGCCCCCATAGATCGCACTTAACCTGAATAGGAGAACGACAACATGTGGGAAAAATGTAGTGTAGTTTGTGTGTGTGTGTGTGTGTGAGAGAGAGAGAGAGAGAGAGAGAGAGAGAGAACACAAATGCATGACTACCTGGCAAAACCTTGAGGCAGTTCTCCGAGCCCATAGAGAGGGTACAGGTATGGGCTTTTGCCATAGCGAGCCAGAGACTCACTGTACAGTTTTATACGATTGATGGTCTCAAGGCAAGGCTGGTCCAGATAACTGAAAGAGAAAGGGAGAGAGAGAGAGAGAGAGAGAGAGAGAGAGAAGAGATATATTCATTCATTCATTTTCATTCATTATCCATACCGCTTATTCCCTCTAGTCGGGGTCACGGGAGAAGAGATATATAAAGACCTATAATGATCAGTTAATGTTTTGTGAGTTCAAAAACTGAGTGGTTTGCATCTTCCTTACTCATCTGTCCTATAGAGGGCGAGAGCGTGACCTGTGAAATCAATCACATCTTGCCCCAAGTCGAACTTCTTATACACATCACGCATGGTGGTGGCTTTAGGGTCCACTCCCTCGAAGGTCTTGGGGTCGTTCTCATCAAAGTTGGCCACAAAAACCAGGAACTTCCGGAACCTTCTTTTCTCAAACATGCCCATCAGATCTGTGCATGGACAGATACAGAGAGATCAAAACAACCATGAAAATACAGGACGCTATTTATTTATTTTTTTAAGTATTTTGTGGACTCATTTTTAACCTGAGGTGATCAAAAGTAAAATAACATTCATACAGTATGAAAACAATCATCAAGACCTCTTGCAATGTGTTATGGTTAGGGTTATGAAAGGGGGATATCAGACTCACTGGAAGCCAGTGCTTCTGACTCTGTGGAGGGCACCTTGTAGATCTTGCCTCCCTTATACACAAAACTGCCCTCGACCACCTTAAAGTCCAGGTAGCGAGTCACCTCTGTGTATAGCAGCATCTTCACCAGCTGACCTACAGAAGCACAGAGAGGCAAACACATCTTACACACTAACTTTCCATATGCTCCAAAGGGTTAAGTGTGAATTAACTTTGGAGGCAAACTAAAAATTAGCCATATGGAATTAGCTGCATAATACATTGTTTAGTAATCATTTTCAAATAGATTTTTCTACATAATATGCAGTTCTATTTGATTTATGCCCAATTGTTCAATGTAATTAAACTCTTTGGTCTATAAATATGTATTTCCTTTTTATACACAAAATGATGACTATGAACAAAACACAACAACATGCATGAACACACACTGTAACAGTCTGTGGTCACCACTGACCATTGGCCATGAGGAATTTAGGGATGAGATCCACGTTCCAGTCCCTCCCTCGGCCCATGGATTCCGGCGGGCTGTCTGGCAGGCTGAATCGTTTGTAGAGCTGCAGTGGACAAAGGCGAACGGCTTAGAAACGAACCAGTGCCATCGCGCCTACAGGAGACAGGTGCCCATGAGCTCCTGCCCAAGCTGGGCATCGGCAAACACGGGCCCTCCCGAACTGGCACCCTAACTGGTTCCCATAAATGGCTGGATCGATCATATATATCTCAGGATAAATGGCAGGATTGATCGATATCACGGTATTTACAAGTAAATTACAGTTACATGTGTTATATGAAATGAAGGAGTCGCATCCTGACGTTGGAACGGCTTAATTGGAATTTAAATGTCATCTCTTCAGTTTGATTCTGCTTGCTATGGAGGCCATTTTCAGCGAATGCACGTTGCGATGTTATGGTTCTGCTGTGTAGTGTAGATCTGTGCATGCCTTGGTTGAACATACCTCTTCCAGTGGGGTGATGGAGGAGCTTTCTCCACCATAGTATGGGTTTCTGTCCATGTGCAAAACCTTCTTACCATTTACAGACATGATCCCAGACAGAATGCACTCCTGAACGAAAAACAAAACAACAACAGTAAGGCGTGATCATTGGCACTTAAGCACGCGATGTTAATTTGTGTTTGTTAAAGATGCCATATCTGGCCATTTCTCGCATGTTCAGCACCTTGACGTAGGACAGCACCAAAAGAATAAGTGCTTGCAAACGTCATTACTTCACCTCCGCTTCATAAAAGAGAAGCCATGTTAGGGGGAGAGTAGGAACTTGGGGAGATGGGCTAAGCTGCACTGCGCAGCTAGCTTTTCACGAAATCTACAGCGCAGAACGTTTCCCAAACGACAGCGGTCCTTCATGGCGACGAGAAGTGCACCCTGGGATACAATCCACCAGAACCCCACCCTTTGTTAATACACGCCAGGCTAGCGGTCTCTAGTAAAATGCCCTATGATCTAAACCGAATATCCTATGTCTGTCTCAGCTTTGCAAGCTGCCCAGGACGTAGCAGACCTATAACTGTTACATTGTCTCTGCTCTGCTTTGTTTATCAGGTATTCATGTTAAATAGATCAGCTGCTGACTAATATTGTTTTTGTATGATCAGACGCGTAGACAATCATAATAATAAACACTATTCGTACAGCACAATGCATATAGTTGTTTCGTCACAGCATATATGAACTGGAGGCTTAACATTAAACAAGGCACAACCAGCACATGTAGTCTGTTAACGGTGTGTGAGGCACATAACAAATGCAATTATAAACTTGTAGTAACAGTATTCATGATAGAAAAGCTCCTTTTCATTGAACTCAGTCATGTTACAGACCGCAGGGAAAAGCAAAGGGCGTGTAAGGGCCGTACTACCACGTCGCATCCTCAGCGGACCGAGCGGTGCGATACCAGTAGGCCTAATCATACCACAGAATTTTAAGAAACGTTGATTGTCAAACATAAAGACAGGACACAAAATGAACACCCTTCCGATATGGCTGAATCAATAATTAATCAACCTCCATCAATAACTGGTCTAACGTATTTGAAACAAACATAAAAGCAAGCATCGTTTTTTTTCAAACCGAGTAGTCTGCTAGCCGAGTTAGGGCACAAAGTCTAATTACTGCTAATGGTATCCAGGGTCTACGAAAGTGTCGACATTACATAATGCATGGTGGTGCTGCTTCGACTATGGATCCTGCCACAGCGGGTTTGGAAGTGACACGTAATATACGCTTCGCTTTTCTACAGCCGCGTGCAACCGGACTATTTGACGTAATAAGGCTTTGTTGCTTGAAACATTCGCATTATTCCGTGTTCTGCTCAGGTGGCGAATGACAGCTTCTTACCGTGAGACCTGTGCCCAAAACGATCACATCGTATTCCTCATCCATTATGACTCCCCTCTTCTAAGGTTTTCCTATTCCTCTGCAAGAGTGTCGCTGGATATTTGACACTTAAGCAATTTCAGTTAATGATAACTCGTAGTTTTAATCGCGTCGTTTTATATGGCTGTCTATTGCAAGCTTTAGGAAAGAAATGCAATTGATCCAGGGCGTTATTTCGCACTGTGTCACCGACTCGTCGTCGTGGAACTGTATTCTCCCAACACAGATCCTTTCGCGTCGGCAAATAGGCCGCCGCCCTAATTCCCCCCTCCCCGCGCGCTTCTTTTTCTTGCGCTGTGGGGTAGCTCGAATGATTCTTTTTTGCTCCGTTTTTGAGGGACCCTGTCAAAACTGAAATGTCCCGTGCAAGTTGTAGTGCTGTTTGTGTTATATCAGCATTTTCAATAGTAAATTGTCCAATTTAATTTTCCTTCTTTTTTGTGACCTTGGTCATGTGCCCTTTCGCAATTTACGTCACTTCATTGGTGTGACTGCGATAGCAGTGGTTCTTGTGCAGAAGCTTGAACTAACGTCATTTTTAGTATTTAGCCTTATTTGCCAGTGTTCTATTAAAAACAGTGCCCGCAAGTTTATACACGGAACTACTGCCAAGTGTAAAAGGTTGCGCATTCCGGTTATCCTTGTGAGACTTAAGTAGCCTGACGCCGGTGTCTTTACATTAGCCTAAACGCACCAACATGAAGTGCTGCTATAGGCAACCTCACGTTCATTAGGCTAACGTGACAAACTGGTTGAGATTTCAGCACCACGGACAGCGAAATCGTCATAATTAGTTAGCATATGTTTTCTGTAAATTTAATTAAAATGTCCATATATGCATACTTCGTGTTATCTCGGGATTACGGAATACTAACATATAAAACAATGTGGTAATCAGTCGACACATGTTCATCTAAGCATAATTACTTATGGCGGAAATGAAAATCCTTAGTGCCAGGACAAAGCACACGCAGATTTAATGTTTGACCATCACACATGCAGCCTTTGAGACAGGGGTTATTGCTTCCTGCTGTTTGCCGTGCAGTTAACACACCGATAGAGGGTGCTGTTGTGTAAATATTAACTTCGCGTCGATTGGAGTTTGTAAAACTGAGTTAAAAGTCCACCTTGAGCAGGTCTTAAGTGTAGAAAAGAACACGGGTATGTTGAGGGTGTATTAAGGGGAGGCGTGCCTTGGATTGGTGTTTCACTGCGGTCGGGAGAGCAAAAAAGATTTCTCTCTCCGAAGAGGAGCGCATGATGGTAGACGTAGGGCCGGAGCGACGGACCTCACCGTTTAAGAACTTCGTCGCCGGGGGAGTCGGCGGAGCGTGCCTTCTGTTTGCAGGACACCCGCTCGATACAATCAAGGTGACGGTTACTTGTAAGAATCACACTAAACGGATTATAGACATAACCTGTCTAAGTGAAATAAACTGTTTCTGGAATACAGACGCCTTCAATCATATTGATCAATTTAGGCGTGTAATTTTCTCTGGAATATATCATTTTGACAGGGGTTAATGACAGGGGTCACTGGTCTATTTGGCAAACTGCTGTTTTGACGGCATGCCAGTAAGCCATTGTGTGTTGCTTGCAGTTAAATGTGGTTTAATGGGCTCAGTGCTTTCCAAGGTAGCTGGAACTTTTTTTTCGCTTTAATGTGGCGTATTATTTATGTGACCAACTCTAATGTTTCGCCTTTCTCCTTTAGCAACGAGTGCTTAGCGTCTTAATCCATGGGAAATCTGGAAATAGCTGTCGAAACGAAGACAGCAGACACTGTCGTTACAGTCGTGCAAACATGAGGACATGTTTAGTTTTGCTGCGTTTTTCTGCGCTGTGGACCGTGGTCTTCGCCCGGGTGCTGACGTAGCAGTCTTAAGACATTTACAAAAGTAGACGTTGTCAGCGAGACTCGCGCTCTCCGACCTGTAGAGCATCTCATACAACTGCGGCGAGCAAACCGTTTTCCGTTATCACCATCTTGAGACAGTTTAAACAAACAAACAAACAAATCGCGAACTATAAATATACCTTTCCAAAGGTCATGTTATGTCACTGTGATCACGCTTAAGTACCGAGCACTAACTGAGGTGGCATTTCGACCGTCCAGATAGTGTCTGAAACAGAAACTAAAGGTATTGGTATTTTTGTGTTTAGGTGATTTTGTGCTTTTGAGACAACGATGACACTATCAAAAGGCACACAGGCAACAGATAATGCCCACATCGCCCACTCCCTGGAGGACCTTTCCTTATCAGTCGAACCATATTTTCTTTTTGTTTGCAAGCTCCTCTGTACGAATACTGATGCTTTCTGGAGGGATTCATACAGCTGCTCTGTGTGCTTTGTAGACATGTAAGAAATGCAGGTTCCTTACACAGGTCTTCGTCTTCCTGCAGGTACGTCTCCAAACACAACCCAAAGCCTCGTGTAGCCAGTGTGTGCTATACACAGGAACCTATGACTGTTTTCGGAAGACCGTGTCCAGAGAGGTCAGATTTGACTTTCTTATGCCTGCAGAGCTGATTTCAAAGTTTACAAAGAGTGACTGCAGTGTACTACTGTAGTTAAAGATGTAGGGTAGTACTAATTTCAGTGAAGTTCACAAGGTTTGATCTTTTGGACAGAGGTCCTTCATCAGCTATGCAAGTAAAATACTTCTGAAGTTCTTGGTGGTGAAGCCAGTTCATGTTTAAAATAGCAGATTTTTAAATCATAACATTCATTTAGGATATGGGATGACAAATCATGAAATTGGTAATATTATGTGGTTCATATCAGTGAGACATTGTAATACGATATGCTTTAGAATCTTTCCATTGTGGTTAGGCTCCTAATATAGCACCCCCACCCCCAGTATAGTGAGCCCTCCTCAGTGCAAACCCTCCTCTCCCCTCCTCCTTGAACTTCCAAAGCACTTTGCTTCCAGATTGCAAGGGTTTCTTTGTGTATACATATGCAAAGAAGGTATAGAGAAGGTTTCTAGAGAGACCAGAGAGACAGGCCATTCCAGACAGATATCCTTCATCAGCTTCACTTGTGTGTGTGTGTGTGTGTGTGTATGATGGATTCTTTCTTCCCATGTCCATGTGTTAGGGAGTGCTGGGGCTATATAAGGGGATGGGTGCCCCTCTGGCTGGAGTTGCTCCTATGATGGCCATCAGCTTCTTTGGATTTGGACTTGGCAAACAGCTGCTCCAGAGGAACTCGACCGTCCCGCCTACGTGAGTGTAAGGGGAAGGGCTATGATAATGAGCTGCAGTGTGTCATCGTTTTCATATGAGCATTAAAAATATGAGCGATATGATAATCTTTTGTTGTTGTCATGGTATGCATAAACATGCATGTCTCTGCCTCTCTCTCTGTCTCTCTCTCTGTCTGTCCCTAAGGTACACACAGATCTACCTCTCAGGGATGTTGGCGGGGGTCTTCACTACTGTTATTGTAGCTCCTGGAGAAAGAATCAAGTGTCTTCTTCAGGCAAGAACAAAATGGGCATGAAACTGATTTTGCAGGCCACAATGATTGCTAACATTCAAAATCTGTAAAGCACACAGCAAGAACACTCACTGAAGCAAAAATGCAAAAGTACTCAGAATTATTTAGGCCTACTTAGTGTGGTTCAGGACAATAGATGCTGTCCCAGTCAAACCTTTTATCAGTGCAGCCATGCAAAACCTTTCAAATGTGAACTTTGTTCATTAGTATATGCATTTGAGTTCTTTGAGTTCTAAATGTGTCTGTATATATTGGCGTGGTACTGTTTTCAGGTGCAGTCCACCAGTGGTCAGATAAAGTATGCAGGACCGATGGACTGTGCTGTGAGACTGTACAGGGAACAGGGGGTTCGAAGCCTTTATAAAGGAACTGTCCTCACTCTTATCAGAGGTGTGTCTGCTTTCAGAAATATTTAGGCTTTCACACTCATCTTAAAATGTGCTCACCTCTCTGCACTCAACGCTCCACCATGACAAAACAAAAAGTAAATATAAATAGACATATCTTTAAATGTACAAAATGGTTGCTTTGTCATTTTGGAGTATTTTGTCTACACATGTGTGTGTGTGTGTATGTGTGTGTGTGTCGCTCTGCTTTGTGTGTGTCTTCTGATCTATGTTCTGCTCTGTATCTTCTAGTACACATGATACAGGTTTCTCAGTCTGATTTAAATCTTGATACAGTATTGTACCAGCACATTTTAAATGATCACTCATAACTTGCTTTGATTCCTTTAGATGTGCCTTCTAGTGGTCTATATTTTTTGACCTATGAGTACTTAAAACACGTTCTAACTCCTGAAGGTGAAAGGTGAGAATCATGTTTTCTATAGGCTTACTGACTTTATTACAATTCAGTATGTTATCTTTATCTTTTTAATCCTCTTCCCTATGCCCCTCTCTCTATCTCTCTCTATCTCTCTCTCTCTCACACACACACACACACACACACACACTCACACACAATGGCACATTCAGTGTTCACCAACTTAGCACACCACGGATCCTTTTGGCTGGGGGCACTGCTGGTATCTTGAACTGGATTATTGCTCTTCCTCCTGATGTGCTTAAGTCCAACTTTCAAACAGGTAAAGAAATATGACAGGATAAGAACACAGTGTTTCCGGGAATTTAATCTCAGCTTGATCCTTGATTTCATCTGTAATGGACAGAACAGTCTGTTCAGAACATTTAGTTTTATTTAGATTTATGCAACAAAAAAACAAAAAAATCTGGAAAATATCCCCCAAACCCTTTTATATGCTTATTATTTTAATTTCCATTCTACTTGTGTTTGTTTTTGTAATTTGATAACTATGTTTCAGTGTATATCTGTGCACGCCTGGTTTTGGGATCTAGTGTGCCACGGTGATTCCCCATCCTGTCCTCCAGCACTCTCGGATTGCTCGTGTTTTTGTTTCTCCTTCTCCTGACATGTCTAAACAAAACAATAATGAACACAGAGTAGCTGGGGGGGGGGAGATTAACGGAATTAAAGAAAAAAAAGGAGCACTGTTGTGCACTGTAGTAAGAAACCACCTAAGGAACAATCGGAGCTCCACCAAATGACTCGACACAGCAGCTCCAGTGATAGGACTGGGCACCAGCACTGAAATCCAGTGACTACAGACACAGCTTCTCCTTTGCCTCTGCTGCAGCTGCTGATGGTCACTACAGGGGCTTGGGAGATGTCCTGCGAGCGCTGCTGCAGCAGGAAGGCGCTGGGGCGCTCTACAAAGGCCTAAGTGCAGTCATGCTTCGTGCATTTCCTGCCAACGCGGTAGGACCCCACCTGCCCACACGTGTGTCCTCTGGACCTGATTCTGTAGATAGGCTGCAAAATGTGATATGCTGACTAGTTATACAGAAGTGATGCGCTAGGTGAATAGCGTATATATCTTCCTTTTTGATTATGTGAGATTGTTTGTTTTCATTTATAAATAATGATGCTTTATGATAATTCATGTTTTTGTAATTAATGCTTTATGAATGAGTATTCAGTAATTTTCCTTATTTACAGGCTTGTTTTCTAGGCTATGAAGTAGCTTTGAAGTGTTTGCACTGGCTGGCGCCCAACTGGTGACCTTTGCACTGATTTCTACTGATCACATCTGGGAGATTTTGAATGACAGATGGCAGCTTTTCAAATGACTTCAACCTCAATGACTTCAACCAACCTCACTGCCACAACCTCCTTACCACATGAGGATATCTGTTTGATAGAGACTACAGAGCACTTCCATAAGTAATCCTGTTCTTGGGTGTCTGTGAGGGGCTGTAAATGTACAACCATGTCTGGTTCATTGCGGCCCATTTAGCAGTTCACCCAAAACTGTAACATGGTTAAGAATGAGAGGAGGTACTAGCCTCCATACAACATTATTAGTTGCTATGGAATTAGTTGCTGTGGAATTGACTCCATTCTCCATTCATAATCAGTTAAATGTATGTTCATAAAATCCAAAGTGAAAATGAACGCCTACTATTATACCTACTATGAATTTCATGTTATTAATACTGTGTGTACTTGGCCTATAATATTAGTACCATAATATTCAACAAATTGCAGATTGATAAAGTTGACGTGACTGGCTGAAGGGCTGAAGGCAGCTGCCCTGCTCAGGGACTCAAACCCAGATCCAACAGGAGGAAAACAATAGCTTTATCCACCAGACCACAGAACAAGCTCTCTGGAATAAGCTCACAGAGCTCTCCTTTAACCATCCTAATTGACAGGTTCTGACACAGGGTATTTATAGTTTTTAATACTTTTGAATGATTCAGTGACAGATATATACAATGTAGATTATTCAAACGTTGTATATGCTTTCACAAATACATTTAAACTTGTGTTGATTCTTTGTTGATATAGGGTGTATTTTTTCTGTTTGATTTGTACTGATGAAAAGAAAAATTGTGAAACAGTCTTAAGAGAGGGCAACAAGCTGTTCACTTGCTAAGCTGGAAATGTCGTTTTCACAGCATGTATCCCACAACACAACACTCAGATTTTTGTGTCATCAAAACGTTTAAATTTGTTCGTTTCTTACTTTAAATAATAAAGACATACAATCATTCCTACACCATGCGAACAGCAACTAGGCTAAGAAAGTCTTCTACCCGTTTATGAGCGTAGTAAAACAATGCACGACGAAGCTACATCGGAACTACAGGTCCCACAATTCACTTTTCACTGCTTTTGCGAATTTGTTCCTGTGTCACTTGACCTCTTGCTTGACCGTATATGTGACGGAATATGGAAGGTGAGCGGGTTGCTGCATCTATGATCACACTACTTTGTGAATCCTAAAAAAATCAGTTGGCATGAACGATTATCGGCAACTGAAACTAGACGAAAATAGGTTTGTGGTGTTTCTCTTCACGCTTCAGACGGCCACACGTGTGGCGTGCTTGGCAATTATTTCCAGAACTGGAAACTTTTCTCATACGTTTCCTTCTGCTCATTACTCAGGAGCTAGCTAGCGTAAATATATATATTTTACCGTGTGGTTTCATGATTACTTCTGGCCGTCACGTTGTCATGTTTTTAAACATTCTGGTAAGTTTTGTCCACTTCCTGTTTCCGCTAGTTTCATTCATGAAATGTGGTTGTGCATTGATAACCTATTTCTAGTTATTAAATGCAGTTCGCTGGTTTGCGCAGTCTGTGGCAGCCAAACAAACTTTCTTCCGATTAAAAGTCACACCCATCGTTATTAGAAATGTGTGACAGGAGGATGCGCTGCGTCCAATAATTGCGAAATAATTGCAGTTATTTCAGAAGCGTCATGTAAAAGCTCTTCTGAAATCACCCAGTTGTGATTTTTATTACATTAATTAATTATTTTATGTCATACGTAGAATGGTAACATAGAAGTAAAATGGAAAGCATGCAAATGAAAAGCACAGGTGTGACATTTTCTTACTTGGGATTTAATTCCTCTGGTATTTAGTAGACAATACGTGCAACTGCATTGTTATATATAATTAGATATATTTGAAAGTGTTGAGTATTGAAAATCGAACCAGTCTTTTCAAAGCATGTTCAACCTTTGTACCTTAGACTGAATGAATGCACAAGTGCACTTGTCATGCCCCTTGAGGTGAAATGGCCGTTCCCACAGTGCCCCCGCCTGGGCTGGAGGATATCCAGCTCGCTGGTCATGGGTATGGTGGGATCGTACAGCTACTTATGGACCAGTGAGTCCCCATTCTTCCTTTCTCACTTGACCCTCAAGTGTCTCATGTTATCAGAATCTCATCACATGACTACCTGCTTCTGCCTGTAGAGTATATGAACACCTTGTTGGTGCACAACCATGACGTTTTGCTGAATTTGGTTGATGAGCGCTCTCAGGACACGCCCCTTATCACAGTGTCCAATCACCAGTCCTGCATGGATGACCCACATATCTGGGGTAAGTAGATATATGAGCCTAGGTGTGTAACAGGTGTAGCAATACAGGCACTACCTATATGTTTTGTTAATATACAGAATACACAGACAACCAGACGAAGCTTCATTTCAAGAATACAGTTTAAACCCACTTCAGAATTTATCTTTATGTGAGGCTAAAAGGAGAAGCTATCCAATCGACATGCTCTTGTTTTTTCCAGGGGTGTTGAAATTGCGGCAGCTTTGGAACTGGAGGAAGATGAGATGGTGAGTATGGACTAAACTACCTCCAGATGTAAATACGAGGAGGCGGTTAAATGTGCTTCGCTGTGTTTATCGTAAATATAAACGTGTGTTTATATGTATCGTATTGTTAGCAGTGTATTTCTACACGTGTTTCTGTTCAGGACCCCTGCTGCCTCTGACATCTGCTTTACAAAAGAATTGCATTCTGGGTTCTTCAGTAGAGGAAAGTGTGTACCTGTTGTGCGGGGTGAGCCTTGTCATAAGAAAACTCTTTACTGATCCATAAAGGAATAACATACATATTATACAAGAGCAGAAATTGTCTGTATGTATATGTATCTCTGTCTAATATGTATGCTATTGCACGTTAAGATTAAAAGTAGATGGGATGTTACTTTTGAGAAATAAAATTACTAGAGTCAAATATATCTGCATACACACATGAAGTATATACATTAAACTTACATGAGCTGCATGGGCAATGTCAAGAGATTATTTCCAAAGTTTGTGAAGTGCAAAATGAAAGCAGAGTCACAACAACAAGTAGCAGAACACTGTATTAGTGTGTGTTTATACGTTGTAAACATGGATCTGTATACTGTAGCTCAGCACAGCTCAGAGAGCAGGAGGGAGCCTGCAAGGACAAAGAAGACTGGTTGTACAGTTTTATTGCAGTGGGGAGGAAAGATCTCACATGTCGTTCTTGAGTCTGACACTGAATGAGAATCACTATCATCTTCCCAGTGTTGTTTTGTTAAGTTTTACACCACATGACAAAAATCCATCACAAGTTTCCTATATTCACACTCCTGTCCATTCCCGATACACCCCATGATGGCTGTGTCATTGGAAAATATCTGCAGATGTTGAACTTAAGTGTACAGATTGAGCAGGAACTGTGCTAATACAGTCTGCTGAGTAGCTCCAGTGCTGCACATAAACTGGGCTTGACCAGTGAAGTAGTCCATTATCCAATTATCAGATAATAGCTGCTGAGTGAAATTCTTCTTTAAGTGATCACAGATATCATATAGGACACACTGATGTGCTTCTGATTCTAGGCGATGGAGTTTATCAGAGAGGAATGGACTTCCTGTTGGAGAGGCTTAATCAGGGTGATTGGGTTCATGTGTTTCCAGAAGGTGAGATGACTCACACGAACATATTAGAAGTTCATGTGAACTGCAGAGCAGGGACATGCTCACCATTCAACAGTTGACCATGTACCTTCTTTTCAGGGAAAGTGAACATGGGAGATGAGTTTATCAGGTTAAAATGGGGTAAGGATTATCTGTGGGCTTTCTTGACCCAATTCATATTCAAGTGTTTAATGCTTAAAAATAAATTTGTACTGTATTCGCCTCACAGGAGTTGGCCGTTTGATTGCAGAATGCTCCCTTCACCCAATAATTTTACCCCTGTGGCATGTGGGTAAGTATTTCTACCATTTTTGACTTATGATTTGTTGTTTCTTTATGTAATCAACGTATGAGGTAGTTTACCACACCAGCAAGTTTCATAAAACTACAGCTGAAGTGTATGCAGAAACATTAGACATGTGAACCACAACTGCACAGTTCTCAGATTTCTTTCAAAGTTCCAATTTCAATCGATCAGATTATGAATTATGAACTTGCTGACTGGCTATGTACCTACCTTTCTTTCTCAGGCAAACTTGCTACCCAAAATGGTATTACTGATGCATTACAACTCATTCTAATCTCTCCCCCCCTCAGGTTTCAATGATATCCTTCCAAATAACACACCTTACATCCCCCGGACAGGAAAGGTGCCCATACACCTTTGCAGGCCTATTAAAAAGTTCCTTTGTACTGACCAGTTGATGATTTCTCTGTCAGTCCAAGGCTTCCCCCTTTGAATGTAAATTGTCTTTTTCACAGAGAGTAACTGTCTTGGTTGGAAAACCCTTTACTGTCAAGCAGTTGGTTGAGTCGTCGAGAGCCGAAAACAAAAGCTCGGTGAGGTGCTATTACCCTTCAGCCCAGATCAACTGTAAAGATGGCAGTGCTTCAGTGGAGCCAACACTGTCGAGGTTTTAACCACGCTTCTGTTCTTACCGTTAGATGGAAATAAGGAAAGCAGTGACGGACTTCATTCAGACAGAGTTTCGCAGTTTGAAATCCCAGGCAGAAGCTCTTCATCAGAAGATGCAGACCAGTCTCTGATCTGTCAGGGACCCCTTGTTTCAGGGTATATGCTGAATGTGGAGAGGAAGACACCCTAATAACACATAACTGCCTCAACAGAACTATGCCGGTCCATGTACTTGTGCAGTATGGCTCCGCCCATCCAAAAGGAAACAGTAGATTAACTCCTGCTGTGGATTTACTGGATTTTGTGAGTGCATGAGTTCTGTATGTGTTTCAGTCCATCCTGGTAAGTGCTTCGTCAATCCAGGACGTTTAGACCTGTATTGCAAAGATTCTGGAGAAAAATCATTGTTTCCTTGATATATTGTGGGAGCAATCTTTGAGATTTTGTAGTGGCCTGAAAAATATTTTGGAGAAAGTGAGTAAACCATTTTATATTGGTTTTAAATGTTTTAGCACTAATTTGCACGTTTTCAATTATTGTAAGAAGATACATTTCAGACTGTGTCTCCAGTTTGTGTGCAGAAAGGTTAAACTTACTGCATTTGTTTTTCTAACTTGAATCCATTAAAATGCCTGAAATTTTTTGGCTAAGTCTAAATCAGAAGTAAATAGATTTAAAGCAGTTACTTTTGAACATCTGAAAATGTAGTGTTTATTCAATAAAAACGTTGAATGTTTTTTCCACAAAATAACAGAGAAATATCACCTATTTAATGTGAATATTATATTTTCTTAAAATATTTTATTAATGCAAATCCTTGCTGTTTGATTTTCTCATATTTCGCTAGCCGAATGTGACTTTTCCTTTGTTTCGACACACCACTGCCTCCTCTGTGGTTCCCTGTCACGTCCTGTCTTGGATACTCGTCTGCTATAAGTGTAATTTTAGATGCCTTATTCATTAGTTCCTTTAGTACAGAAGTGTTTCAGAGTCAAACGCAAAAAACGGTTTAACCGCTGAACACCAATCAGATTGCCTAAGCTTTGAAATGCTTTGAATTTGTTTTACTTGCAATATCGAGGAAAGCTTCTAGCCTGTTACTATTTGCGTTCTGCCAATGTTGTAAAACATTTTTAGAAAAATAATTGTAAGAAAATAACAAATTAGTACACATTATTTATTGGTAGGTAAATTGAAATAAATGATACACAAAAAAGCCCAAGTTTATTTAAAAAAAGGAAGTGCCTCGTGAGCTTGAACGATCACGTGGTCTGTTGCCGTGGAGAAGGTTCTTCTCGCGCACGTCACTGAGCTACTGAGCTGAAGATGGCCGCAGTGAGGATGGCTGCTGTCCAGTGCGCTATGATTGGAGCCGTGTTGCTCAGTATTTTCAGTGGTGGAAAATGCAACGAGCAAGTACCCCTGATGATGTGGTCCAGTAATGGGTAATTATTTCCCGTATAACTGTTTCTCATATTCATTCGACGTTCGGATATTTTGTCAAGTTCAGCTAGCTAGCCAGTTAGATTCGTTAGCTAGCTATCCTGCATCTTACCTTGCGATGCTGTCCGCTCTCTGGCCAAATAGACGAATACGGTTATATCTACACGCTATTTGTCATCTTCTGTCAGCCGGCGGATGGCTGTCTTCACCTTCAGGCAGTTACGTGAATGTTGTCTCCAGATTTCCGATGCCAACCCAGAGCTCCCCGGTCGCTGGTCAAACAGTGTCCGCTGGCCAGCTGGAGTCTTACCTGAGCACGGCGCTGAGCTCAGCGCCGCATAATGTCTTACTCTTCCTCCAGGACAAGGTTAGCGGGACACATTCAACTTCTCACACGCACGAGTGAAAAAATAAAATGTTTGTGTTCTACAACTGAATCGCCATCGTAGAATCAGTTGAAACGATCACGCGAGTGTGACTCGATGTCCTTAACATACTGCATACGCTGTAAACGAACAGTAACATTGCTGCAAAGGTAAGAGTTCTTAGATGAATGCAATTAAATAATCGGATTAATCTCTCTTACTTAGATGAGTGTTGACGACTTCACCATGTATGGTGGTGTGTTTGGAAACAAACAGGACAGTGCCTTCCCCAACCTGGAGGTGAGTGAGACCATAGTAATACTCTCCTGTGTTGATGGGGTGTGTCATGTCTTGTTGGTCTCTCTACACTGGCTTCCTGTAGAGTCTTGTTTTAACTTGCAGAACACTGTCTAGACAGGTTCCTTTGTATGTGACTGATTTAGTATCTGTATGTAACAGCGCGATGCCTAAGATCCAGTGACCTAAACTTACTGTCTGTCCCAAGTTCTCGTTTAAAGTGTGACTGTGGGACACACTGCCTCTTCCTATAAGATTGTGAGATTCTGTTGACTCATTTAAAAAGAAACTCGCCTTTTCAAGCAGGTGTTTGGGCAGCAGGTGTAGGGTGTCTTGTCATTGTAAAGTGTTTTATCTATTTGTTATGTTATGCTTTGTGTTGGATATTGTTTTATTGTGTTTTAGCATTGTAAAGCACTCTGTGGCATATGTCTGTGAAACGTCCACTATAAATACATTTCACTTTTACTTACTGGTTGAAATTAGTTTTTAGTGCATTTATATAGTGTGTTGTTTTAATTATCTGTTGATTCATCATGTGAGTTTTAGTACCTTGATCATGCTTCAACTTTTCCATGTATGTAGTGAAGGCAGAGGGCTGTGTGACAGAGCTGCCTAGTGGTCAGTGTGCTGTGAAGGCCATGGGTGTGACCATAGATGAAGGGGGCACTGCCTGAAAGAGACATCAGTGTGATGGAGACTGCCACTCCCAGAAACAGGGGATAGTCAGAAGGGTGAAATGTGTGTTCAGGCACTTTTCTCTAGTGGTCAGTGAATAGGTTTATCTGGAAGACACGGGTTCAAAGCCACTGTTTCTCCCTTCACAGTAGTGTACATGCCTGCGTTGCTGTTCTCAAAGGCAGACATATGCTCCTGTTTCTATTCAGAAGGCCCCATGTTTACATTTATTACATACAAAAACCTACTGATCTCCAACTGAGCAATCCAGTCAGCGCTCTCTCTCTCTCTCAGTAGTTCTTGATTATACTGTTATAGTACTTCTCAGACTGTCATTCGTTCCCTGCCACAACACTAGGTGGCACTGCAGTCTTCGTCCTCCCTGCTGCTGCCGTCAGTGTCCTCCTTGGCCAGCGTGGCCCTCCCCTCACTTCTCCAGGAGCAGCTAGACACAGCGCCACTCTACATGGATCCGGAAACCCTCGCCCAGCTGCGGCTCAACGCCTCCCTTCCCGCCCTGCTCATCTTCCGCCTACCCTATAGCTCCGGGTGAGTGCCCACCTGCTGTCCATGTCCCCGCCCCCCAATTCACATGTCCCCGCCCCTGTCTACATTTCCCCGCCCCATTGGTGTCAGCATGTGTCACGTAGCCTTAAATCCAGCACATCATGTAGCAGGGATCTGGCTCAGTTTGCAGAACTGGCTATGATCCAGAACAGTTTCATGCCAGATGAAAACTCTTCTGATATAGGTTAAATCTTATCATTTAATTCAATTGAGGTGATTCAGTTTAATTAAACTGAGGCTAAACTATGTATCTACACTGCATTTCCTCTGGACCACCCTTCTCTCCCAGGGCTGATATGATGTCTACTAAGGAGGTGCTCAGTGGAAACGGTGAGTGATGCAGTGTTCATTTGGTGCAGAAATCTAACAAATATTTTTTTTTTATTTTGCTTATCAGTCAGACTAGAAATTAAAATTGTATTGACGATATTTAAATATGTGTGTTTCAGATGAGGTGATTGGTCAGGTGATGAGCATCATGAATGGCCAGTCTGTGCCGTACACGGCCATGTACACTGCCCTCCGACCCTCACGGGTAAGTCCTCATTCTTGAAACACCTTTCCACAACATCCAGCATTGTTTTTTTTGCAGAACTCAGTAGACTGCAGTGCTCATGAAGTGTTTGTGGGGTGTGTGTGTGTGTGTGTATACATATATACACACACTATATTGCCAAAAGTATTTGCTCACCTTCCTTGACTCACATATGAGTTTAAGTGACATCCCATTCCTAATCCATAGGGTTCAATATGATGTTGGTCCACCCTTTGCAGCTAGAACAGCTTCAACTCTAACAAGGTTTAGGAGTATGTTTATGGAGTTTATTTTTGACCATTGTTCCAGAAGCACATTAGTGAGGTCACATACTGATGTTGGACGAGAAGGCCTGGCTCTCAGTCTCCACTCTAATTCATCCCAAAGGTGTTCTATCAGGTTGAGGTCAGGACTCTGAGCAGGCCAGTCAAGTTCATCCACACCAGACTCTGCCATCCATGTCTTTATGGACCTTGCTTGTGCACCGGTCATGTTGGAAGAGGAAGGGGCCAGCTCCAAACTTTTCCCACAAAGATGTGAGCATGGACTTGTCCAAAATGTCTTGGTGTGCTGAAGCATTCAGAGTTCCTTTCACTGGAACTAAGGGGCCAGGCCAACCCCAGCTCCTGAAAAACAGCGCCACACCATAATCCCCCCTCCACCAAATTTTTCCCTTGGCACAATGCAGTCAGACAAGTCCTGGCAACCGCCAAACCCAGACTCGTCCATCAGATTTCCAGATGGGGAAGCGCGATTCGTCACCCCAGAGACCGCGCCTCCACTGCCCTAGAGTCCAGTGGCGGCGTACTTTACACCACTGCATCCGACGCTTTGCATTGCACTTGGCTTGGATGCAGCTGCTCGACCTTGGAAACCCATTCCATGAAGCTCTCTGTTCACTGTTCTTGAGCTAATCTGAAAGCCACATGAAGTTTGGATGTCTGTAGTGATTGACTCTGCAGAAAGTTGGCGACCTCTTCAGAATCCGCTTCGTCAGTTTACATTGCCTACCACTTCGTGGCTGAGTTGCTGTCGTTCCCAAATTCTTCACAATTTTCTTATACAGCTGACTGTTGAATATTTAGGAGCGAGGAAATTTCACAACTGGATTTGTTGCACAGGTGGCATCCTATCTCAGCTCCACGCTGGAATTCACTGAGGTCCTGAGCGTGCCCCATTCTTTGAAGGGACATTACCTCACATTGGCCTAAACTGGCCTTTGTCATCCATTTATGGCTTGCAGGCCAGGCAGGATTAGACTAGTGTGTGAGAGATAAAGAGACGTTCTTTACTGTTGGTCAGTGATGTAATGAGGTTACCTGTTTGTTTAGTTATGTTTTGGTTATGTTTGTTTAGGTGATGGAGGAGCAGCCCGTGGCCATGCGCTCCGCAGGGGGGCGGTCCCTCCTGCAGGCCAGGCAGAAGGGCCCCGCTAACCCGTACCCACCTGTGGAGTTCAAGGAGCGTGGCTTCCACTGCATCCTGCTGTGGGCGGAGAACCTCACCGTCAGCCACTACCACTCGGGGAAGTGGCAGAGACATGACCTGGGCCCCAAGACCTTTGGCGAAGGAGTCTCCCCCAACCTAGAGGGCTCCTTCTGTAATAAGACTCACTCCAGGTCTGCCATTAGGCCTAATCTGTACTGGGGGGGGGTTGCTTGACTCTCAACTCCTGTCTAAACGTGTATGTTTCTGCAGGCTGGTCCTCAATTATGAGAACGTCTTGATGTACCGCAGTTTTAAACTCATGTAAGTATTGATTTAGATTTTAAAGTCATATGAAAATCGCTCTTTCTGCCATTTCTGTAGATGATCCATAAAGGTCTCTAAAGGAAAATGATATCCCCAGTGTCCATGTCATGGAAAATGATGATTGGCCAGAGAAGTGGCCAATCCTCAGGGCCCCTAACCTGTGAGATGTTCTGGCACTTGCAAACTGTGCTAGCATTTGACCCGGGCATGCACTAGCTGTTCTAAGTCTAGCTGTTCTGTCCCTACAGCTTCGAGATGAGCCAGAAGTACTATAAGGTGTCGGCCCGTCGCTGGTTCACCCTGGATCGGGTACAGCTGGACTACGATGGCAAAAAGACCTATTTCAACGGCAGCAGGAGCATCTACGCCCCCGCCGAGTACTCGTACCACTGCGATTCCGTCACCAGCTTCCTTTACCCGCAACTGGTCCCCTTCTCCTCCAAGGACAACGACTGGAAGCTCTCCTTCGATGACTTCCAGGTATTGTAACAAGGCGGGACAGTCGAGCAAGCAGTAAAAGAAAGGAGACCAGACTTCAGAGGTGCACTGGGTCAAAATCCGGCTGTTTTCAGCAGAAGTCGACTTTGCGCATAATGAAATGCAGCTGGAACAGTGCCACAGTGTCAATTAGCACATGCATTGATGACTCCCTTGTGTTGCAAATGAGGCATTGCTAAAGTCTGGGTGGTATTTCATAAAGTATGAGTTTTCACTTAGTCATGTAAGATGATCCCCTCAGATTTCCCCCAAATCTGAAACATGGACTTTGTTGATGAAGTGATATTTTTACCTATTACATTTATCCAGATAACCCTTAATAAGAGCCTGCTGGTTTGATTATAATACAAATTAAATAGGGTTTAACCTAATCTCTGATATTTATTTTACAGATTGTTTTAATCTGCATCCTGCAAACTGACCCATGAAGTTCTTATCATGGAAGAGAGCTTGAGGGCTCTTTACCCCCCTGGCAGTGTTGTGAGGAACTCCTGCCAGGCTCCTGTTGTGCTTCCTGTCTCTGACCTTTCCCCTTCCTGCGCCCACAGATTCAGGGCTTCAACGTGACTGGGAAGGAGTTCTCGTACGCCAGCGACTGCGCCGGCTTCTTCACGCCAGGCATCTGGATGGGCCTGGTCACCTCCCTCCTCCTGGTGCTGGTGCTGACCTACGGCCTGCACATGGTCATGCAGCTGCACACCATGGACCGCTTCGACGACCCCAAGGGCCCCGCCATCTCCGTGCCCCAGACAGAGTGAGGGCGAGGCGGGGCGAGGCGAGCCCTGTCTCTGCTTGGACACTCCCCCCCCGCATCCCCCAGTGCTTATTTCCCAGGTTCTGCTCAGCCTGGGGGACTTTCACACCTCTGGTGACCGTGTGGTTTTGATGGTCTGTGTCCGCGTGGTTCTTTATTTCACTGCGCTAGGAGCCTCCCTGTCCCACTGTCAGTCTGTGCATTTCTGGTTTGTGTGCTACTTTAAGTTTTCTTAATCTTTATTTTGATTCAGTGTTACTGGAGTGTTGAGTTGACTCACTGTGTTTACATTCTCTCTCAAGGCAGGGTCTTATTTTTAATTCCAAGTGGACGCAAATATCATTTGATATCATTCCACCTTATTTTGTCATCCTATCTGTATTTTCTTATAAAAAAATCAAATTTGGCAGCAGACGTTTCATCCATCCAACCGAATACTGGCGTACTGTGTTTTATAATCTGTCAGTTAAAAAAAACCCATAAACAATAGCCAAGAAAAAAATGGGGGTACTCCGTAGCTGTAGCTAGTCCAAGCACCACCACTAGGGGTCAGCAGGCGTCATTGAAAATTATGAGATGAACCTCTACATGTAATAAGTTGTTAGCAGCCAAGGTGATACAAACATAAAATGGAATAGGAAAAGGGATACCAAGTGCAATACGTTTCACACGAGCAAAGGGGTTTATTAAATATACATGATATTGGCTGCATTGCCTAAACTCAGTGTCTGATGATCAGACAAGAAATTTGAAATCTTTTAATTTTTTTGAGCTGTTTGAAACAAGTATAAAATGAAGTCGGTGTATTTAAAAGTGGAACCTGTGGTTTTGAAAAATTGTATATATGATTAGCTTAATATTGCTGTTTAGTGGCTAGATGAAGTCTTATTTATTTGTGGCTGTGAGCATTTGCTGTGTGATCCTGAAATTTCCTTTAGTCAGTGTGAAGTTGTGTGCAGATGTTTGTCTCCAGTGTCCGTTATCCATAGAGCAGAAGCAGATTGAGTTTATCGGTAAGGGTTCTGGCATTTAAGTACTGCGGCCTTCTAGCAGATCCTGCGACCTCCATATCATATGCGCCGAATATTCATGACGGTGATTTGAAGATCTGGAAAACTGCAGATCTGTGTTGAAATCTGCTTTATGTAAATGCACCGTATCTCTTACGTGTTGCACTGTATCATCTCATAGCTGAAGGGAAAAAAATTAGATATTATAATAATAAATGTGATGTTTGGTTGACTGAAATTAAGATAATATAATAAATGTGATGTTTGGTTGACTGAAATTAAGATATAATAAATGTCATGTTTGTTTGACTGACTGAAATTCTGTTACTGGATGTTTGTTGTTGACATTTGACAGTGTAAGATGAAATATAAACATTTTCAAATTATAAAGAAAGGAGAATATCCAATATTGTATATGATTGCACAGCACTTATGAGCAACCAATTGACCATGAACAACCTTGGATAAAATGATACTTATTGTATGACTTATTTCAGTGGTAAATAAATACATGGAAAAATACAAATCAAATGCTATATCCTTTGAAGAAGTTTTAACATCAATGTATTTCATATAACGTCTGAATTAAATGTAGTCAAATTTAGTCAGTCACATTTAATTCAGAAGTTATACTTAAAACATTGATGTTAAAACTTATTCCAATAAATATTAGGTCTTTTGTAAGTCAGAGCTAGCTGACAGGAATAAATCTAAAATACTTTCTCCATTTCCGTTGTATTCTTTTAGCAGGTCGTCATGACAAGGATCAGGTGCTGCTGTTCTATTGTAATCTGGCTTGTCTTGCTTTGATTCAGACTGGAGAGACTCACTGTATACTTATTTTATAGAATAAGTCATTATAATTGTAGAATGACATGCAACTGGTTTCTACATATGTGTAAATCTGATTTTGAATGTTAGGAGCTAACGCTACCAGTGAAGACGAAGTGGTTGTTAATGGTCAGTTGTGGTCCATGGCTGTGAGAGACTGGTTGATCGGGAGGAGCTGAGGGTTGGTTCTCTGGCTGTGTGTCCACACTTAAACTCCTCCACCTCCTCCACCTCTGCTTCAAGCTGCCCCGGCGCTGGAGCAGGTCCTTCTGCTTCCTCGGTCTCTGGCACTCACTCTGTCTCCAGCCAACCGGCCATGCTCTTTTGACCTTGCCTGTGTCACGTGACAGTCTGTGCTACAGCAAACAAAGGTGCTTTGTGTCCACACGACGTGGATGAGTGAAGGGACTTCATCTCTCTCCTGACGTTACGGCACCTTGAGGAATTCTGAGAGTGTGTTCTGGAATTCCGGGGTGTCCTTCCAAACCTTTTGTAGTAAAGCTTTCTCGGGTAACAGGATTCGTCCATGTGCTGGGAGGATGCAGCCTGCGTGATATGTGATGCAGCGCTACGTCCGGGAAACCTCAGGAGCGTGGCTGAACCGAGGCTCAGAGTATTCCTCTCTCTTTAGCTGAACAATTCTCATTTAGTCACAGACCTATGACTGCTGGAACTCCAGATACACAAGAAATACGACTGTGAATATGAAAACTGCTGTATCCCTACAGGGTAGGGTACAAGGTGATGGTCCTGAGACCATTATGTCGAGATTTAAATCCAATCTCAAATATCATGTTTGGATTGCAAAATATTTCAAATTTGTTTACATATTTGGCTGCTATGAGAGTTAAATGTACCTGGCTGTGGGGGAGAGATAGGGAGTAAAATGTAGGTATTTCATCAAGGTGCTGTGTGTGTGTGTGTGTGTGAGTGACACGTATCCTATGGGGCTGGTCTATTACTGGATGCGGTGCATGTGGGTGGTGTGCACATAGAGGAAAAGGCGATTGTAGAGAGGAACAGAATCATGCCTAAATGTTCAGCTCAGGAAATGCAAGTAGTCCCAGCGCCTGCCAGTGGTTGGTGGTCTTCTTTGCTGCAACAAATAGCAATCACAGTAAATAAAAAAATAATAGTCAAATTAAGCAGAGTCTCAGTAGCATGGCACTACATCACACAACAGATTACAGTCAAAGCTGCAATGAGCCGGCAGGATCAGTCAAAGTTATACCAAGCAGTTCTCTGCTCTGCTAGAGGCGCCGGTGCTCAGGTGGACAAAATGCCGGTCTCACGCTGACTCTCTGATGAAATGAGTCCCCAGGAGGAAGAAGCAGGAGAGAGTTGTGTGCAGGACCATGCGCACAGACAAACCTATATTCACCCCATTGAGGTGGCTGGGTGGCTGGCTGGCTGACTTTGTCTTTTTTCTCAAACACATATCTGTTTATCAATACATACATTTATTTTTAGATCTGCACACATTGCATGCTCAAATGTACTGGACGAGAGTCCTAATTATTGAGATCAGGTGTTTAAGCATCACCCACAACTAACAGGTATATAAAATCAGTCACACAGCCATGTAAACTCTATACACAAATGCTGACAGTAACACTGGGGTGTGCTGAAGAGTTGCAGGGACTTGGCTGCCATCTCTGCCACAACTCTGTGCTGTGCTATTATTAGTAACATTTATACAGTGCCCTTCCAGGACCGAGAAATCAGCATTTATGAGAAGCAGTGGCCACTTTGCACACAGTGTACTCTATCAATATATATATATATATATATATATATATATATATATATATATATATATTCACATTCATACAGGAAACCAGAGACCCAAGGAAGCTCGGGATCAGGACTTTGGACTCGAGAACAAACCCCTAGCACTGAGACTCACGTGCTAACCGCGATGCGGCTACATCTGCCCCACTTTAAGCTGTTACTTGTTAGCATTATTTGTGCGAAATGTAAGTGTCTAGGAGCGACAGTTGAGCCACAGCCTGTCCTGCTACAGGTGGAACATAAACACATGGGTTAACGTGAGTTTGGTAGGATGGTACACCTGAACCATAAACATTTATCTATGCACACAGTCAACTAACCGCCACTTCAACCCCGGTATGTGTTCATCACACATCAGTCTCTCTGCACCTACCTGGGTCCAAAACCCTCCGACCGGCAGGTTTGATATGCAGCCACAGGCCCTGAGTTGTGTGTGTACTGTGCACACTGCGTGTGTGCTACATGGAGGTTTATGCCTTCAGTCACCTCACTCACCACTACCCCTCCTCCCCACCACACCCAACAGGTCTGCTGGTTTGGAGTTAAGCTGTAGGTTCATGGGGCATGTTGGCCAATGGGCAGTGCTGACATAGTTTGGCCAACTTTCATCAAAGTTTAAAACAACATAATTTATACTTGTATAGTTCATCCAAAAGAATTTTCAAGGTTAAAAATTAGTATTATACAAACCAACTTTAAAAAAAATCTAAACCATTAAATTCTGTTTTTAAGACTATTCTTTATTCTATTTCCTTTGTTCTACTGGCATTTTAGACTGGAAATCGCAAAACAAATGTAAAATTCTTTTGACTCTTGAAAGGCTTACATATCTTAGATTTGAGCAGCATAACTGAACAGCAACTAATGGGCGGTGTAACTCTGATTCTCACATACGTGTGACAAAGGTCAGCAAAGGTCAGCAGAGCTACTTTATTATTACTGCACATCAAACAGATGAGGAGGCAGAAGCATTCTGATCTGATGAAACCATCCTCTCAAATGTGTAAAGCTGGTTTTAAGTATGAACCAAGGCAGTTACTTTTAGTCAATGACAAAAGAAGCCAAAACAAACACCTTCACATTCAAGGTCCACTTCGAAACATAGCAAATCAGAAAACCTCCACTTAAATACATGACAGTTTGGTACTTGATTATTTGGTACATTATATCTTAAGGTGTAAGGTCTTGTTTTTTGCTAGTGGCTACAGGATCTATTCTGCCCTTTGAGTGTCTGACAGTGATCTTTGAACTTTATACCCAAATTGTTCACTCAGTTTTCAGTGCACCGTTTCATTCTTGCACATTGAATAGGCGTATCATATCTTCAGCCCTCATTTAAAGTAGTACTCAATGCTCTGATGCTAATGTTTGCATTTGCTCAAAGAACTAAATGTTCTTCACAAAGATAATCTTGTTCAATAAAGATAAGATGGGAACATATTCATGGTGTTTCTCTTGAATGTTTTCATGGCAAAAAACAATTATACTTGTGGCAATAATTAAAGAACTAGTCAAATGCTTTACAAAATAAACATTCTCGACTGATTTTCACTGACTATTTGATAAAACTTAAAACAAATCATTTTTATTGTCAAGTAAAAATTAATGATCAAATTCCGTAGATTAAGTGCAGATATGTGTTTTACCCTCTCTAATTTTAGTGTTCAAGGTTTAATGATTAAAAAAGCCTATTATGTTTAGATTACTCCTCGAAATTATTACAATTCCATGTAATGAAACTGGCTTCCTGCAAGTATGTTATTCACAAGAGAGGCACCGTGGGAGTATGGCGAATTGTGGTACGCATTAACGACGTTAGAAATGTTGATGATAGTGCCCTCTAGCTGTGATGTAGTGGAACACAATGCTACAAAGAAACATGGTTTCTGATTTTCAGACCCAGCTACGCAGTGCCCAGTTTAAGTGAATTTAATCCAGCAAATTTAAAATACCTTTAGAGTGTACCTGCTCCCATATACTGAAGTTATGTTTCCAATACGTAGTTTCCTGTTTTATTCTGTTTACGATGGATTGACAATAAATATTTATACTCAAACATCAGCTTTTTCCAGTTAACTATTTGTTTTTTAATCTGGGGGCGTCACCCAAACACGTGTTTTTCATTATTATAACATTCATTATTAACCTGCAGAAATATTCATTTAAATCATCTAATCTCAGGATCAGATCTCATTATACAGTGGTTTACACCATGTTTCCACATATTTAAATGAATATTTGAATGGAAAAACGGGATAACTGAGCAAGGCAGCTAGTGGAGTCCAGTATTCATAAGTGTATTTGCATAATGCTAATAGTTTTTCTTGTGTTTTTTGGCAATACTGTACCAACGGCATTTTTCTCCAAAATGTTTTCCCGTCTAGGCCGTCTAACACAATTCTCTTATGCACTGTGCCACAGAAAATACCCCAGGCTGATATGCAAATGTCAGGCTACAGTTATTACTGCAAAGTGATGGCGTATCACGCGCACGCGCGCAAACACAAGCACGTGCTCCTGCCGCTACACGTTATTTCCCGGTGCGGCGCGTGTAATGTGCTGCCGTTGGCTATAAAATAACAGTCCTGGCGCTTTCCGGGCTCTGTCTCTTTCTCCACAAAAGCTTCCAGCATTCCACATCTGTATCTCCTCTCACTCTTAACTCTTTGAGGCACTAACTACAACGTTCATTCCTTCTGTAACCAGCTAGACTGACGCTAACAAGCCTGCCGTTGGCATTATACAGTCTCCATTACAACAAGAATGTACCTTATATACACGGTTGGACATTAATAGAAAAGACACGAATTGGTATTGGACAGGAAGCCGCGGCTAGCTTGCTTTCTCGGTATGTGAACAGCATCTGGTTTGTCTTGTCATGTTTAATGGACCGTGGAAGTTCAAGTACACTTCCTGATTCAAAACCTTTGAACATGACGTGTCCTTGACCGGGACGGCTTCATCTTCCAAATTTATGTCACCTATGTCAAAAACCACCTGTTTTTGTCGTCTTCCGTTCTAGAACTGCATTTGGGTTCCGTCCAGCTCACAGGATACCGACTCTGTTCCAGTTCCGCTCTCACATCTGCAACCCCTGACTACCCGGTTCAGTTTCGCGGGGGAGGGGGGAGGGGCGGCAGGTGTTATTTTGTTACACAACCCTAGGCCCTTGTACCTTATTCCGTGGTCTGTCAATGTATAAGAAAAATGACCACACAGGCCAGAATAGATTTCATCATTCACATGCTGAAATGTTTGATCTAGGAAAAAGATGCATGTGTCTTTACTAAAAATACATAACTGTTTCATGAGATCACAAGCAAGATAGATCAATAGATTATTTATTTATGTGTGTGTGTGTGTGTGGGGGGGGGGTGTAATCCTGTCAGGTAAGTATGCTGAATGTTTATCATCTTTGTCTAACTTGTTTTGTTGATTGGTTTCCTTTGTTTTCAACCGTTTGTTTTGTCCACGAGACCAGAGATGGTTTTATTATTTTTCTGGTGATTATCCCCTTATATTACTAAACAGGATAGTAAATAAAGTGTGGCGATTGTATTGTGTGTTAGATGTTCTTGATCTGTTTGGTTTATGGAAAAGCTAAATATCTAAATTATATATATATATATATATATATATATATATATATATACTATATATATATACATACACTGCTCAAAAAAATAAAGGGAACACTTAAACAACACAATGTAACTCCAAGTCAACCACACTTCTGTGAGACCAACCTGTTCAGCTAGGAAGCAAAATTGATTGTGAATCAATTTCACCTGCTGTTGTGCAAATGGAACAGACAACAGGTAGAAATGAGAGGCAATTAGCAATACAACCCCTATAAAGGAGTGGTTCTGCAGGTGGTGACCACAGACCCTTTTCTCTGTTCTCATCCTTTCTGGCTGATGTTTTGGTCAATTTTTTCATTTTGTCAGTTCTCTCACCATAGAGGTAGCATGAGGCGGTCTACAACCCACAGAAGTTGCTCAGGTAGTGCAGCTCATCCAGGATGGCACATCAGTGCGAGCTGGAGGAGTGAACAGGAGGAGCAGTGCCAGAGCCCTGCAAAATGACCTCCAGCAGGCCACTAATATCCATGTTTCTGCTCAAACCGTCAGAAACAGACTCCATGAGGGTGGTATGAGGGCCCGATGTCCACAAGTGGGGCTTGTGCTTACAGCCCAACGCCGTGCAGGACGATTGGCATTTGCCAAAAAACACCAAGATTGGCAGATTCGCCTTTGGTGCCCTGTGCTCTTCACGGATGAGAGCAGGTTCACACTGAGCACGTGACAGAGTCTGGAGACGCTGTGGAAAATGTTCTGCTGCCTGCAACATCCTCCAGCATGATCGGTTTGGCAGTGGGTCAGTAATGGTGTGGGGAGGCATTTCTTTGGAGGGCTGCACAGACCTCCATGTGCTAGCCAGAGGTACCCTGACTGCCATTAGGTACCAGGATGAGATCCTCAGACCCATTGTGAGACTATATACTGGTGCAGTGGGCCCTGGTTTCCTTCTGATGCATGACAATGCTAGGCCTCATGTGGCTGAAGTATGTCAGCAGTTCCTGCATAATGAAGGCATTGATGCTATGGACTGGCCTGCCTGTTCCCCAGACCTGAATCCAATCGAGCAAATCTGGGACATTGTCTTGTTCCATCTACCAACGCCACGTTGCACCACAGTCTGTCCAGGAGTTAACTGATGCTTTAAACCAGGTCTCGGAGGAGATTCCTCAGGAGAACATCCTCCTCCTCATCAGGAGCATACCCAGGTGTTGTAGGGAGGTCATACAAGCATGTGGAGGCCACACACACTACTGAGCTTCATTTTAACTTGTCTTGAGCAATTTCCACTGAAGTTGGATCAGCCTGTCATTTGATTTTCCACTTTGATTTTAAGTATGACTCCAAATCCAGACCTCCATGGGATAATAATATTGATTTACATCGATAATTTTTGTTATTTTGTTCTCAACGCATTCTACTATGTAATAAATGAAGATTTTCAACTGGAATTTCTTATTCATTGAGATCTAGGATGTCATTTTAGTGATCCCTTGATTTTTTGAGCATTGTATATATATGTAGAAAAAAATCTTTGGCTAACTTCAGAGAGGTTCCCCACTTTTTAATTTTTGGTAACGTGTTTAAACGCCTGCTGATAACCCCTCCCACAATTTCCACTGCTACTGGCTACGTAAATATAGTAACGTGGATTTTCGAAGTCCGTATGACGGAACAGAAAACTTCACGGATTAGGTTTCATCAGATTGTGGCTACGTCTGTAGATCACGATAAGCAATTGTAAGTGGATTGATAGATAAAACTGTTTAAAAAGAACATTTATAAACAAATGGACTAGTGTTGTAGTCGATCCCGCGAAAACGTCATGAGATCCAGAAAGAAAACTCGTGCGGATTTAAAAAATCTAATTTTGAAACTTTTGCTTCTGTATTCTTTAGCGTACTGTAGTATTTAATACAAGAAACAACAGCACAGAAAGACGTTAGGATGAGTTATGAAATTCGGGGGATTCTAAAATGATGCCCAGCAAAAGCGTTGAATGGCTACAAATCATACTGGACTCCGGTGGTGGCGGTTCGTTGTTGTTGTTGGACTGTCGCTCACATCAGCTGTATGAATCGTCCCATATTGAGACGGCAATCAATTTGGTCATCCCTGGCATATTGCTCCGAAGATTCAAGAAGGGAAATTTACCTATCCGATCCATTATTCCAAATAACGAGGACAAGGAAAAGTTTATTAGTCGGTGCAAAACGGATACTGTTATTCTATACGACGAGTCCACCGTGGATTTGAGGCAAAGCGAATCAAAGGGTTCAGTCCTTGCATTAATTCTGCAAAAGCTATGGGATGACGGCTGCAAATCGTTTTTCCTCGAAGGTAACCTATTTACACCTCATTAATAGGTCTGTCCGAAAGTTTATTTGATCCATCCATTTATTTATTTCATTTATATCATTGCCGTTTTCTGATTGGTGTTCTTCTCCGCAGAAGTTTGTCAGTGACTGTCAAATGTAGTTCAGTGGTAGTGTCATCAAACTGCAACATCTAGACTTTGGATCTGTTGTCTTTTGTTGTATCGACTGTGGTTTGTTTGTTCAAAATGTTGGTATAATGTTAGAAATTTGTTCTATGGTGGTGCAAAACATGAGTGATCTTAATCTGCTGGTTGCTAGGTGGCTTCATCAAGTTCCAGATGGAGCACCCGGAGCACTGTGAGACGTTTCTGGACGGTTCCTCCGCCTCTTCCTCCTCTTCTTCCTCACCTCCATTGTCCGTGCTTGGACTCGGCGGCCTCCGTCTCAGCTTGGACGGAGAGTCCGATCATGACCTGTGCAGTTCTGTTGACTTTGAGGACACTCCACCCTCCAGCAGCCAGCTTTCTGTCCCCGTGCAGATCCTCCCCTACCTGTACCTGGGTTGTGCAAAGGACTCTGCCAACCTGGAGGTGCTTGGCCAGCGCGACATTGAGTACATCCTGAACGTCACCCCCAATCTTCCCAATGTGTTTGAGCGTGACGGTCACTTTAAGTACAAGCAGATCCCCATAGCAGATCACTGGAGTCAAAACCTGTCTCATTTTTTCCCAGAGGCTATATCTTTTATTGGTAAGCAGCATATCAATATCTGTTCAGGTGCTTTTCACATTGTGCTGGGAATGCAGCGTGTTTGTTGTTGTTATTGTTGTTTTAACGTTAGCTGTAAACGGCATTCTCCTCGGACTGCTGTTGTGTCACATTGCCGTGCCCTTTCTTACCACCAAGATGACAGCACTGCAGAAATTGCAGCTCGGCTCTAAACACTGCACTAAAACTGCCAGTTTGAAAATGGCAGTTTTTTTTTTCAGTTAATCACAGGAAATGTGCAGGCGGCCATTTAAGAGGGCTGTTGAAACCCAAATAAGTCTTTACTGCAAATAGCACCTGCCCCATGAGGCAAGTCACAAACCGTCATTCCTGTATGCGTGTGGCTGGCACCAGCATGCGGCAGCCAAAGGGACGTCGGTGTCTGTGGTTTCATGTGAAGTCTGTTTCCTTTGACCCGCAGAGGAAGGCCGATCCAGACAGTGTGGGGTCCTGGTGCACTGCCTGGCGGGCGTCAGCCGCTCAGTCACCGTCACCGTGGCTTACCTGATGCAGAAACTGCGGCTGTCTCTCGACGACGCGTACGACCTCGTCAAGCACAAGAAGTCCAACATCTCACCGAACTTCAGCTTCATGGGCCAGCTGCTGGACTTTGAGAAGACTCTCGGGGTGAGCGGTACGCCGCGGCGCCGGTCTGCATCTGGCTGCTCATCCTTCGGGGCCGCGTCCAGTGCCGCTGTTTTCCAGATGGACGGCCTGGATGGCTGAAGACGATGGCGGGATCCTTTCTGGAACAGCTGAATTCTTTTTCGCTTTTGCATAGTACAGGCAGGGCCCAAGGCACTAGGCCAAGCCATCAATCACACTCAGCCTTAAACATTTAGAACTGGAAGAGCCTTATTTCCAGGGCTGCCCCTGTTTTCCTGCTCATTTTGTATATTTCTTGTACTTTTTTAAAGCCAGGAATGGTATTGATACTGTAGTGAAAAGGGAGATGTATTTGCAGGCTTGGATCTCTGTTTTCTGCAGCCAGTTGATCATTATACCCTTGGTGGGCATTAACCACACATCATATTTTAGCTAGCTGTGATATTTCAGTATCATACATACTCTACCTCTAGTTGTGTATATCCTCATGGCAAACTAGTTTTGTTAATACATTGTAGCTAATTTAATGAAGGTCTCCACTATTACAAATAATGATTTTTTCGGAGGTTATAGAGCTTTATAAGGATGATCAGAGCACTAGTAACCATAGGTAATATTATTAATATATAAGGGATAATACTCTGAAGTGTCACAAGTTATAGGATGTGATTAAATGTGTGTAAATGAGCATGTGTGTAGTTATTTCTGCAGTTTCCAGTCCATGTGTTGGTATGTGGCGTTTAACACTATGCTCATGACTGCAGAAAGAGCTGCTTTCGGTCTCCGCAGTTATACTTCACATGCCGATTTTTTTCTAAACCAAAGAAATTACTAGTTATTAAAAAGCTGCTTTTTAATCACTAAGATGTCTTGAGTGTTACTCCATATAAAGATCCGAAAAGGGTTGGCATTCAGCATTAAACATGCAGTCGTGATAATACAGAGAAATGTTTTGCTAAATTTGCTAAACTGCATCTTCGGGAGAACTTGTGGAACTTTGTGGAAACCGACAATTTTGCATCCTGCAATAATTAAAATGAGAGGATCTCTGAAGCTCTGAAGCTGTACACTGCAACTGAAGAAGAATCCTGTTGAGATATTCAAATTTGAAGTGTATATATATAAATCTGAAGAAAAATCCAGGAGACATTGTAGTGAATGCACAAAGTTATCAGAGAAACAGGATGTTTCGCACAGAGCTCCTTCATCCGCTGTGAAAGCGAAGAGCTTCTGAATTAATCTAGGAGGAACCCGTCTATGAAAAGTAGATGTTTGGGTTAAAACATCTAGTTTTTCATGACAGAGCTTGTAGGAGGAGTAAATGAATGTTCGCTCACAACTGTTCTGTCTTTTCTGTTGTCACTCTCGTACAAGTCTACCCCGTGCGGGAGATGGGGCCCAGGTTCTGTGTCTCCTGCACACAGCGGCCTGCATGGCCTCCTGCTAACAAAAAGTAAAAGAGGATTAATAAGAACCAGTTAGCCACAGTTTGTTTTCTTCCTACATTCATTAATAGAGATCTGAGCGTGCTGTGTTAAGGGTTCCTTTAAATTAATTGTGAATATGCCCAATATGGAAATGTGCATCACTGGAGGGTAGAACTGTCTGAAAAGACTCTGCTTGATGATAAAAGGACAAATATGTTTGCACACTAAAGGCCAGGCTACCTCATATACGGTAGGCTACCTCAGCACTGAATGTGCTATTGTGGAGCTTGAGGTGAGCATGATAGTGTAATGTGATATGAAACTTGTGAAACGTGCTCTGTCAAAAGGAAGTGAATGTTTCTCTTTCTCATTCCACACATTCTACATATCCAGGTAAAAACATAACAATGTTTATTTCCATGACAATGTCACATGATATTTAAGAATGACAGCTTAATATGAAATGCTTTAATCAATAATAAATACATTGCCATATTGGTAAGTTTGAATTGATTCCCATCAGATGTTTTGCATTTTGCAAATTAAAATGAAAATGTACATTAATACTACATTTCTACAATAATAAAATTTAAATGAGATAAAATGCATGATTAAAATTCATTCTTAAAAAATGAAACTGCTAAATCCTGGTCACCCATGACAAAAGTATCATGGATTGTCACTGGTGTGTAGTCTGTGGCAACAGTGCAGAGGAAAACCTCAGTGGTAACGACGTCTCACAGCTTCTCCATAATCCTGAACATGTGGGTGGAAGGTTTTCCAACACATTCAGTCCACAACCTTCCACACTACGCACGTCTCCATGGAGTGCTGGAGACAGAGAATTCAGTTCTGAACTGTGCTTCAACCGGTGAAGAAGTCACGTGGGGGTGAGGACTTGCTTTGGCAGAAGGAGCGGATAATGAAGAGCAGATGAAATAATGCATTGTCCTCGTGTCACTATGAGTTATTGGTGAAGTTCTGTATTGCAATAGTTTTGTTTGAAATAGTACTTTACTGAAAACTACATTTCCTTAAGGGTGACATTCCTACCTCCATGGTAAAATTCTCATTCTAAGCATTTATTGGGCAAATTCTGGACAAATCACTCAGGGTTCACATTATTTGATGAATCAGTTTTCTTAAATCTCAATCCACTTCCCTTCTGAGTCACAGTTGCCCCCCGCTCCCCTGCAGCACATTACGTAATGTAACCGTCCCAGAATTACTATATAGTCAAAGTGCCAGAGTTCTTCGAACACACAGCAAGAAAGGAATAGCAAGACAAAACATTGTGTGTCAGGTGGTATGATTGGACCTGCACAATTCCTGATAAATGTGGATTCTGTATTACTGTTTTTTAAATTCTGGATAACTGGATTTCGATTTTGCATAAATGTATGTGGTTTTCATTTTGTCACAATAAGATGCATAAAACAACCAAATGTAAACCATGTAAAAAATGTCAAAGATACATCTAATAATCACATATGATTTTGGCTGAACTTCCCCTTTAAGTAGTCACACACAAATGCTTCATTCACTAAATGTTTTAACGCCTTCAAGAACTGAATGTTCTGTTGATAATCCACAGAACATTCAGTTCTCTAAATGATTCATGGACAAGTCATCACAAAGTAGTAGTAGGCTTAGTGTTTCTGATAGGTTTTTTCTGTAGTACAGAGTGCCCAGGGTCAGATCTGCAACCCTGCTTTCAGAGTCCTTATAAACACACACCCAGGGCTGTTATGCCTATCAGTCTGTGAATGTAGGCAAACAGACTAGTGGGTCATGAGTAAAGCAAAGACGCATTGAATTGTGAGGAGAGGGGAGGTGAAGAGAGGGGAGGGGAGGACAGGAGAGATGAGATGAGAAGAGAGGAAAGGAGAGGGGAGGAAAGGAGAGGGGAGGAACAAAGGAGAGGGAGGAGGGGAGGAGTGGGGAGGGGAGGGGAAGGGAGGCGCTACCATCTGCTGGAGCTGGAGACTCAGCTCACCAAGACCAACTCACTAACCAGAGCCACAAATGTTTTGTATGCAAGTTTTTTTCCTATGTCAAAAACTGGGTTAATGATAAAGATCAGAGATAAAGTCAAGGGTGAGAGAGTGACTGAGAGTGAAATCCTCTCTCAGGCGAAAGAAAAATTCTATGGGAATCAAGTAGATTAGTCACAAAGGGTTGTCAACAATACTACAGTATTATTGTGAATATAAATAATGACTTCTTGTTCCTAAGGGCACTTTTGAAACACACAGTGATGCTATTTGATATGGCTTGTAAGACAGTCAGTAGGAGGGGTCAGTAGTAGGGGTCACACACACAGCCTTCCAGAATCCTCAATGACTGCATGCCATTTGAATGACATCATGGGGACGGATGTGTTCACTTTTAGAGTCATTTCTGGGTCACACTTCTTTGCTTTCTTAACTGGCGTTGTTTGAATGCCTAAGCCAGTAGTTCTGGTATTGAGATGAGTGATGCATGGAGATGGAGATTTTCAAGAGCAGTGAAGCGGTGCTGGACTTTGTTCTGCACTGGGCTTTCTGCCAGACAGCATTGTACAGTGCCACAGCCCTTGATAACCTGCTGGACTTTATTTTGCCCAATCCACTGTTCAACACAATGTACAATGGCATATCATACCTTGATGCTAAATTGTTGCTTATAAATCATGGTACAGGTCCCAACACTCTGTGGCGATAGAGGCTGAATGGATTGGCTTTGCTGCCATCGTGTGACTACTTCATCAGCGGCAGTCATTGTGGGTCAGTCAGTGAAGTACATGCATGACCGGCAGTAATCAGGAGGCAGCAAGATCTGTCTTTCCTCTGAACACACGCAGGCCACACCACAAGGGCAGAGATAGCGGCATGGCTGCGGAGACAGACTCCCGTGTAACTGATAAGACCCTCCCTGGGGGTTGGACTGACAAGTGTCCAATGGTTGGATGCTTCATGGGTTTTTCCAACATTATCATTTCAATTTTCATCTGAGTGAGCTGTAGTCTCTCTGTTGCCAGGGGTTGAGAAGCATTCAAGGTTATTGAGCATGAGGGTCACTTGCAAAAGCAGGTCACATGACCCTCCCTCAGGTCACATGACCCTCCCTCAGCCATACTGCAGGCTCTCTGAGAGAGCAGGAGAAAAGCATGCTGTACTGGGTTTTAATGATGAACAAAATGACCCATCCACTAAACCTTACATAACTCCCTCTGCAGCCCTATTTTGTCTCTGAAATTGTTCTCTCTTATCCCCTTCATGCACATGCAGTATACGTGTATCCGAACACACACACATCCTCATGTGTCTGTGCTAGCAAACACTCATGCTGACTCAAATTCACAGCCACACACATACACTGCCATTATGTGTGCATTGGTTATATTATATGGTTACTGGTTTAAAATAACATCCTTTTAAAATAATAATTTGCCTAGTATAGTCTCCAAATAAATCAATTGTACAGTTAAAATAGAATATTGTGTATTATTACCTAATTGCACTATCAGAGTCTTTGCAGACCAACGTGGCCGAAGCTCATTTACATGACTGATGGAATGTTAACATTTTCACTTCAGATCTATGAATAATTTTATTTTCTAGAGCTCATGTGCTTTTGACGCAGTATACTGTAGCTATTGCTGCCACCTGTAGGTGGAACCGATAACTGCAGTATTACGACTGCATCCACTGTAACATCAATATAATTAAAAAAAAATAGCTTACCCGCCGCGAGCGTTATATTTGGATCTAAATATGCAAAAAATGTAAGCAAGATATCCGAAACTGCAGCATATGTGAGACATAGATGGGATAAATGAGAGATAAATGTGAGATATATAGGAGCAGACCCCCTCGTCAGCGAACACGGTTGAGGCCATTTAGAGTCATTATTTGTTTACGTTAATGGTTGAGACACGCGTGATGGCAAAATACACAGGCGAGGGCCTGAGCTAAATTATCAGAGCTCACTTTCAGAACTTTTATTTGTACGTTGGCACGCACAGCCTGGGTAATCCAAATCGAAATACAACCTCTACGCATTGTTTTTGAGGCCGTTTGACGGTGACTTCTGTCATCAGATTAGTTCTTCAAGCACGGGTAGGATTAGCCATAAATAGCTTCTGTGTCCATAGATTGGGTAACCAGACACAAGCTTTTAATCATGCCAATACCAAGACATGCATGTTACAATATCTGGTGTACAGAATAATCGATTCTTTGAGTAGGCTATATGTAAACAAAAACATCATCTGTAAACAACGGAGGAAATTGAGACGAGTTATAGGAGTATTCTTAGAAATTGTTGTGAACTTCAGTCGGTTGATGGAGCGCTGTGCTCACTACGAAATGACAAACCGTATTGTGGATTTCGTTTCTGGCTGAGTGTAGGAAGTGAAACTGAATTATTTCTGAAGACATAACAAAGAAAAGATGCAATTCCATCACTAAGCACTAATCTTCCTGACTTCCTGCTCTAATACGCAGATATGAGGAATTAGCCTCTAAGAAAAACATTTGAACATAATTAGCTGAAATAAAGGCATATATTTTATTTTTAAAATATGTCCAGCCTGGATAGTATTTTTGAGAAATAGTAAGATGAATTCATTCAAAAATGATTTTCACAGTTCATCAACACAAACCACATGTAGCCTATACAAATGGAATATTTTCTATATTTTTTAAAATATAAAAAACAATGAACATTAGCAAAAATGCAATTATTACTGCAGATCATTGACAGATCAGACAAATAAATTCACATTTCTTCTGACTGACTTTGAATCTGAATTGAAAAATCATGAAGGTGAGGAGGAAGTGGAGAGTCCTTTCATCTTTCACATTTATTCTACACCTTTCATGAACTCCAGGAACTCTGAAACCAAATGGAAAAAGGAAGAAAAGAGATGAAAGGAGGCCGTGAACATCTTCACCGCCGCGTCAGGCCGGCTACCTGAGCAGAACTGATGCTGCAGTCAGGCCTATGTAAAGCCACTGACTCTTCAGTGGTTGTCAGTGACTTGGTTGACAGTGATTTCCTGTTTTGCCAAATTGCTAAATAATCACATACTTTGATACTGCTGATTACAGACATTGTAAAACGAACAGGCAATTAGCACATTATACGTTATTTACACGTTATTTAATTAGCTAATTGTCCTTGCATTTTGAGCTCTGTACAGAAGTCAATGTGAACTCTGAACTCCTAGAAGCAGAGGTAATTTAGTGTCAGGTTTGCCATAATGTTCTTTTAAAACCCCTAACCATAGCTTTAAGAGAAATTCTCAATGATTGTATATTATTGGATAACAACCCCCCCCCCGCCCTTTCTCACGCCCACCCCTGCACACACATACACATATTTCACATAGCTAATCTCATTATTTTAGTGTTTAACCTGCTGAAGGGACCTTTACCATCATAGTCGATTTTGCCATCGTTGTTCTTGTCTCCATCTTTCATCAGCTCATCTATGTCGTCCTCGGTGATGGTCTCCCCAGTGGCTTCCAACATGAGTTTCAGCTCGTCCAGGTCGATGTAGCCGTCTGCGTTCCTATTCACACACAAGCACCCCTTAACTCCCAGACACTGGACGCTGTTGACTCGGTTTGTGCAGGTCATCTAAGGACAGGCATACTTATCAAACATGCGGAAGAGCTCGGCCAGTTCCTCCTCAGACTTCCCTTTACTGTCATCTTTCATGCACCTCACCATCATTACCAGGAACTCCTCAAAGTCCACTGTACCACTACCTGCAGAAATACAAGCCCATAGAAGACACGAGGAGTTGCCACTGAACATCCTGCGCCAGATGGCATGGGCTCACGTTCAGAAGTTTGTGTACACTAGTAAAGACAGGAGGTAGGCTAAGTAATCTAGGGTATAAAAATTAAGGGGCTAGATAAGATAACACTACTAATCTTCAAAGGGAAATTATAGCCTAGTGTTCCAGCAGGGTGCATGCTGGACAAACAGAGAGAACACACTGGGTGGGTGGACAGAATAAAAACAGAACACAACAACTGTTCAGAAATACTACACAATATAAATATGTCAACATTGTGTGTGCGTGTGTGTGTGTGTGTGTACATTCAACTATAGCTATGCTAACATGCATTGCTACAGCTAGTTAGTAGTGTTACAATCTTCTTCTACAGTCAGTGCTACAGTTAGCATTATGGAATTGTTACAGCAATAAGTACCCAAATGTAATGCAAAATACAGTGATGTAAGCTCTAAACAGGTGCAGAATAAGCAGTAATGCAGTGCAGTACAGATGATGCATAGATGCACAGTCGTCCCTGGCAAATAGATGAATCAGAGTGTAGAGTTGTACTAGACTGCAGTAAGTCATCTAGGGTATAAAAGGAAGGGGCTAGGGTTAGTAATATAGGGTATAAAAGGAAGGGGCTAGGGTTAGTAATATAGGGTATAAAAGGAAGGGGCTAGAGTAAGTCATATAGCATATAAAAGGAAGGGGCTAGGGTAAGTCATCTAGCATATAAAAGGAAGGGGCTAGGGTAAGTCATCTAGCATATAAAAGGAAGGGGCTAGGGTAAGTCATCTAGTGTATAAAAGGAAGGGGCTAGGGTAAGTCATCTAGGGTATAAAAGGAAGGGGCTAGGGTAAGTCATCTAGGGTATTAAAGGAAGGGGCTAGGGTAAGTCATCTAGCATATAAAAGGAAGGGGCTAGGGTAAGTCATCTAGGGTATTAAAGGAAGAGGCTATAGTAGGTCATCTAAAGACTGAGTGCCTTTACCATCCTCATCCACTTCGTCGATCATCTCCTGCAGCTCCTCAGGTGTGGGGTTCTGCCCCAGCATCCTCATCACCTTGCCCAGCTCCTTGGTGCTGATGCAGCCATCCTCCGCATCCTGCACGAAGATGTCGAAGGCAGCCCGGAATTCTGCAGCACAGCACTGTCATTGGCCAGCGCTCCATACTGGGGCTGCAGGTGGCAGCTCTCGACACACAGACAGCCTCTGTGCGGGGGGGCTCCCAGCTACAGCCTCTGTGCGGGGGGGCTCCCTGCTACAGCCTCTGTGCGGGGGGGCTCCCTGCTACAGCCTCTGTGCGGGGGGGCTCTCAGCTACAACCTCTGTGTGGGGGGGCTCCCTGCTACAGCCTCTGTGCGGGGGGGCTATCTGCTACAGCTGCTTTAAAACCCTGAACTTCCATGGTACAATACATGGTGTTTGCGACACTATGTTGAATACTGGTATTATTCTTGCCTGCTTTTTTCTTTTTTCAATGTAAATGTAAATCAAGTTTCATGTTTAGTCCTAACTGCAGTGCGACAATTGCAATAATGCTTGTAACATTTCAGATACTTAATAGGCTATAGATACTTTAGAAGGCTTATGAGAGCATGCTAATTTGGAATGTAGTCAAACTGACAGTGTTACACTAACTCTCATTTAATAGAACAATTAGCAATTAACAACCAAATATGAATTAACAAACAAACATATAACAAAAGAAATATACAAACAAAACAAATATATATTCCACATACCATTTTTCTGCTCATCAGTCAGTTGTTCAACCTGTAGGGATCAAGATTAAGGAAATGACACATAAAACATTTCACACACACACACACATTCACACTCACCCTTGTTTAGATCTCCAGTCTTCTCTGCAAATCAGTTTGTGTTAGTCTGTAGTTGTTCATTATTTTCATGTGCGTCTGCCACAGTCCCACGCTGTGATTTGGGTTAGGGTTAGTTTAAGGTTAGGTTAGGGTTAGGTTAGGGTTAGGTTAGGTTTAGGTGTAGGTTAGGGTTAGGGGTAAGTTAGGGGTAGGTTAGGGGTAGGGTAGGGTTAGGTTAGGGTTAGGGGTAGGTTAGGGGTAGGGTAGGGTTAGGTTAGGGTTAGGTGTAGCACTATAGCCAGGGCCCAGGTTGAAAAGAAAGCAGCAGGCTGGTCCAGAGCCACAGATAAGAGAGACAAACCCCAGCACTTTAAATGGGCATAGCTGCGGATGGTCTTCAACAATGGCGTGGTAATCCTAGAAAAGCTACAGAGAATGGACCAGCATGACAGCTGCTTAAGTAAGAGTTATTGTCTATGGGCCTGCACAGATCCAGCCTGGACCATAACACTGATGCTGACTCATAAATATGTCAGTCAAAGTGTTCTGCATCTCCATGGTCTGTCACCCCCCCCCTCCCCCATATGCTTGGGGCCTGCAGGAGACAGCAGGTAATCACAGATAGTAAAACGAATTTGGCCATGGTGGTATTATCATAAGCTCTGCAGTAAACACATATAGGGGAGCCTGAAGGACTTGCCAAAATTAGCCTGAAGAAAAACAGGGCCCGCTCGAGGCCCCGCCAAACCCGCCCCTGTCCCACCCCAGACCCGCCCCCGTCCCATCCTGGACCCGCCCCTGCCCCGCTAAGGGTCTCCTACCACTTCTGATATCACTCAAGAGTGGATATTTTTAAAAGCAATCACATCACACCTCTGTTTACCACATCAAAAGGGTCTTTCACAAATCCTCCTTACTGCTGAGGCACATGGAGGTACTATTGTCTTTAATATATTAAACACTTCTAAACAGTCATCATTCTCTCATCTTGTTTTCTCTATGAAGATGCTAACCAGCCAGGCTCAGAGAACTCAGCACATGCACATTTTGTACAATGTTTTTCGAACCTTTAACAACTCTTAAATTTAGAAAATATCACTCACTATCTTTGCATTACTGCCAGTTAGTCCTGGTTTCTAAGACATTTTTAAGGCAAATTTTACAAAAAGTAGTTGTCCCTCGACAATCCTCCACCAGTGCAGAAACGTAAAGTGATTGGAAGATCAGAGTAAGATTAATGAATTAACTTCACATTAACTCCAGGTTAACTCCAGGTCTCTGACAGGGACGCACTCACCGCAGCTTTGTAGATGTCGTTCATAGCACCGGCGGTGGTGAGACAGCGTGTGAGAGAGGAACAGCGGATGCTCTGGGGCTCAGCAGAGATCTGGGCGCATGGGCCGGGTCAGCTTTATAGCGGCAACCGGAGGGACGGGCCCTTCCCGCCAGCGCCTTCCCACCAGCCCCTCCTTGGCGTGTGTGCGTCCCACCTTGTCTATCCATCACGGGCCACTCGCACCTCGGCTAAACGTCCACGACTCGCCTGGGGGGATAAAACCTCTCCAGCTGGCCACTCTGGAATGGAGAGGAGTGGGGGTTAGAACCAGCTCCCCCGAGTGGCCCTAATCTCCCCCGAGTGGCCCGTGGACTCTCCACATTCCAGTGAATCAGGCCTGGCAGTCACAGGCCAGCAAGGTCATGTGGTGTCAAAGGAGAGGAGACATCATATCTGACATGATGCGTGTGATAATTTTGCATAAAAGTTTGCTGTTATCACATAGAATGTTTTTTTGTGGGTGTGATTTCAGAGCTCTAGAAATACAGATGGTAGAAAATGAATGAGATGTTTGTCTCCTTTCCTGAGAAGAGTTCTGGTTGAAGACTTCCAATGAGACTTGGCTTGGTTTCTGCAATCATGTGTGAACATCATATCCAGCAAAGTCACATCCAACCAAAGCCGAACTCGAGAGGAGCAGGAACTAGCTTCTGACACTGGACTTTAACGCAAGCAGGGATAGGTTGCAGTGCATTGTGGGACTGAAATAGAGCAGGTGAGTTAAACCCAACTGGGCTCCAAAGCCAATGGCACCAAACCACAAGCAAATATAGAAACAACATCCACTCAGCAGCTTTATAGCAGCTACATTACAGCTCACATACACACAGGCAGATACACAGGTACTATTAGCTCTAAAATACATTTAGTAACAATATTATCTACTATATGAAAACCCAGTAGAAGAATATAGAGAGAAGTGTATTTACATAGACATTTTACAAATGTTTGTGAAAGAATTACAGTCTAATAAAAAAATGAATGGATTGTGTCAGTATTTACCAAAATTTATTTTTTGTAATCTTTTGAAAGGCCATTGTATATTGAATTCATATCAATCATATCATCAGTCATTTATATTAAATGTGTAATATGTGAGAAACTACAATAGACTGCTGCAGATTGCTAATCCAAGTCCAAGTAGGTTCAACATGAACCTTCAGCCTCAGAACATGTCAGATCTATTATTTTATACCTGTTATTCAGGTTTGGGCCAGAGGTCTGTGTGAACATTATTGACTCTGACCCAAAAACAGAGGTTGCCTGATACAGTTTTATCTAATATTATGTAGACTTTATTTCGGATGGTCTAGGGACTGCAAACTGATAACATAGGAGCAGTCGAATCAACCGCCTTATCACAGCAGATGCTTTTGTGAGGGCAGCTGTGTTCAGAGTGAGTGAGCGGATTGCGCCATGAGCTTTAATTCAGTCGAACTGACCAGCAGCTCAGTCACTAGTAAACGACTATGTTGACATCACAGCCAGCGCAGGTACATTTCCAGACCGATGCAAATGAAATTGTGCTCTAGTAAAACACTACCTTTCAGGCAGACGTGTGCGGCCTGCAGTTTGAGAGCGAATACTGAGTTGTGCCACATGCCCTCCTGAGGAGCCCAGATCTGACGAAATGAACCGGCTGCCTCGGGGGATGGGAGGAGTCAGGAAGTGACACACTGATCCGTCGCCTGTCCAGAGAGTTGTGGAAGAAGTGGAGTGTTTGGTGTTCTTCACCGGGATCGCCCACTCTCGCTATGAGCTGACGATGATGAGTGATGTCATGACAGGCTGTTAGAAGGCTCAGGGGAGGCGTGTGCACGCCACATGTCTAGACCGGCAGTGCTGACTGTAGAGGAAATGCAAATATTTGACCCCCTAAAGCAAATAAGACCAGACAGAGGAAAGAGTTCGATGAACACTATACACACATTAGGTGCTCCACACATAAACACTGCTCAGACCCCCTTCCCAAGTCCACAGTATGTGTGTTTCTTGCTGTCGGACTGTTTGTGATGCTGAGACGCTAGAACTAGCCTCCCAGATGGTGCCTTGTGCTCAGCTGTCAGACTGCTGCCACGGTGCATCTTGGTACACTGACCCCTGCACACCACTGCATTACAGCACCTATAGGCTCAAATAATGATCAACACTGCTGGTATAAGTATTATAGAGTAAGGACTGCTCCACTGTGAGTGGGGGGAGGGCGTAAAGAATGTTAATTTTCTTCATATATTATCTAAATGCTGCCAATTTTGGCCTGACTTACATCTATGTGAAAAGGTGAATAATGAAGATGTCACATGGTTGGAGCTCTGTGTTGTGAGTGGCTGGCAGATGCGCAGACCCCAGATAAAGGGCTGCTGTAGCAGTGAGGGCAGCGGTGGAGGGGCTAGACAGGACAGAGACCGAGCACAGACTGGAATGCAAATCACAACAGGCAGAGCTGGAGCACACTGTCAGACAGACAGACAGACCTGGCAGACAGACTAGCCTGCCTGTATGGAAAATTAATGTAAAGTGCATAGGCTGGGTACTGGGGGGGACGGACCCACAAGCTTAATGTATATATATATATATATATATATATTTGGAAAACAGTTATGTGCCTGCATGTGTGTGTATGTGTACTTAGCCCAGACATGTACTTTATCACACCAATAAATTATTAATAACTAAAGCAAGACCTTTGTGCCCTGTGTTGCACTTCATTCACACATCACTTCCCTCAGGAGATCCTCTTCAGTTTCATCTGTAGTTTTGTCCTTTGTTAATATACATGTACATGCCTATGTACTCTTTTTATTTTTACCCATGACAGGAAATAAATCTATTACGTGTACATTTCTCCACTCAGCAGGGGGCAGCAGATGGAAATTCTTTTTCTTTCTTTTTTTTCTCCCTTCAAAAGAAAGAATGCAAATTTGGGCTGGCATGCAGACAGAGCCTCATCAAAAGAACATATGGGGAGAGCTGCTTTATTGGAGCGTTTTACGAATCTCCTTTTACAGCGCTGGCTGACAGCAATGCCAGCTTCCCTTCCCCAGACTGTAATCATAAACTGATCACACACGACACTATTCAGCACCCAGCATTTTGGAGAGGTTGCCATAGAAACTCTCGTGCGCCGTAGTAACGGGAGGAGAATAGGGAGAGATGAGCACATTTCCTCTCTCCATTTTGTCCTCAGAAGTCACGCGTGCTTTTCTCTCTGGCTGCTGCTGGGCGGCTGAAGCTTGTTGAAAGCGTTTCCCTCTTGTGAGGGCAAAATAGCACAAGCGAATGTCAAAATCTCCGTATAGACTATTGCGTAACCTAGAAGCAACCTATTTAGTGTCAGAACACCATCATGAAAAGCCTTTTTTTCTATAGCACAATGTTGTTGGTTGTATTTCATTTTTGAATGACAACCGATTGCTCTGATGTTTTGCTGGTGCTCTTTCATCGCAGCGTATAAGGAATTTTTGTCTTATGTAATACCACTTACTGACTCCACTGTGGCCATGTTATATTGTATGAGCAGAAGTCCATCCTCCTCTGTATATGCACTTGATGGCATGGTAGGGGGTTACTGTGAGCCCATCACCCTGCCTCTCCGAGGTGTCTCTGGGCTGAGGGATCAAAAGAAGTGTGGCTCAAGGCTTTTTTTATCTCTCTCTGTGCAGCTAGAGAGTTGAGCGATTAGCTCCCAGTAAGGGGAGGGGGGTCTTTTAAATGATGGTGGGGGGGTGGGGGGGTTTGGGGAAGGCGCTTTCAGCTCTCTGGCCCCACACAGATCTCCTACTTTATTATACTGCGCTATGTGAACTGGAGAAGCACTCTTCAGTCTGCAGTGCACAGTTGTCCTTAAATGAGGCTGGAGCTCTATTACCCCAGGCCTAACTTCCCTCCCTCTAACTGCCCATGCACTCCCCCCCACACCCAACCCCCCGCCCCCACCACCATCGCATCATCTTGGCTGCAGGCGAACTCTTACAGCCCAGGACATCACCACATCCACAGACCCCTCCTCCTTTGTTTGGTGTCTGACATGCTATTAATGTTGTCCTACATGAAAGAATGCCTATAAGCTTTCAGCAGCTGGGACAACAAAGTATGCCCTTAGTTTCTGTGTACATTGGTGTGTACATTGTATTAATGTGACTGTATTTCTGAATTCCAGCACAGCCTTAGGAGAGAAAAACTCAATAGCCATAATGCATCAGGTCTGTGAAACTTGTCCACTGCTAGCATCAGCAAGAATTAGGCAGTGGTCATGCAGTGTCACAGTTTGGACTGGCCCCATGCGCTAGCAATATACACACTGCCCTGCTAATTTCATGCCAATGGCAGATTTCTTCTTGGCTTGCCCTGCATGAAACGAAGTCTAGTCTGGGACTCAGCAGACGTTTGGGTTCATGGTCCGTGTCAACTGAAACCACCTGCTGCAGTAAAGACTGTCTGATCCCACGTGTATTTATAATGTATTTGGATTTCACACACAAAAGAAAATGTTGTTTACTGTTGTCCTATATTAAGAATATGTTGTTTACTCTTGTCCTGTATTAAGAGTATGTTGTTTACTATTGCTCTCCGACGGGCCCACCACCGGTGCATTGTGGATCGGCCTTGGTGTACCGATCCTCGGTTACTGAAACTGGCTCTTGGCACATGGAACGTAACCTCTCTGGTTGGGTAGGAGCCTATGGTGTGTGAGGCTGAGAGGTACCAACTAGATATAGTTGGGCTCACTTTAACACACAGTTTGGGTTCTGAAAGATGCCCCTTCTGGGGATTCCATTGTTCTGCTAGGGGACTTCAATGCTCATGTGGGCAGTAGGACCTAGAAGGGCGTGATTGGGAGGAATGGCCTCTCCGATCTGAACCCGAGTGGTGTTCTGTTGTTTGACTTCCGTGCTCGTCAGTCTGTCCATAACAAACACCATGTTCGTGCACAGAGGTGTCCATAAGTGCACATGGCACCAGGACATCTTAGGTCGCAGTTTGATGATCAATTTTGTAATCGTATCGTCAGACTTGCGACCATGTGTCTTGGACACTCGGGTAAAGAGAGGAGCTGAGCTGTCAACCGATCACCACCTAGTGGTGAGTTGGATCAGATGGCGGGCGAGGATGCCGGACAGACCTGGCAGACCCAAACATATTGTGAGGGTCTGCTGGGAACGTCTGGCAGAGGAACCTGTTAGAAATGTCTTTAACTCCCACATCCGGCAGAGCTTTGACTGCATTCCAAGGGAGGCCGGAGACATTGAGTCTGACTGGCATTGAGTCTTGTTCCGTGCCTCCATTGTCAATGCGGCGGACTGGAGCCGTGGCCGCAAGGTTGTCGGTGCTTGTCGTGGTGGACACCTCGGGTAAGGGAGGCCGCCATGCTGAAGAAAGAGTCCTATCGGGCCTGGTTGGCTTGTGGGACTCTGGAGGTAGCAGACGGGTACAGGAGGGCAAGAAGATGAGAGTGGATGAGTTATTTAAGGCTCTGGATGTTGTGGGACTGTACTGGCTGACACATCTTTGCAACATTGCGTGTACATGTGCCTCTGGTGGCAGTGCCTCTGGCCTTTCAAACCGGGGTGGTGGTCCCCCTTTTTAAGAAAGGGGTGTGCTCCTACTATCAGGGGATCACAGTCCTCAGCCTCCCCAGTAAGGTCTATGCAGGGGTACTGGAGAAAAGAGTCCGATCGATAGTCAAATCTCAGTTACAAGAGGAACAATGTGGGTTCTGTCCTGGTCGTGGAACACTGGACTAGCTTTTCACCATTGCGAGGGTCCTAGAGGGTGCATGGGAGTTCACTCAACCAGTCCACATGTGTTTTGTGGAGAAGGCATTCGCCCGTGTCCCTCTGGGATTCCTCTGGGGGGTGCTCCAGGAGTATAGTGTACGGGGCCCACTATTATGGGCTATCCAGTCCCTGTACAAATGGAGCAGGAACTTATTTTGCATGGCCAGCAGTAAGTCAGACTGGTTCCCGGTGGAAGTTGGACTCCGCCAAGGCTGCCCTTTGTCACCGATTCTGTTCATAACTTTTATGTACAGAATTTCTTGGCATAGCCAAGTGGCGGAGGGGGTTCGGTTTGGTGGCCTCAGGATTCCGCATCTCCTTTTTGCAGATGATGTGGTCTTGTTGGCATCATCAGGCCAGGACCTACAGCTTTCGCTGGATCAGTTTGCAGCCGAGTGCGAGACAGCCGGGAGTAGAATCAGCACTTCAGACCATGGTACTTAGTTGGACAAGGGTGGAGTGAGTCCTTGCCTCAAGTGGAGGAGTTCAAGTATCTTCAAGCAAAACACTCCATTTACTGGTCAATCTACGTTCCGACTCTTACCTATGGTCACAAGCTCTGGGTAGTGACCGAAAGAATGAGATCGTAGATACAAGCGGCTGAAAAGAGTTTTCTCCGCAGGGTGTCCGGGCTCTCCCTTAGAGATAAGGTACAGTCATCTGGGAGAGGCTCGGAGTAGAGTTGCTACTCCTCCACGTTCAGGCATCTGGTCCGGCTAGAAGAGGTGGCTGGGGAGAGGGAAACCTGGGCCTCTTTGCTTAGACTACTGCCCCCGCGACCTGGACCTGGATAAGCAGATGAGAATGGATGGATGGATGCTACTCTATTAAGAGTATGTTGTTTACTATTCCCCTGTATTAAGAGTACATTGTTTACTCTTGTCCTGTATTAAGAGTATGTTGTTTACTATTGTCCTGTATTAAGAGTAGGCTATGTATTAAGATATTTACTCTTGTCCTGTAATAAGAGTACATTGGTTACTCTTGTCCTGTATTAAGAGTACTTTGTTTACTCTTGTCCTGTATTAAGAGTATGTATTAAGATATTTACTCTTGTCCTGTAATAAGAGTACATTGGTTACTCTTGTCCTGTAATAAGAGTACATTGGTTACTCTTGTCCTGTATTAAGAGTACTTTGTTTACTCTTGTCCTGTATTAAGAGTATGTATTAAGATGTTAAGATTAATTGCTAATGGCAGACACTCATCAACCATGTGATGCTAAACTGCTATGCTGAACAATGGCATAACTAGCGGTGGTCTTTCAAATCAGAAAAAAGAGATTTGAGTTTGAATCATGCTATCATTTTTGCTATGATAAAGCTTCTACGGTCAGGAATACAGATGAATCTTGTGAACAGCCCATCCCGCCTTTGGCTTGATGGTTCTGCTTGTTTGTTTGTATGGCCATGACGCGGGCACGCTGCGTGCTTTCTCACGCACTTTCCAGCACTGAACTTGAGCGTCAGACAGCATTCCCACACCGGTGATGATGGCAGCTGCAGGGCAGCGTCCTCACCCCTCAGACTGGGGCTGTCAGGAAGAGGGCGTCTCATTTCATAAGATCAGGAACACTGGCTCTGTCACAGGACTGTCAGACTCATTGGAGAGCCACAGGGAGGAGAATGGTGGCAAAGCTGGAGAACACGGTGAACTGGCGTGGTCTCCTCCTCTATGACATTATATTCACAAGCACCTTCAGCCACAGTCTGATTCCTCCAAGGTGCTCTAGAAAGTGCTACTGGAAATGTTTTCTGCTGTCTGGTACTCTACAACAGCTCTCCCAAACACACTACTCTCATCCTCACTAAACAAATAATTAACAGGAGATGCACCATGAGCAATATAAACAATACAAATGTTTAATACACACACTACTTCTGACTGCATCCGCACGCTATCTTGTGTCCTCCGCCTTTGCCCTGTACTGTGCACATGTGTCTATCCATCCATCCACCCATCCATCCCTCCATCCATCCATCCATCCATCACATATTGCTTTGCACTTGGAATATACCTCTCATCCTGTAAAAAGACCTGAAAGAAGGTCATGTGAGGGTACTAGACACATGTTCTCACAAGGGGAGACTCTCATTGTTGATGTGATCAGAATAATGCAGTTTGATGGTATGAAATACAACAGTGGATTCATGAAGACAAACATTTTTAAAAGAGCAACAGTGTGTTAAGTGAAGTGTTAGCACTGACCATTCCTGCAACACAAGCAGACATGGATGACACAATCCTTCCGAGTAGCATGTGAGCACAACTCAGAAAGGCTGAAAGAGCTACAATATCAATATATGCAAACAAGTGTAAATTTATAGTGCAGTTACACAGACACACACCCACTAGGTCATAAAATCTTTCTCTGTCGCCATTTTACATTAGGTCCAGACAACACAGAATACCTTCTAACGTTTCCGGATGTTTTTGAGCAGGAGAGGATCCTTGGTGGCAGAGCATCCTATGTATGTTGTCATTTGGTACAATGTCAGCTCTCACCACGGTCCAAGAGAACGTAAGTGGCTTACCAATAAGCACGGTGGTGGAAGGATTATGAGTGAAACCCCTACAATTCGGAGCATCTACTCTAGTCAATGGATGCAGCTTATGGTGACATAAGAGTGGGTTCTTTACAAGTCTGGATTTGGAATGCCAAAGGACTCTCTCCCCATTGCCTAGCGAGGGTGAACCCTGCCTGTGATGTAGGTGTAAGTCCTGTGACTTGACGCAGTCTGCGGGGATGATGCTGAGACACAATAAATATAATATAATAAATATAAATAATAATTACCAAAATATTGAAAATTCCAGAATAAAGGTTTTTTGTCCTACTATGCCAATAGCGCAGTGCTTTCTATAGTACATAATGACTGCTGTGTAGTAGTGGTGGACAGCAACGAAGCAAATTTAATTAATGAGTATACTTAAGTAGATTTTGTGTGTTTCTTTAGTCAGGTTTTTACATTTTTCTAACTACATTTTGTAACTACATAAAATGGGGGGGAAACTGTAACTGGCCACTAAACCCATGGTAGTCGAAAATATAAATGACTTTTTCGTTTTCAAGTGCCTTCTCTGCCTGCCTCAGTCCCATAAGATTTGTAAAGAATTCCCCATCCAATCTAAGGAAATACGTAGAGGTGAGCTATTTTCATATGCGTACTCATTTACTTTAATGAGAAATCTAACAATTACTTTCAGCAAACCCTCTGTTTGTGTATGTTAAAATAAGTCCGACATTAGCATTGTATACATGGTTGGTTAGCTACGTTAGCTATTGCTAGTACACAACCGATAACTGCCTTAGCAACGCACTTGGCATATAGCTAGCTAGTTAGCTAGTTATTTGTTTTACCATAGTTCATAGTATTTGGAACTTCCACTTAGCTAAATGCATTGATATTGTGAAATAATAAACATTCGAACATAGCACAAAAGAAATTCTATTTGGACAGGTTTTACATACAAAGAATGGTGCTAAATATTAGAGGTGTAACTTTACTCTAAGTACATTTGAAGGCCACTTGAAGGTTGGTAATGTAGTTCGCCCGAAGTGTGTAGCTTATGCATTACTGGCTTTGTGTGTCGTCTGAAAGCAGTGGTTGGTTATGAGCAAAGATAAAATAATAAAAAGTCAACTGTTCAATTTTGCAAGATAAGTCAAAGGTTTTGTGAATATGGGTTAAAATGTTTTGTGTCACACATAGTGTCAAACATGGTCACGTGGGCATTCTGTAGAAGATGAACTTAAAATCTGTGTGTGTGATATTGTATGACACTCTATGTGACACTGTGTGACACTATGCAACACTATGACACTATGACATTGTTTAACACTGTATGTGACACTATGTGACACTGTGTGAAGCTGTGATTGTATGCGACACTGTGAGACATTGTATGACAATGTATGAGACACCATGTTACACTGTGACACTGGGTGTTATCAAAACACTTTGTGTCACACCCTGATATAAATCTTGGTTCTCTGGATGATAATATCATATCCATATCTGCTCAAAATCATGCACCAGGAGTAATAAATAAATATTTTTTTCATTTGAAACCTCATTCAGGTATTTAAAGGCCAGATTGTTTTTTATTTAAAGGCCAGATTGTTTTGTTCTTGTCGCAACAAAAAAAAATTTTTCTAGGACCCAAATTAGGTCTAAGCTTAGACTACATATCCAACTACATATCTACATATCCAGTAGTGATTCACTACTGCCACTTCAATTTATTCCAGGACTTGTTTCAATGGCTATGCAAGAAACCAGCCTCTAGAGGCTAAAGAGTCTGTGAAAGCTTTACCCCTAAGCACACAGAGTTTTTAAACATTAGGCTATAAGAAGCAGCGCCTGCCAGATCTGTAGCTGGGAACATGTGAGGGAGCCAAGCATGAAGGCTCTGCTAGCTCCCCTGCCGAGCGCTGTACCTGGATACAACCAGCCGATGAGTGAATTAATGGTCACATGGGATAGGGGGAATGATTTGGCCACAGATCACAGATTTTTCACTGAAATGTACATTTACTGTTACAGGGTGCACAGGGAGAGTTGGCTTATTTTGCAGTATGCAAAGGTGTTAAATTATGAATAATCTTTTAAAGTTTAAAAGATTGTTTTAGAGCTTGAGTAATTCTGTATTTAGGAACTGTTGTGCTGAATATTGTTCTTAAGCTTCTTCAGTTCAAACATATGTAGGCGCACGAAGCAGTGGAACTGAATGGCTGGTGGGATTTGGAAAATTAGTATATTAGTATCACTAGCAAAAATAAATTAAAAAAGATGCATTAGACCTTAGAAACTTTAATGGTTCTGCTTGGTTTGTGCCATTGTTATGCTGTTTTCCAGACATTACAATTCATCCTTTACACTCTTGCGATTCTGTAAGGTTCTGGAGACCATGCCGTGTCTTATTAATCAAGGTCCACTGTGTATTGTGTGTACTGTGCATTCCACACCCTTCCCCACATTCTGAAGGTGGTAGACTCTGATGGGCGGATTGATTGTATTAAAAGAATGACTCATGTTACATCCACCACTATATAAGGCAGTTAAAAAGGTTTAAAAATTATTTAATAACATCTCCACCAGTTTATCATCTTAAGAATACCTCACCCTCTTGACAATGATCTCCTGAATATTGATTTCAAGATATTTCTCTCGTCTTGTGTTCTGTCTGTCTGCTTCCCTTCTACACTTCACAATTATGTGTGGCACAGAGTGAAATCACCTAGGAGTGACTGCAGTCCAAAGATTCAGCTTGGAGCCTTCAGTGCTTTCGTCGTGCATGCACAAATATGACAAAGCCAAGGAGGAGAGACGCTGTGGGCACCCAGACATCGGCTACATCTGCGGCTGAAGGCAGCTGCCTTGTCTCAGGTGTCAGTGCCTTAGAAGGAAGCGTTTTGCTCTGAAAGTAGCTCTACCTGAACGGCAGCCTGACTCCCAGCATGGCTGACAGGCACGGGTGACAAGTCGCCATTTCACAACGACATCACCACCAGCTGAACAACACAACTCCACCACCCTTCTGTCTGGTTTGCCTTGGTGGGTGGATGGATCTAATACGGTTAATTCAAGGTGTTGCGGTATACGAACTCCATACTTCTGACACACATGGGACACGGGCACACACACACACAGGCACACAAATGGACAGAGTGGAGATGCATGCCACCATGTGTCTATGGAGGCAGCTCTGCGGGAAGTGAGCTAAACCCGAGATTACTCCTGCTAACGTCATATGTGTATAAGATTGATGGTGTGGCTTCATATTTGAGAAAGAGGGAGCTGAGAAGCACAAACTTCTAACAGTGAGCATTTCAGTGCTCCAGTCAAGTGTGTGAGCTTTAGCTGTGGACTAAAAGACAGAAGATCTACACCAGGTTCAGTCAGTCTTCATTGTCATCATGGTTCATGGAATCAGCATTGCTACCTGTATCTGAATTGCCAAAGATATCAGGATGACAGAGTTTGACCAATTATGGTTAGAAATGAGTAGAAAACCCAGCATGTGAATGCTATCTTAAGCAATTTCCACTAAATCTCATGTCATTGCACTTAGCTGGTTGTACTAAGTAACTAGGAAGTCTTACATCCCTTTGCTGGCATAGGTAGTTCCTCAGACATAGGCCTCAAAACCCAGCAGTGCTTGCCAGAACATACAAAATATTCTTCTATACCCAGCTCTTCCAGAGTGCTACCCAAACCAGCTAGAGTTCTGCCCAGCCCTTCCAGAGTCACTGTATGAAGAAGAAATAGAGTAGCATAAATGTGAAGTGGCAGTGGAGAGGAAATGGCCAAACATACCGTGTTGCGCAGATGGCTGTGTCATCTCACTGGCGCCGCTGATGGTCCAATCAGCTGCAACAGCTGATAGAAATTTGGCAGAATTCCCGGTAATATAATGGCAGAAGAATCCCTAATTAAACATCATGTGATGTTCAGAAGCATCACAGATTGATCTTCATGCAAAACCAGTGCTCATGTACAAGGCGTGCATGGAACACTTTGGTGAAAAGATTTAGGGTGACAGCAAGAACAGGCAGGAGTATATTTTATGTAGGGTTTTCTATTCTACATCATGTAAACTATTCATTATGATATTAACACTCATTGCATGATGGCTTGAACTGCAGAAAGGAAATGTACGTATCAGACTATTATGTTTCATACAGTCTCCAAGTGGGAGTAATGAGCCAATTCAGAATCATACACACACACACACACACACACACATTCATATATACATACCAAAATGATCCAATCCAAAGATCCAAGATCCAGTTCACATGTGTGTGTGACTTCTTCAGTCAGTCATATTGCGTAATCTGTTCAATATATCTGTATCTGTATCTCTGCCAGTGATGAATGATCATTGTTTATAGCCAGGGTCAAGATATTGTTGTTTTTGTTTTAGATTTTTCCACTGCTGACATTAACAGCAATGAACCTTCTTTCAGAGGCACATTTTTCAGGTTCCTGTTAGGAAACCGCGGGCTGAATGTGAGGCTTAGCTGGAGGACTTGCCCACATGTTTCGGGCCATTCTTCTGGGGGGCTTGGAGGATTGCATGGGGCTGAATGATAGATGGGTGAAACAGCCTCTGCCAGCTTTGAAGCAGATAAACCCTTTAAAACCATAGCGAGCATTTTCTTCCAGTATAACCAGGCAGGCAAGGGAAATTAATCCAGTGCAGAAACCAATGTATAAATGTGTGTGCGTGTGTGTGTGATTGTGTGTGTTGGGCATCACCACATCCCCTAAACTATACAACCAGTAGGTCAGCAAAAGGCCAAATGCATTGCTTTTCTGCATATCACCAGTGTGCAAAAGAGATTGAATGAGCTTGACATGGCCAGATTTTTCAGATCAATGCATGAATCGATTCCAATCATGACTGAACTAAAGGACCATGCCTTTACTCAAGGGATGTGATTTGTATAACGGCAAATTGTCATGCTCAAATTTACATGAGATACTGTGACTGGATTCACTTCGAAGCTATGGAGCAGTGCCAATATGGGCACCTGTGGAACATTGATACCTGCTATATGTAGTTAAGAGTGTGTTTAAGACGCATTTTGTGGATGGGATGTGGAGGTAGTCAAATTTAGATTCATTATCCTCTCTTTCTCAGCCAAGGAGAACAGGATGAAAACTGGTGGGCGTGGCCTCTAGCCACGCCCATCTCCTCTGTAACGTTTGTTGCTCAGCCTACGTGTGCGCCGAAGACAGGGTGGTGTGGCTCAAGTCAGGGAGCAGGTCGGTTTCCATAGCGATGTGGCTGAACGTGAGAGATTAGCGGGGCAGAGTGACAAGGAGAGCTCGCAGCGGTTCGGGGGAATTTGACACGGACGCTCCGCCCTCCCGTCCCCCTCCATTTTTGTTGATATATATATATGTGTGTGTGTGTGTGAACGTTGATGCAGTTTCCCCTGTGGTTTTCCTGTGAATTTTGTGTAGAAAATTACCCTGTCAGTCATGGCCTGTTCAGATAAGGCTCGCTGTGGTCTGTATGACGGCGATGGAGCATGCATTGCTTATGCAAGCAGACATGTATGAGCATTTTAACAGTGTCAACGCTGCTTCATCACCCTTGAAACCACGTTGATTGACTGCTTCATCAAATGCCTGCAAAACTTGATGCACACATGTGAGTGTATGTAGCAAGAGGACTTAAAAACACAAACCAAATATTCCAGTGGCAGAATCTGAGCAATCCCAGCAGAGCCACCAATAAGAAGCGAGATATCGAGACCGTTTCGCAGTTGCCTAGCAACACTTGAACAAAATTTGAAACGATTTAGTTGGCCACATGCTGGTTTACAGCGCGTGTACGTTTTCATGCGACAAAACGAAACGTGCAGAGGCTTTGGCGCACGTGCGGAGGCTTCGGCGCACGTGCGGGCCTCATTGGGATCAGTCGCACACCTTACAACGACAATGAAACATATGCTGCGGACCTCAGAAACAGGCAGAGAGGGTCCGAGCTTGGCTCCTCTCTCCAAGGATGTCAGGGTTGCATTGGTAAGCACCAGTCGCAGGAAATGTCATTATTCTACAAGGCAGATGGGCTTTGCATATTGCATTAGTTCAAAATGAGGGCCATGGGACTTCAGGGTGGCTGAGCAAATAGATTGCACAATCTGATAGCCTGGTGGCTGACGGAAAAACCACATCAGGCTCTTAATATTCTCACGTGTCGAATGTCGTCCGGTTTGATTTGCTTATCTAGCTGTCGTTGTGATTTCCAACCTTCTAGCAACAGTGCTGTTTGCTATGCCTAATGAGGACAGTTGCTAATGTGAAGGCATTTAGAGTCTATTAGCAGCCTTTTCTGTGGAAACACATTGTCAGGGAAAAGATATGAGCAAAACTCAACTCATGAAAATGCCCTGAAAACTCAACTTACATAATCCGCAAGCAACCTAAATCAGTCATTGAGATTACTCGTTTTTCCTATTCTTTAAATATGTATGCAAGGAATTATCACCTACAAACTTTACTTACCTCATTTAATGAAGCAAATAGGAGCTGATTCAGCAATAGGGTTTTTTGCTATTACAGACATGTTTCTGTACCAACAATGTACAATCTGTCAATCTCTACAATCTTAGTTTATAATTTACATATAAACAAGCAACCGGGCTAATCTCATTTACACCTCAGATGACAGGTTGGAGCTGAAACACAAAAATCAACAATGTTCCCAGAAAAGAAGCAAAAAGAATGTGTGTTTTGCTAAAATCCAGCATTTCTCCATGTACATGCCTGTACATGCTATATCACTATATCATCAGCGCTGTATACAATCCATCAAGTATAATGGTACAGAGTAAGGAATCTCAGCATGCTGGTCATGTGTGGGGTCTGCTGCTCTGGGAAAAATCAACCACTCCAAACTTCTTAAATTAGAAATCTCTACATATATCGCAGCCATTCCATTGCAGGGTCCGTCACATGCACATCACAGCTTAATGTGGTGCTGATTAGGTGACCAACTGAAGCAAATCTTGTTTAAGCAACTATGTGAATGACTGGTGGAAAGCATGCCAGAATGCATGATGGCTGGGATTGAAAATCGATCAGGGTTATTCCACCAAATAGAGATTCCTGAACTCCTAATTTAAAACATTACTATTGTGCTGTTTAAAAGTGAATATGAGCTTATTTTCTTTGCATTACCGGTGGTCTGAAAAAACACATTCTTTTTGCAATTTTATTTTTATATAACATATTCTCTAAATGACAACATTTTCATTAAGAATTTGGGAGTAGTTTTTTTTTAGAATAACTCAAGTATGTTTAATTTTAGTCAGTTCGTTTTTAGACCTCTGAATAGTAAAACCAGAAACATGGATCACATTTAAATGGTCTCTTAATTTTTCCCAGAAATGTATGAGTACAGTTCAGAGGTTGAAAAGCAGACCCTAGTAATTCACAAGTGTGTTACTCTGCCTCAGCAGGGGTATAAACGCACCTTTTTTTCCACGGCCCATGACCAGAGGGAGCACCAGCCAGATGGAAGTCGCAGTGCTAAATTTTGTGTCGTATCATTAGTAGGTTAGTTCACCCCTCATTGGTCTGCCATCTGCTACCATTTCTGCTCTTCTACACACAGCCAAGGCATGACAGAGGATGTCAAATCTACACTACTGTGACCCAAATCTTTCACAGGAGCTGTTTCCCTGAGCACTACCACACGAAATGCTTCAGTGTCACTTGCCAATATGTCCAAATAAGGAGTTATAGAATTTGCCATGTTTATAACTACATTATCTATGCGTGTGGTGTCAAATAGACCAAAATGTAAAATATAAAATAGAAGACATACACATATCACAACAGGGAAAATCATCTTTAGAGGTAAGTTTGAAATAGACTGAAGGCTCAAGGAGAACAGATTAAATCGAGGCAAGTTTATTCGCCAGGTAGAATTCTAATGTTTGTCTTCGGATGACGCACGCTTTCAAGAGCGAGGCTCAGGACAAATCTCCGACGTGCGCGAGCACAGCAGCCCGTCCATTCGTCTACGGGAGGCGCCTAAGTGAGTTCTTTAGGAGAACTCGCCGACTGGTCACTGAATTTCATGTTTGTAAATCTTAGAAGAAATGAATTTAACAATTAGTATTTCTCCCTACTGTTTCATATATTTATCTTGGGTGTATATTTAGCATATATTTAAACATTCAATGCGTTATTATTGGAAGTGGTCTGGTGAGTGGGTCCATGGGTCAAGGTGTCACAGGCTATGTGATTCCTTTAGAATCATCTAAATCCCGAGAGACACATAACATATACATGACAGACCGCGTGAGTCATTTCGTGCTGCAATTTTAGTCAAAAGTAAGGTTTTGAAAAGGTTGGAATGATAAATCCAAATATAAAAATGTAGGCAGGACGCGTGTGACGTTGGCGATTTTTTTCGTTTTAGGCTGTTATTCCTTGGTCGTCGCAAGAATTGTTCACGGGCAACGGACCGTCATATAACTGTTTTGTGCATATGAACAATAGTAAAGAAAATGCTGAACTTCTAAATTCGTTATTTCCATAATATTCACATAAAATATCCGTATGTTTACATTTGCCTGGAGAATAGTATATGTGGTTGTGGTGTGTGCAGTGAAAGAGACCAGAGAGAGATAGACTGTGTGTGTGTGTGTGTGTGTGTGTGTGTGAGAGAGAGAGAGAGAGAGAGAGAGAGAGAGAGAGAGAGAAAAGCTGAGGGATCGACTTTCAGATGACATTGACGCTATGTAGATACGAGTTGGGAATTGTGTTCCCCTCAATGTTCCTGTCTGTTGATGTTCGAAGTCGCAGGAGACGAAGCTGCACCTTTTCGGCTGGATTCATCCCCTTCGTTAGCACTACTTGCTTCTGGACAGCTCCCTACAGCCAGACGTTCGGACTGCTTCTCTCTGGATCATTTGGGATTTCTTTTCAAATATTTTGATGGAAATAAATAACATTTATGTTCCAAGTAAAACTGGAAGTTTTCAACTTCGGGAGGAATCTACGGATACCTCATTGCACTACTCGCAGCTACCAACTAACCCTTTCTGTAAGAGCTGTAAGTAGATGTTTATTTATTTGTTTATTGTTTGTTTGCTGTTGTATATGGATATTTTAGTAGTAGTAACTGGTACATTTAAATGTATCGTTATCAAATTTATTAAGGCACTGCACTGTTCCATTATATATTTTGATTGTTAACAATTTTATAATCAGTTAAAGCCTAGCTCGCATCCTGAGCGCACTTTGTTAGGACTGGTTAAGTGACTTCCGACGTTGTTACCTTTCTCTCTTTTTGTTCTAAATGTTTTTTACGATATGGTCTGTCCAGTCCGTTCATTGTGACAGACAAAGGGTTAGGAGAGCAGCACATTCTGTCGCGACAGGCTTTGCGCACAGGGCATGTGTGTCCGCAACCTGAACAGGGTCTCTCTTCTGCGTGTAATCGTCGCTCATATCTTATCTACTTCCTGAATGCACTCCACTGCAACATTCATTGCTGTTTCAGATAGTTTAACGCGCACGTAAGGAATTCTAGTAACTATGGAAAACTGTGGCATGCATATGTTGTTGTCGCTTTACAGTGCTCGGTTTACGTTTACATTTGCTTTTATTTTGTAAACAAATACTTGAAATTAAAACGTGGTTGCAAATAAATTAATACATAAGAAATAAATAAGTAGATTTCAGATAAGCGTATATCACACATATATTAAACATGGTATGCATTTGACATCGATTCATTGCCGTTATTTTGTATGTCAATTATCCGATATAGCAGTGGAGTAGTTAGAATTCTGAGGCTTTTGTTTTGTCTTGTTTTGTTTTATTTAAACAAAAAAAGGCTGTGACAATATAACCCGTACTGGTGGCTACGTCATGATAGCTAATGAGCAAAAGCAGTGAAAACGAACCATGATTAGTGACTGATTGTTAATTATCAAAATAGCGACCGGTTCAGTGAGGCGAAATCTATGAAAGACCACTTCGTCTTAAGAGGTCTGTATGGATACCGCACGTTAAGTGTCTCGGAATTCATTTAAGATAGCAGTCAGCTAGAAGAACGAGTGGGGGAGCAATAATATAATTTCGTGTTTTCAGGTTAACAGAAACTCGCGCGCTGTCTGACGTTGCGGTCTCGGCCGGTTTGGTTCAGTTGGTTCAAACGTTTGCCCAAAAACCGCGAAGCTGCTGTCTACGTGGACCGGTGCTGAAGTAGTGCGTCCAGCGGCCAGGACCTCTGCTAGACCCAGAGACATGGCGACAAATGGCGCCAACGCCACGGACGGACAAGTTGTAACAGAGCTGAACGAGGTAACAACTAACGATAAACCTAAACCTGAAGAGGAGAAAGCCGAGAAGAAGAAGAAAAAGGATATTCCAGACAGGGAAACGTGGGGGGGTAGATTTGATTTCCTGCTGTCTTGTGTCGGGTATGCCATCGGACTCGGTAATGTGTGGAGATTTCCCTATCTATGTGGAAAAAACGGAGGAGGTAAGTAGAGTTTCCATTGTGCTATACTGCTTTATGGAACTACAGAAAGTGTCTTACATGTCGTTGAAGTGGGCAGCGAAAGAATTATGTTCATTTGTTTTTTCAGTACAGTAGTGGCTGCACTGATTTGTACTTATTTGTAGTTTATTATATACATATTTTTATATTTATGCTCGTGGTTTACATACGTTTCTTTTACTTTTGCTACAGGGGCCTTCTTGATACCTTATTTTCTGACCCTCATATTTGCGGGAGTTCCGTTGTTTCTGCTAGAATGTGCTCTTGGTCAGTACACTTCTATCGGTGGACTCGGGGTTTGGAAACTAGCTCCAATGTTCAAAGGTATTACGGTCTTAGCAATTCACCTCTTGTCTCTCTCTTCTGGCGTGTGCCTTAAATGAACCACAAGCTCAGATTGCATCTGTAGATCCAAACCTAATCTTGACCTTAAACACGGCAGTGTTAAGACTTGCATGTAACTATTCTAAAAACGTGCAGAACATCTAAAGAGACCAGTAAGTAACAGTTTAATCAATGTATCATAGCTGCACTGATTATTTGCCAAGACAAGAGACCTTTTATTGCAACAAACTGCATGCGTTATAACCCTCCCCTCAAACTTTTGTGAAGCGTCGTAACGTCTTCCCCGCTGATTGACGTAACGATACATGCTCGCGCTACAGGTGTTGGTCTAGCTGCTGCGGTTCTTTCCTTCTGGCTTAACATTTACTACGTTGTCATCATTGCTTGGGCGTTGTATTACCTCTACAACTCTTTCACAACTGTAAGTATTTTCGCAGCCTTTTCAATATGCATGTTGGTCTGAAGAAATATACACATAAACAGTACATAAACAATCATCTTGGCAAAAACAAAAACCTTCTGTTGTTTTAGGACCTTCCATGGAACTCTTGTGATAACCCATGGAATACAGAAAGATGCTTTACAAATTACAGTATTGCTGATACCACCAACCTCACTAGTGCAGTTCTGGAGTTTTGGGAGTAAGATATTGCAAAAATCTTTTTTTTTTATTCTACATGCTTGACTTCATATTCACACAATGCTTGGGACGTCTGTTAAATAATATGAAAAAAATATGAATAAAAGCAATGGATATTAAGATTAGTGTTCCCCAAGTCTCCATTTTGACATCTGCCTGCATGTGTTCACACAGGCGGAACGTGCACAACATCACCGATGGCTTGGAAAAGCCCGGCCAGATCCGAGTGCCACTGGCGATAACTCTGGCCATCGCGTGGGTCCTCGTGTACTTCTGCATATGGAAAGGTGTTAGCTGGACTGGAAAGGTAAGAGTCCCTGAAGGACAGCGTGAGCTCAGTGCTCAGCGGAGCTGCACTGATGGTACAAGCCAATTCTGCTCCAGTGAACGTAAACACCAGACCTGGTAACCAGCAGCCTCTCTCTTCTCCATGTCCTTTTTGTTTGGGTTAACATGAAGCAGGCATTCTTGTATATATCTTCTCCTAAGCTAACTGGCAGATCAATAACCAGTTGCTGCATAACTGCCATCTAGCTACTAGATAATTAAAATATTGGTTATAAATTGCTCAATAATAATGTCTGGTGATAGTATGTTACAACATCCAACCAAATGTATTATATGAAAATTATGTTTTAAACTATTAAACTACTTTGTCCTAAACTTACTGAAACAAAGGCCTATGATGTAACATGATAAACCAAAACTCCCCTTTACAAAGACAACACAAGGCATTTTGTTGCTGTTGGTTCCAGGTTGTTTACTTCTCTGCCACCTACCCCTACGTTATGCTGTTCATCTTGTTCATCCGCGGCGTGACTTTGCCAGGAGCAAAAGAGGGAATCATGTTCTACATCACACCCGATTTTGAGAAGCTCAAAGAATCAGAGGTAATTTCACAGGTTTGAGTAAATGAGAACAACAAACAAACCCAACAGATCAACAGACAGTCAGCAAACAATCTCTGTGGCTGCATCTCATGGACGAGCGCTTCCTGTTCTTCTTAGGTCTGGCTGGATGCTGCTACTCAGATTTTTTTTTCTTACGGGCTGGGCCTGGGATCTCTGATTGCTCTTGGCAGCTACAACCCTTTCAACAACAATGTCTACAGGTACGTGCAACCTGTAATGTGATTACACGTCCTCCTGAAAAACTGATCTGATCACTGCAGACTGTAACAGCGCACACTGGTTCATTTTAAAAGTGGGGCCCTTACTTAACACCCTTACTTAACACTTGCCACTTTCCACCAACACTTAAATGTGTCCTGCGTTGTTGACTATAATTAAAGATTAAGTATATGAGCTTATAAATAAACAGAAGCAGAGTGTGCATATAATTTCCATTTAATTAAAAGTGTAGGTTGCTCATCAAATTGTGTAAACAACCATCTGGGTTACAGTTTATTCTTGGGCGATTGTTATATATTGGTATGCAGGACTGAATGTCGGGTGAGCAGCGAGGTCATTGTCCATTTTTCCTGTTCCCTGATGCAGAGACTCTGTCATTGTCTGCTGCATTAACTCCTCCACCAGTATGTTTGCTGGCTTTGTGATTTTCTCTATTGTGGGCTTCATGGCTCATGTAACGAAGAGATCTATAGCCGATGTAGCCGCGTCAGGTAATCCACGAATTCACCTCTTATGCATTGCTGTTACATAACCAAACCAACACTGAAGCATCGAGTGTAGTTGTGCTTTGATAAGGTCAACAGCATTAAAGAATCACGGAGTTCAGTTTGCACGGATACACTGAGCAGATCTCACTGCTTTCTTGCTGGTTCTGTGGTCCACTGTGCATGCTCAGGTCCGGGCTTGGCCTTCCTGGCCTACCCAGAGGCAGTCACGCAGTTACCCATCTCACCTCTGTGGGCCGTCCTCTTCTTCTCCATGCTCCTGATGCTGGGAATTGACAGCCAGGTGAGAACATTCAACATGATAAAAAAAATAGGTGTAAACAGGTGTAAACAGCAGGTCTGGGGAATTCATCTGACCCAGCCAGATTGGCCACTGTTGTCTAGGTAAAGCTCCCCTAGTGGTCAGATGCAGAATAAAGAACAAAGAATTGTGTTGTCTCTGTGTGTCAACCTCTTAAGCAACAAAGGCCTGATCCTTGTCAGAGATTTTGATGGTGCTGTTATTAATTTGACAGCATATATCATGCTATGCTGCCTATGCAGTTATTTTTTCACTGGCTCGGATAAAATATTCTACTTACATTTTGTCCTGCAGTTGAACCATAGTTCAAAATGAATAGAATCAGTTAGTAAGATGAAGGTTTGTGAAGCACACGCAGGTGTTCCAGGTGTCCACCTGCATTTGCACAAAATATGAAAAGCCGGTGTCACAGTGTTGAACAAAGCCCATCTGAGATAATTCCACCTCGTATGTGAAATACATTTGCAACTAAAAAAGTAAACGAACTAATGAACGTTTCAGTTCACAGTGCTGTTCAATATGGAGCAGTTCACAATGCTTTTCGCTATGGAGCAGTTCACAATGCTTTTCACTATGGAGCAGTTCACAATGCTTTTCACTATGGAGCAGTTCACAATGCTTTTCGCTATGGAGCAGTTCACAGTGCTGTTCGCTATGGAGCAGTTCACAGTGCTGTTCAATATGGAGCAGTTCACAATGCTTTTCGCTATGGAGCAGTTCACAGTGCTGTTCGCTATGGAGCAGTTCACAGTGCTGTTCAATATGGAGCAGTTCACAATGCTGTTCGCTATGGAGCAGTTCACAGTGCTGTTCAATATGGAGCAGTTCACAGTGCTGTTCACTATGGAGCAGTTCACAGTGCTGTTCACTATGGAGCAGTTCACAGTGCTGTTCACTATGGAGCAGTTCACAGTGCTGTTCACTATGGAGCAGTTCACAGTGCTATTCACTATGGATCAGTTCACTCAAAATGACATCATGGCTAAATGGAAAAAATCCATAGTGCAATGATTACATTTTTAGCCAAAGTATTAAAATACTGTATTCAGATATATTCACAGTATTCAGTAAGTCCAAATACCCTTTAAAATGTCCTATTGCACAAACATTCATCAAAGGTAATTATCATTTTATAACAGTAACAGTATATTTATTCACTATGTCACACTTTAACTTCTTGGTAATTCACCCTGTCCATGAATTTGGTGTACCGTCTTCTTTAAAAAAACATAAACTTTAAAACTTTGAAGACGATAAAGGTCAGACATGACAACTGAAGTATATTACCAAGAAGATTAGATAAAACACACAACAGATGTTTTGATACTTATGTATTATTTATAATCTTGGCACCGTAAAGGTTTCATATAAAAGAATAGACATTTGGACACAAGTTTTAGGACTTCTCGATGAAGGAATAAAGGTCACTGATTTCACTCTAAACAACATCTTGTGTCTGATTATTTGCCATTTTAGAGAATTTCCATGACAGTTAATGATGAATTAGCATGGTGAAACAATGAACTAGCATGGTTAACGAAGAATTTTCCAGACCTGTTAAAACAAACTCATTAGCATATTCATTATTTCCATATGTTTGTTTCTGAGAGTCACCTGTTCCACCATGATAGCCTAGTGACCCTGAAGTTGCCCAGTTATTTATGACTTTGTTAATAAGCCTCCATGTTGGCTCTAGTTTTGCACCGTGGAAGGCTTCATCACCGCCCTTGTGGATGAGTTTCCGAGACTTCTGAGGAATAGGCGGGAGATCTTCATTGCGTGCGTGTGCGTTGTGTCCTATATCATTGGCTTGTCCAACATCACACAGGTAATCAGACTGCTGTGCAGAATGTTATCAGACATTTGAAACTTTGCATGCTTGTTTTGACAGGCATATTCACTTGAATCTGTGTATTCCAGAACTGTGCTATATACATCTGATGCGCTGGTCCTACTCATGTCATGTCTCCTGCTCCGTCCTCAGGGTGGCTTGTATGTCTTCAAGCTGTTTGACTACTACTCTGCCAGTGGAATGTGTCTTCTCTTTCTGGTGTTCTTTGAGTGCATCTCCATCTCCTGGTTCTACGGTGAGTGTTACATAAGTTGTTATTCATGTTAATCGCTAGCCGTTAATCATGCATGAATATAAAATGCAAAACGATAGAGAATGCGATGAAATCTGTATTTGTCAAACTCAATTGAGGATTCACAACATCTAAATTAGAGCTGTTTTCTGCAGCATCTATGACAGGCACTGTGTAACAGCACAGGCTGCCAGTCAGTGTCACTTGGCTTTGCAGGTTTTCAGTCTGAGGTGGTCAGTCAAGTTTGTCCTTCCTGTGCTAATTTAGGTGTGAATAAGTTCTATGACAACATCCAGGAGATGGTGGGATATAAACCCTGCATATGGTGGAAGCTCTGCTGGGTCTTCTTCACTCCTTTGGTTGTGGCTGTGAGTAAGAGTTTTTGACCCTAATTTTGTAATGACGATTGATGATTATTGTGTGTGGGCTGCTGTGATGAAGGTAACGGTTATCAAACCTTAAGATAAAGTGTTTTTAGGTACAGGGTCATCAGCCTTTCACAAGTGACAGGAACTTAAAATGTATACGTCAGTATGTACATCCAACCAAACCACAATGTCATCTCCCATCCTTCAAGGGAGTGTTCCTCTTCAGTGCGGTCCAAATGGTCCCCCTCACCATGAACAACTACGTGTTTCCAACGTGGGGGCAGGGTGTCGGCTGGCTCATGGCCCTCTCCTCCATGGTCCTCATTCCTGGCTACATGGTCTACATGTTCCTCACGCTGAAGGGAACCTATAAAGAGGTAAACCCCACTCAGAGCGTCATTTCCCAGGCCAGGGATCTGACTCTGTCCCTCACACACTACCCCACAAACTAAGGCCTCTTTTAAGCCCCAGTATACATATGACTGAGGTTAGGAAGCTGATAAGTGTTAATGGTGGTCCTGCAAATGCGTCTGTGAGTTGAAGCATTTGTGAGTTGAATCGTTTGTGAGGCGAAGCGTTTGTGAGGTGCAGCGTTTGTGAGGCGAAGCGTTTGTGAGGTGAAGCGTTTGTGAGGTGAAGCGTCTGTGAGCTGAAGCGTCTGTGAGCTGAAGCGTGTTCAGTCATCTCTGATGTCTCCCCTACAGCGCATCCGGATAATGCTTCAGCCTCCTCATATGGCGCGGGCCCAGGAGAACACGCCGGATCAGCAGGTGCAGTCGCAAGCCCAACAACAACAACAACAACAGCCTGATGATGCAGGCGCAGCCAACTCTGGCGACGCAGACACCAAGGTCTAGAGCCCTCCAGGCAAGAGCAATCAAAGACGAACAATGCAGAGCACTTCCATGCTTATACAATAACAGATATCATCTACCTCCAGGGGCCAATCATGATCGAATCCAATCTTAAAAAAAAAAAAAAGAAAAAAAAGTATGTGTGTCAGTTTGACTTTCATGTTTGTAAAACATTCCAGGCTCTGTGGGGCTCTGGTAGGTGTGATAAGCATAAAGTCAAAGTGTGTCAAAAGAAAATACCAGTATCCTGACAAAATATTCCATTATACTCTGTGTGAGTGAAGCTGTCACTTATGTGTTAATACTGTGAGTCAAGTTAAAACACAGCGTATTGTTTCTGGGAGTTTGTTTGGCTCAGGAGCACACTGAAGGAGGCCCTGAATATCGTTTGGAAAAATAAAGTGTTTTCATCAGTTTTTGGGTCACTGGAAATGCCTGTCATTACTAATCCAAAACAACTGAAGAATAGCAACCAAGCTCATGCCTCCATCTTGAAGGAGGTTATTACAATCGAGTATGAAGCACAAAGCAGTCAGGGGCAGGCTAGCCCTCGGGTGACCCACTATCTCTCAATGTTTTTGTTAGAGAGACTGTTACTATTTTCTTTTTCTGGAAGAAAAAAAAAAGACAAAAAGTTGTATGTGATTAAAGGCATTTTTAGAATTCTTTTTAGGATGTTTTGTACACGTAATATTGTGATTGAGGACCAAAATCACAGACAGACTAAAGCAAAAACGTATCTATGCCATGCAGTGTAAGGGTTGGAGACGACAGGGTACACGAGAGTGGGACATGAAGAGGAAAACAAAGAAAAAAATGCAGCACAGGTTTATTGTATCAGCGTTCAACCCAATAAGCAGAGCCACTCCTGTTTACACATCTACATGTATTATCAGGAACATGGGCAGATGCCATATGACTTTGCAAAAGGGCAGAACTCCAGCACTGGTTGCCAGTGTGTTTCGACACAGGGAACACGCTGTAAGAAAAATGTGAAATCCGATTAGATGAAAGAGTTGCAAAATGTCATCAAGGAAAGTCATTCCAACCAAACAGTTTCAACCAAATTTCAACGTATCACCAAGTATCAAGCTAATATTTCTGAACGGAGCTGGTAAGCCCAGATGGGAGGTTTTGGGTTTTTTTTTTTTTTTAGTTGAATGGTTCAGGACCAAACAGTGATAAACAGATTGCATGACTGTGCAGATGTAGTTAATCCATGTGCCAAAATGCTAGACCATATCTGTGATCAAAAACGAAAACAAAAAAAATGCAAAAGCACCTTTGAAGTGTTGTATCATGACAGTTTACAAGAAGATGTGTTTGGCGGCATATTTTGGAAAAGCACATAAGTAGATTTTCAGAGTATTAGACTGTAAACAAAGTGCGTTTTGCTCTGTAACATTTTGTTTCTATCTCAACTTTGAAAGCACAAGGCTTCAAGTCCCAGTGCAAAGATGGAGTATATTACATTACAGACTTGGTGTACTCCATGTTGTGACTGAGTCTACAGAGCATTGTTATGGCGTGTTAGGACAATGATAAAGTGATCGTTTGTATCTCTGGCAGCTACATGTAAAATGCATTTGGTCATTAAAAAAATGTTTACTCTGAAAAGAAAAGCACCTATTTAATGTGAAACGGCTATGTCCTGTGAAATTTGTACAAACATTATTTTACCACAGTTTTATCTTGAACTTTGTTGTAAAACTGTGCTGTGTAAAACACGTAACTGTGAATGTCTGTATTACATTTGAGGTTATTGTCTAAATGTTGAAACTTAAAAAAATAATTGCTGTTTTCTGCAATAATATTTTGATCTCAGAAACTGAAGCACATATCTCATGGAAATTAAGAGAAGTGACAATGACTATAAAAATTATTATAACAGATAGAATTTATGTCTAGTAAGAAATAATATTGTTTTGTATATTTTTAACTGTTAATCTGCCTACAAAATAATATATATAGGATATGTATTTAAATGGTGTCATATATAAAGCACGATTGTCATGTAATTAAGAAAATATACAAATAAAGATTATTAAAAATATTTGTTTCTGTGTTTAATGCATTTTGGCATTCTTTGACATTCATGACTGTAAATATGACAAGCAGTTTGACCATGGTTCTGTCTTAAACGATGGTTCTGTCTCAAACGATGGTTCTGTCTCAAACGATGGTTCTGTTTCTAATAATGGTTCTTCAGAGGTAAGAAAAAGAAACCTCATATGTACTTTCGATAGAGATGGTAATGATGAGGGCTTCCGGGGTAAAGGTGTGGTATATTCATCAAGGTTGTGCTTTTCCCTTCCAATTCACATTCTTTATAAACACACACTCATTCATAGCTGTCTTATTATTGCAAAGGAGGTCAGAAGATGCATGGGTAGTGTAAACAGTAGAATTATACATTTACACTGATGTGAATTCTAGAAACACAAATACCTTAAAATAGATTTCACACATGCACCCACAATTTGTATTTTTGACACACCTGCCCTGTGCACAGTTCCGTGTTGTTGCCGCGGGTAACCAAACAGAAAAAAAGAGAGTCTATGGGGGAGGGCTCTAAGAAAAATGCAAAATCCAAAATGTCCAAAATGCATGCTTGAATGTGACATCACACATACACACACACAAAATGTGGCATGGATAAGCAATTACTGGGTCATGGTCTGGGTGTGTGCTGCGTCCAGCTTTGAAGAGCCTCTCTGCGTAACCACAGCATCAATCATCATCACAATGTAAATGTCAGCACTGCCAGCAAACCTATTTACACACATTGTTCAGACGTTCAACTTCACAATCCATTCACCCCAGCAGAATGACTTTTAACAAATTAATTAGTTCATGCTGGACCACAAACAAACAAACACAGCAAAACACCGATGATGTCCATCGTAATTCTTTGGTAGATTTTTTTGGTAAAGACTGTAAAGCTGGATTATTGCAAATAGTAATAAAACAAAACACCCCTTTTTCCAGTGTCCCCTGCAGACACACACACTGGGACTGAGAGGGCAGTGGACTTGGGGGGGGGTAGGTGTCTGAGCTGGAGGAGCTTTTAGCCTTCCTTAGTCCAATAAGGCCATGAGCTTGTTTTCACCGCTGTGCGCTGCCTGTAGGAGAAGACACTGCAGCTCCACGATACCTTTCAGCAGGGACAACCTAGCACAGCATATATAAACTCACACACACACACCTATATATATATATATATATATATATATATATATATATATATATATATATATATATATAATCACACACACACCTTGGCACACCATGAGTTATTCTTATAGTGCATTTCATACATTTAGCCCCTGAAATGAATTCAACATTTTGGTAATCTTCTACTTTCACAGCCTTTTGGTATTTAAAGCAGTAACTACAGCAGTAAACCACAGGTAGTTTGTAGTTTAGTAGAAAGTAGTAGTTTAGTTCCTTATGCAAATGAACTTGCAGCCACTTGGCTTGCCCAGTGTGTCTGCGTAACGTCCCCAGCTTTAGCCTCGTTTGTTCTTTGATTTGCCTTTACTTTGTGTTCCAGTCAGTCTTCCTTCTCTAGTCTTTGTGGTCAAAATTGTGTGAGTCCCCTGAAACAATTAAATGTTATTTATACATTGTTAAATTACTTCTTTAAAAAAAAGATTGTTTTACATTTTTGGGGGGTATAAATCTAATTTACATAAAATTATTGCATCTGAGCAAATGAAACTCCATGTATTTTTTTCTGTTTGATTATTACGACTATTATTTCCAAGATTAGCCAGGACACTTGCGTTTCAACTATTCCAAAGTCAGACAGGTTAAATGGTCAAATGAACAAGTACCAACCAACATCCTACTGGGTATAGGGTGAACATCCTACTGGGTATAGGGTGAACATCCTACTGGGTATAAGGTGAACGTCCTACTGGGTATAAGGTGAACATCCTACTGGGTATAAGGTGAACATCCTACTGGGTATAAGCTCCAGTTCTTCAGCTGTAACATTCAACAGAACTTCAATAGAACTTTAACTTCAGCAAGGTTCTCATCCTCATCTCATGAGTCTCTTCTGGTTCTGTGCGGTCCAGGCCATATTTCCTCCTTATCAGAGTCATGATCAGATATATGATCATGAATCTCCTACACATTTAAGCTTTTGTGGTACTGTTGCTGCAGGTTGAAATCATAGCTGCTGTTTAATACCTGGCTGAAAGATTACAATAAGTATTACCTCCTCAAATTTTTTCATATTCATATTTTTGTTTACAAAAAATCATAATATAAAATCAAATATAAGGATCATAATATAAAAAAATAGCTTGCTGGTTAATAAAATTAGCTATAAATACTGCTAAACTACTAAACTACTAAACTACTACTACATTTAGGTCCTTGTAAATACTGCTGGTACAATGTAGCTACATTACAAACATATGCCTAGATTACTGTAAAAAGAAAAACAAACAAAAAAATGCTTCATTGTTACTTATGTACTAATTGCTAACACTATATTATATTTGAGAATGGCACGCCCACAGAGGAAGAGTGACATGAGATGAGGCTCTACATGAGATATGCTTAAGGATATTGTGCTGAGTTGTGCTTGGCCTCTCTTTGAATAAAGATCATTGCTAATTAGAATAAGGCCGTGTCCTCCAGGCCGGTGTGCAGGGGGGCGTTGCCCTCTTGATTTCTATTTATGACATCACATTGTGTCGTAGTAAGATATCATTGTCAGCAGTTGAGAACACATTAAGGGAATGTCAGTTCAAATTGTCCTTACAATGGTTCAAGCTCCTACGCTTCCCAGCAATCCAAAACAAGATGAGTTTCAGATTTGCCTAACTAGAGCGTTTGTCTGATGGTTTCCAGAGAAACAGGATGTGCCAGATAGAGGTCTTTCCCCAGCAGTGCAGGTAAAGTGCTTTAGAGATGTCAGGAATGTATGTTGGCAGCAGTGGACTTGATTCATCGTTGGTACACGCTATGCTGAAAAAAAAGACTCCTCAAAAGAAAGCTCCAAGCCCAAAAATATCATCATATGCAAAATGGTTTCCTTGAATGACTGAATGAGTACGCTTATTTTCATTAGAGGCGCCTCCGCAGTGACCTTCAGAGCGCTAGAGTCGCATGTCAGAGCTCATCAAATCCCTGTGCTGTGCCAAAGCCTTACTGAGGAGTCAGAGCTGTTTGCGGTGCAGACGAACCACTGCATACTAGGTAGACATCACTGGGTAAAGAACCCACGAAGCAGAAATTTGTGGCATTCTAAACACAGAGAGTTAGAATAAGGAGGCACTGGGGAAGGATTTCAACACCTTAAAGGACAGTGTGGTATTTGTTGAAATACAGCATTCTATAGGAAACTTGCTGCTCTTGTTGGCTCAGACAGGTTTTCCTACAGTGCTGCAGATTTTGGCAGGACTGTGCTTTGGGCTTAGAGGGTGTGAAAGTGGAAATACGTTGTGTCAGTTTTGCCAGTGTGCGTTTACTGTTCACAGACTCCAGGTCTGAGGTGGTCCTGTCAGTTCCTGTTGTTGTTCTTGTGTTCCATGGATAATAACACACACACACACACATATACACAGACACACACACACACACACACACACACACACTAAAGTGTGACACATCAGAGCCTATCATATTCCGTTATAGCCCAGTGGCCTATATTGTGTGCTGTGTGTGTGGTTGGATCCAGTGAATGGCTGTCAGTGAATGGCTTGGTGAATGGCTGTCAGTCATGAACCCTAGCCCCACCCCATTTCCCTCACACCACAGGACACTAGAACGTCCACATCCACGTCCACATCTATATCCACGTTCACGTCTACATCCACGTCCACATTCACGTCCACATTCACGTCCATGTCTATGTCCACATCCACGTCCACATTCACATCCATGTCTATGTCCACATCCACGTCAACATTCACGTCCATGTCTATGTCCACATCCACGTCCACATTCACGTCCATGTCTATGTCCACATCCACGTCCACATTCATGCCCACGTCCACGTCCTCTCTGACCTCTGCCTTGCGTCCTCAGCTACATATCTGCTTCATCTGCATGCACACTGTTCAGTACTACAACCTCCTTTCAATTTAATTTCTTCTAATAAATGTAGGTCTTCTATTTGTTACTGATGAGCAACACCTTGACCCACTGGTCATTTCAGTTCACCTGGCGTATAGGTGGATATTAAAGGTGGACGATTACAGCCTGTATCCCGTCTGTTGCTCTACACCATGAAAACTCATCATCTGTCATCATTTTCTGACTACAGAACGACTACTGAGCAAATATTATCTGGACATTTCACCACTGACATGTCACACTGACATGTGCAAAGTGTTACTAATACACAATTTTGTTTAAAATAATTAATTATCATATATTTATTTAGCTGATTTCTCAAACAAATCTAAAAAACAAACATTCTGTGCTTTAGAATATTACTGATCCATATTTTGTGTGTTCTTCTGAAGCCTAATTTTACTAGCAATCCTAAAAGGCACGATCCCTTGCTGTTCTTATAGACTGTGTTCCTATGCTATATCTGACTAGTTGTGGAGTGAAGCACAGCTGGAAATCCTTGTACCCACTTGGTGAACAAAATGTCTCACTTTACAGGACACAATCAGAAACAGAACCGATTTGATCAGCGCCGCCCTGTAGCTGGACAAAACCAGGCCACAATGTATGAGTCATTAAGTGAGATGTCTTTAGGGTAGGAACATTTAAAAAACGGAGGGGGGGGGGGGGGGTAATTAAAACACTTCTGAAGTCATTCCCCAGATCCTTCATCTTCAGTTTCCACTCAGAAAGCCCACATGCACCACATGCACCACATGCACCACGTTACAGTGCAGAATACCAGCCATGCTGAGAATACGGTCACTTTTTATTCTGATGTTCCACTGAAGGAACAGCCATGTGCTGCAGCAGGAAGGTTTCGGTATGCCGCTAAATCAGGTCAGGGAACTCAAAATCACACTGTTCTCAGAGACGCCCCACTGTGTCTATATGGGACTGCTATGAGATCGTGCCACTAGGGTGCGAATGGGACACTGTTCTTTAATCCACAGGGAGCGCAGTGACTTTTTAAGATCTGCTCTGTCCAGAGGTTTAATTATCTTTATTAATCAGTGTTGACAGTAGGAAATTGAAAGTGTCCACATATATTTTGGGCCCGATCAATGAATCGATCTGATTGCAATAAGCAAAAAAAAAGATCTATCGCTTAAGTGTGAACAGAATTGCATTAAAGGGCACAAATAGATATTAATGTTCACCTCTTCTTGTTGTCCTGGAGATATTTTTGTGCTCCCTTACTGAAGCAGATCTTAGTGACCACTAGGGTAATTATCAGGTCCTTCAGGAGCTGCGTCAGCAGAGCACATGCCCAACCCATATCTGTGCACGACTATTTCTGATGAGCAACGGTGAAAATATAGATGAGATGAAATTATACCATGCCACACTAAAACCTGCAGTTGCCTAGGGATAGCGTGCACTTAATCAAAGTGAGCAACACTTTAGCAAACAAATCTAACTGCCATGTCCTTCAGCACTCTGATGCACAGCACAGACTGATGCAGGCAGTTCTCCCAGGGCACCGGCTGCTCTGGAGCAGTGAGCAGGTTGGTACTTCTTTCTTTTTCCCCCCTCATCTGCTATTTCTGTCTACTTGTAGCCACCAGGGCTCAGAGTCTCAGAACAAACACTACTGGAGTAATTTGGCTGGAGGGGTAATGTATCACAGTACGCTCATGTCTATGGCTTGATAGGAGCTCTTTGTTTATATATGAGATGATGGCAATCAAAAAGAATGGATTGAGAGACTTTGTTTAGCTGTCTGTGGTCATATACATGGGTGGGTGGGTGGAGGGGAGGGGGGTTATAGCGGGAGCTGTCATACTACATGTGATTCTTCCACAGACTGCAGGATACTGTATATGGACAGCTACAACTGTGTTTTATTTAAATTAAAGTCACTCCTAAGGAAGCTAAGTAACCATACGCTATTATCCGCATTGAGTGAAGGAAGCTCTTCTGTTATTTCAGAATCAGATGTGTGTTATGTGAATACAAGTTGTTATTCATGTGTGTTTTTGTCATTCTTTGTTTTGGATTTGATTGCAGACTAAATTGATATACTTTAGTTTGCAATTCATTTATTAGTAGGTATCACCCCCATACCAATAACCTCCATTTTCCCAAATAATATTGGTAGCATCTGTGTGTGAGAGTGGACAATCTACCAGCCTCCAATAGCCAAGCTGAGACCTGTGTCCAAGTCATTGATGTATGTGCCTTAGGTGAATCAACCAGGCCCAGGAGGATATGTCTTCTAGACAGGCAGTCCCTGAGCCTACTGTGAGACCCAGTAACTGATATATGGGTGAATCAACCAGCTCTGGCTCTTCAGGCCCAGGAGAAAATGTCTTCTAGACAGAATGTGCCAATTTAGGACAGTCACCTGTAAGGTACAAAGATGAGGTGTAAGGGGGTACTGAAATACTGAAGGATAGAAGGATTCTGGTGGCCAGGACTGCCAATGGTATTATGTGTGTGGGGATGGGCGGATGGTGATTGTGCTTTGTTTTCATTTAGTGCCTTACTGTGGCACTGATTAAAATTGATTACAGACTGATTTGGAAATGGCCCCTGAATGAAAATAAGTTTCTATTTTCACAAATTATATCAGCAGCTACCTGCCTCTGACTGGTAGCTGTTTTTAAAGAGCAGTATAATAGGTGAGTGGGGCAATAGAATGGGTGAGTGGGGCAGCAGAATGGGTGAGGGGGGTCTCTTTTCTTTGCTCTTTGTTGTTGGTTGCTGCTATGCCAGTTTCAGGAAGGTGGTTGTTCCAGTGTCCTTCTATGGAGATTATCAGCTGCTGCCAAGGGAAGCTCAATGTGCAATAATAATCAGAATGCACATTTTTGTACTTTTATATTACAGACCTATACTGTATGTAATCTGTTTCTGTGTTTCAAATATGAACTGAGAGGGAATGCTGAAGTGAGCTGTGTGTGTGTGTGTTTGTCAAAGTGGATTTGGGTACCAGGAGCTGGAGCTGAGCTGTACCCATTGCTATTAGGAGGTGATGTGGTCAGTAAAACTGTCTAATAGATTTAACCCATACTGGGCCATACCGAACTCACACTGCATATATAAAAAACTTTGTAGAGCTACAAAATACTAAAAGCAGTAGAATAGGTGAGAAAAAATGCCTGTGAGTATTGCCCTGGATAATGTAAATGCCCTGGATTCCTGCATTATATTAGATATTATACTGCTACAATGGCTGTTGGGCCATACGATGGGACCCAGCATACCACTAAATTCCCCAAGTCCTGTTTGGATCAGCAATAGAAGAATTAGGTTTTGTTCATCACCTGGAATGTGCTGCCTGAAATCTATATCACTTCAGTGTTTATCATCAATATGAATCTACTGTACTTGAATCTACTGTTTATCATCTACTACAGTTCATTCCTCTAATCTACAGTATGTATAATCTAAGTCACAGCTCTTGGAGCCAAACATGCAGATTATATCAATGATTGCTTCATTATATCAATCATTAGATCATAGATCATAAACTTCATGTTCTGCTTTTAACAGAAACCTAAATTACTAAATTAATGTAATAGTGCAACTGTGCCAATTAAATGGTCCACCAATTGTCCTCATGAGTCAACAGGATAGGTGCAAACACATTCCTATGGTCACATCCTGGACTTGTTTATCTCAAAATGTCTCACTATTACAATCACTACTACTTTTCTTTGATGTCAGCAAAGATCTCACAGGCATTTTTTCTGGACAAAATGTCTACTTTTAAATCCAACCTGTCTGATTCAGTTGTGTCAATTCAGGTGAGAGAAAGTTGGCACATCACCAAGATTAGTCCGACCCAATACACTGATCCTATCTGCCCTAGTTGCATTATTTTTGCAATAGCTAGCCGACACCAGTAAGATATATTACTCAAGTCCTCCAAGGGCATGAGTTGTCTAAATAGAAAGGGGACACCTAGTGGCAAATAAAGAGAGTTCGTTTGAACAAGAAAAATTAAAGCAGGGCAATCACAAAAGACGGTGAGAAAGGAAAATTAGAGAAAGCCAATCAGAGAAGAGCAGGATGCTCCACCTTTAGAGACTCCCATAGGATATTTCAGATTACCCACTACCACCAAACAGACAAGTGTTCTATTGGGACCAACCAGCTCAATTACTCAGAGTGTTTCTTCGAAATAAATCTCATATTGGATTTTAAATATTACTTTTTTGCTTAACCTGAAACCTCCATTGGATACTGATAAAATCCTTCATGACAAATTTGGTGAGCCAGCCAGGAGGATGAGATTTGGAGAAGATGGATGGCATGGACCCAGGTGGCAAAAGAACTTCTGGAGTCTATAGGAAAAAGGTGGAGGAATGAGGAAAGGTCAGTAACCTACCAAAACTGGACAGCGTCTTGCACTAGGAGACAATAAACCTATGACACAACAACGTTTTTTTGTTTTTTTTTTGTCAGAAGTAGGCCTAGTTGTTAATACCAGTCACTATGAAAGTAAACCTTTTGATATGCACAGAAATATGTAATGACGGGACAATACCCCACTGACAGATATCAATCAAGACTGAAGCTTGACAAGCTTACTGAACATCAAGATATCCCAGACTTTATCCTAGATGTAATTGGGAACAAAAGACAAATGGAGGGGAGGACCTCTTATATGGACCCAACTGCAGATCAGTGGAACAATCAAGCAGAGGTGGATGGTAATTGGGAAAAAAAGGGGTAGCCCACACCTGGGGTTCAACCTAAAGGAGTCAGGGCACAAGAGGACGGAGACTTGGGAGGCAGACTTGGGAGGGAATAACTTATGAAGAATGACTGTGGGGAGTGCTTAGCAGAGTCATAAGGGAGGATGGTAGTTCACCCATCCAGATGGCATGGAATTATAGGTGAGCTAACCCTCAGCTACTCTACCTAAAAAGCAAGCAAACAAACCCCCAGTAGACTTGTCCCTTCCAAGAATCAAACCTCATCTGCCCAGGTCAGGGATCCAGAGTCCAACCAACTTTGGACAAACACAGGGGAAGTCCCTCATAGAACAGGAGAGAATAGACTGGAGACTGCTGTTGGAAATGTTCCACTAGAGAAAAACGAATTACCAGCAAACCTAAGGTACACCAAGACTTCACCAAAAGTGGCATTTGCAAAACTGTTATATAGGGTGCAGACACCAGAAGGAGATAAGCCTAACAAACCTGATTAGCTCCCAGCTTGTAGTCTCCCTCTGGTGACCACTGACTGGCATAGTGGCAAAGTTTGGACACATTCTGAGAAAATACAGAAAACAAAGTTTGGGAACAAAATCACCACCACAAAAGCCTTATGAAAGTATCTGTCCCCACATCAGAATGGACAACAACAATGACATCAGCATGTGACCCTACCTCTGCCACTGCCACTATTGTTACCAAACAATAATTCTACCCCTTCTCCGGCATCCCAAGTTAACATTATTTCTGTATGTTCTGTTTTTGGATCCCTGATTTTCTTCCTAATTTAGTAGTATCCAAATCCCACCTGTCAGGTGAGTCTCCCCTGTCACACAACAGCTAACAACCAAGAATTCATATGCTTCCACAAAAGTTGTCATATGCTTCCACTGAGGCACATGCAGCCAATCACCTCATCTACTCTAGCTGCAGCTCATGTAGTGTCAGGGGGCAGAGAAACACCTAGAGGATTCCGTTGAGCTCATAGACAACCATGGTTGGCCAGTGTCACTGTAACTGACAGAGTGAGTATGCCATGCCACCCTCCCTGAGAGCACAGCCAATTTTCTCTCTAAGGTTGAAACAAAGGTCGTTTTTATTTTCACCTTTCATTTGATGTTTGAACATCAGCTAGGTGGCAGAAGATCATCAGCAGTTAATTTAAGCTTATTCTTTATCTATTTCATCTATGGCTTGTGTAGCAGAGCAGTTTATACATGTATAGACTGACTAGATCAGAAGACTACAATTCCTTTAGTTTCAGGACAGCAAAGGTAGGAAGAACAGTTGGAAAATTCACGCTTAGGGGTCAATGGGATCCAGAGCCACCTGTGGTTGTTTATCTAGATAAGGATGATCTGACCCATAGAGGTATGCCTGAGAGAAGAAGAAAAGAGAGGGTTTTGCAAAAAGGAATTCTAACAAGCCCTATATCAATCCTATCACAAGAGCACCTGTAACAGACCCTGAGCCAACTGTCAGACTTAGTCATTGATATATGGCTGAATCAACCAGCTCTGGCTCTGCAGGCCCAGGAGAAAATTCTGTCTTCTAGACAGAATGTGCCAATTTAGGACAGCCACCTGTGAGGTACAGAGATGAGGTGTAAGGGTCACAGGCATTAAGGGTTTGGGGGTTGTTGAGTGGAGGAAGCCGTTTATAAGTTGTACTGTACTTTATGTTTTATAAGCTGTGACTTGTTTATTTTCATGTGTTTTTGTAGTGCTATGTTTTTGGTTTCCAATCTCTTGTGGTGTTGCTGACTATATCGATTTATTAATTGGACTGAACTGGGTATTGTGCTGTACTCAGGTGCCGTATTAGGCCAGCAGAGTTCCAGTTTGCCACTTGGTGTCGTAGTCGGTTATATTTATCTGGGGCACAGCAGCATACATAAAGTTGATAAGTGTGGTGTTAAGGTGTGAAGCAAGTATGTCCAGCAAAATCCGATGCAGAAACAGAGACAATTTGTCTCAGGACTATGGGAAGGAAAATAAATAAATAAACGAGAAAAATAACGGAAACGGAAGTGAAGTGCGTGTGTGCGTCTGCCGAGACGCATGCCTTTGATGTGCCCAAAGCAGAATGATAGGGATTATGTAACGTCTTCGGCACACATGCCTGGATGTGTGACTGCCGGAGTAGCGCGCGAAGGCAGGGGGAAGATGGGGGAACGTGCGAGAAGAGAAGCCGCGGGCTCGTGTCGGCGCTGTGTCGCTTGGCAAAGCTGTTCAGCCGTGCAACGCTAACGGGGTGCATAACAAGTCTCATAATAAGATACAAGAAACCTGGCTCTTTGTGATGCCGCAGTGTTCTTCGGCTGTTGCCGGATGTCACACCAGGGCGTTTAAAGTGAAGGTCCCTGTTTATTTGTTGAAAAGACAACTGAGGGTTGAATAGAAACACAACCGTAAGAAAGGGATTCTGGCAAACAATGTTTTGTACAGACCATTTTCTTAGCTTGTTAGAAAATGATTAGGAGCACAAATCCATGCTGTGTAAATATGCTTACTATCTAGGTCATAACTGTGCATGCTGGAGATGTCTTCCTCACAGCCTAACACACAAACTGCATAAAATACACGATAAAGGTTTCAAGAAAGGCCATGAAGATTAAAGCACAGGCTTACTTCCCCGTTTCTTCCACGTTCTTCTGCTCACAGAACTACGTCTCTGGTTTTTCATCAAAGGCACTTAATCTGATTTACTGCTGCGCCTCACTTCTAGCGAACGTCAATAATTTTTCACGTATTCATTCATGGAGAAGTCATTAGATGAGAACTCACACTACACAGACTAAGCAGTGTACAGAACGTTTGGGGAAACGGATTCTCGGCGCCAGTACGTCGTGTTGTGGGATGATCAGGGAAGAAGGACCAATAAGGGCAATGATGGTGATGGCACACTGATGTTGAGAAAGACTTGACAGGTTGTTACTGTATGCATGTGGCCCGTGTCATGGAGCGGCCGTGTCCTCTTCTCTCGTCTCGTGGAGGTCATACCACTCCCCATCAAGGGTTCCTGTTCTCATTGGTCCTCAACAAGCTTCCTGGCACCAGGATGACAAAGGGCCTTGTGTTTATACCTTTTTTTTGGCCAACTATAATAGCTGGATCACTGGAGAATGCTTGATGACCACATGTTTCTTCTTTCCTGCTTGTTTTAAGGACTCCTTTCAGATTTGCCCTCCCATGAACATGTACACAAACCTTTTCAGAGTGCCTCAAGACCCGTGGATCAGCGTGAATCTTTGTGACTCGGAGGTCTCTTCTCAAATCAGGTTTGCTTAGGCAGCTGCTTGAACGGTGCACAAAGCCTTAACACAATGCCTTCACTTAATCCTCTCAAGGCTGAGAGTCAGTTGGCTAAAATCTATTTGCTTTCTTAATTTTTGAAACAGACTACAAAAATTGCGATACCTTTGCTTACCTTATACAACAGTTCATTTACAAATGTCACCTTCATAAGTTAATTTAAAATGTCATGGTATTTATGAGGATAAAATGAGGTGGCATTAAATCAATATATCCATTTATATATCCATATTTTCGTTTTTGAAAATGAACCAACACTGACCCCTAGTGGTCTTAAATTTAGTAAAATTGGGATCTAAAGGAGGGAAATCAAGGTGGCACTCAAATACATCAACCTTCTCTAAGAGCCCAAAACATTTAGTTGACTCTTAATGAATACAATGTTGTACAACCAGTTTGTTAAAAGATCATTTTATTATTATTTGTTTTTAAGTTTAATGAATATAAAAGTGGCACTTGTAAGAAAAAGAACAAAGCGCAAAAACAGTCGAGTTACATATAGACTAGCTATAATATTCTATTTCTTAACACAGCTCTTAAAAGTGAGGACACAGCCCTTGTGCCATTCCATCCAGTTCCACATTAATGGAGCACAAATATCGTCAAACATACTATTGAAGGACATTTGCAAAATCACCAAAGGAAAATTAATGGCCCACTAGTATTCTTAATACTTTTCACCAATTTGTTCTGGCAGTCTGACCTATATGAAGTCCTCGGGAAAAAAGATCAACTTTTTTTTTCTTTTTAGAAAACAGGAGAAAGGAACAGTGAAATGAGTAATGGATATTAAATAGGTACATAAAGTGAAGTGTATTTGTAACAGAATAAAAGGACACAAGAGTAAGTCATCACGCACTGCGTAACGATGGTCATTTTACATTAAAAATTAATCTGAACTTGAATTATGTGCTACAGAATAGAGACAAGACAGATGAAGTCTGGGAAGAAGAAAAAAATAGTGTAATTACAATTAGCTTTGGTGAGTGAAAAACATCATGCTCCACAGTGAATTATGCCAACATGTAAATTTAAAGTTAGTCTAAAGTCAGACCTAAAAACGAAGGCTGCTGAACATTTAGCACAGGTGCTGCTCATTCTAGGTGAGGAGGAGCTTAAGTAGCAGAGGTGCTGCAGCTGCCACTGACCAAAGGGAAAATAATCAAACGCAGAGCGCCGTCCTTGGGGAGACAGCCTGACCTAACGTGAACTCTGTGACTGTGTGTCATGGAAGGACAGAGCTTCTACGTTCTGACCATCTCTGTGGAGATTTAGAAAGTGTATTGGTCCAGAAGAAAGCATTTATGCGGTCGTTTTTTATAAAAAATAACCCCAAGGACTTCGATAGTGTAAGTGTAAGGAAATAATAGATAATTGGCATCAATAAGAGAACAATCTACCCAAGTCCTGTAAAAAACTTTAAAAATCTGTATCACAGTCGAAATAGTTAAACTCCAAGCCATGTATACTGCATGTATACTGCCTTTCCAGAGGCTGTGCTTCAAAGCTAGGTGCCAACATGTCTAAAGAATTCTGTTATAAAAATATAATGAGTATACTGTTCCAGCAGCAGAACTTTCTAAAATTGTTACTGAAAAAAATAAACAGATTCTAAGAATGCACAGTATAAAGACAGTGTCTGTAATAGATACCAGCTATTTGAAATATGCATTTAAGAGGAGGATTAAAACAAAACCCCTAACAGACAAAATGTGTAAAGCTGGACTGTGTAAGAGCATCTAAAAATGTCCTTAGTCACGGACGCAAAACTGCTCAGGAAGAGACTTCCTCCTTGCAGATCGCAGATCTTTGCAGATTAGCTAATTTGATGATTAAACCTTTGTTAATCTCTGGTCACCCAGGGTTTAGGGAAATATTACTCTGCTATTGTTCAGAACAGCAATATAAAACTGTCTATCTAATAAATAAAGAAAGAACTTGCAACACAAAGCCCAAATATCTATATGCTTGGGACTGCGGTATGCCACATATAACAGCAAATATTTCAATATGGTAAAGATTTCTTTGGTAGCCCTACTTAAAATACTCTACAGAGTATGTGGCTAGCCAGCCCTAGCAAGATTCCAGCACCACAGGCTATAAAACAAAACAAAAACATTTTATGGCCCCATTGTTCAAAAATCCACAAATAGGTTGGATTTTTGCTGCGTTTTCTTTGCGCGTTTTATTTTATGACGTTCAGACCTTGTACGACACGTCCACCATCATCTCAACTTTAACAATACAGTCTGGTTCACCCAAAAGAGGAATCAAGAAAGCATCTGCTGCTTATTCTACCCAACAATACCCCCCATGCGTTAAAATGTACAAGCATACAAGACAGGCAATCAATCAACTACAACATTTTTTCAATCTACTGAATTTCTTGAAATGCCTGGCTTTAGTGTAGGGTTGCCCATCATAGATTTGGTTTAACAGTGCATACCAAGATTAACATCACAGAAAAATCACAGAAAATCTTGGCTCCATCGCCTTTTCTTGTGGTCTCGTGTTCTTATGGCCACCTGTGTCAAAGCCCCACCATAAAAGGAAGTCCAGCAGGTAGAGGAGTGAAACAGGACTTCCTATGTGTTATTATAGGAACGATAAAGAGGCCTGCCTGGGAATGACCCAGGATAAAGGGGCCTGCGTGGGTATGACCCAGGATAAAGGGGCCTGCGTGGGTATGACCCAGGATAAAGGCGATCCTCATCTCTAAATCTACTGCTCGAATAACCTTCAACATACCAGGAAAAAAAAAAACAATTTTGATCTTTCACTGCTCATCTCCTTGGCAACTGTGAAAATAATTAACATTAAGGACTGCGAATGCATTTGGGTTACAGGAAGACAAGGACACGGTAAAGCAAACAGAGGTGACACAGCGATCCTCTTATAACAGCGTCCGTCTCACGTCTGCTACTTCACGCGGTGTCGAGTTTAGATTTTGTCGACTACCCTTTTTGTTCTTTTGTTCGTGCCATGATTCTGATGCATGTGTGAGGTTGGCGTCCTTAGGACATTACAGATGTCTTATAGATGTGGGATTCTTGATCAGCGTCTTCCAGAAACACGCTGAGCAGTGCGACACAAAAGAGCACTGGTGCATGTTACTCGCTGCCAGACGCAGAACTGTGCCGTTTCATAATCCATTAACCCGACAGGCTGGCTGTCCCTGATATCACTATAATCACACTGAATAGGAATGGAGTTATCGGGCTTCTCAAAAAGACAAAGCCGCTGTTCCGTACGCGTAGGCAGTTCTGCTACAGACACTAAGCCTTCTGGATTCTCTAAAAAGCCTGACTCAGTGTTGACCATTTGAAGCCAAAGTCACTAAACTTGTTAGGCGTCTTGCTGCAACCACACAGATAACATCAGCAAGCATTTAAAATGAACCCACTGCTTATTATAGCATGTAGAGAGAAAGCAAAATAGAACGGCAGAGTGCCAGTTATAAAGACAATAAACAAACAAACAAAGCACAAGTCTAACTTTTGAAAAGGTTTTCACAAACTCACACAAACAAACTCGGTGTGAAAAGACCTTAACACGGGGAAAAAAAACAACCATGGACTGACTGGGTTCTTCACTGGTTTTCTTGGGGACTCCTTGGCCTTTATGAAGTGGACTCAGGGCTTCTGGATCCGCTGCCTTTAGCCTTGATCTGCAGCCAGGTGTCACCCAGCGCCTGAGCAAAGTGGTCATCCACAGAGCCTGTGATGGAGACGGAGTTGGAGGCTGCCTCCGGCTCCTGGTAGATGTCTCCTAGGCTACGCCGGAAATGCTCTTCTATCACAGGGTCACACACAGTATTTGCTAGGCGGTAAAGAGGCATTCAAGAGTGCTTCAATTAACATTGTGTTTGGAAAAGCTTTATTTTACATTATCCTCAAAAACCAAGAACAGGCTTTTAGGAATGTTCTTTGAACCAATTCCCATCCATCAAATCTGCACGTTATAGTCAATTACAATTACTCACAAACAACCACCCTTAACCTCCCACTGTACACACATTCGGAGGTAAAAACCTCTTCTGCTCTTTACAAAGAACAGGAATACATTTTCAGATTATTGTAGGATCAGACGGAGATTAGGTCGGAAGAACTGCAGACCGCTTGTTTAAAAGAAGACGGAAAAAACAAAAGGGGTGTTAGGACTTACCATTCGGCTTGCTCTTTGCAGTAGGTGCCACAGAGGTGCATCCGTTTGGAGACATGTGACAGTTTGAAAGGTTACATGTGCGGTTGCTTGCAGGGGCACAGGTAATCACAGATGGACGATTCTGATGTACATTGATAAGAGCACAACACAACTGTTAGATCCAACTGAAACTACGCCGATGTCTTAGGGGTCGTCTGTATTGGTTATAGTATTTCATCATACTGCCCGACCCCATGATGTCAGCCACTTATCGGTTCTGTTGGGTCTGCGGGGTTCAAACTGCGATCACACTCACCTGCTGACGTTCTGCAGTGGCGAGAGGCGGGGGGAGAGAGGACCTGACGCCATCCACGCTGTTTTTGGTCAGTGCAATTGGCTGCTCCACAGCAAAGACAGGAAAGGGAACATACAGGCGATTGGCATGGAAACCACTGATGACCGAGGAAGCGTGCTCAAAAGAGCTGTTGCAGTGATTCCAAGTGTCCTGCCTACTGTCTCCATTGGCAGGAGTTCCCCTTAAAACAAACATGACAGGAAACAAGTCAAATACCAGCATTCAGACATGACAGTGCGACATGTCATCTGCCGGTGTGGTGTGGGCCAGTTTAATCCCGATTTGCTGTGAACTTTATATTTCACAAGGCAAAGTGATTAGGCTGGGCTTCCACACCAGCCCTGAGGGGATAACATTGATGAGATCTGGTCAAACTCACAGATGGGTTGTAATCAGACGACTCATTTTTGTCATTTGTTCATTGTCATAGTCGTGCCTGTTTCCAACTTGTTCTCCATCCTCAAACTTTCTTTTACTTGGGCTAATAGGAGTCCCTGTCCTACTGTTTCCCACTGATGAGGACAAAGAGTGCACCCTCGAATCCCCTGAATCATCTGAAAACAACACAAAATGGAGATATAACCCCGTTATGATACATTATTTTTAGGACACATGAAAGACGGTTAACGTTTTCGTTACTAAATATAAGACTTATGACTGAGCACAGTATGTAGGACGAAAAGCAAGGACAAAAAAGTATAACTTAAAAGGGAGGGTTAACTTGTAATACACGTATTAATATAAATCGTCTAATTTCAAGGCAGAAACCTCAAAGTGCTACAAAGAAAATAACAGCAACCAAATATCACAAATGTATTAAAATAGCTAGGGTTAACTAGTTTCACGTTTTACAAAAAATGCTGTTAATTTAACCTAGTTACGTACGGTTTAGCGGAAACCAACCACAACACCAAGTTACTTATAACAGCTAAGCTGGCTGGTTAGCTGCTTAGATTGATATAGTTAGAGCTACGGACTCACCGTCGTACGCATCGTAGTGAAGTCTTCCGATGTTGTTGTTCATTTTATCCATAAATCGGTGGCTCAGAAGGTCCATTCTCGGGAGAAGCATTTAGCTTAAGAGCTAGCCGCCAAGCTAGCTAGCCAACCGAGAGGTAGCTAGCTAGCTATCTTAGCATTGGCGAAAAAAAGTACGCTTGAAGATTTTAAAATATGGGCCTTTTAGTCACCAGAATCAGAATAACTGATTTAGTTTGGTAGTTAACTGGTAGTAACTGGGTTCGTGTGGTAGTGTGTCCGCTATAGACTTTACCAAAAATTGAGCTTACTAGCTGAATAACAAATCAACGGCTTCGTCCAAAAGTTCCGTTAGCTAGCAGGCTAGCGATTAGATTGTTTGGCTGGCGAGATAGCTAACTAGATAACTAGCAGGCTAGCTATACAAACCTACTACTCCGAAAATCTTCAAAGATGAATAAGCAACCAATTTTATATTTGAAAAAGGAACTTTTCACAGTCTGGATTGTAAACGTTATTCAGACGAAGCGGTCCAAAGAACATAAGAGTTAGTGAAAGACGGTAGCATATCTCCTAGCTAACTATCGCCATGACTGTGGGTTGATCCAGGGCCCCGTATGTGTGACGTTTACATCGAGGAAAAGACGTTGAGCAATGGTTTGACGCATGCGCATTTGCTGACTTTCGTTGGTCGCGTGCTGCCATCCTGAAAGAGGTTTGGACGAGGTTTGGTAGATTTGAGAGATCTGATTCAGCATAGCTTGCCCATCTTCTATGAATTCCGACACCTTTACAAACTACTGTTGAGGTCATGTTGAGCTCAATATATAGTGACCCATGTGGATACACGGAGTATGGAAATTAAATCCATGTAATATTCTCCTTACGTGATGAGCGCTTGAATTCCCCGTATAAGTGTGATCTGAAATTAGAAGCACTGGATGCGTTACAGATCAATAGGCGATAGCCGACCAAATTTAACGATCAGTGATACACAACAAAATCAATCGTATTAATTAGGTTGCTCAGTGTTTTAGAAATAGCTCTTCTTAAACCAATTGTTAGTGACAAGGGTAGGAACAGATTAAAGCAATTGCTTGGCTTTGCACTAAACTGACAATATAATTCCGTGTGTTTGTTTTTTACGCCAAAGGCAGAGCAAAAGACATCTGAGAGAAATGCATCTATACGAAGCTGCCTATATTTTATTCTGTACAAGTGCACGGGAAACCTCCACCACTGGTTTTATTTATTTAATTATTAACACCCCCCAGCAGCACAAAAAAGACGTGACGAAGCTTAGGCAGTAGAGTGGGGGAGGGGGACCCAGGGAAAACAGCACGCTCGTGAGTGGTAGCAGCGGAGAGAGAGAGAGAGAGAGTGAGAGCATCTTCTGCAGGCATTCAGGCCACAGAGGCAGCCTCTGATTGGTTGGTGGTAGTCAGCGACGTCAGCATCGCAGGCAGGGAGAGTGGAGAGGAAACACAGCGAGTCTGGAAGGGAACCCGTTACACTCAAATGGATGTTCAGATCCGAGGACACTCCACTGCTGCAGCTTGAAATCTTGTGATTTCTGCAGATATACATCACTGCCTGAGCAACGCTCTACCCAGACCAGACCTTTATCATTCAGGATTAGGACTGTAGACCACTGACCCCCAGCCATGAACTACCTACGACGCCGTCTCTCCGATAGCACCTTCATCTCCAACCTGCCCAATGGCTACTTGTCAGACCTCCAGAAGCCCGATCCATCCCAGCCACCTCCACCCAACACGGCGGCCGACGGTGGTCAGCAGGCTGCCCCTCCGCCCGCCGTCTCTCCTCCACCCGAGCGGAAACCCCAGCCCGCTGCTCAGCCCTCGGGAACTGGCTTCTTCAGCTCCATCACCAACGTGGTGAAGCAGACCGCAGCCTCCGCAGGGCTGGTGGAGCAAACCACCATCTCCATGGCCAAGAAGTACAAGATCCTCCTAGTCATCGATGAGCCCCAGCAGGATTGGTATGTGCTGTAACGTATTACAATGCCAGCTCTCTCTGTTCAACATCTGTTTGAATTCTGATAGCATCTTATTACATTTTTGAGCTGTTGGGTTTGTATCTTGTATCTTGTATAGTCAGTCGGTGGTCTGCTGAAACCTGTTGAAACATGTTGGTTATTGGTAAATGCATGCCAGGGCTACAAACGAGTGATATGATTGTTGACCATTAAAACACATTGTGCAGTTATTGGCCAAATCAGGAAAAACATCCCAGCACCAGAAATTATGCATTTTAGTGTGTTTGCAGTGTGTGTATACATATGTCCTAATTATAAGTAAAGCTGAAGTTTGTCGTTCATCAGATAATATTAGAGCTCTCTGGAACATAAATGTTAATTAGCAGGCTTCTAGTAAGCATTATTGCAACTATAATTATTACAATCCATATGTACAAAGTTTGTAACTGATATTGAAATAGACTTAAATCCACAGACTATGTATGCATACTACGTAGGATACTCAGCTGGTCATATCTAGGCTGCTCCAGGCTGTTTTCCAAAACAATTACACTCTTCAGCATCTTTCATTTGTGTATCTGCACAGACATTTCTCCTAATTACATTCTTTCACCGGTTGGTCATGCTGTCATATATTTGATCTCAGATATAAACTGGCGAAATCATTTATTGCCACCTTGGTTGGCAATGAATGTGATTGCTTTTATCCCTTTGCGATTATCCTAGGTGTATCTTAATAAAAGCACGTCCCTTAATTGCTGACAGACGTATTTTGCCTTTGAGATGTTTGTCTTGTTCCTCGAATGTAGGCTGCAGGAGAAACAAGCCTCGGGGAGGCTCGGATCAAGTGGAAAATGTCTTCGATCTCTTAAAAGCAGGCTCATGTTGTGTAGGCTAATATTTGGGGGAGGTGTTTAACTACAGCCCTGTGCACACTGTCATGTGGGTCACCCATTGCAATTAAATAGATGGATTACTTGGTACAGTGCGCGCCAGCCGTTCCTTGTTTCAGTGTACAAGTTTTGGGTTTTTTTTTCCACGGCAGAGCACACCCACACACCCACACACACACACACACAAGCACACATTACATGTTACATCACCATGATCCCTGGTTATTCACTAGATTACCCTGCCTCTGCCTTGTGGTGGAGTCCCTGTTGTCTTAGAGTGTGAGTGCAGGCGAATCCATGAGGGATGTATTGGTCTGCGTTTCACACTCAGCAGTGAGATAACAGAGCACTGCTCTGCATGCGCACATTTACTGTGGCATGTGCAGCTTTGCCTGCAGTAGATCAGGAGTGTTCAAGTCCAGCATGGTGATCTACCCTCTGCAGAGTTGATCTCCAGCTTTATCCTAATCCAGTGAATCAGCACCTTTGGTATCACCTTAATACCAGAGCCCGTGTGCTAGTTTAGGGGTGGAGGCTCTGCAGGGTGGAAGATCTCCGTGACTAGATTTGGCCATGCTGCAGTAGCCATGAAAATGGCACGAAGCTACTTTAGTTTTTTAAATGGTTTTGCATTATTCAGCAACTGAATTGTCGTTTCCATGGGTAATACCAACAGACAAACAGATAAATAAATACAAATAAATAAATAAACAATGACAGCATCATTGCGTTGGCAGTGATCCAGTGTCAGTGACCACGCGATGACCTCTTCCTCCGTTTTGCTCCCTTCACAATCCCATCGATCAGCCTCCTTTGGCAGGACGCCTATGTGCTAACAGGCACAAAATATTGCAGAAGTGTCTTTTTGACCTGAAGGGTTTTTCTCCTGATGACGTAGTGTATGCACCATGCATACTTTGATGTTGGACTATAAGATTCTGTAGTGACTTCCAGAAGGATGACAATGGTTTTGTTCCACGCCTCGTGAATATCGATGGGTTGTTTCCATGGTAATGTACGCACCTGTTCCTAGTTAATGGACTTTTTGGCCTGCTTATGCTTCTTCAGCATTGGTGTGTAAGGTCCTGTTTGACTGTCTGAGCCTCACTCTGAGCTCATGCACCTGCTGGGTTTGAGCCTTAGACTGTTTGATCCTGTGCAGTTTTTCCTCTTTGATCTTTTGTAAAGGACCCCATCATGGAAAACAGAATTTCCCCTTGAAATAACTGAAATAACAAATTTTGAAGTTATATGTAAATTGTTTTAATGTTTCTAAAACGCCGTTCACTCTCCCAATCCATATATAGAATCTAAGCTGCAAAAAGAGCTCATTTCAAAATCACTGTTTCTCCGATGTCACAAGAACAGACTTATTTACATGTCTGTGTCTTTTCAGCTCTCTGCAGTGGCCCCACACATTTACATCACAGTTCTGAGGTTTCAGCTCTGAGTGATTTTAGAATGTGGCACAATTCACAGCAGACAAAAGCTCATATATCTCATATCCATAAAGGCGCAGTAAAAGTTCAGCCTGTTTAATTACAGGGATAAGGAGACGGTAGATAATGCTCATGTAAAACTGAATTATGGCTGTTTGGGGAACATAAAGCCACATTAACGTTGTCAAGGAAAAATCTAAAAAGAAACCCTAACCCTAGACAATTCGTGATATCAACCCTGACAAAATGGACACGCTAGCCGCTCATGAATGCATGACATTGTGCTTTGGAGGATGACCAACCGTTTGTCAGCTGTCCACGATCAGATCGAGGAGTCTCATTTTGGCTCTGTTCACTGCTGGTTTTGTCTGACCATGACAGTGCTGAGAGCATATAGAGAAACGGCTACATGAAGTCTGATCTTTTCAATTATGTCACATGTGGCTATGAATCAAATATGCATCTGATCTAAGATCACATACGGTAAGTAAGTAATATCTGATTTCAAAAGATCAAATTTCTTTATCCACACAGCCTCGAAAAAAACAGATCTGTGTCACATTAAGGCAAAACAAAAATCCGAATTTGATCCGAATTTGAATTTGACAATGTGAACGCTACCTTATGAGCTGACAACGAGTCACTCGACGAGAAACATCTCACTCAGAGGGGATACAGCCGTGTGACTTTTTCTTTTTAAAAATGGTCATTATCATTGCAGACAGTTGTTTACATTACACTCCAGTTAGGAAAGTGTGACAGAGATGATCAGTCCTTGTCTGTTCGGCTAGAGAAGCAGTTCTAGTGTTCGCTGTTTGGAAGACGCAGGTTGAACACAGAATGTGGTTCCAGCCCTCAGTCTATGCTAAAGAACGATAAGTCAAAATGATAAAAGCAATATTCTGCGTTAATAATGTGATTTTCAGCTTATTCGGTGTTAAAGCTGTTCTGCATTCTGTGCTTGTGTCATCAGTCATGGGTGATGGGAAGATGCACAGTAAGGACTTCCATAATGGCGTGTGCCTCTCCTCAGGCTTGTGTTCGTTACGCGTTACGCCTGGTCCCACCCAGACAGGTCCAGCCAGCCAAGAGGGAGGCTGGCTGTCTGGGGCAGATGGCAAAAGAAGCAGCCAGGCTCCTGCTTGGGGGGTGGTGGTGCGGTTTCTCAGCAGGGGAGGCCGGCTGGTGCTCGGCACACATCCGCCTACCACGCTGCGATGGCGCAGGGACCTGGGAGCCTCACGCCACACAGCAGCGAGCGCTTGGACGGCAGCTGAAAGCACAACACAGCTGTGTCTGGTGCCGCAGGAGGAAGCATGACAGGTATCCGTGGATCTGCTGCAGGAGCAGCGCGCCAATCTTATGGCGCCGACCACAGCAGACGGCTCTGCGCCCCGCGGCAGACACCTTGAGCAAGAGGCTGCATGCCTGTGGATCCGGTGCAGCGTAGACATGGAAGCAAGTCGGAGAACGTTGTGAGTGGAACATCCTGGACTGGTAATACGTCGCTTCGTCCTTGTTGGCTAACGACTACACCGGCTCACGGCAAGGTGGCCTGCATTCCAGTGGGCTGAATACATCTTTGCTGATTCCTGTGCTCTGCTGTGTGAGGTACCCGCGGTGGCGTTTCCTAGGGAATGGGGTGAGTTTTGCCACGAACACAGACGCTAGCAGTGAAAGGCAACAGCACCGGCCTCTCAAAGATGCGGGACAGTACTGAATGAGTCACGGCGTGCTACAGCCAGTGCCTGAGCAAGCCGGAGCAAGTCGGAGCACAGCTGCCGCGTGATGAGGAGAGAGCTGTTTGTCGAGGTGGCGTTACGCCATGTCCGCCCTCATCACTTTAGAGCTCACTTCTTCCCGCGTACCGCTCACACATCACAGTCCCGCCCATGCAGTTCAGAGAGGTCAAGAGGTGCATCGTGGCTCTGAAGGAGCGCTACACCGTGCGGGATGGTTGCACGGTAACGCAGGTGCCCTGTCTCGTCGCCAGGGCGCCTTCGAGGAGAGAGATTATGCGCTGGTACGCTGTGACTGTCGTGCCTAGCAACACTGGGCTCGACGCTGTGAGCTGTGTCCTGTCACCCAGAGGAATCCTGCCACACCTGCTAGAGGATGTAGAACTCCCTTGTGTGCACAGATGGCTCCAAGTGGGAAAAGAAGGGCAGACACGATGCCGTCTGCAACAGCTTCCGGCTGCATGGCGAGGGATGCGCCAGCAGGCACGGTGCACGTCAGCGTAGGCACAACGCCGAGGTGTCTGTGGTGGAGATTCTACCGTCCAGACCGCCACACATGCGTGGAACCAAAGGTGCACTGATGCAACCTGTGCATGGCTGAATCTTACGCAATCACACGCCTCGCGCCAAGCCCGCCGCTCCGGCCCAACGCAGACGCCCTGTTCCCCTTTCCCACCACAGATGCTGGGCACCGATGTGCCATGGATTACTTCACTGAGATGCCCGAGGCATGTGCAGTCCCCAACCATGGCTCAGCCAGCACGGCGGAGCAGCTAGTCAAATGGTTCTACTACCGCCATGGAGTTCCTGCGGAGCGCCTTGGTGACCAAACGTGGCTGAGGTCTGAAGACTCACTCCGTCCACAGATTCGGATTGCATTTTAAATTCAGTGGAATGCTATTTAATGCAATATGTAGAAGGTACTGCAGAGAATGAACTGCAGAATTACTGTGCAGTAGAACACAAGGTAAATTCTATGGCTAAAGCACGTGAACACCTACCACGTGAACACCTACCACGTGAAGACCTACCACGTGACCTTCTTGGTCGTCGCGTTCCAAAACCATGGGCATTAACACGGACTTGGTTGTTCTTTTGTGGCTTTGCCAGCTTGCACTCTGTAAAGGCCTTGCACAAGAGTATTTTTTGCACTTTGTGGCCATTCAGTCCCAAGATTGTTATGCTATGTTGGGTGAGAAAGCCTGGCTCACAGATCAGCCCGGAGGTGCTTCCATAGCATGCCATTGTGTTGGGTACTGGAGTGGACATCACGGCACTGTGAACTGGGCAAGGCCTTCACCAAGCCATTGACAAGAAGGTGCATGTCTAAAACATCTTTGAATGCTGTAGCGTTGAACTAAAGGGCGCAAACTTGACCTCCTGTCCATTATCCGTCCTCCTTTGCGCTATACATTGTGATAGGTCAAGCTTATCTGGCCTCTGCCAAACTAAGATTTGCCCATTGCATCCAGACAGAGAAATGTGATTCATCACTTGAGACGACACATTTCCATGGCTACTCTACACCACTCCATCTTATTGTGATCTCAGACTGATGTGCAACAGTGTGGTCATGGAAACCCATTTCATGAAGCTCCCGACAGTTCTTGTGCTCAGCTCAGCTTGCTTCCAGAGATGGTTTGGAACTATTTGATGAGTGTTGCAGTAATGGCAGTTACAATTGACTGGTACAGAACTGTCATGGCGGAAATTTCACAAACTGACTTGTGGTAGAGGTGGCATCCTATAACTGCTTTGAGTGCTGTGTTTACAGTCAGTCAGTACCAACCGTTGTACTGCCAATATTTGTCTATGGCATGGTATCACAGTAATCCATCTTGTTCACCTGTGTCTGCCTTTGGTTCCATGCATGCTGTTTGCCATGTGGTTTTGTTTTATGTTTTTTTTGCTCCTCCCTGTCTCCATCATCTTCTCCATCATCTTGTCATGCAGCTCACCCCTTTGTCTCCGTGTCTTTAGATCCCTATTTATTTGTGGTGTTATTTGGCGTGCATTGTTTGTATTTAGGTGTACCTATGCTAGCTTCTGTCCACATCTCTCAGATCATTGTGCTTTTTCATTCGCCCCTTAGCATCTATACTGTAGCTTCATAGTTTCTTTATGTCCATAGTTTCTGGCTTTAGTCACCTGTTTCCTGTTTCCAAATGTAAGATGGATGCCACTGAAGCCTCCTGTGTGTGTGTCCTCCTGCTTGTGAGTCGGCCCTGCTCCTCCACCCATGGCTTTGGTTGTGGTGTTATACACCTGTCAGCAGTGAGTGTGGCTGAAGCACCTGAACTCAGTAATGAGGAGGGGGAAAAATTCTGTCAGAAAAAAACATCACCTAATGACCCAATGACTGTACCAAACACGGACGAATTCCAGTTTGCGTGAGAGAATCCCCGTGAATGTGATAGGTGCGAGACAAGTAAGCATCGTCTCTCAAGAAAGGCCGCTTAATCTACATCAGACTCAATAAAAAATTTCACTAAGTACATGCTGTTAAGGACCGTTTTGCTTTCCCAGTCTTACAATAAGAAAGAAAGCCATCACCAACGCGACATTTACCGCTCACTGTGTACCTTTACAGCACGTTGATGGCAGCAGATGTATTAGTAGCCGACTTTGCACATTAATGATAATATGGGTTTGGAAATTGGAAGTTTCGTTTTCCTAGAGCTGTTGGCTGAATGGAAAAGCCTCTTGATGAAATCACCACAGTGACTCGTCAAAATGAGTGCCACCAATTTACATACTGAATGTGAAACTTGTGAAAAAGACACAGCAGGTAAAAGCCGACTGCACGGTCTTGCAGAATATTGCCTAGAGGTTCTGTTCCTTAAATATCTCGCATCCTTGATGCGTTTGTCCTATGTCCATAAAACAGTAAATAATGATTGCATTTTAATTGTATGGCTTTGATCATGATTTAAGCAGATGGTACAGTAGTAACTTCCAGCATCCTGCATGGTAATTGGATGTGTGGTTGAGTGGCAGGCTTTCCTCTAAGTGCTAATCAATCAGGCTAAAATGCCTGGGAGCTCACTGCCTTTAACACTGAGCTGGAAGACAGCCATTGATACAGGCCCCTCCTTGAGAAGACTGAAGCAAAGACCAGCTGGAGAACACACGGGGGAAGAAGCATCTACAGAATTAGGAGTTAGCATTAGGAGTGCCAAAAAGAGCATCGCATACCGACTGCTTCTGTCTCATACGCCAGTGAATGTCATTGTCATTTCCATCACGTTTGTGCTCTTACACCACCTGTGATGCCACTGCGTTGCAGCATCGCAGTCGACGGGATTTTGAATTCGGTGCAACGCAGGACTTTTCAATTTGGCGATTAGGCTGCTGGAGAGGTCGGTGCTGGATCCTCGTTTGTGTGCACGACGCAATACGCCACTGTTTCATTTTTGCATTTTTGCTTTTTCCAGATGCATCTTACATCTGACCATCCAGACAAATACTGCATCTGCCATTTTTGCAGCTTTGTTCTTGCCTTTCATGGCTGTAAAACAGAACTTAGTGTCCCCAGTAGCAACGATTGCTGGCTAATTTAAGTTTCATAAAACAAGAAGTGTGAATAAAATTGAAATCCTGTCAGGGACGCACAGGCCGCCATCTCTCTGACCATTGGCTGAAGCTGCGCGACGCTGCAGCCCTGCGACATGCATGTTTTCTGGCAACACAAGCTCCCACGTCCTCTGGCATTTTATCATCTCCAGAACAGCATGAGGAAAGGAGCCCTGCAGTCACGCACATTTACAGTAATGTCATGGAACCCTTCCATGCCAATCAACAGCGTTGCTATAGAGTCACTGTGGGGATGGGAGTGGTTTCCAAAAAGCAGTACAGACCAGGCTGCAGACCAGTCCAGACCAGTCCAGACCAGACCAGTCCAGACCAGGCTGCGCAATAAACACAACCCTTCCTTCCCATTTACGTAAGAGCTGGCATGTCTGGTGCTGTGACTTACCAATATCCACAGGCTCTACAGGCCCAGTCATGATGCTTTGATTCCCTTCTTCCGTTTGGATCATTTCAAGTTAATAAATTGGTATCACTTTCAGCCTGGTATTGATTTATTTTCTCCCCCTTTGATCTCGCTGGTGGTGAGTCACTGTCGTCTGCCCACAAGGTTCCGTGGAAGAGGGAGGGAGTGTTGACATGAATAATTCACTCTCTACTTTCTGACAGTCTGCTGTCATACGGTCCTATCTGGCAGATTCGCAGTAAATGCAAACAAATGCATCTCTCCTGTCATCTGAATGAATTTGGTGCTACAATAAATGTCGAAGTTCTTGAGGACGTGAAGAGTCAGTCACCCCAGCTCCTATGATCATTAGCAAAAATCCCAGTACCTTAAAAGCTCATGTGTGACAGTGAGCACTGTGAACACACCCACCCTGCACTGAGAACACATCCACCCTGCACTGTGAACACACCCACCCTGCACTGTGAACACACCCACCCTGCTCTGTGAACACACCCACCCTGCACTGAGAACACGCTCACCCTGCTCTGTGAACACACCCACCCTGCACTGAGAACACGATCACCCTGCTCTGTGAACACACCCACCCTGCACTGCAGGCTTTAGTTCGTCTGGTGGAATGTCCACTTGTCAGTCACCTTCATTCATCGCCTCCATTCCAGGCCACAGCGTCGCTGCTGGCTAGATATTATTTTTATGGCAGGTCAACTGTTCTCAACACAGCAGTTACACTGACATTCTAGTAGCCCTGGTATAACCCTAACCCTAGACCCCATGCAGGAGCAGGGGGTAACTAACTGATGGGCCACAGACTGTATCTGTAATCTGCATGCAGTCATTATTATTATCAATATTTGAGTTACACTGATTGAGTTTGTTTCTGTTTTACAGGCCCAAAGTTTTTAGAGGCAAGAAATTGCAGGGAGATTGTGAGATCAGAGTGGAACAGGTGGGTGTGTGAAATCACCAGACGTGCAGTTTGTACAGCACTAACATGCCTCTTGTCTTTGACGGTAACAATGATGCACGCACTTGTTCATCGACTCATTTATCTGCACCCAAGGCTGAGTTTCGTGACCTGAGTGTGGTGTCTCATGCCAGCGGGACCTGCAGCGTGGCTATGCAAGTCCTTAGGAATGGAACCAAGGTAGTGAGGTAAGCAAACACACCTCCACAAGTGTTTGGGCTGATAGATGGAGCTCTATAATACAGTAGTTTTTTTAACCGGTTGGCCGCCACTACATCAATTAGTGCATCTGAGTTCAGTTTTTTGTATTGTTTTGTATGAGTTTAACCAATGATGGATGAATCGCTAAAAAAACGATTTAACAGTGAAAGGTTCTGAGGCTGCACGATCTACAAATGGAACAGCCACCCAATCTCAGAGAAAACCAAGAAAACCAAAAAACCAAAATGAAGGAAATGTTTTAGTGTTTTTGTTTAGTGTTTATGGTTAGTGTGTATGTTTAGTGCTTATGTTTAGTATTTATGGTAAGTGTGTATGTTTAGTGTTTTTGGTTAGTGTTTATGGTTAGTGTGTATGTTTAGTGATTATGTGTACTGTTTGTGTTAGGTGTATATGTTTAGTGTTTGTTTTGTGATTATGCAGTTGAAATTTGATAGTATACATTGGCTGTTCTGTTTTGTTTCGATTTTAAATGGTCGAGTTGAATTTTCATGTGGGCCATGGAATGTTTTGTGTCAGGGTAGATGACGATCTGCCTGCCCGGTCACTTAGCTTCTGGTGCCGAATGGTCTGTAACCGCAGTGTTTATGATGTCCGTCTGCTGTAATTGTCTTGGCCTGAGTGCCTGGAGGCATCAGACACTACTTCAAGCAAATCCCTAAGAGGGCTTCAGTGCGTTCATGGGCAGGAGCTCTGGATGTGGTGGTGGTTGTTTTCTTGGAGGTATGCTGGCTGATCAGATTCCTGGCAAACACAGAGCATTCTGGGAAGGCTGGAGGACGCGCTAGTGTGGTATGCAGATGAGGTCTGTATTCGCGTTAGACCCACTTTACCATTCCCAAACCTATGACTGTGGAGTCCTTCATCTTGCGATGAACCCAAGTAACATATATACATATGTACACACAACCACTCTTCTTCCAGGGTTACACGTGCTTCTACCACCCACACTGTTACACACACCAATCTTCCACCTACACTCACTGCCCACTTTATTACGTTTACTCATGTTACAGCAGCAGACTACAGCTCATCTGTTGCCTTGACCTGCAAAGGTTTTTTTCTAATAAATGTTTGTAACAAAAGTTGGGTGTTATTTCTAATGAGGTGACTGTATATATATACTTTTGTAAGTCGCTCTGGATAAGAGCGTCTGCGAAATGCCGTAAATGTAAATGTAAATGTAAAATATTAAGACCACTATGTCATAATGGGGTTGATGTTGTTGCTGTGGTTATTGTGTGATATAAGGCAACACCTGTTGTCACCTTCCTGCTGTCTCTGTGTGTCTATAAATACTCTATACCACTGAGACACAACAAGACATCAGTATGTATAGTCAAGGTGTTCCCACACTATGTGTCAAATCAACAACAAGGCATTAAACCAAACCATAGCACTTGATTGGTGCCCCGGCTCTAATCGAAATGTCTGAACTTGTTTGCAGGTCGTTTAAGCCTGACTTCGTACTGATACGACAGCATGCCTTCAGCATGACGGAGAACGCGGATTTCCGCAACCTCATCATCGGCCTGCAGTACGCGGGCATCCCCAGCATCAACTCGCTGGAGTCTGTTTACAACCTCTGTGACAAGCCATGGGCGGTGAGTCGCTGTGTGTGACTTCACAGCGAATACAGCCGTCAAAAAGCTACACAAAATTCAAAGGAATGGTCATTTTCATTTGATTTTGATGTGGTTTTATCTTATATTCAGCAGAGCAGAGGATGAATTAGCTGTGAGAGCACAGTGTGGTAGTAATGCCTGTCATGGGTGCCTGGGTTAAAGGGTAACTCAGATTTTACTTCATCTGTTTTGCCTGAAGTTTGCTCAGCTGATCAGCACACACAGGAGACTTGGAGCAGAGAAGTTTCCCCTGATAGAACAAACCTTCTATCCAAACCACAAGGAGATGGTAAGAGTCGTATGCTTATAACCCACAGGTGCAGCTTTGCCTTTGCCTTTGTGACACAAATAAGTGAGAAATAGCAACAACAAGCAAACAGAGCTACCAAACTGAAATAAGGTCCAGTACAATGATCAAGAACCATAAATAACTCTTCTATTGTTATACACTGTTCAGGTAACCATGCCAACCTTCCCTGTTGTGGTGAAAATTGGACATGCTCATTGCGGTGTGGGGAAGGTAAGACTGAAACCAACCTATAAACCAGAGAAATGCTTGCACACTACACACGAGTTAACCATTGTTTCAATCCATTCGTTAAGGTGAAGGTTGATAACCACTCAAAGTTCCAGGACATAGCGAGCGTGGTCGCCCTCACACAGACCTACTCGACATCCGAGCCCTTCATCGACTCCAAGTATGACATCAGGATTCAGAAAATCGGCAGTGACTACAAAGCATACATGTAAGCGGCACTGCTGTTGCCTAGAGATCTGAAAGACTATTAAAATATCCCAGTGGCGAGATGAGTGAACTGGAGCTCGTGAACTGCTCCTGTGTTGCAGGAGGACCTCTATCTCAGGCAACTGGAAGTCCAACACTGGCACTGCTATGCTGGAACAGGTGGCACTGACTGACAGGTAGCAATAACATACAGGAAACATATCAATGTGAAAATACATACAGGGAAATGATTTTTTTTTCAAACAATGCTTGGCAATCATAAATAGAACCTCCTATGAGTTTTGAGTTTTGATTGACTCCACGTGAACAGGTGCTCTACTGTGGCAGGCTAAGGAGGTAAAATGATTCCCCTTACACCTCTTCTCTTTTGAACGAGAAACGTTTCAGTCATTCCAGCAGACCTGAATTACTCCTACATGTATTTTCCTCTGCTGCTGAGAGATTGCTAGCATGGTTACGTAGAGCAGGTTCACACCCGACAGAACAAAGACAGGGAATGTTTTTTTTTTATTCCACGGGCTTGCTGTGAAGTTGTCTGTGATCGCTTTCTGGAAACAGCCTGGATGCCATGACCCTACTAACCCAGACTCTGTGTGGCAGGTATAAGCTCTGGGTAGACACCTGTAGTGAGCTGTTTGGAGGCCTTGATATTTGCGCAGTCAAAGCTATTCATGGCAAGGACGGGAAAGACTATATTACTGAGGTATGCTTCAAATTGCAGGTGAACTGTATTTGTCTATGAAATGCATTTAACTGTGTTTAAGCTGTGCGACTCGTCTCTGGATAGGTGGTGGGGTCCTCCATACCACTAGTGGGCGATCACCAGGCCGAGGACAGACAGCTCATCGCTGACATGGTTATTACCAAAATGAACCAGGCTATGGAACACAATCCTACAAGACCAACTACAATCCAGCCAACACAGGTACATTTAGATATTTGTGGAGAGATACAAAAATAATCTAATATACAAGAGCAGATTCAATATGTCTGTAATATACTTGTAATAGTAACTACCCTTGTGTGTGTGTGTGTGTGTGTGTGTGTAATTGCTACTGTTTTTCTTGTTAGGGCTTAGAGTTTATTTTGCTGGTCTGTGTATCGTGTTCTATATTTTGTATTTTAATATGTTTTGAGTCGGCTTCTATTTTGGCCACATTGCTCTTTTTAAACAGATTCTTTGTTCTCAAATAGATAAATACTGGAATTGCTGTATTTACTTCCTCTAGAACAACAGTCAGAAGGAAGCCATGACAGACCTGAAGAAGACTCCCCCCCAGAAGGCTCCGCCTCAAGGTTGTTTGCAGTATATTCTTGACTGTAATGGCGTTGCAGTAGGTCCAAAGCCAGTCCAGGCCAACTGACATGTGGGAGAGAAGCCAGAATTGCGCTGCTCTGCACGGGCCAAGGCTCTAGAGCCAGGTTCAGTCAGGCTCTCTGGGGAGGGGGGGAGGTGCTCAGAGAGGAACCCTGGACTGTGTTTTTCCCTGTGCAGTGTCGATCAGTACTTCAGCTGTGTGTCTGGGATGGTTGCTTGTGTTTCTCTGTGAAGCGGTCGTGTTCTTCAGGGCTGTATCGCGTGCTGTCATGAGCAGACTGTGTCCACAGAGTTTAGTGTTGCTTCTCCCCTCACGTCCCTCCCTTTTGTCGTTATATCATCATCCCTGCTGTGGTCTCCATTTCAATATGTGCTTACCAGTGGTACTCAAACTGTGATTTGGTCAGCAGTTTGACATTGTGTGTGCAATATATATATATATATATATGTGTGTGTGTGTGTGTGTATGTGTGTATGACCATGGTGGAATTGATATAAATAGAAGTGTATTGATATTCATACACTGTTTTTCTGCATGAGCCCTTCAAAAGCAGGTCATTGTGTAGAATGTTGAAGTGACATTTGGTGACATCACTGTTATTTTTTTTTATATAACAATTCGAACAGATTAGTGGTGCTTACGGAATTGTGAATGTGTAATAAATATCATCCATAGTAGTTGCAACTTAGTGATCAGAGAAGCTATGTACAGCACTGTCAGTTTTTGAGGAATTCAGAAATATCAGTGGCTTTTTATTTTAGCTACATTGTAAAGTATTTTTTCCAATGGATTACGAGAAACGATCATGTGTAAGAAACTCCAAACCTAAATATTGATTTTTGTACCAGGTTGCTAGAGATGTTTTTAACGGTACACCAAGTTTCAATATGATATGACAATACAAATGGGGTATTTAGGAAAATGTCTAGGCAGTGTGTGTTTTTTTCTATTATGATTTGTCCCCACAGATATTTTAAAAGTTATCAGTGTAAACCAAAGGTTTCACCCCTCCCCCATATACTCTAGTCCTAGTTATTGGTATATATTTTTTTATTTATGGGAGCTAGTAGGTTTGATTGTGACCACACCAGAGAGCTTTCTGAAGGCTGAATGTGCTGATTTCTAATCCTAAATGAACAAAAAGTTATATGTAGATATTTGGGCAGCAACGACTTCAATCGGTAGATGTTTTGAGGTAAGCCATATTCAGCAGACCAGAGTACTGGGAGTGACCGGGACAGAACTTTAACTCTTGTCTTTGTGTTGTTGTAGTCCACGTGTCAGCTTGTCACTGTGACTGGTTAAAGAGTGGAGATTTTGGCACTGGTGAAGGTGTGTTTGTGTTTCTGCGGTCTTTCAACTGTTTGCCTTATTTACGTTAGTGCAATATGTGACGTGTGTACATGTAGCTACTATTTCTGTCACACGAGAGGTTTAAACACTCATATGACTAGTGCTAAGCAAAATCATATCTCTGACTATCTTCTTCCTAGATCAGAGGTCAGGTTCCCCCATGTGTCCTGCTAGTTCAGATGTCAGATTTTCCCATGTGTCCTGCTAGGTCAGAGGTCAGATTCCCCCATGTGTCCTGCTAGTTCAGAGGTCAGATTCCCCTATATGTCCTGCTTGGTCATAGGTCAGGTTTCCCTTCTGTGTTCTTACACATTCCAATGCATGTGAGGTAGAAAATATTTGCTATATAATCAAAATGTATGTTGATGTTGAGAATAATAGTGTGTGTCTTTTATTGAACTTTGATGCTATAAGGATCGCATAAGAAGATTAACATTTGTGTCTTTGGTTTATACTAATACAATTGTCCCCATATATATAGTACTCTTCTGTTAACGGAAGCATGATACTATTCCAGTGAAATTGTTATACGTTTCTATCACAATTTTATTTCTCTTATAAACTCAGTTGTTTGATATAATTGTATATGTACTGTACTGTGGAAAATGAAAATATATACAAAAAGCTAAGCGCTACTATTTTAAGGCAGAAATACAAGATGCAGTCATGGCTGTGATAGAGGGCAATCAAGGATTAGGAATGAATGAGTTTTAAATTGGAATGTAGTGCTGCTCTGCATAATCTCTAATCTCTGAGGATTAAGTTTACTACCTTATAAAGTGACATCAGGTTCCTTAGATTTTGAGCAAATACCTTAAAACACAGAGCTGCAGAAAGCCAGTGAAAATTCAAACTAAAGAAAAAAGAAAGAAACATTAAAAAGATCACTGAAAACATTTGTCAATGCATTTGTGATATTTTGACTCCTCACAGGCAATAAAGCTTACACTGCAATATGTTTATTCTGTGTCGTCAGCTCGGTTATTTCTGCTCTGCATGCCAATGAAGATAACACACATGTCTACTGGGTTTTTTGCAGTTTCTGTGATTAACACACACACACACACACAGTGGACCCATCTATACAAACGGGACCAGACGAAGGGACCTTGGTACTAGTATTGGGGACAATATAAGGCTGTCTCTGTCAGTTAACCTGTGGAATACACGCTAAAGGCATGGCACTGTCATACGACCCTGCTTCTGTTGCATGAAAGTGCTGTTCTGCACTAAACTAAAAAGTATTTTCCTTTGTCGTCCTCCCCTTTTGCATAAGTGTTTGCTTCTAATTAAACCCCCAGGCTTTTCCTGTCGCCTGTGTCCTGTAAATATAAATGTGGATGGGACAAAATGATTTGGGTCCCCAGCTGAAAAGCGTTGCTGTATGTTTTAACGGTATGTATTAATATCACAGTGTTTCTTATGCAAAATTTAGGGGGCTGGTTGAAACCCCAAGGATCAATGTCCGCGAATGATCGGGCTTCTTCTGGGGTGCCTAGCGCTGCGGGGGTCAGGGGGCGTTCTGCCGGTCTGACCACAGAGTGTCCGTGCGCTGATGGAGATGGCCGTGGCCAGCCAGAACCACCCCCACAGACCCGGCCTGCCAAGCCTGTGCCTCCCGTGCGGCGGAGCTCGCAAAGCCGACGGCAGGCAACCCCCGCCAAGCCGTCTCCGTCTGCAGCGCAGACCGGAGACAAGCAGCAGGGGGTAGCGGAGAGCCGGTCCACCGCAGTGGCAGACGAACCTCAGGTTTCCGATCCCGGCCATTCAGTTCCAGGGGAACCTCACCTGGCACCCAAGCAAAAGGATCAGGCCCGCCCACTGCTGAAGTAAGTGCTTTTAGCTACAAGCGATTTTGTCTGTTTCTGTGGGACATTTTTTTTATTATACATTATACAATCGGTCTCTGTCCTCCTGCAGGACATCCCAGTCCCTGTCCAGTGCATCAGGACGCAGGGACAAGTCCTTCTTCCATACTGCTGGCGAGGATGTGGTCCGAGCAGAAGCGATCCGAAACCTGCGCGAGTCTTTCGCAAGTCTGATCTCAGACTGACCGGAAAAGCAGAAAACAGTTCAGCACAAAAATGCCGGTTCATTCCACAATGTTATTATTCTGTCTGTACTAATGTTTATGTTTACACGATATACACAATGCAAGTGTAGTCCTGGATTACATATTTCCAGTGCTGTTGCATGTTAAATTTTAATTGCAAGTGCATGAGTCTCATTATGTAGTCATAAAGTTGCACGTAACATAACACAGAGTAACGGAAGTTGTTTTTTTTATCAGTAATTAACAGAAAAATGTCTGTGCAGTTCTAATATGTGATTGCATTGTCCTGCGGCTGTCTATTAAATTGGTAGTAAACAAATCGAGTGTAAACATAATTGTCAGGTAGGAAATATCTTTGTTCCAGGTAATGGGATATATATTACCCAGCAACCAGTAAAGCACTGCTGACATGAAAAACATACGTTTATTTATTTTTATCTTTTGTGTTTTGAGAGTAGTCTCATTGTGAAAATTATGTGCAGTCTCAGACTTTGGAAATCTTGCCAGATTGTGTGCATTAAAAAATGAAAATACATTTGTGGGTTTGGACACAAACACATTTGCGTTGTGGGAGTAGAAAGACCAGGTAAGCAGACCCAGTTAACAGGCAGAGAGATCACAGGCTACAAATAAACCATATATATAAACATAAATATATAAAGAATAGCATATAATATTCAAGAATATAAACATCTGAACCTTCATGTTCAGAGAAGTGGAAGAGCTAAAAAAAATCTAATTCTGCATCAATGCTTCTGTTACTAAAGAAAAAAATTAACTACTCAGGCAAAATTAAGATCTACATGAGTGAAAAATCACTTAATTCAGTAACTCAGTAAATGTACTTAATTGCTTAAAATGTACTTAATTCAAATGTACTTAATAAGCAATATGGCTATTACATGTCAATATGGAACGAGTAAATGGATGATAAAGGTGGACAACAGATATAATGTATCCAGAAATAGTAAATAACCTTACAATTAAGATTCAATTTCTCAACATTGAAAATAGTTTTCAACATGGTCCTCCCTAAATACATTCAAAATGCAGGCAGTTGCCCTAAAATTGCATATTTTTCAAATATTTTGAGACAATCTAAGCGATGGTCCTATAAATGACTCTAAGCCTTTTCCTGGAAAATGACTAACAAGAAAATAAGAGCAAACGCAACACAGATGGCCAGACCGGGCAGCCGACCGACGCCGAGGGTTGCTGCCTTTCAGCCAGACACAGTCCCTCCTTTTTATTTATGTTCAAGTCTGAATTACGACCAAACACTAACTCTAAATGTTTATCGCTCAGCTAGTGGTCAATAATGACACACACCCTTTGGGTTATAGAATTAAAGCAATAGCCATTTTTTAATGAATTACAAACATTGAAACTAACACTGACTTTGCCTTCTAGAATCAATCGAATACCTCATTTTTATTCATCTTTATCAATTTTGGAAAAGTTTGTTTTTCATAAACAAATTATTATTATTATTCACCATGTTTTTATACATTTGAGAGTGAAATGGATAAAAACATATAAATTAGACACTAAAGGGATTAACGGACAGATTTTATTACAGTAGATTATGTTGGTATTTTTATATATACACGTAAAAACAAATATTAATTGCAAGTTAATAAAGGGTCAGTATGAAAATTAAATTGATGTGGAATCCTTTATTTATCCTTTATATAGCTTCATATATCCTTTATATAGCTTTATATATATTTTATAGAGTTCATTGGTCAAGGGCATAATAAAGGGGAAGGCTCAGATCTGGTAATGTTTTTTTCAGAAATGGTTAAACATGGTGTCAAACAAAATGTCAATAACATTTCCATCAGTGTAAATTTTTTTATTATTATTTACTTTATTTTATTTTTGTCCACTATTACTATTATAAGGTCGCAATTACCTGAATATACAGTTTATCAGTGTCCATTAGCACAGGAAGATGTACCTTTAACATAAAGCAGTTGGAAAGGGCTGAATAAAGGTAGCAAGAGATGTAATGTAGTGATCTGATAAAAAGCACTGCTTGGGTTTAATCTAGGCAAAAATCATGGCAATTCACATTTATTACTTTATGAGTTTATTATGTTTTCCAAAATCATATCACCACTTCTAAACTACAGTTCCTGTACTGCATTTGGTGTTCAGGCATAAACGTGCTTCACATGTTGCATTATGTTGCGTCTTCTGTCTCCAGTTTTGGCCTGGAGGAGAACAGCAGTTATGTTTTACCCCTGCTGAACTCAGACTCACCAAAACAGACATGACTCCAGCTACACACCTGCACCCAGCCACGATGACATCAGCACAGCCAGCCTTACGCCCCGGACCAAAAAATGATGTGTGTCAGTCCACAACACTCTTTTATTTTTATCTTTCCCTCTATATATAGTTCCCTGAATATATACTTCAACAAAAATTGAAGCTGGGTTCAGATTTATCAGGAAGCATGTGAGGGCTTCCTCATTGTGGCAGGTGCCATCGAGTGTTTTGAAACCTCCAGGCTCATTGAAGCACAGGCTGGAGGGGTGGGTATCTGGAGGGGTAGGTATCAGGAGGGGTGGGAATAAGGAGGGTTAGGAATAAGGTATATTGGTGGTGATAATATAAATACATTGATTAACTCTTGATGGAACATCTAAAAACAACCAAATGCTCTTCTGATGAATGGCAGAACAGGGTGCTCACAGAACACAATAAAATAGTTTGAAATAGATGTTATTTATATAGTTTATCCTTTAGTATTGCAAACCTAATACTCTGATGATGAGTAAATGATATATTGTGACAATAATGAATAGGTTGTGCAGACCTACCAAAATCAATTTGACCCATTTCTTTAAAAAAAACTCTCTGGGTAGATTTAAGTTAGTGCAACCACTATGTTGTGTTAAGACATACAAACAGCACTAACAATCTGTTTCATATCCAACTGATTAATATCCAATTATCCCTTTCTGTACTCAGTTCGCAGTTCTAGAACAGAATAATCCTTTATGATTATTTGATTCCCATTTATGTGAATAGTTTGCTTATCTGGGGCTCACAGACTGCTAGCTGTCTCTGACTTATGATTATGTCTATTCAGATTCTCTATTCAGATTATGTCTATTGAGTAATGTGATGAAGCAACAAACACCAACATCTAATTAAGGAGGAAACACTTTATCTGAATAGAAAAAATAGATCAGTTAAAAAAAATTAAAAGTAAACAGTTGTAATGGATTCATAATGGATTTATTCTCATCATGCATCTAAAGCGCTTCGAGTGGTCTCTGTGTATGACATGTGCCATACAGATGACCTTGCCTTGCCTATTGTTCCATAAACGTTGTTTAGGCTCTAGACGAGCAGGTCCAAACCCTTCACCCCCAGCTTGCATGTTCCTGTATTCTAAACGTCACTGCGATGTGTCCACTGCGCCGTTACACATGGAGTGTAAAGTCTGTGGTGACAGATCATCTGTATAACACTAAGGAGTGCACGTGTGAAGGATGTAAGGTAACGCGAACAAGCAACCGCGTCCGTGACGTTTTAGCGTAATTACAAACAGCTGTGATGGATTTAATTGTTAACAGGTTAATTGATAACGGCTGTTGGTTTGTTGGTGACTCATTTTGATATTTGCAGTATATTTGTTTGATGCAGTATACAACAAGTTAAACTTGTAAGTGGATTTATTTCATGTCTTCCAGGGCTTCTTTTGGAGAATTGTTAGATTAAAGCCGACACACAAGTACTGTGGCGATCACTGTCACGTGCGCAAAGCCGTAACAAATGTCAATCCTGACGCTTTCTGAAGTGTGTGTTGGTGGCCATGACACAGTGGTAAGTAACACTGTTTGGAATATTGCTGTAAATATACAACCGTAAGAAAATGGTATACATTTAAAGCTTATAATAGGACGAATTGTTAACTGTTATTGTTGACCTCTTCAAATCAAGGATTATTCACTTACTATCTTAAGACATACAATTCAGTACTTCATGGCTTATTCAGTAACTGCAGGACAGGTCTGTAGCTACATGAACAGGAATCACAGACACATTGGTGAAGCTATGGCTGTTATTTCTGGAATCCAAATTGCATGCGACGTTGACATGATGGGTTTGAAACAACAGATTTATGGTTCTGTGGTTGAGTGTCTGCAGAGAACATGCAGAGGATGGGTTGAAGAGCAGTGAAGAATGGCTAGAAGTTAGGCTAGAGCAATGCCTTTTGTCAAAGCCACAGTGTGGCAGACCTGAAGACTAGTTGTACAGTCACAACAGCATTATGATGACCTTGGACTATTTTGTACAAAGAGAAGGTGACCAGATGGCTCAGGGGGTTGTTCACTGTGGAACTCATGACTGTCTGAGACTTTAGTCTTAAAGGTCATAGCTGATAAACTTTAGAAAGCCATATGCTTATGGAAAATGTACTGTCTCCATTTAAAAATGTGTTAAGTTACAGACAATCCAGCTGTATCACTTTAAATTTTAAGGACTATAGATGTGGGACACCAGCCTGCAGAGGAACAGAATGTATTGTTAGTATTTCTTCCCCCTCAGTTTAAGACCCAGAATTCTGAACAGAAGTCTGGACTAAAAATAATTATAAATATAGATTCACTACTGCTACTGCAGTTTAGTCCAAGACGAAGCCCAATCCACACCCGGAAAACAGGCCCTAAGAGGACAGTCAGCAAGACCATCAGTGAGGCTGTGCAATCAGGCCATGTGCAAGTGTCTATACGATTCCTACCTCAAATCCTTTCCACTGACGAAGAGGAAGGTCAGGGCAATCCTAGCAGGCAAGCAAGGCAAACAGACGAGAAGTTCTGGGCTCATTCCATATCCTGGACCACAACTGCTGATCGAGGATCAAAGTTATCACACAGAACAAACATAATCCTAAATCAGTGTTCTTGAAGGCATGTTATTTAATACTTATGTTAAAAGGTCTCCTTGGCATCTAGGACATGTAATAGCAGCTATACAATAACACGTCTTCATCTTCCCTCTGTCAGCCTTACGTCATCCACAACATGAGGTCTCGGACTGCAGGGCAGGAGTACATAAATGACAGGTGGACCTGGGAGTCCCAGGAGCCCACCGATTGGCTGGAGCTCTCCCTCTTCCTCCGTGTCCAGTTCGGCCTCGCCGAGGTGGTGCGGCAGGTCACGCAGTTCGCCAAGAGCATCTCGGGTTTTGCTGACCTAGACCAGAGTGATCATGTGACCCTGCTCAAGTGCAGCGCCATTGAGGTCATCATGGTGCGCCTAGCATACCTCAGCTTCATGACCATGAGCCCAAGCTCCAGTTCTCCGTCAAGTTCAAAGACATAGCGCTCTTCACCGCCATCGCTATCCTTAGTGGTGTTACAGAAATTTCACCCTTGTTATTAGTTCACAAGTTTTCTGAAAATGAACTGATCAGTGTGAACACAGTAAATAAAATTATACAAAAACTGAAAAACTGTTATTTATATATATATATATATTATATATATAAATAAAAAATAAAAAAAATATATACACCTAATATTTCTAGGAATACATTTAAAGCAAAGTAATATCACTGACTGAAATAAAACTACTGGAGCTCAGATATAACGTCTCTCAATGAGAACCGAACCCGGTCATCAGTCACTCATTAGAATTAAAAGAGAGAAGAACAGCTTTAATGTTTGAGGCCACTGGTTGACTAAAACGCAGCCCCAGCTCATCCTCTTCTTCGTGATTTGCTTGACTGTAGATCGGCCAGGTTTGGTGAAGGTCATTGAGGAGCTTCAGGATTAAGTTCTGGAGGCCCTGGACCTCCAGCTGAAGGCTCTCCACCCACACTCTCCCCATCTCTTTGCCAAATCGCGGAGCTGGAGACGTGCCTACACACTCTCTTACAAGAGATCATGAAGGCGAGAGAGGCTTGTTCAAAGGAAATGCACCTTTCTCTCGCATTTCTCTTTACACACCACACGCCTCACACATACATGTTAAGAGGAGACTTCTAAAATGCAGGGTTAGGTTCACCATTTTGCCAGGCAGACCTTTGATTTCCACAAGGGGGCGTCTAATTGCACCTTCCCAACCATGTCACAATAGACTTATCGGTTGAAATCTTAAATAGCACAATTTCTGCATGAAAATAGTTTATGGACAAATTATGGTCTGCTATTATTTAATCTGTAACTTCACACTGAGTGAGTGATTAAATGTTTAGATCTTTTAGAGTGCAAAGATCAGAGGTAGAAAGATCATTTAAAAATAAAATCGTTAGTACAGCTTTATCGTCTGTTCATTCCAAGATTTTGCCAAGTGTTGTTTCAATCTCAGGCTGAATCAATTTTAGCCAAAACTCGTTATTAAAACTGCACTTTCATGGTCTGCCGCCCTTCGGAGTCACGGGCGGCCGTGTTCTCAAGAGAGCCGCTGCTGCGTAGGCAGTCTGGACCGGCCATCATGGAATACCACGCTGCCACTGTAAACATGACACGTGGGCACACTGCCGCACGCCTGAGAGAGGGGTCAGGAGGGTGAGGTTACCGAAGCACGTCAGCCGCCTCCCCTTACAACATTTCACTCGAGTCTCGCCGACATCACTACGCACATGGCCAGTTTTCTAATGTCTGAGAAAGTACTGGGCTCTCTAGTTTCACCATACCTGACACTAGCAGCTGGAGCATTTATTCAAACTTTCATGAACATGTAAAGTGCATGTTCAGAGCGAGACATAGCTCAAAAAACATGGGGGAGAGGTTGATTCTGTATTTAACTTAATTTTATTAAAATAACCATTACTGATGAACAGTATATACTCAAGTCTGCAGTAAAACCTTCAAAGAGCCAGATGGCCATCAATAAAGAATCAAAATCATTTAATGCTGAGACTAACGTTTGTGATCGAGTTTTAGCTGAACACTGACATTTTTAAGGACGCGAACATGAACTGTTCATATACTTTTCCAAACAAGGCATGATAACTGTGTATGAAATTGATTGAACGGTTATAAAACTTCACGCACAAAAGCCCCAGTGGCTGAGAAAGACTGCAAATTGTTTGTGCAGGAGTGACCCTCGTGATGGCTGGATACGCACCCTGCCTTCAGGGCCACACGGTCATCTCAAAAAGACATTCCCCACACTAACAACTACAAGTGCCCTGTCCATATCCACTGTTCTCAACAGAAGGCTTGTAGCAAAGCAGAGTGTGATCGCAAGCTATAGAAAACATTGTCTATTGTATTGTGTGAACTGAGCTTTTAAGATTCTGTTGTTCAGTAGCTAAATTACAAAAGAGTCTACAGGCCATGTGTGGCACTCCCTATGGCTTCAACAGGCATTTTTTTCATTTTATTTGCGTAGAAGTTTTTAATTTGTTGAAACTGTCATGATTAGGCATCTACTCATTTTGGGAGTTTTTTTTTTTTAAAACATACCTAGATGTAATCTAACAGTTTATGTTGTGTATGAAGCAGCCTTTAGCTGTGATGACATCTGTCATCATCGCTACATGGGCAGACATGTCAAAAAACCCACACTGGACTTCAGTTCCTTTCAGGCCAAAGCTCAGTCTCTCCCGCTCGCGGACTCCCCGTCAGAGCAGAGAGGCGAATTCAGCGGAACCTTCCGGCTAAACCGAAGCAGCTCCGCTAGGTTCTGGGGCTCCACCCCCTGCCCTGCAACCACGATTGGTGCGCGCCTCGTGGCCCCCGGCCGCCGCACTCACGGCGTGGACCACGGCGTCAGAAGACAGGCAGCTTCATGGAGGTCAGAGTGCAGGAGTTGATGTCGTCCGTGTGCGCGGCCCGGTGCAGGGACGGCTCCGAGGCACTGCGGTTGATCTTGGGGAGCGAATGCTGCAGCAGCTCGATGGAAGACAAGATCTACAGAGAAGCATCAGGAAGCAGACCGTTACAATTAGGTCAGCCTGCATGAGGTCACAGCAAAGGTCGTACACTGCGAAGTACGCAGAGTATAGATGAAGTAATGGTATCAAGTGTAGATGCATGAAGGGCATGTGGTGAAGATGCCCTTGAGTTTGGAGTGTAGGCACCACACTCTCCCAACGGAGTCTGCACAGATCCGGAAGTGGGACAACTCCACAACGTTTCATACCTGTGGGAACAGAGGTCTCTCCTCTTTGGACTTTTTGATGCAGTCAGCCACCAGCCGCTTCATGGCCTTGGGGCAACTCTTGTAGAGTTTGCTGAGATCTGGAGCCAGGTAACCCCTGCCAACCATGAAGATGATCTACCGACACAGAGCACATAAGCAGAGAGAGAGAGAGAGAGAGAGAGAGAGAGAGAGAGTGAACGTTCCGTTTCTGTTTTCGTTCTGTTTTACACGTGTGAAGTAGAAACAGCACTTGGCTACAAGCAAACGAAACACCAAGAGCCTTGAAGAGTAGCAGAGCAGTTCGGCAGTCACGGTTTCACATGCTTATTCTCATGACTGTGGGGCCTGGTTTGACAGGAACACGTTATGGCAACACTGGGGCCTTGAGGCATTTTCAGACACTGGAGAGCAGGGCCTCCAGCCCCACGCTGAGTTTACTGAGCAAGCAGATGTGGGGTGTGCGCCAGGGGGATGGAGCAGCACTGCACACCAACGCGGCACAGGTGGAGGGGCAGGGGCAGGACACCAGCACAGGTGGACGGAGAGGGGCAGCGGGTCAAGCTTGTGGTGGTGGTGGGGGGGGGTCTGGAGCTCAGCTTCAATTACAGGATAAATTTAGTGCTGAGGCTCCGCAGTAACTGGGCCAGTAGGAGTCCAGAAGAGTCCCCTCCCCCCCCCCCTCCCCCCCACGCAAGCTCATTTTAAATTTCACATTCTCCTAATCCCCCTAAATGCGAGAGTTCCTCGACTCGACACACAAACAAAAGTGGGTTTTAAGCACTACTTTAAGATCACAATATTTGTTTCACGAGTTACACTGTATTTATAAAAAGCAAGGACAATACAGACACTGTCATTTAGAGTCTGATTCTTATACAATATCAACATTATGTTAAAAACACTTTTTTCATAAAAGAAACCACAGCACAATACAATCACATTAAATATGTCTGAGGAGACAGAGACGCACAAACAAATCTTATGTGGTTTGGTGAGGGGTGGTGATCTGAGTTACACAGTACACTTGACCTGCATGTAATTACGAAAGTGATTCTGATGTGCGTTGTGGAGAAATACGTACCTGATCTCTGTTAGCTATGTGTGAATATGGCAACTCCCCAGTCATCAGCTCGTAAAGCACAACACCGTAGGAGTAGACGTCGGATTGGAAACTGTACGGATTGTTGTCCTGCATCCGGATCACCTCGGGCGCCTGAGTGTGAACAGACCAGGAGTAGTTCCCATCATTATCACACTCATGTTTTTACACACACACTCATAAGAGATGACCACTGACCATCCATAATATGGAGCCAGAGGGCCGCTCCACCTGGTGAGATCCGCTCCAGCGGGACTTCACCGTGGCCAGGCCGAAGTCCCCGATCTTCACAGTCAGCCCCTCATGCAGGAAGATGTCTGTGTTTCAGTTAAAGAGGCACAGGGCAGGACGTTTCCCCTAATGGAGCGCAGGTGTGGACATACACACCATGTACTACCACCACTTAATAATTGCATTACTTCACAGTTCACAAATAGAGCATTTTCTCTTACTTACAGACCAAATGTAAATACTTCAGAAAGACTACATTGAAAATACAGGCCCCAAAAACAGCTGTGATCATTAACAAGTTAGAAAAACTGTGATTACTGAAACAAAACTGAGCAAACCAGAGTTCTCCAATTAGCCTAATTGCATAAACATGATTAATAGATGACCTGAGATCAGCAGAACCTTCTCCATTTTGGACACATGTGCTGTGTCTACATGCACATCTGCGTCATGGCTATGCATGGAAAATTACCGATACAGATCATGATCATGAAACTTCAAAAAGACACAGGAAGATTCGTCACCAGTAAAAATCCATTGAAGCACAGTCGCAACAGTAATCACGAGGTGTAGAACACAACACAGTACCACGAAGGTGAAGAGGAGAGGCTGCTCTCGTAAGATGATGCTGCGGAGTGTGTGACACAAATGCTCAGTCTAGATCAAACACATAGGGCTTGACACAGGGGCTCACCGTGAACATCAGTGACTGTGGAAAGGACATTCCATGAAGTCAATCTTCATGGATGGCGTCCAAGAAGAAGAAGAAGAAGAAAAAAAACTTGCTCTTGGATACAAAACTGCAAGATTAAACTTTACATGAAATATGAACATGGCGAGACGCCCGGCGAATATTGGGAACACATTCTTTGGTCAGATGAGACTAAGATAAATTTGTTGGGCTCAGATGGGTACAGCATGTTTGTCGTAAACACGGCCAGCACTACCACAGTGCGCGGTCTTCATGGTGAAGCACTCAAGTGGGGGTGGAATGTTATGGAGCGACATGAGCACAAAAAGTGTTTGGGGATGACATTTACAGATGGCACCGCGAACGCCTGTGGATGTGCCAATATACCTGCTGACCAGAGTCCCAGTCAGAAGCTTGGCAGAGGAGGAATATTCCAGCATGACGATGAGCCAAAGGTCACTGCCGAAACCACACGAGAGGTTCACCTGCTCCAGTAGGCTGGCTGACGTGAATCTAACAGGACCCCTGCGGGTATTTTATAATGAAAGGCGGAGCAACACGGCCCATTCCACCAAAGAGCAGCTGAAGAAAATGGAAGACGAGAACAGGAATCCAGACGTGAACATGGTCCTGGGGCCCTCCATGCTCGGGGCGTGAGTCTCACATCAAAAATAAGGACAAAATAGGTATTGAAAAAAAAGAGAAAAGTTTAAATGTCGGTAATGGAATGTGTACTGGCTTTGTTGTATTTAGTTCCTGCTGTGGGGCCTTTATTTTTAATATAATACAGTAAACCTTTATGTTTTGCATGATCACAAATACCCAACTGCTCAACTTGGAAGTAATGCAATCACTGTAAAGTAATCCAGTTTAGCTTCACACACACACACACACACCTCATGAGAAGGATACTGTTTGACTTCATGTCCCGATGGATGATGTTTTTTGCATGCAAGTAGCTGGAAGAAAAGAAGAAGGTCCAAGACCCCGTTAACACAACCACATCGTCCTCGTTTATGCACTCAGAGAGGACTCCTCCCCCCATGCATGGTGCTGAACTCACTCCATGCCCTGAGAGGTCTGTCTGGCGATGTCGATAAGCTGGAACATCTGGAGGTTGGTCTCCAGTACGTGGAGGTGCTTGTACAGGCTACTACCCTCACACCACTGCGTCACGATGGCCAGGTTGTCCTTCGTCATGTAGCCCATGAAGAGCAGGATGTTGACATGCCTCGTTTTCCTGTGGACAGACAGAGGGGTTGATGGGAAAACAAAGGCAGCAAGTGCGGATTGGTTACTGAGCACTCCTCCGAGTACGCGTAGTTACTGCGTACTCTTCCATGTTATCCACGTTATTGCAATGATCGCTGCAGAGCAGCTAACAGCCTGTAAGCTTCAGTCGTTTTAGGGTTTGTGTTTGTTTTCAATGCTCGGAGATGTGGATGATGCTAAAATGACCACACACTGAGCAATGGCTTCCCCAGGGAACAATTAGGAGACAATCTACTGTGCAGCCAATGCAATCACATCAAATAAACCAGCAGATGAAGGAGAACGTTTTTTTTTTCCCTCAAGCTGGAATCTGATAAAGACGACGACGCTATGCTACATCATACTGCCTCATCGTGAAGTCTTTACGCTCACCGCAGAACTGCCACTTCGTTGCGGAAGGCCTGGAGCTGCTCCGGCGTCGGGTCTGTGACTTTGAGAATCTTCACCGCCACGTCACCTGCAGGTCAGCCGAGAAACAGCGGAGTTGCCAAGCAGCACAGAGCCGGCGACACGGAGACACCCCTCCCCCGACACGTGACACAGGACCCTTACCATGCCATTTCCCTTTGTAGACGGTTCCGAAGGAGCCTGAGCCAATCCTGGACTGCAACATGACCTCACTGGCCTCAATCTCCCAGTAGTAGCTCGAGTCTCTTTTATCCCGGGGCCGCTAGGAAGCAACACAGCAACGCAAGCCAGTTTTTCACCAAAGAAAAAGAGCATCAGAGATGGATGCCTGCGCACTGCTGCCTGCGCACTGCTGCCTGCGCACTGCTGCCTGCGCACTGCTGCCTGCGCACTGCTGCCTGCGCTACTATCGCTTGAAGCCTACTGGAAACTGGACAGGATTCCATTGTGTTACCATTGTGTTGTCTGTAGCAGTGAGTAGTGAATCTACAGTACGAAAGCCTTTAAGGAGAAAAGGCCAAGGGTAATAGAGCCCTCCAGATTCACTACTCACGATCAGAGACAATGACAAGTACGTGGGGAGCTCTGGGAAGCGCATTAACCAAAGCTTATCAGCAGTATTACATCTGTTTCTTCTCTTGTGTTTCTCACAGGATGTACTCGAGAAAGGGGAAGTGATGTCAATGCATCTACTCCGTTTCAACACGGAAAGGATGGGCCGTGACGGGGGACTTACTATTTTGTTTTTCTCCTGAGAATTGAAGGACGATGCCCTCTCTTTCTGGGCCGGCGCTGGAGCTTTGGACTGGGTCCAGCCAGTCGGACTGTGACTCGGGGAGCTACCTGCTACAGAAGCAGGAGGAGGAGGGGAAAAAACCAAAGACAGAATAAGCACTTCTCCCCACTGAAACGCACAAAAACGTCCAGTATTGCAACGTTCTTCTTACCTGATCCGTGACCATGACGTATCGCATCCTAAACAAATTAAAAAAAATAAATAAACATGAATAAATGATCATAAATGCAATGCACCTAAACAGCATACCGTTCCTTTCATTCTGTTGTGTACTGAGGGAAAGTGCCTTTATAGGGAAGGCTTACAGAGCAGGTGCTGGGAGACTGCTAACCTCTGGCTAGATCAAGACTCTACAGCACATTTAAAGCAGGAGGTGTTGAGGGGGCAGTCAATACCTACTCTTCTCTTCAGACAAAACCGGTGGCTCCAGGACCTGGGAGAGGCATTCAGGCAATCTAGCTACTCTCCAGCACAGCCCGGCGGGAAGGCGGTGAAGAAACAAGAGAGAGAGTGGGAAAGGGAGAGAGAGGTTGATGTTGACGAGGGAAGAGCACAGGTCGCTAGCTGGGGTGTCCATCAGACACGGGCATGCTTGGAAAAGGCCCCCCCTGCAGAACAGCTCGCACCAGATGTGGAAGACCACAGTGCTGTGTGTGCTCCTTGATTTAGCACCACTGCTTTGGACCAATTTGCCATTTATTAAGCCTTTAATGTGTTTTAGGTGCAGCAGAAGACCTGTAACTGTTACAGGACCTGTAACTCCGCAGGTCGAGACTTGGACACACCCCTTAACTGTACCAGCTAGTGACGCATAGAAAGGTGGGGGGGGTAAGACGTAGGCCTAAGCAACATGAGAGAAGAAGGTTTACAGCAGTGAAGGAGTGACAGAACGCAGGGGAGCAGTGGAGGAGCTAACAAGGTCACGGGAGTGCCGGGCAGACCTCACATGGCTGATTTACAGGGCGCCTTCGAGGAGAGGAGCCGGATGTTACCTCAATCAGGCTGCCATCGACAGGCAGGGTGGTGCTGACCATGTGCACATTGGGTGTGGAGGTGGACCGCTGCCTCTGAGAGAGAGCCCCCCCTGCTGGCGAGTATGGGGTCGTGCAGTTGAAGACATAAGGGGTCGAATGTCTGTGCAGGGAGCTGGAGGACAGACAAAAAAATTATATATATATATATATATATATGACTGCGTTTAACTGTAAGCTTCTGGCCACCTGACCAAACGTGGTGAATGTTTACATGAATAACAATGTCCTTGAACCAGGATGACCTTCCACATACACTGGTACAGGTTTATTTGGAGTTCAGACTACAACATTGAAAGCACATTCACTCTTTCTCTCGTTGCATGATTGAATTTGGATGTTCAGGTAATCGTTTTTTCCTGGTCCTGTTTTATCATCTATAGACCAGCTTGTGAAGAATTTGATGAATGGAGACAAGAAAGTTAATAGCAGGGAAAACGCCAAAAGGGCAAAACGTGTCACTCTAGGACCAGATCTAGCCAAACGCAGGAGGTGAAAACAAGTGTCAACGTATCGCTGGCGCAGTGGTGGCGTCTGGTGTGTCAAAGCTGTTCATGCGACCCAAATCATCACTGGACGGCGGATGTCTGCGCATGGCGCTAGAGTGGTTAGTGTGTGTGGGCGGGCCTGGGACTGCTGAAGACTCTTCCTTCCTAAACACTCCACGTCTGCGTAAGCTGCACGCAGACGAGCTGTCTGTAGAACAGGACTACATGGGCTTTCGGGTGGAAATCAGCTTGAATAATGAACCTGTTAACATGGCAGGCCCTGAATAAAACTGTGGTGCTAATTAATTATACTGTATTATATATTTTTATAGTTACTGGAAAGGAAAATCTCAAAAGGCTTTTTTGAGGATGGGACACTATATTCCAGGAAGTGGAATGTATAGGAAATTCCTCAAACAAACAAAAATACAACAATATCTATATTTACTACCCCTGACAACAATGACCAGGTCACGGGTGGGCCAAGTCCATTACTGGTCCTGAGATTCAGTATAACGTAATGCAAGTCTCTGAACTTTGATTCAATTCCACTACAGGTCGATTCCCACTAGAGGCCAGAAATAAACTTTGTTCCCATCAACAACACAGACACGGGGAAAGATCATTAAAACTAGCTGGACATTTCCATGAGGACATGTGCCACTAGGCGTACGGTTCTGACCCTAGAGTTCTGAGAACGCTGGATCACTCAACCCCGCAACTGATCTTAAACCAGCCTAAGAGGGCGTGAGCATATCCCTTTAAAGCCCTGGCAGGAGATCAAAAGGAAGGGATTACCTGCTGGGGATCCGGGTGAGGGATTCTCTCATTCTCCTCGAGGTAAGGGGAGGGAGAGATGGAGTTCCACTCTCACCTGGGGTTGGGAACAACCTGCGGGGAAAGGTCATTCGTTTAAGAACACCGCTCAACGACAGGCTTGCTTAATCTAGTTTCTTTTGAAACGCGAGTCAATTCGCTTAAAAAAAAATGTCAAGATGACATCTGATCATACAGCTTTAGGTGAAGATGCATCCACCCACTGTGGTTAATCTTAATCAGGGAGCAGAACCCGGAACTGTGAGCTGTCGCACTTCATCACAGACAGCAAGGCTTTGACTGAAAGCACAGCTATGTTTACCCTCTCTCCTTCTCACCGGCCACCACCAAAACCACAAATCCTGGTGGCTAATCTTCATTGCAATCATGGTGGTTTGTTACCACCTCTTTTTTAAAACCTGAAATCTTCTGTGTTTTTATTGTAGTTTTTTTTTTATATATATATATATATATATATATATATACCTTTTTTGGCTATTTTTGGTTTCCGAAACTTCTATTTAAAGACCATTTGGTTCTTCTTGCAAAGTATTGGAATTATGTAAATTCAGCATTATATACTGTTCCTTACATAATTCTCATGAAAAGCAGACATTAACCCATTTTTTTAAAACTCCAGACTCATAACGTTGTAACATTATATATAGTGTTATATCAACCCCTCCAAATGTAAAGTGAACTCATCCAAAACATGTTGGTTTACGTTCAGGATAGAGGGCTTGAATACAGTTTATCTTGGTATGAATGACTTGTTAGACAAAGAACATTGTGACCCTCACAGGAGTTGCCTGATATTGCTCCAGTCCACACACATCGTAGGAACTTTTGTGCTGCAGTGCTCATGGAATTTATAGCCACACGTCTGGCAACGAAAGCCACTCAAAAGGAACTTCTGGCACATGTCACAGAATGCCAACTTCAGAAACGTTTTCCGGGCCTAAAAATGAACAGAGAGGGCGTGTTGAGGACAAGGACTGTGACGCTTAGTGTTACTTAAAGGGTTAAAGTGTTCCACAGCACTTACAAAATTGTGGGTAGTCAAAGGTACGTGGTCCAGGACCTCCACGAGCAGCTCCTCTCCGATCAGAGACGTGGAGTCTGTGCCCCAGTCCATCCGAGCTTTTTTGCTACAAGAGTAAATATGAAATTAAGCAGTGCAGAAAAACACAAAGAGCAAAACCGGAGCTTCTGTGTGAACTGGTTTATTACAAAGACTCAGCCAGCCCGAAAGCCAAAGAATAGCTGAATCACAAAATGCTCCAGTAATGAGGACTGCAATAACCTCTACACTAAAGAGGTACACCATTATTTTAAAAGTATTTATGGCAAAGAAACGGACCCAAAACATCTGAACCACACTTCATACTGCAAGAGAGCCAATTTTTTAACATCAACAATCCACTGTGTGTGGTTCGGTTTTCATCATGGCTGCAAACAACACTTGGACCCGCCCAGATGCGTCTTGTCCACTGACCACAGTTCAGTGGTTTAGACAACAAACCCACAATTCCGCTCTTTGTTTACAAATGTGAAAGTGCGCATTCTGGTCCAACAAAAACAGCTGCAAACACATAACTTTCTGCACACATTCGACGTGGATGTCCAACTGTTTTTTTTTTCCTCTCTCCCCGTTTCTTTGTAAGGAAAACCCTTCAATTAAACAGAAAGACAGACGTGAACGCCAATGTCAAAACGAAGGACGCTTGGTGGGCGGAGCAGGCCGGTCCTACCTCCTGTGAGCCGCGTGGAGTCTGTACACAGCGCAGCACTCTGGCTGAAGGCCTCGCACCTTCAGGGCTTTAATCAGGCAGCTGTGCAGGGACATTCCTGGACGCACGTTCACCTGAGAGGAGACGGCAAACAGCGGCATTTACACACAGTGTGAACATGGCCCGGGTCGGAGACGCAGAGTGCGATTGTTACAGTGTGAACGAAAACAAAACCTCATGAAAAATTAGCTCTATGCTGCTGACAGTGTGCAGCATATTCTAGGCCAAGAAAAAGCATGGAAAATGCAATCTGATTAATTATAAATAATGAAAATGCACAATATACACATTACAGAGAAGTTCTTTATGTTTTTATAACTAACTCTGCAGGTAACCATTTAAGACTTTGTAAGAGCCTTTGGAGATAAAGCAAACACAAAAATGAAACAGTGTTGCAAGACACAAAACAATTGCTACTTAAATTATATGTACACTGTATTGTGTGGCTATTGTGCTACTGTCATAGCACCGAACAGGAGAGTATTACTGTGTGTATGCTGTACACTGGACTGCAGTGGGCATTGAGCCTTGCAGGCTTTTCCCTACAGCCCTTAAGGATAAGGGTGGACATGGAGTCAAGCTCCACTAAGGGGATTTTTCTCAGTTCTTCATTGCCTCCATCACCTGTCACTTTGGCTTGTGAAGAAAAAAAAAGTGCCATACACAAGAACCTGAAGTGAACCGAATGCACTCCTCACTCACAACAGTGCGCTGCTGGTTGGGGAGGAACACCCGAATGGTGCTGCTGGTTTTGGTGTCGGAGATTCTGCTGTCATCTGAGGAGTGGCGCTGGTATGGGAAGCCCTGCACCACGTTGGGGGAGACACAAGGGCTCTCAAACACAGAGTCCTTCATCCCCAGACCATTGCTTATGGTCCTCCAGGCTCCTTGGAGGTGCTCCATTGGGACAGGCTTATCTGTCTGCAGAACAAGTGCATTTAGAAGTTCAGGAGAGGTTCTGGAGAAAGCCTTAAACACGCTGAACCAGAAGCAGTCACAGTCGTCTAGAATGATAGTCTTTCTGATTTATATTGACCTATTGCAATGACCTGTTGTTATAAGGTTGTGGTTCTTTAAGATCAGTCAGGAATATATCTGGAGATCTGCAGGAAGTAGTGTGCTCTAAGAAGGCCCTTTGGTCATGTAGTGTGGAAGGGAACTAGTACCAGTGTTCTCAGCTCAGAAGGCCTTTTACAGAGGCAGCCAATGTACACTAATAAACACTCTCCTATCTATATAGGGTCAAAGGTAATCTTTCAAAGAACCCCATTCTTTTCAGTTTTCTTTATCACAGTAATAACTAGTACACCGCATAGTCAAACACTAAATTGCAGTTGTTTTGGTATACTTTGCAATTGAGATATGCTTTACTATATAATAAAACACAACAGCAAACCCTTAATTTGACATGGTTGTGCTACATCATTGGGACCAAATCCATTTGTTTGTTGGATCATATGAATGCCATGATTACTCAAAACAACCAATCAACACGCACCAGGGACAGCTGTGACTGGAGAGGATGTTCACAGTACACAATAAAAAGAATATGATTTGTTTTAGTATTAAGTTGCATACCGGGGCTTTTTGCAATATCTGTATTGCAAAGGCCACACTGCGATAATGATTAACAAACAATATAGGCTGTTCAGTCCCAGTAATGACTACCTTGGGCCCCCAATGTTTAAACCTTCCGTCATTAAAAGGTCACACTCAGTGGGATATGACTGGACTTTTACAGTCAAGAACACATCTCTGTGCGCAGCTGTTATATACTAACCTTTATTACTTCAAAGAAGAAAAAACAAAACAGCAAGAAGCAGTCAAAATAAGGGACTATAAGTATAGCTGAAAAAAAAATTGCTTAAGATGTAGTGTGTCCCAGCTGTATTCCAAAACATCTAGTCTATCCTGCCAAAACCTCACCCCAGCCCATATCTTAATTAACTGCAAGAGGAGTGTTATATTAGGACTGGAACTGAACAGTGGGTGTGTTGATTACCACGTGCAGGCTTGTGTCCTTGGTCTTAAATCTGCAAAGGTGTCAACTGCAGGAGTTTTGCGTAATGTATTAATCACATTAGACGGGTTAGGTGGAGCACCCTATTGATTCCCTAACCTGTCCTGTGAGAGTACCTGACTCATACACATGTCTCAGTCATTCCTGATTCTAATACAGATGAACCAGGTAATCAAGAGCTTAAGAATGTTGACTGTCTGCAGTGTAAATACATGACTAACATTTTTCTTCACATTCACATACGCATTGATAACAGTGAACGTTCGCCTTTAAATTTGATCCCTGCCACCTTCTCAATACTGTTAAATTATTTACACAGACACCTTGATGGTACACGTTTTGTGAGTAATCAGTAGCTTACACGAAAATATGTAAAACATTTCGTACACAAACTGCCACAGGAGGTTCATATTTTGATGAACTGTGTTTCTGGATATAACATTTGTTGTACTCTTTGCCTCGTGAGAATTGCTGCGGACTGCAGTCAGGCCATATTTGCTCACATCCAATATGAACCAAACCCACAGACATTCTCGTTATATCTCTGCACCACACCACTATTGCTACTGTCACAAGGAGAAACGGTAAATATGTATCTGCAACATCATCCTTCAACAGGTAGCCACATAGGCTACATTAAAGTAACGTCACAATCAAATGTATAAACGCCATCCTTCCTTTTTTGGACATAACAAAATGTGGAATGGCAGCTACCTACACCTGGCACATATAAACAAGCTTTGACTTTTTTACCATATGGTCCTAAACCTGTTATCCTAGCTAGCTAACGAACCGTGTCACTAAAATAGAACAAGCACAAGCCTTGGTTAGCCAACCCAGTTATGTATCCTAGACTTATGCTTGGCCATTTCAAAGCGAGAGTAAACCTCACGTTGTCGTTAACTGAACGTTAGTTGTTTTTAATGAAACCACAAACCTTCCCTGTCACTTTAGATATCCAAGGTTAGCTCGCTAGCTAACTAGCTAACGCTGTGTTTACACATTGTGTTTACACTTTTGGAGCCGGCTAGGGCAAGGCAGCAAGATAGTTAAGCTAACAAACTTACACATTTTTTGACAAGCTGTAACTACAGTTAGATACGTTAACTTAGCTAGTGTTACCGCTAGCCAGAATACTACTGTTTCGGCGCCGTCCACAGGCCCCTTTTTTCTGTGGAATCCAACGTCCTTCATAAAACTAGCTAACTAGCTACTTAGCTAGCTGGCAAGCTGTTGGCCAATATAAAGTTCTCGAACGTTACGTAAACTTACTTTAAATCACCGTATTTCATCAACGAATGTTAACATATATTGTCGTTGATGTATATAGTCAAGCCGAACAACTCAGCGACAGGTATATACAACTCGCAAGTGAACTCACCAAGGAAAGTTTGAAAACTTCAGCTCCGCCATAACTTCAAGAAAAAGCGGAGATCCAATGACATCATTATATGTGCAAACTCAAACGGGGAGAGAGAGAGAGAGAGAGGACGGGTCTGCAAGTAGGATTCGACCAGTGAGTAGAGCATATGCATCTACTGCTGTTAGGCAATAGATTTGTTGTTTACAAGCCTTGTTATATAAAACATTTGAACTCTGTCTCTCAGTTATGCGGACGAGACCATCAACTACACAGCACAGAGGCTCATAATAAACAGACTGCAGTGACAGCCTGCAAATCCTATTTGCAAGACTTGTCTACTAGAGTAGGTGAGATAAAAGGGGCAAGTCGTTCGTCGAACTGACGTCGACGATTGAAATTTGATCTCTTGGTGATTAGGCATGTGTGAATATTAAGTGAAAAAAACATGTATAAGTGCATGTATTAATAATAAATTAAAAATAAGTATTTGAAAACTTTTACTGGGCTCATGTTCTGAAAAATTAAAAGGTTACTAATTTGACACTCCATCAGCAAGCTGCCAGACAGCCTCGGGGATCACGGAGATCAGATCTGTTCAGAATATTAGGTTATGTACTAACAGTATGCGTGGACAGTAGACATATCAAACTCGAAATATGAAACTAATATTTTTAAGACAACACACTGGCAGAGTTTAATTTAAAAGGTCAAATCTACTGAAATAAAAAAAAATAAAATACTGAGTTGCAAACACTGTTTTCTTCTCAGGGGTTTTCTTAGCAATTATGGCTTCAACATATTTTCTCACATATAATTAGATACAATACACGGCATTGTTGCAGCTTTCACAGTAAAATATGAGAGTACTGTGTCACAGGTGTTTTGTCCAAGTTCTTTTAGACGCTTTTAGACATATTTACAGAAGTGAATGACTTCCAGGTGTGAGATTTATCCCTTCCACCGGAGTTACAGTTTGTGAAAGAATAACTGTAATTTCATATGGTAACTCTGGGTACAGAGCGGCGGTGTTACCTCAGCTGAGATTTGGAAGAACAGCCTTTACAGGACTCAACAGTAAATTTCCCGGTGAAACAAGCGCAGCGTCGCTTTAATGAAAAAGCCAATAACATCGTTGGGATATTCGTATTAAATACATGTACTTTTGAATTCCGTAGACATAAGCAAGGACATCATTAAAGGTGGGACGGTGTCGTTTGCAAACTACCTGATTGGACAGATTATGGGGGTGGTGTCCATGCTCGCGCGTTTTTTATTGGCTCACCTTATTTTTTGGGAGACCTTTTACTGGCTACTGAAAACGTCAGTCCGAGCAGACATGCGCAACTCGTATGTGGTGCATCGGAGAGGGGCGGAGTAAACACCAGTGAGTCACGTAGCTAACTGGCTAATAGCGAACCGAATAGGTGAGTCCAACAAATTTTAAGCTCTTTTCGCAAAATTGTTATCATGTCGCTTTAAATGAACCATTTGACTAAGGAAATTGTTGCGGCTCGGTAGCAGGGACTTCCAAAATCAAGTAAAACGTCCCTGAAAGTAAGTTGCTTGGCTACATAGCTAGCTAATTTCCTCACCTAGGACTCGTGGCCTAGCTGTAGCGTGGCTGCGCGGGAAAGTATTTTCACAACTGCGCGTAAACTACTTGGTCTTTTCTCTAAAACATGTCCTCTTTTACTCCAAATTCATTGTCCCCGTGCTTCGGTCGATAAAGAAAACGTCTACCTTCCAGATTCCACAGTAGATGCCGTTAGTATCGTTGGCTCTGTACCGCATATACTGACGCGGCCCAGTCAGGGAGAGAATGCTGAATACCATGTCTCGCTAGTTAAATTAGCCAGGTAGCTACAGATCTTAATGATCTGCTTGGTAACTTTGACTTGGCCAGAATAGTAATCCGCCTAACAACCGTAGTACTGGCGCACGTTGCTTATTGGCGTCTGGCGTAGAAGCTCGGTAGCTAGCGTGGTTGTTCATACTCATGCCTGCTGAGCCTCGCCAGTACTGAATCACATGGCATGTCTTCAACGAGTTAGCTGGTTAGCTAACTTAGATGCGACACGAGTCTTTAAATAGCCAAACCTCCAGTTCAGTCGCTTAGTTAACTAGATGGCTAACCTACGTAACTTTTCATATATTGTATCTAGTTGGTAATATATTTTGTTCTGGTGGATTTATAGACTTTAGCGTATTTAATGGAGGCGGGGGGGGGGGGGTGAGTCCACGCTGCCCGTCGTGAGGTTAACCCATTACTTTTAGCACAAGCAACGACAGCAATACCGTTATGAAGTAGTTTAAATTTGCTGTTTGGTTCTTTCTTTTTGAAATGTTTAATGTTTTGAATTCACTTTAGATAATGGATATGAGCAGCAGTGAGTGCTTTGGATGTGGCCGCTCTGGACACTGGGTCAAGAACTGTCCTAATGCTGGTCGGGGCCGTGGGAGAGGAAGGGGCCGTGGAAAGGGTAAGTACGCGAGCACCCCGCCCGTCCCCGTGTTAAATAAAGAAACTTCAGTCCAGCCCTTCACGCATGTAGGTCCTTAACTGCAGATGTTAATTAATGCAAGGTGCTATCTGTTAATAGCTGTCGGACAAGTATTTGCAACAATAACCCATTAAATGATGAATTATTTATACAAGTAGCATGTTTGTGAATTTTACACATTACTATTGCTTTTATTTTGCATTAATTCCTACCCAGATCTTTTCTGTTACCGATGTGGAGAACAAGGCCATATTGCCAGGGATTGTGAACAGACCGAGGATGGTGAGACACTGACTGGTCTTTCAAACGATCATTTGCATTCCTGATGTATAGCCACGAGCTGGCCACATGCTTGGAAATCCGACCGAGCGGGTTTTCCTCTCTCGTGCAGCGTGCTACAACTGCCACAGGAGTGGCCACATCTCCAGGGACTGCAAGGAGCCCAAGAAGGAGCGGGAGCAGTGCTGCTACAACTGCGGCAAGGCTGGGCATGTGGCGCGCGACTGTGACCATGCCAACGAGCAGAAGTGCTACTCTTGCGGAGGCTTTGGGCACATCCAGAAACTGTGTGACAAAGTGAAGTGCTACCGGTATGTGTGTGTGTGTGTGCGGAGCAGTGCTACCTGCGTGTTGAGTGCGTCCTGCGTAACCGGGACTTAAGCAGTGTCATAATTCAGTGTCGGCCATTTCAGGGTTTTCTCTTGGAACATGTGAAACTAGATATTCTAATTGAATGTATTTGATTTTGTGAATCATTGGTTTCACATGATCCAACTAATCAAATTGATCAAAACAAAGCAAAATGATATTGATCAAGGCATATTGATCACAACGAGCAGAGAAGTTGTGCACCTCTGTTATGTTTGTTTACTTATTGTCCATATAGGTACCTACCTTTGACTCTAAACTGTGTGTGTGGCTTTTTGTGCAGGTGTGGAGAGATTGGCCATGTGGCAGTGCAGTGCAGCAAGGCCAGTGAGGTGAACTGCTACAACTGTGGCAAGACCGGTCACCTGGCAAGAGAATGCACAATCGAAGCCTCTGCATAACCGGTTTCCTTTGTCATCCCCTCCTTTTCAGATTGATGGTTGGTTGTATTATTTTCTCGGAATCCTCTTTATTGGCCAGTGCTTGGCAACCAGAGGCTTGTCCCGGGCCAGTGTGCTTCTTGAAATGTTTAAACAAAAAAAGAGGGGTTAAAAAAAAAGGGGGATAAAAAAATCTTTCTGCATTTAATACAAAATGTCTATTTAGTTTGGTAGAGGTGTATGTATAATGCTTTGTTAAAAGACCCCTTTCCATGCCGCTGGTGAGATCCTCACTGACTGGGGCACGATGTGGTATGTGAGACCCCTGGGCTCAGAGTGGGCCCTGGTGCGATGACGCAACAGAGAAGTCGAGGGAAGCCTCGATTTCTGGATTTTTGTTTCGATCGAGTCAGGGGAATATAAGTTGGCTTAAGAGAGTATGACCGGGATAACCATTCGCAACACAGGAATCCAACTTAATCCAGGCACCACAAGCAAGGTGGGCTTTAACTTGTGAGGAAAAGTTATATTGATGATGCTGATAACAGAAGTCTGAAATATTGAGAAATTCTAAGTTCTTTTTTTTTTTTTTTTGACTTTTTTTTTTTTTTTAAACAGTCATCTGTTTGCAAGTGTAGCAAACATCACTCATTATGCCTGAAGGTAAAGATTCCAAAAGTAATTTTAGTCATTTCTATCTTAAATTATCAAAAACAATAAGCTTGTGGATTTATCAGTAATTTGCAAAAGGAGAATGTTTTCACAGAAATCAAATATTATTTTTGTACAATATCACTTGGACTACTGTAAGAATATCATTTTGCTTGTACTCCGTTTTTAAGTCAGAAGGAAAATGCAACTGAAGTCCTATAACATAGAAAATGTAATTTTAAACTATCAATAAAGCTGGAGGAGGATCTGGAACCTGATTACACAGATTTCTTTTTTTCTCTTCAAATGCTCAAACTTTTTTTTTAAATTTAATATTGCAACAGTATCACATTTGAGTTGAAGAACTATTCGACAATATTAAATTCTGTTGTACTAGTTTGTCTAGGGTCCATTGGACATGCTAATCAGCAGCTGGAGGTATATTCTTCCAAAGCATTTGGAAGGGTAAACGGGTTGTCTCCTTTGCTCGCACAGGCGTGCAGTTCTGTTCATACTGCCTCTACCTCTTAACTATGAGGCCAAAAGTGTTTACATGACTGTTGGCAACCTTAGCACGAGAGTAAAAACACATTGCACACTTTATATGTATCCTGCCCAAATGTCTTCAGGAGCAAGTCTGTAGGAATGTATGTTTTTAGTGGCAGAGTGAGAACACACACACTTCTCTATTTGTGCACCTGGCATAATTCACTACAAACAAGCCAATGAAACGTGGGACTTGGAAGGTTGCTCCACCTGCTGTTTACATGCACATCTCCTGTTGTAGCGCTAACAGCAGCCGTGATTATGGTGAAGGGGAAGTGAGAGTAATGTAGTTGGAGTTACAACAAAACAGCTTAATTGCAACCAAGAATGTTTATTAAACTTTTTCTTTAGAAAATGTAAAAAAAAAAAAAACATAGAACATGCTTATGGGTTCACATACATTTAATCATATTTTACAGTATGGCTTCACTCTATACCATTCATCAACCAACGGGCCTTTCTAGGGACTTTTCTAGTTTCTCATTTCAGTCTTTGTGGTCACATATCAATGCTCTAACCTGCATTTCAAAGGGAACATTTGGGGGGGGGGGCTATAATAAAGTCATACTGTGGTTATAAAATGATGGAATTAAGGTTGTCACATTGGGATATGACCAGTGCAAGAACAGAGATGGTGATTAAGCAAATGTAAGGGAATATGTAATGCAGTGTCTTCAGGTTTAGAATGTCCAGGTCAAAGGGCAGACCCGTGCATACAGGTCCTTCTCAAAAATTAGCATATTGTGATAGTTAATTATTTTCTGTAATGTACTGATAAAAATTAAACTTTCATATATTTTAGATTCATTGCACACCAACTGAAATATTTCAGGTCTTTTATTGTTTTAATACTGATGATTCTGGCATACAGCTCATGAAAACCCAAACTTCCTATCACAAAATTAGCATATCATGAAAAGGTTCTCTAAATGAGCTATTAACCTAATCATCTGAATCAACGAATTAACTAAACACCTGCAAAAGATTCCTGAGGCTTTTAATCAAAACCGCAATCATGGGTAAGACTGCTGTCCAGAAGGCCATCATTGACACCCTCAAGCAAGAGGGTAAAACACAGAAAGAAATTTCTGAACGAATAGGCTGTTCCCAGAGTGCTGTATAAAGGCACCTCAGTGGGAAGTCTGTGGGAAGGAAAAAGTGTGGTAGAAAACGCTGCACAACGAGAAGAGCTGCACTCCCTGAGGAAGATTGTGGAGAAGGGCCGATTCCAGACCTTGGGGGACCTGCAGAAGCAGTGGACTGAGTCTGGAGTAGAAACATCCAGAGTCACCGTGCACAGGCGTGCTCAGGAAATGGGCTACAGGTGCCGCATTCCCCAGGTCAAGCCACTTTTGAACCAGAAACAGCGGCAGAAGCGACTGACCTGGGCTACAGAGAAGCAGCACTGGACTGTAAGCAACTTTTGCGTGTCATTCGGAAATCAAGGTGCCAGAGTCTGGAGGAAGACTAGGGAGAAGGAAATGCCAAAATGCCTGAAGTCCAGTGTCAAGTACCCACAGTCAGTGATGGTCTGGGGTGCCATGTCAGCTGCTGGTGTTGGTCCACTGTGTTTTATCAAGGGCAGGGTAAATGCAGCTAGCTATCAGGAGATTTTGGAGCACTTCATGCTTGCATCTGCTGAAAAGCTTTATGGAGATGAAGATTTCATTTTTCAGCACGACCTGGCACCTGCTCACGGTGCCAAAACCACTGGTAAATGGTTTACTGACCATGGTATTAATGTGCTCAATTGGCCTGCCAACTCTCCTGACCTGAACCCCATAGAGAATCTGGGATATTTTGAAGAGAAAGTTGAGACGCAAGACCCAACACTCTGGATGAACTTAAGGCCGCTATCGAAGCGTCCTGGGCCTCCATAACACCTCAGCAGTGCCACAGGCTGATTACTCCATGCCACACCACATTGAAGCCATTGAAGTCATTTCTTCAAAAGGATTCCTGACCAAGTATTGAGTGAATAACTGAACATAATTTGATGGTTGACTTTTTTTTTTTGTATTAAAAACACTTTTCTTTTATTGGTCAGATGAAATATGCAAATTTTGTTTTTTCTTTACTTTTTTGCCAAAATCAACATTAAAACAATAAAAGGCTTGAACTACGTCAGTTGTGTGTGTAATGAATCTAAAATATATGAAAGTCTAATGTTTATCAGTACATTACAGAAAATAATGAACTTTATCACAATATGCTAATTTTTTGAGAAGGACCTGTACATCTGCAGCTAGGCCTCAGAACGCCACAACGTAATCACCAAGTTAGTAAAAATCAGGATTATACTTGAAACAATTGGATCAAGCTCTGCTGATTTAATCAGGGATCAATAACAAACATGAAAAAAATCTATAACCAAAATGATAAGAAATAAAAATGGACCAGGCAGATTTTTTTAGTCATAATATAGTTCTACAAAGTGTAGAAGATGAATTCAAGCTCATCTGGTTCACATTTCTTTGAACTTTATGTTGTGTTCCTTATGCAATGCATCAATTATTTGGGGAAGGATCTCCATGTCGAGCAGAGGCCTCTCCAGATCATCGTGTTGGCTTGAAGACCCTGCACCAAAGCTCTTCTTCCTATACCTGTGTTTGGGTTTGAGAGAACGCAGAGATTCTGCTTCGAATCCCGTGTGTCTTTCACTGATACCCAGAATGAAAGTTAAGTCTTTGACCAATCGCAAACACCAGAATAGCAAGCCAATGAGAACACAGAGCATGATCCCTATGGCGATGTTATAAAAGCTTCCAGAGCATTGGTGCTGCACACAGGCAGAGAACTCGGCCTCGCTGAGTCCAGCAATGGTCTGGTGAGCTAGTGAGGTAGGGCTGATGCACGTGGGGCCCACACCGACCACAGCTTCGTTCCTCAGGAGCCATGTTCGGAGATACTGGATGTCACAACCACAGTGGAAGGGATTTCCTGACAGGTTTACCACCTGAAGGCTCTGGAGCATGTCAAAATGCCCAGGTGTAACAGAGCTCAACTGGTTGTGCTGTAGATGTAGTTCAGTGGTGTCTGGTGAAAGTTTGGGGATTTTCCTGAGGCCCTGGGAGATGCAGTTAACCCTCAGTCCTCCGGAGGGTGACATAGAACATTTGCAGGAGTCTGAGCTGATTTGCCCAACAGACAAACCCAGAAGAAGAAGCACAGTTACCCCTGGGTCCAAGATCATCCTATAGTTGTGGAAATAGTATATAAAAGAATAGAATTGTTAGTATATTGCATATCACTTTACCAATATTCTAACAATTCAAAAGCAAGCAGAATTTCTTAGCCAGAGGACAAAACATCTGTGTACTGATAGGAAAGTATTATAAAAGTAGTATAAAACTAAAAACTAAATATTAAACATGAACAGTTCCTAGGATGAGGCCTTTGTGGTCTACATTTTACTCCAAAATAATGTGCATCCATCTCATTCCTTTAACATCAGTAGGAGACTGTAAGCCAGTGGAATAATTGGAATTAGATGGATCATTTCCGAGTGTTTTTGTAAGGTTGTCATTTCTGTTTGGACATAGAACTTATTTCTTGAAAGTGTATAAAGATGACAGCACTTGGGAAGAATGTAATATTGTGAAGTTAGTCTTCACAATACACAATTCCATATTGCATTTATTGATTTATGCATTTTTGTGAAATTGTAAACAACATAGTAGGCATTTTCTGTATCTTTCTCAATCCGGTCCTTCAGGGCCACCAGATGGTTCCACATTTTTGCTCCGATTGTTGGGAATTTGGACAGAGCAAAGCTGTGGAACTGTCAGGTGGCTCCTGAGGACTGGCTGAATAAACACTTCCCTTTCAGCGACCAACATGCACTCAAAGAGGCTCTTCACGTCCTGCAACTTGAGCGTAAAGCAAACTAAATGTGTCGTTTAGCAGTTCTCCTCACCTGCGTCTTTACGCTGTAGTAGTCTTCATTTCTGACTGTATTCCGCCGACACCAGACTTTGGAGTAAGTACATATTCAAAGCCCACATTGGGTCATGTGACGACGGGATAGTCTCTGTGGCCCACAGATAAGACTATCTACTGGCTAAAACTTGTAACGGCCATGTGTTTATACTTCTGTTTATACTTGTGCATTTGTTTCTAATACCAAAGAACGAAATTTGATACAGGAGAAAAAAGAACACTATTAAAAAGTAATTAATGGGCCTAGCTATTAAATTAATATATACAAATTTGCTCTATTCTCAGTCATATATTTTTAATAAGTTTAATCTACAAGTGGTCATTCAACCACCAAGGATTTGGTATATAATAAGCAGAATCTGGTTAAACTACCCTGTACTGGGTTCCGAGATGAGTAGGGAAAAGCAGAATCACTGAAGAACCCATCGCCTTCAGAAGGGAGTGTTTGCACCAGCCCAATAATGGCTGAGTCATGGCAATCATATATGGTCACTCGATAACCAAGGGTGATCTCGATCTTCTAGGCCTGTGTTTTCTTGCAGTTTTGTTTTGTGCCATCAAATAATTTACACCATTTTAAAACCAAATCTATTTTATCATGCATTTACTAATAATATGTAGTTTTTTTTGTAAAAACAGACTTTCGTGTTAATTTGGACAACATAGTAAGAAATAGTAAAGAAAGTGTTTACTATTTAGTGTGTTTAATTTTGTTTTATTTCTCAACATTGTCACAGTTTTACACTGATCAGATCTTAAGCACTTACAGACTGCCTATCAGAATGAGAGCATTCTCCTCCCCAAATCTTTCCCTTCTCTCAGACACGCTCGTAAGGACAGCAGTGCTCTGGTGGGTCTGCAGGAGAGACGGTGAACCTTCTCCACAGTCTGTTTTTAAAATGCACAGCATCACAGCTCTGTTTGGAGCGAAGCAGAGATGAACCAAAACTAAACATCTTCATCACCCTTAGAGGAGATGACAACACACACCCTCCGTAGAAACGAGGACGGTACATTAGGAGGAATTACACTATGCACACTATGTACAAGTAGATCTCCCCCCACTTGGTCATCTGATAGATTTGATATTGATACACATGGTTATTTCGGCTACTTAGACAATTCAAAGGATTAGACATCTTATTTACACGATGTTGAGTCCTCATCAGATGGACCATTGTGCAATAATGGGAATTGTTGCTTGTGTCTTCCTTCTCTCTCACTCTCTCTCTCTCTTTTGCTTACCACAGACATGTAAAAAGAGACTGCATGCCTCACGTCAGTAAAACACAATGCAGTACAGAACAGCAACAACAGGTCAATATCGAGGGTACAAATAAAGGGTTAATAGAAACAAGTGTTCTAGGCGGAGGGTCCGTCAGCTCACAGTGAACACGATGCTCTGGGTGCTTGGTTGGGGTGTGTTTCTGGGGTTTTTTGAACTCCATGACAAAAGAACAGTCAAAAAATAAGTAGAACTCATTTTTTTTTCTCAATATTACTTCCTTAAAGACATTTCTAAACATGAGAAAGACACAATATATGAATTATGTAAAAATATAGATATACTTCATATGTTGCCTAAAACAATAGAATGGATGCTGCACAAGAGCTAGAGGCATCAGAAAGGAGGTGCAGCATAGGACATCTGGGACGGAGGAACTCGAGGAGAACCTACAAAGGAACATCCTGACTGAAGATCCTGGCTGAAAGACACTCAGCGTTGCCCTGTTACGCACACCAGTCAGTGCTAAAGTGTGTGTCCCACCTGATGATGCCTCACAGTGCCTCCTGATGGTGCTATAAGCTAAGGGCCATGTGTGCTTGTGCAGGACCCACCAACACATCCATGACATCCTCCTACATACACTCTTCAATGTACTTTTATTATCTGGAAGGAAAAAAAATTGCATAATTTGAACATTCACCTGAATATCTTGAAGGATCAACAGCTGCCGCCCTATTATCTATAATGATTGCACTTAATTGCCAAGGTAACACTGATTTCTACTGGGGGAGAAATAATCCAAGAATGAAATCACAGGACGAAGACAAAACACTCTAGAGCACTTGACATTCCACTAAATTCCAAGATAGTGGCTCACTGGATTATGTTGCCACCTGAACAAGCCACTAAAATAATGTATTTGTAATTGTGGGAAAAAATAGCTTCCTCTCAGCATGAAAGGGGAGGATTCTTCACAAACTCATTACAAATATATTGCACATACGAAGGAAATTAAAATACTTCAGTCACTGGCCCTTTTCCTTCTTGAGCATAACTCCACAGAATATGTACAGAACATCAGCTACTTAACCCTCCTGCAGCAGACCGTATCCTAAAAAGAACCAGAATTGAGAAGAACGCTTAGCTGTTATTAGTAAAATACTAGTAGTTTCCCATTCTTGAAAAATAATGTTTGTATAAGATGTAAAGAAAAAGCTCTTCCAAGTGCTCAGTGACCTCGGGACCCATATCTGACTTCCTAAAATGTGCCACGTGTGCCCGCTGGTCTTGGCTCCGCCGCGCCTCTAATGCTTCGTTCTCCTGTCATGGCCTGCGTGCTACTGGCCACTGCACCTTCCCTCACTACACAGTGTACACACACAAACCACGAGGGGAAGTGACTCAGCGCCCGGCGCGAGTGCCCTGTCCTGTGCGAGTGCCCTGCCCTGCGCGAGTGCTCTGCCCGGCGCGAGGTCTCCCAGCTCTGTTCGGTCAGGCGGACCATAGCAGGCCAGAGTCCAGGCCCTGACAACCCTGATTCTGCTTCCCTCCCTTGTGGTAATATCACAAAGGCATCAAAAATGTCCAAAATAGCTTTTTTTTTCGTCCTTTGTTTGATACATCTGTATGGTACACCTGACCTTTACTGAACCTGTAACCATAATATTTGACTTATATTTGACATTTTTAACCATAATATAAAAAAACCCAACTTTGAATATACTTTTTTTTTTTTACATTATCATAGAACATCTTACAATGGATGCAATTACACTACTAAATACTACTACATAAATTACAGCATACACAGAGTAGAGCATCTGACATCGTAAATATGCGATGATAATTGGCACATTTATATATGGTTGCCAGGACAACAAATAAAGCTGTTATCCACAATAAATACAGCATTAGGACAACTACTCTTGTGACCGACAACTGCGCTTTTCTGCTAGATCTATGCATCCATGTGGAGAAGAGTTCATGTTTAAGCTTCTGAAGAAGCACAAATCATTGTACAATGACCAACAGACACTCTGAAATAAAAAAGAAGTTCTTGAAGATACGTGTGGGAAGAGTGATAAAACAAAAAAAAACAACAACAAAGGAACAAGTCTTAAGAGACTTTTTTACACTGAGCTATTGTGGAGAAAACATGGAGACATTGTGTACCAGCCTGTCTCTCGCAGCCTCTGGTCCTCTGGAGGGACACTAGGCAGTCCAGGGCTGGGCCTCCCCAGCAGGACATTGGCCACTGCCGGGTTGCATGTGCAGGGTGCAGAGGAACACAGAGTCGGCCTAAGCACGACTCATAGTTCATGACCCTACAGCCCGTCAGCATCTCCCCTAAACACTCCAGCTTGCGCCAAGTCCAGACCGGGGACGCAGGGCATTTGAGCTGGACGTCTCCCGGCGAGGGTGATGCGGAAGCGGAGTCCCGCCTGCTTCTCCCACTTCTCAATCCGCTCGAACTCGTGGCGTGTGGCAGCCGTCCGCGGTGACTGTACGTATGCGATGCGTGTGAGGTTCGTATGGCTCAGAGTGGCACCGGGGCCTCCGGGGGGGGAGGGGGGGTGCAGGAGTGGGCAGCTCACACCACCGTGCTAATGCCACAGTGCTTGGGTTTGGTGCTGACCGGCGCCGAGCTGACGGCCTGCTGCTCTCGATGGTGGCCGTGGTGGTGGAGGCGTGGCGAGAACCGAGAGTGGCGGCTACCATGCGAGCGCGAGTGGGAGTGAGGCTGAGGGGCGTGGCCAGAGTGCGGCTGAGGGGCGTGGCCAGAGTGCTGCCGGAAGAGGCGGGTCCCATGTGGGGTTTGCGCAGGCGGTTGGTAGTGGTGATGGTGGTGATAGGGCGGAGGGTTCTGGGGGAGGGGACAGTGCTGAGGGCGGTAGGCGTGGCCTTGGGCCTCCACCTGGGCCTGGGCTGTGTGGTGCAGGTTGGTGGGGTGGGGCTTGTGGGAGATAAGAGTGGGGTGATTAAGGTGATTTGAAGGTGGAGGATGAGGAGGAGGAGGAGGAGGGTAGCCCTGTGGCAAAGGCTTCCCTCGCTTGCTGCCGAAGAGCGATCCTAGCAGGGAGGGGGCGGGGCTGGGGGCAGGATGCTGGGTAGAGGGTGGGTGTTCCCGGGCGGAGGACACTCTCCGGCGCAGGTGAGGGGTGCTAATGGTGGAGGCCTGTGAGCAGAGAGAGGCCAAGCAGAATCCCATGAGTCCATACACACCACTCTAACCACACACACACCCTCAGCCAGTGCTCAAATCTCATAAAATCTAATCCTGATCTGAAAAGGTTCTCACTAGAAAGTGCATTTTCCTAATCGAACACTTATCGTTCAAAACTGGTGTAGAGGGAAAAAGTAAATGAATATTAAGATACTGGAAATTACAGTCCAAATGTATGATAACAGATTTACCCTTTTATGTAATAATTAAGGCATAGAAGAATCTATATATTTATAATACATATAAACACAATCTGCATCTATGTGTTTTATGTAGAATATAAACACAGAGAGAGAACCTGAGCCATCTGAATGATGTAGACAGATGTGACACGGTGACATGTAGAACATTTAAAGGAGCATTCCACCCAAATACCACCATTTAATACTGGATTATCCACCTGAGACCCTGTTCTCACTGAGGCTTTTAAAGTTCAGACCAGTAACATGCAGAGAACACAGAGGTTCTCCGCAAGACGGTTCTTCAATGGACGGTCTGTTTGAGAGGGTTGTGTCTAGGTCATTTCTCAATGAGGATCTGGACCTTTTTAGGGAACTAAGAAGTTACGTAACCTTCCAAAACAGAAAAAAAAGGTCATGAACACGTCTGTTGTTTGCTTCCCCTGCACACATGGCTCATGTACATTAGGAGTGTGACTGTAGAGCGATGTGATGACATGTCGTATTAGCATGCAACAAAAACCACAAGGGGAAACATGAAGCAAGATGAAGTTATTTTCTTTTTCACTTTTTTGTGAACTTAAAAAGCGGGATGGAACAATAACAGGAACCAAAATCCCTCTGCATTTGTCTAGTGGAAAACTCCTGTGCTCCTGAAAAACCTAATGGATTGCTGGCATGGTCAGTGTGACATGGTTCAATCTTGGCAGGGTCTCTGTCTTCAGTCTGAAATATAACACTGCGGTTGAGTGTTATCTTTTACACAGTGCTTCTTTGGGTTCTCCTGCACTGCATGTGAATGAACAAATCCCTCTCGAGGTTAAAATAGGTCAATTATAGCAGCTAAATATACACTAAAATATAAAGTGCAAAGGAATGGCTGGACCAGGACTGGGAACCACTACTCTTAAGTCAATACCTGGATTGGGAGTGTTAAAGGCGGGAAAACTGTGGCGTACTGTGCTTTCTGCCGTACTGTGGTTGAGGTGTGGTTCCTCACTGCATTACAGAGCACGTTCTGTAACCAGGGCTTCATCTGGATACAACACTACATCACACATTCTGGTCCTACTGTGTTCCTTTCTACAAACCCCATCACGTCAGGGCAATTGTTCTTTACTGTTGGGTTATTTCACCCCTACCTGGAACGCATGGGGAATCCTGGCCAACATTCCTGCAACCCACAGTCACGGTGAGATATCAGATACGAAATAATAGATTTTGGGTAGAATCCTCCTTTAAAGGTAAAATACATAAAACAATAATGAAACACATTCGAGCTCAAGGCTGGGGGAGGAGTCTTGCATGCATCTCGTTAGGACGACGATGGCGTGTTTTCCGCATGCAGGGGCACACCGATGGCAAAAGCTCAAGTCCACACGTTCACATTCATCTGAGGAGCAGCTTCGAGTCCCGCAGGCGTTCAGCATCGCCACCGCAGGGTCGGCAAACTGTGCATCTCCACCACTTGCCCCAACCTTCATATAAACTAACAAATGAAGATGGGAATGGGTGACAAAAACAGGGCGCTGTGCCCCCCAACGTTCCCGAGCGTGTCGGCTAACGTGAAAAGGTCATGAAAGACGATGGGATGAAGAATGACCGGAAGAATGTGTGCTAATGAAATCCACATCCTTCTGGATTAGATTCAGGGTGCATGTTGGTCCAGTGTGAGCGGAACGCCGTGGGTCTGGGGCTGTTTCTCAGCAGGGCACTACAGATGTGATCTCTGTGCTTCTCCTGAGGGACGACCAGCGCTGTGGCTGGTGAAGCAGCCTCACTCCGTGATGTCATCGTTAGCTCTATCGTGACGCGACGTAGAGCCGCAGCCAAGGAGATGGGGCTCAAGACACGGTGGGATGGAACAAAGAAGCGAACGGCCGCGGACGGTTAGTGCAGCGCATGCGCCAGGCCGGGCAACCGTCGCCACGGCGCCAGCTCACCCACGAGCTGGGAAGCAGCAGGCAGCTCATGCATGCGTGTGAGCAGGCAGGCGGGTTAGGCATCAATAATCGAGTTTCATGTGGAAACCAAAAACAGAAGAATGTAAGGGATGGACTCGCCGGAAACTATGAAGCGTAAGAAGGTGTAAGAACATAAACAGTAAATGTTCGGGGGTTGGTCGGTTGTTTTGTTTGTTTAAGCTTTGCTTTTTAAAGTGCATGTCAACATAGAGTCAGTGACTAGACGTCTGCTGGGTCCTACTTACTTCCATATTGCTGTCTAGTGATCCTGCACTGGTGCGACGCCCGCGCTTGCCTGCCCGAGACATGCAATAGCACAGATTAGAGATGGCCGTCACACCTTATGGTGGAGGGGGGAGGAGCTAGTGGTGGTACACATCCATCGGCTCTAGGGGGCGCCAAAGGGACACGTGAGCACACAGCAAGCCTACTTCAGTGTCTTTAAAGGGTGAACGGGGATGGAAGTTGGGGAGGTGGAGGGCAGTGGAGTTGTATAGCAGGCATTACTAAGGAGTGCAATACTCTAGAACCAGAATCATCTTTGAAATGAAGATTTAAGTAAATGGTCTGCGATTAGTCACAGACCCAGACGATTTTTTATGTTGTTCTTGTGATAACGGAATGATTTGCACTTTGGTTTTGTTTACTACTGTATTCCATGGTAAAAAGTGCATTAGTTCAAAGAGAAATGACTCAGTGTCAGAGAAATCTCTCAGTGTCTCAGAATATAATATTTGGACTTCTGACTGCATTTGGGAATAACAGCGTGCAGAGCGACTGCTGTGTGTGTGGTCGTCCAGTGCTAAAAACATTCTTCTGCTGCCTGAGAATGAACCACACAAGCTCCAACGATACATGGCACACACTCAGAAAACATGGCAGCCAATGGACACATGACTGAGAGCCAGAAGCACGTCTGCGCACACACACTGGGCTGGAGCAAAACTGCATGATCAGGGGCTAACCACCCATAAATCCAGGGGCGAGAGGAGGCGGGGCTAGGGATGAAACAGTACTCCATACACATGACTGATTACAATTCATGCCACACTCTGCAGTAGCAGCTTCAAGTGAAGGACCTCATCAGTGATGTCGGATAACCGGGACTGAACGGCGGATGAGGAGGGAACAGTTTGGGACACAACACCTTGTTAAACTAGAATGTTAGTATTTCTTTGGGGGGGGGTGTAAATCGATGGAAAATAAGAATACAAATGGATTTTGTTTCACTATGAATCTGATTCATTTTATGGATTTCATTCCATCATTTCTGATGGCCAACTGACAGCAAAAATTGAACCAGGATCAAAAATATTCTAGCACTTGGAGATATCTTTGGAGTTATCTTTCTTTTTGGAGATATCTTTTTTTATCTTGGCTTTATGCTGAAATGTAAAGTATTATTGGTCAAAACACATTTAAAAAACATTAAATATATTTATGAAATGTATACTCATTTGAAATAAAAAGCAACACAGACATGCGTATGTTGGATTTAACATAACACATCTGCATACAGCAAAGTCCTGAATCACTTCAAGTGCTTTTGATCAGATCAACATTATAGTCAGTTGGTTACTGCGTCATTGATGCGTGGGACTGATGATTCACCAGTTAAGTTTTTAACTATGAAACACCATAATAAAATAAGTTTAGGATACAACAAAATATGGAATGTTATGGGAACAACAGGAGAATCAAAATGGAGTCCATTACATTTTAGTCTATATGAATCTAGCATGGAACCAGTCAACAAACTATTAAGAAGAGATGTCCAACTAATTACACATAAATCAAACATTAAGCCTGACTTAGACAGATATGTATTCATATATGATATCATGTCTCTCTCTACATGTCCAAAGTATACATATCAATTTGGTGTATCCCTGGTTTAGACATATTTTTCCATATCCAAATAATATTTTAGTGTTTACTGATCTCGTTAAAACATTTAACCAAAGACAAAACCACAATCTGTGAACTTATGTACTATACAACACATGCTGTTAACCATTCTGGTATTTGGGTACATTATCCATGTTAATCCATTTTATTGCACTAAACAGAGGGATAATACGACTATAATAATCCATGGCATTATAGCACATATGAATATAAATATCTATACATGCCAAATCATGTCTTTAATTACTCTATACACCTTTAAAGGAAGCCCAATAATACACACCACACAATGCATAAACTTTTAATGAAGACCTTCCGATCACCGTGGCACAAATGTACATATGAAGACATTTCCTTGTCTGTGGTCCTGTTGTACAGGCTGATGGCACCACACAAAAAACTCACCGGCTTCAGATAGGTCCCGCAGAGAGCTACTGAGCGCGCTCCTCTTTAGCCCCTCCCCCATGGCGTAGGAGTCATCCAGACTGGCGCGGCTCATGGTCCCGTTGCCTGCCTCTTTCTTCAGGCCCGACATGCTCTGGGACATGCTGGGTCTTACTACACCTTTCTGCTTCTCCAGCTCAGCTGCAAACGCACAAACATGTACACACACAGGCAAGGTACAGTGTCGGTGTAACCATTTTCACAAGCAAAGACAGAATTACAGATTGCACCCACCAGGGGGAGCTGAAGTACAGCAGACCCCAAACCCCAGCTGTCTGACTGTGTCGTGTGTAGTGGTACGATCAAAATGCAGAAAACCCAAAGGCAATACAAGGTGCACCAGCAATCCGAAATGCACACCAGGGATCTGACTGCAGCCATAAAAAGGCTGAACTCACGTTACATGCAGTGCTTAGGCTGAACCCTCTTTATTTCTGCCATTTCAAGCTGCACTGACTTTATGTTGTTTATGTTATCCTGGCGGCAGAGAGAAGCGTGCAGCTCTGCACCAGTGGGGCAAGGCTGTCCGTAGAGCGGCTGGCCCAACAGCGCCTCAGCATGGACACACCGTGGTCACGTGCTGACTAATGTGGTCCACATGTGACCTTGAACTTGGGTTTACATGACCTAAGAGTGTGTGTGTGTGAGTGAGTGAATGAGTGAGTGGGTGGGTGGGTAAGTGAGTGAGTGTCTGTGTGTGTGTGTGTGTTATAGATATGTTTTTCTGTAAAGCTCTTTTTAGCTCTGGTGTGAAAAGGACTATCCAAATAGCACGTATCACAGCAGAGCTGAGTAATGGTGAGTGAAGAAGGGTGCCTACACTCGATCCGGTACTTTTCCATTTCCTGAACCTCAGCGATCGACTCTCGGAGGTCGTCTGTGAACTTCTTCCGGTCTTGGGGGTTGGGAGCGTTGAAGCTGATCAGGACCTTGGTGTCTGTTCCTGGGACGGCGGAAGTGAGCCGTATTCCGTTGGGGTAATCTAACGGCACGAGAACACAGCAGGGTGACTGGCTGCAAAACACCATCACACTGGGGTGACCGTCCACGTCAATTGTTTAAGGACAGACTGCCTCAAACGCACCTCGGCGATAAAGAGAGAAAACTAACCTGGGCTAAAAATACAATTATTGCATGATGTGGGCCAGGAATGACACAAAATGTGATAAGGCTAGACAAAAAAAGAGTTACTGTTACATTATTAGTGTTACACCCACTCCTACATTTCACTATTACATTCAGTGCAATGTACTGCACTATACATGTGTTCCCCATCACATTCTACAAGGCAGCAAAGTGTGTTGTGCTGCCTTGCTATGGTTATAAAGCATTATAAAGCATTCTATGGCATCATAAAGGCTTCCATGACTTACACTGGTTCTCAAAGAACAGAACTTGCATTCCATACAGGGAGAAGGACTGTCTGAGGCTGTAGGTTACGGAGTTCTTCTTCTTCTGGAAAATTTTGGTTACCTGCAAAGCCACAGGAGGCCAGGAGAGCGTGAACAGAGCAGGTCTCCGGATCTCTCCGAACACATGCACCAGTGAAGTGCATGCCGCAGGCTAATCTACCATCCAACGCCTAGGCTCCACAACAGCGTTGTGCGTGTGTGTGTGTGTGTGTGTGTGTGAGAGCTCTCACCACCAAGAGGTCATTAAAGAGGAAGATCTCACGCTGATGCAGACCCAGCTTCTGCAGTTTGTTAGGGTCTGGCACTTCAAACAGGCGACAATAACACACCAGCCTGCGATGGGGTAGAGACAGCACCTACGTTTCGCACACACACGTATACACACGCGCAGACACACACGTATACACACACACACATATATACGCACACATACACACACACACGTTATATTATACACCCAAAGCCTCTACGTACTGACTGCTTGTATATAATCTTCTCTGGTGAACTCCAACACCAGAGAGATGTCGGAGTCATTTAAATATTCACAGTTTTTACCCTAATCTGTGTAACTCAACCAATATTAATAAGGAACTCCACCAACACATCTGCAGGAAGCGTGAAGGGCCCGTGGACAGTCACGCCTTCAGCAGGCGCGAACCAAAAGCTGCGGAAGCTAACAGGCTTGTGACCTTCCGGCCTGTAGTGAGCACTGTCAGCTTCCTGTATGCACGGCAGGCAGTGTATTACCACCATGGAGCTGTTACTGACCGTGCCACAGAGCTGCGTGCTCAGCTGTTCTGCTGTAGAGCTTCATGCGCACTGGATCAATGTGTGTTTTGGAATTAGCATTCGTGTAACGTTTGGGCTAAATTCACAGCTGCTTCAACCACTATGCTCACATCCCTATGCCAGGGTCATATATATGTTATGTGGAAGACGTTAGAGAGAAAACTTACACATCCCAAGCCATGATGAAGAGAGCCAATCTGCAAAACAAGAAACCAGTGATGTTTCTTCGATTGTTTATTGTAATACGTGTTTATTACGTCTGTGGTAAAGGGTGATGGGTGACATCACACATCTGAAACAAACACTGCAGAACAACATCTGAATGTGAATCTGTGACTCCTTCCTCCTGCATCCATTTACAAAAGGTGAACAATCAGGGCATTAGAAGAATGAGATTATTTTTGGATCACTGAAGCTCAAAATACATCCTCATCATCTTTAATCAGATTGTTTGCTGACCGATCAAAACTGGCCACAGGAAGCATAATGACTGTGACTTTAAAGCAGGCCTGTAGTCTTAATAACGTTAATAATTAATAAGCCCTTACGTTAGTGCTCCTGATGAGCATGAGTGGTGCCCTGGGCACGTCCATGCGAGACGGCAGTGGGTGTTAGCAGAGTGAGAGCCAAGGGTGAAAGGAGCGTAGGGGACAAGCACGAGTCAGGCTGCGACACCTCACACTAATCACGACCACACGGCCGCCCTCGCACTAATCACGACCAAACAGGTGCCCTCGCACTAATCACGACCACACAGGCGCCCTCGCACTAATCACAACCAAACGGCCGCCCTCGCGCATATCATCATATAATCATGACCACACAGCCGCCCTATCACTAATCATGATCACACGACCGCCCTCGAACTAATCATGATCACACGACCGCCCTCTAACTCATCACGGTCGCCTTCGCACTAATCACGACCACACGGCCGCCCTCGCACTAATCATGGCCACACGGCCGCCCTAACACTAATCACGACCGCCCTCACACTAATCACGGCTGCCCTCGCACTAATCACAACCAAACGGGTGCCCTCGCACTAATCACGGCCACCCTCTCACTAATCACGACCTCACGACTGCCCTCGCACTAATCATGGCCACATGGCCCCCCTCTCACTAATCACGACCACACAACCGCCCTCTCACTAATCACGGCTGTCCTCGCACTAATCATAACCACACAGCCGCCCCCTCACTAATCATGACCACACATCCGCCCTCTCACTAATCATGATCACACGACTGCCCTCGCACTAATCACGGTCACCCTCGCACTAATCACGACCACACGGCCGCCCTTGCACTAATCATGACCACACGGCTGCCCTCTCACTAATCACGACCACACGGCCCCCCTCTCACTAATCACGACCGCCCTCTCACTAACCACGATCTCAGAACAGCTTTGTCACAGCATCTTTGCCTCGGATAAGGGAAAAAGTTCCAAAAACAAAAACCTAAGAAGTGCCCCTTCAGTGGGTTCGGATGTGGCTTGACGGATTACAGAATTAAAGCAAAACAGTGGGACGTGCAGCTGGACTGTTTATAGCACAGTAGCACTTACTGGCTTCTTTCCAACGATGAGTTTCTCCACCTTCTGAACCTGAGACACATGGTCCTCATTGGTCTTCAGTTCCTTCTGCCGAATACGCTCATATATGCCAATCAGCATCTCACGAGGAATGTCCTCACCATCATCAACGCCTAAGTGACACACACACGTGCGCACACACAAAACATGGCAAACCTGAATCCAAACCCTGACTCAGGGATTACAGCATGGACTACCCCAATTCAAAGGCCTGTTATTCAGAATTGTACCCAAGTGCATATCCTTAATAAACTAACCTAGCCTTAATAAAATAACCGAAATTAATACTTTGATCAACTTGAACTAAAAAAAAAGACCCTTTAATAACATCACCAAATCCACTGTGAAGTATGCTGTGGAAGAAGGCCGTTCTGTCGCTTACCTCGAAGGTTCTTCACAAAGTCCTCCAGTTTCATCTTACGCTCAGGCTTCACATTAGGGCTGTACATGTCGGTGTTGAGGAGGATGATGGCAAAAGCCAGGATGAAGATGGTGTCCGGGTTTCGGAACTGCCGTACCACGCCTGGGTTGCAGATGCAGTAGCGCTGACTGGGTAGGACAGAGCAGCTTCAGAACAGCTTCAGAACTCCAGTACAGCGATCACTGTTATATCAGCACAGTGATCTCTCAGTTAGATTAGGGAGGCTGGTGTTGCTCAGCTAGTCTTACTGTTCACAGGTCACACAAGTGCCTTTGCAGCTTGTCCATTATACTCCCTGCTGTTTTAATAGTTCTAGCTAGCTGTAACACTTTCACTGTTTATACTTAAATCCAAAACCACACAATAACAAGGCACTGGGTTATGGACTTGGATCCATGCTGACCCCAAAGGCCTCTCGATGTCCTGAGCAATCACCACCTTTTGGCTGGCCAGTGCACTCCTGCAATCAACTGATGTTCCTAAATATTTATAATATCTAAGATTTAAAGACAGTGTACTGCAATGTGGTGATAACAATTAACAAATGATATATTGTGCAGTCCTAATACTGATGAATAAGAGCATCATGGGAATAACTGTCTGCTCCTCAGAGGTCGAGCTGTGAAGTGTGAGTGAGTGAGTGAGTGAAGTGGGTCGCCCCAAACCTGAAAGCCTCTATCAGGCGTTCGACCTTCTGGGCCTCTCCCTGGACACGAATGTGCGCCTGGAACTTCCTGAGAGCTTCATCCAGCTCCATCCCTGAGAAATCCATCTCATCCACCACACAGCTAGAACAGTTAAATAAAACACAGATCAGTTTCAGTATTAGTAGTGGGGATATATGTTTGTGAGGAGCAGAATCAATCAGGAACAGTCAGCACGAAGGATTTGGTTTGCCTCAGGCTTTGTCAGCCAGATTATCTGGTGGTACTTGTCACTACTGAGGTAGGTAGTCTGTAATGAGTGTGTGTGTGTGTGTGTGATCTATGTAGCATGGGAAGTGTGGGAACAGCTGTCAGCTGAGGAGATGAATTCATTTCCTGAAAAAGTTGGACCTAATTAGTCATACGCGGTTTGACTGGATAAAGAGTGTCTGCACAGACAAGCATGAATCCTCAGGGGACAGAAAGTAGACCACTTTCACAGACAGTGTCCTAACAGTTGAAAAATCTGAAAGTACATAACATTAATGAGGCAACCACAGATAGTTGAGAAGGGACTTTTTTAAAGGTAAAACACTTTAAATTGTGCATTCAGCTCTGTCAGATATAACATACACTCCCCAAGGTTAAAGAAACACTTACTCTAAAACATCCCTGTTGAACTGCTTCTGCCGGTTGCCTAGAAACTCGCCAATCATCTGGCGGCTCAGCCCCTTCCTCTGAAGCAGGAAGTGGGCCACGCCCACAGGTGTGTCCGGAACAAATCCTCTCTCAGTCAGGTACTGAATACCTTTCTCTGGCTTTCTGAAAATGAATCAACAGCTTTGTCTAAATATTGGATTTTCTGTGCACTTCACGCCACCATTTCACATGTAAACCACAATGTTTTCCCTGTGTGACACGAGAAGCACTCGAAGTGAAGCGACTTTGTGTTAAGTGTAAGAAGGTTAAAGCCCTCAAAACAAAAACTAAATGAGAAAAAAAACACATTTGGTGTGTGATGGTCTAAAAAGCCCCTCACCTAGGGCAGACTAGTAAATGGAGAGATATGAGGCTAAGAGCACCTGTGAAATTTACTACCTATGAAAAATAATTTGGAACTTGTCTCCATATGGTGGTGTTGTGTGGAAGAGTATTCCCCTAAGGCTGAGCTGCAGTGGAGAGAGGAGTGAATATCAACAGCTTCCTACAGAAATACACTTAGTAACTGCAGATTCATTCACATTCATTAAGAAAACACTAATAGCCACAATAATTACAAAATACCTCTTATGTTACAAAACAGAATAGGAAAAAATGTGCATATGCTTTAATTATGATCAATTATAGCTGTTCGCTTTCTGTTTTATTAGATACATTCATATCAAATTATTAGATAAATTCAACAGTTTTATATTATGATACTTTGCAATACTTACACAAAATGAGCTTTCAGACACACATTTTCAATAATTACTTTTCGTCTCTAAAGGAAACCTGACTTTCGCACAGAATCCAGTGAGGCATGACCTGTACACTAAAGTGCTTCTTATGGCCAGCACATTCTCCTAACTGTATATGTGTATTCAGAGAGCAAAGCAATTCAATATGCTGTTGGACAATCTTCCTCACCCTAAAGGGAGCGGTCTTCTGATGTTTGCAGTTCATAAACGCATTAGTTCCCCTTTGCTGAGATCAAAGAGTGTTTCCTTATTTTACTGTTCATCTAGCATTAGTGGTTTAATTTGTTTGATGTCATAATCACCATAAAGCCCCTGCTGTTAGAGAATCGGTCCTGCTGTTTTAAAACAAACATGTCTGACATACATGGCAGTTTGTTTTTTTATTCTGGTGAAGTGAGGCCAAGGTTGTGACAAGGCAGGTCTTTCTGCACGTTTTCTGTCTTCACGGTATTCAACAGACAGAGCCTGTATTCATAGTGCCTGGAAAGCCTGTAGACTGTGAGTAAGGTAGCTTTCTGGAGCCCCTGCAAGTTCTTGACAGCTAGGCCTCTGTGACATCTGTGAATCTATGACATCTGTGCCCATGGAATAAGGGCTTTGCGTCATTTTACTGATTGCAACAAGCAATCAGCATTTTTCCCGCCATAAATCCACAGTATAATTACAGAGAATCCAGACGTCACCCCAGGCCTTGTACCACCAGGGACTTATTAAGACTGGCGTTTGGCTGAATAGCTACATTATCTGGGGCTGTGTCATGGTACATAAAGAATAATTCTCATGTATTTGCAGTTGAAAGAAACACTCTCATATGGTTTCCAAAATATAACCCGAGGACACCCATTAAAAACCAGTCTCAAAGTTGAAACAACAAGACCGTTTCAAAAGAAATGTGGTTACTTCCCAGTCTCAAAGCAAGCGTCGCAATGACAGCACATAGAAAACTTGAGTTTAGCTCACTGTTATCAATTTGGCTACTCCAACATATTAAAGAGAGTGATCACTTAACTGAGGAATGAAACTGTCAAACCATCGGACTATCAGAGACGCAAACTTCACATCTACACCCAAGCAACGCGGCCATGGCCTGTAGGTGTCCGGGGGGGGGGACGTACTTGTTGAAGAGGTTGAGGCCGATGCGGTAGTGACGCTTGCGGATGACGTCGTTGCTGAAGGCGGGCGAGTCCCAGCTGTTGCGCGTCTCCTTGTGGTACGTCTGCTTGCTGAGCGTCTGCTCCCTCACGCTGTCCCGCGACGACGACTCCGAGCTGCAGTTGATGGTGTCGGTGGAGTTTGAGGTGCTGTTGATGCTGTCGTTGTCGCCGTCGGAGAAGTCAGACTCCGACTTGCTCTGTCGATTCCCGTTGATGGCCAGGTGGCTCTCCAGCTGTCGGTGCCGGATTGGCTCCTCGTCCCGGGAGAGGGAGGGGCCTCGGCGGGGCAAGCCGCGAGCCACGTGCTTGGGGCTGGCCTGAGCACCGGCCACGCTTCGCTCGTAGAGGTTCTGCTGCTTCAGCGAGTCGATCTCGGAGCGGTCGCTGTCGCTGGGCGGCTCGACGGTCAGCAGAGGGAGGTGTTCCACGTGCAGGCGGGGTTCTCGTGCCTCCAGCGACGGCGTGCTCCGGCAGCTGCTGTCTGTGTCTGCTTTGTCGCCCTTGGGCTCCATGGGCCAGTACTCCTGGGAAGACACGACGGACTGGGCCTGCTGGTCCGAATCGGTGCTGGACGGCGGGTCGGCCGAGTGAGACAGCCGCATCGGGAGCGACAGGTCCTCCTCGTCGATGAAGAGCGTCACGTCGCTGTAAGAAGCCATCATGTTATCCAATTTGCGCTGGCCAGCCCCGCGAGCTGGGTCGGCCTCGTATGCGAGCTCGGCCCGGGCGTCCTGGACCTGCGCGGGCCGCTCCTCCTCCTCTTCCTCGTGCAGACTGCGACAGTTCAGGGCATCGTCGATCGACTCTGCCAGTGACTTCACCTGCCTAGAGAAGGCGTCCTCGAGCTCCGTAATGGTGTCACTGAGGTCGCCAGGGGTCGCGGAGGGCGGGAGCGAGCACGTGGGGTTCACGTCTCCATGTTGGGGCGGCGATACGGGGCCCACCTGGCTCCTCTCCTCGGTCAGAGACATCTGCCTGCCCTCCAAGAACGAGCTGTGGGCCTTCTCGGGCCCGTCGAAGGAACACTGCATCCTCATGTTGGACAGAACAATGCGCCTCGACATGCGGTTCTCCGACATGGAACTCCTGAGGCGCTCAAAGTTCTTGTTCATCTGGTACTGGCGGAACGCCGTCTGGATTGTGCGAGCAGCGTGTCTGCTGATGAAGCGCCCGCCATATTTCCTCTCTAGCATCTCCACCTGGGAGGCCCAAGAAAGAAGATAAGAAAATTAACAAAGGTGGCCTTTGAAAATGCATAGCATCATGTATTCGCCAAATGATGTAGCCACCCCCTTCCCATTAGTCCTACCTGCTTGTCCTGGAGATCCGTGGAGAGCTCATAGCTCTCAGACAGTGATCGCGAGCGTTTGATGGCTTCCTCCTCAGCCTGCTTGCGGAGAATGGACTGGGAGTGCTGGAGTTTTGGCCGGCGTGGCCGCTGGGGCCCGGGCAGGGCGGCCGAACCGTACCAAGCTCCCTCGGGGCTGAGGGAGGAGCTGGGGCTCAGGGGCCCGTAGCCTGGGCCCCGGTCCAGGGAAGGAGTGGGCTCACTGCTCTGAACCTCCCCCTCCACGCTGCGAAAGACAGACCCGCACCGTCATTCAGCTGTAATGTGGAACAGAACCAAAGCCACCACAAAGAGCCCTAGCAGAACACAGCAGGGGGATCTGTAAACTACGGCTGTTCAAAGGGACATTACAAACGCGGAAAACTAGGATCGGTTTCAATGTACAACATGTGGTTCAGAAAATTAACTAATATTCTGGACTTGGGAGAAACTGCGTGTTCCAGTTTTATTTGAAACAATATGGAAACTGCTGTTTTCCCACCTGGAAAAGGGCCAAGAATAAACCTGTGTGACATGTGAAGTAGCTAATGTATGTTTACAGTTTAAAAATAGACGTTTGGATAGTAACTGTACTTTTCCTCCATGTTTTCGCCCAGCCAAACTCTAGTTGTGTAGTTTTCCATTGACAATGGAAGTAAACATTTTTTAAAAGGCCCTATTGGCGTTCTATACCAGAAACTGCATAGTACCGCAATGCATTCAAACACACTGCATTCAAACACAGTTCTGTGAAGTCTGAAATCCTAAAGGTTGATACTGAGCAAGTGCAGCACTTATACGAACACGAAAGTGCCATTTTGACCCCAACAGCAGAGAGAGTGAGGCCAGCCTGGCAGCTAGCACTGCCTTCAGAGACCTGATCAGGCTAAAGCATCGCCACCACTCCAATGAGGGACCCAACAATTACAGTGAACACCAAATGCATCAGATAACCACAGAAAGCACCAAATTCACTGAATTCAAGGTTTACATTCAAGAAGCAGAATTCTGAAATTATTAGAAAATATGCAGTTAAGATGAAGTTGTGTGACTGACAGCCAGAGGTGATATAACCAGCATGTCTAGCAGGTAGTCAATGGGCGGACAGCGCGGTAGTTTAATAAACACCTGACACCCCCGTGTTTGTGACAGTAACGTAACGCTTTACTCACTCACTCTTACTCGCCACAAGCTTTCGTCCAAAGAAGGGACTCCTGTTTCCAAAAAACCCACAACTCTTCCTCCAAATGTTGTTGGCCATCATGAAAAAAAAAACCATACAAACAAACAAAAAGTTCAAAGTGCAGTGCAGACAAAGTCTGCTGTGATAAAACAAGCCCAGGGCCCAATCATTTACCAGCACTAGCACGTCAACATCACTTCTGCCTGGAAATAAGTTTCTCAGAGGTTAAAATCAAGAAGCGTTGGCAAAAGCAATGGCAGAGACGTCCAGGTGAGGAGACTCGCGGAGGTGAGGTCCTAGTGCCCCCCGGCCTCGCCTGCAGGAACAAAACTAGCGCTCAGGCAGGCTCGTGCAGCAGCTGCAGTCGTGGCTGTGTAAACCAGGAACTTTCACTTTGAACAGGAGACGCCTTGCTCACAGTGCAGGCCGGGCCCTCCTCCCGCGCTAGTGTGCCCCAGCGTCCTCGTGCCCCCCATGTTTGTGCAGCCTGCAGTCCACAAGCCCCGGGCAAAGGAGCCCTGCAGCTCTTACTCTTCACCAGTCAGCTTCCTCTTGTGACAAATTCAAGCTTCATGCTTCAGTGATTTGCGATCCATTTCAGTGTTGCTATGTATAGCTTCTAAAATAGTCTGCTTTAAGAAATGCCGTATGGCTAATGCAGGATGTTGCTTAAAGCCACAGGCACGAGACACGGGAGAAACCCGAGACAGCAAAGGACATGGGTGGTGATGTTTACACATGCACCTAAAACTAACTGACTTAAAGACTCATCCTACCACAGCGGATGGGAGGAGTCTAGTAGTGATCTGATGTTATGCTCAGTCACCGAGCCACAACTGTACGGATGGGCTGGCTCTGCTGCACAGGCCCGCACAGGTACACCCTGCTGCACAGGCACACTCTGCTGCACAGGCACACTCTGCTGCACAGGCACACTCTGCTGCACAGGCCCGCACAGGCACACTCTGCTGCACAGGCCTGCACAGGTACACTCTGCTGCACAGGCACACTCTGCTGCACAGGCCCGCACAGGCACACTCTGCTGCACAGGCCTGCACAGGCACACTCTGCTGCACAGGCACACTCTGCTGCACAGGCCCGCACAGGCACACTCTGCTGCACAGGCCCGCACAGGCACACTCTGCTGCACAGGCCTGCACAGGTACACTCTGCTGCACAGGCACACTCTGCTGCACAGGCCCGCACAGGCACACTCTGCTGCACAGGCACACTCTGCTGCATAGACACACCAAGGCACGCTCGCAATGGAGTGGTCCACGGGCTTGGGCTTGTGTCTGTGGCAACGTGGGCTACTGGTGAAGCAGAGAAGTTCACACGTCTTGCATAATGGCTCCTGGGATGATTCTCCACCACCATCTGTCATGGCACGTGGTTCTCTCTCTCTCTCCCTCCCTCTCTCTCTCTCCCCCTCTCCATCTCCATCTCAGAGATGGAGATTCCACCTTTGCAGCTCCACAGTGATTGGTAAAGGCCACATATGACAGATATAATGCACCACATAGATAAAAGGAGAGAGAGAGAGAGAAAGGGAGAGGGAAAGAGAGGGAGAGAGAATAGAGAGGCAGAGTGAGACAGATAGATCTAGTGTCAGTCGTGGACTGGAGAATATTGTGAGCATGCTCAATTCAAAAAGTGCTACATAAATAAAACCTGATTTGACGTGGTTTGACTGGGAATATAGGTTGGTAAGTGTTATATAGGACACATACCCAGAGATGCAAGTACTGCTCAGTAGTTTTGTTCCAAGCACAAGAACATACGTCCTGGTTATTGCTGTGTATAATGTGTGACAATGCGTATAGAGTGACAGGAACATGTGCGATACTGAACCTGATTTCTAATCATCATCAGGTACATTATGTAAAGCTCTGCACCCAAACGCACCTCACAACAACAAACGTGATGCAGAGGAAACTGCCCCACCACAAGCATTTGTACACTGATCAGTTAATACACCATACAAAAGACATGCTATGTCTCAGTGGATAGCATACATGTGATGGTGTGTGAGGAAGTGTATGTCCATCGACACCTGAGCATCCCGTGGGGATGCAACGAACCAAACCAAGAGAAACGAAGGATTGAAGTCGGAATTTCACGGAGGCCCGTGCGGCAGCTCACAGATCTCCGGGGCGGTGGACGCGGGACTCACAAGGAGACGGAGTAATTCCACGTTAAGGCGACGACACAAATCTCCGCCAGGCTGTCTGCGGAATCCATCCGTCTTTTGATCTGCGCTTTCTACTCCAGAGGCTGCGTGTTGAAAGCCAAGGAATGGTTACGCAGCTGGAAGACACGCGGAAAGGCAGCGTTCGGTGTCATAAATCCATGTTCTTCATTTGCTGCCAGTTAAGACCTGCTGCTGGTTGTTCACTGAGGTTCCGGCGCAGTAAAGCACGCCGCTGCAACATCACACATCATACAGTGCGGTAAAAACACTCAAATATCTGAAATCTCAAACACACTCAAGGACACAATGAGCCCTGAAGTTTGTTGGAGGTTGTGACCTCATCACCCGAGTGCCGTCAAAGCTTCTTTTCAGTCGGCCGCCTGGTTTTTGCAGGTCAAATGCGCACGGACACTTTGCTTCCGTGATTTATGCACTCTCACACCCCACACATGCCACCGGTGGACTTCACTCAGCAGACACTGGGTCTGGTCCCCACAGCTGAGGAGCTCGGGGGAAACAGCTTGTCTCAATAGCAATGAACGATGTCATTATTTGATGTATTTGATGTGGTGTTCGCACTCTGTGTGTGTGTGTATATATATAACCAAGATGACAGAAAATAAGTGTAATCAATTATGTTTAAGACCTGACATTCTGAGAAGTGACTGGAGTGTGTGTGAGAGAGAGTGTATGTGTGTGTGAGAGAGTGTGTGTGAGAGGGAGGTAACAAAGCACGTAGAGTGCACTACAGTTTCTCCCAAAGGCCGCCTCACCTTTGCACCAGCGCGAGGTCATAAAAAGAACATTCTGTAAAGAGCAGCTGTTGGCGCACGTGACGGCCAGGACAGTGTCTCACATAACTCCGCCGCCGCCACTCCTGTCGATGAAGGCAACTCCAAACTCCTCACATGAGACTTGACTTCTCATTTATTTAAACTCACAACAGCTGCAAAGTTTTAATGTATAGCTGAGTCCGCATTTCAAAATCCTGCTTCTTTATGAAATGGCATAAATTATGAGCGACTGCAGTGCATGCAAGGCAAGCACTTACTATACGAAGCACTGAAATGGGAGGGATTTTATTTTTTCCACATATCTCCCTAAGCATGTGCTAGAATTCTTTCCACATCCACCAGCTTAACCACAAAGACCATAAATACAGCATATAGCAGGTTTTATCCACTAATGCCGGGGTTCCTTGGGTATGGAAGAGACATTACTAAACCAGGAAGCAAGCTTACACAACATCACCAACAGTGTGAATGACAGAAAATCCCGTAAGAGACCAACGATGGCATAAAGGGCGATAAATGTCGATTCATTTCGGGGTCGTCACCTATGATGAGCAGGTCTGGTAATGCTTAACTCTACCACTCACATTTCTGCTCAGAGTCCCAGCAATTCTACAAAGAATGATTAACATGATAGGAATGCTACAGAACCATATGGTAGCGGTGACTCTTAGAAGGGGTGTGGGGTGGTTCTCCTCCCCAGTGGGAGTGAGGGGAGGCGGGCAGTGGAGGTGCCGCTCTACGGCCTCTCGCTCCCTGCCAAGATGGCAGGAGGACGCAGAGGCTCGGCAGCTGCTCGTGATTTACAGTGGAGGGCAGGACGGGATCCGTTTAGCCGGACGCCCCCGTAAATGCTCCCTCGGCCTCTCTTTAACCGTCCCCAGAGCTCCAGCCGGGACTCCTAACAGACGCTGCCTGAGGTTAATGTATTCCATCATCGGGGGGGATTCCAACATTCCCAGTCTGGTGAGTATGCATGGATAGATGGGTTAGCGGAGAAAGGGAAGCAGGAAAGTGTCCACAGAAGTTCTCGGAACCCAACCTGTTAATGAAGAGCAGACCTGAGGTGTGTGTGTGTGTGTGTAGCATAGGAGTGTGTGCGGCGCCCCACACACCGCTATTAGCTCATACCTGTCTGCACCATCACACTACCACATGGCAGCATCCTCAGGTGTTCCAGCAGAACCCTGCACAACACATCTGTGCGAAGAAACACCCGAAACACAGTTCTCCCTCCCGGGCTCCTCACCATAAACGCCAACAGCACGCCGTGGTTGTCCAGGAAATGCCAGGAGCGGCGTGGTGTAATGGAGCTGGCCAGACACTTGGAGGAACTGGCAGACGAACCAGTGACAGCCATTACACAACTAAAAGCGGCCCCGTTAGCGTCAGGGAGGGCACGCCGGGTGTGATGGGACAGGGAATGTTCGCCTGAACCCGTGGAACCCACAGACCTTCCCATTGCTCCCTCCATTAAGCCGTTTCCTGATCTGGCCTGCCAGTGCTGAAATGCGACACTGTTGTATCCAGCATGTCACTGCAGACTAAAAAAAAAACAGTCTAGAGGACAGTCGAAGTAACGCCTTCGGTTATGCTGCCTGGAAGGATTATAGTATACTGCTGCTTATACTACGTGGTCGCTCCCAAGTGATATAGACGAAAGCATAAAAACGTTCGGAAAGCGCCGAAGGACAACACAGAAGTTCTAACGAACATCTCGGCTTCGCTCAGCTGAGATAAGTGAAGCTTCTCAGAGGATGGCGAATGTAAGGACAGTATGAAAGTATGTAGTTTTTAACAGGCCAGGCACGAATCTCACAGCACAATGGCCTAGTTGTACAGAGTGGTCTTTTAGATGCCTTCATAAATAAACCACACACTTCTTCTCTTCTAACAGATGCCAGACTGGTGTCAGTCATGCGTAACATGCCGTCAACCTCATCACGAAACATCACGAAACTCGGATAAACCGTCACATAAGTTTCTTAATAATGAACTGATACACGGCGCACAGACAGTATGTAGAGTAGCCCCAGGCTTTGTCTAGGATATGTAAAACTCTTGGCATCAATTGCATACGCGCTGAATTAGAAATGAATGAAATTCCATCAGTGAAACCCTGGGCTAGGGACAGACCTGAGAGTGAAATCACAACATTCATTAGGACCAAAATACTGAAGAGAACTGTCTGAAATTATCTAAACAAATGAAAGAGCTTTTCAACATGTGAACATGTTCAAACAAATCCATCTGTTGTGGATAGTGAAGGCCATTTCAGCTGCATCAGTGAGTACTGACTGATCCATCCCCAGGAAAAACACAACCACCTCCACTTACACACACAACCACCTCCACTTACACACACAACCACCTCTACATTCAGACACACCACCTCCACTTACACACACAACCACCTCCACTTACACACACAACCACCTCTACATTCAGACACACCACCTCCACTTACACACACAACCACCTCCACTTACACACACAACCACCTCTACATTCAGACACACCACCTCCACTTACACACACAACCACCTCCACTTACACACACAACCACCTCTACATTCAGACACACCACCTCCACTTACACACACACAACCACCTCCACTTACACACACAACCACCTCTACATTCAGACACACCACCTCCACTTACACACACAACCACCTCCACTTACACACACAACCACCTCTACATTCAGACACACCACCTCCACTTACACACACAACCACCTCCACTTACACACATTACAGTCATCAGCATCAGGTAATGTCTCACATCTGGTGAGTTTGTTCTTACACACACACACATTCACACACACACAAACTCACACACACGCTAATATGCACACATACACTGCCCAGTCTTACCAGCCATCCAATTCCAGCTCCAGCAGAGACTGGGTCTTCTCCGAGTTGCACTGCAAACACCACATATCTGCCTGACGAGCACACACTCCCATAGAGTTCTGCGTCGGGCCATCACCACGGCACCCCGTGGATGTGCTGTCCCACTCGGAGAGAGCCGGCTAGGATAGCCGCCCTGGAACCCAAGCAGGCCATCGCAAGAATCGCAAACAGACGAGCCCTGTCTCTCCCTCCCTCTCTCTCTCTCTCTCTCTCTCTCTCTGTCTGTCTGTCTTTCCCTCTGCTTCTCTCCAGCACGGGTTTGGTACTGCCCCCCCTGCTCACGAGGCATGAGCGTGAAGGGAGTGGGCGGGGTCTGAGGAAAAAGGGGGGCGTGTGCTTTGTGTGTGAATGGAAGGACGGGGGCCAGGAGAAAGGGGTGGAGCTCTCTCCTAGACCCACTGCCAAGGGATGGAGGGAGTAAAAATGGCTCCTCAGCCTGCATTTGTAAAATTCTGGAGAAAGAAAAAACCAAAATGTTAGTCAAGAAGAAAAGAGAGAAGGCATGAGGGGGGTGGGGGGTGGGGTGTCAGAAAGAGTGGGCGGGCAAACGCAAGATGATGTCTCCGCCTCTATTCAAAAGCAGCAGAGGAATGTTAGTGTGGGTCGGGAGGCTTGGCAGGCGACTTGCTTCTATTAATAGAGCAGGGAGCGATGGGGAGAGAGAGAGAGAGAGAGAGAGAGAGAGAGAGGGAGGGAGGGAGGGAGGGAGGGACACATACACCTGCCTTTAAATTGCCCTATATGAAAGCAAGACTTTCTGTTTTTGTGGTGTCTCTGCAGGTGTGAAGCTGCAGTGCTGCTTTTCTCCCCCCGGTGTTAAGGAGTTGCACTCAACACCCTGCAGGTGTGCGGAGACCACGCCATACCCGTCACACTCCTAGCACGTGCCAAGCATGGGAGACATTTGTCGCCCTTTACGAATCTCCACAGGTCAGACACGACCTCCGGTCCACAGAAGGCAAAGCTCGAGTGATTGTGTGAGGGGTTTGTGTTGAAGCGGCCCAGCACTGACTGGAGACAGAAGATGAAGCTGGGGTTGGAAGGTGGACTGGTCCAAGTGCCACAGAAATGGGGGGACAGGATGGCAGCTGAAGCAACAACAATAAAAAAAACCCAGAAAATAATTCCCAGATGGCCATGTGCTTTTACAAGGACATTGCAGGATGGAGCTGGCCACTGCCTCTAATTAGCAACCTGGCCCTTTCTCTCCCCATGGAGGCTCGGCCTGCCTCCCTGGCCTCGCTGCATCTGAAACTTCAAACACCAGATTGAAAAGGGGAATTTGAGTTTGAGTGTGTGTTTGAGTGTGCGTTTGAGTGTGGCTTCGAGTGTGGCTTCGAGTGCGGCTTCGAGTGCGGCTTCGAGTGCGGCTTCGAGTGTGCTCTAATGGGAATGAGAGTTGCCCACATCAACATTTGCCATGATGGGGTCCTGGATATGACATGGATGACACCGAGAGCGGCTGTCTGTGAGCGGCTGTCTGAAGGCTGTGCTATTTTCATGTTGCTGTGCAGAGCTTGTTGCTATAGGAGGGAAGTACAGCTGTCTGTTTTTGTGACCAGGATGGTTTACAGAGCAGCTTCCCCACACGCACTTTCCTTATTCACACAGACATGCGAAATCATGTCACGGTGCCTACCTGCATTTCCACATGATTCAAATGACTACACATTCCATAAGCATCATATTTCATACACAGAAGTCTTGCTACATTGTCCTTCCTATACACTGTCCAGCAGACCTGAGCTGCTCCATCCTCTAGGGAAGTTAAAAAAACCAAAATTGCTTGGTGATTACAAAAATCAGGACCAGATTTGGATCCAAAGGCCTGGCTTGAGTGTCATGGTTCCAGACTCTCTTCTTCAAAATCCAGAAGGGACAACTACTACTTTTGATCCAAACGTGAGCCTGCAGGCACGAGGGTGATTGAGATGATAACACTGGCGCCGTATGGAGTGGGGCTCTCAGGGGCTGGAGATCTTACAGCAGGAAAGCAGATGCTCTGTGTCCTTCCACACAGTGCCTGTGTGTTCCCTCCAGTTCTCCACATATACCTGACTGCTGGGCTCTGAGATCTACCCGCACTCGCTAGACCACAAGAGGACAAGCTCCACAGCTGACAAGCTTCTCCTAGCGGCTCGGGTGGCCTGGGTAACCCTGGCCAGGGTAATCCCAGGTCAGGTCTGGTTAGGTCTTCTCCGTTTACATTTACCCTACAAAAGGACGGTCACTGAACAATGAATGCGGGACGTTTTCCTAATCTCCTTAAGGTTCATTCGTTTTACATTAATATATGTAATGAGTGAGTTAGCGTAATAGTGGAAGCAGGTAGAAAATGAAATTAATAACAGGTGGCACAATGAGTTATTGACTTTATAAACTGTCTGACATTGTTTTAATAGCAATCTGAGCTCCTGTCGAAACCAATGACATAGCTGAAGCCATCAAAACCAGCCCAGAATATCACAGTCAGTTCTGAAAGAAACGATTCCATGTATGAGAATAAAGTGTAATAATATTGTCCAGACAAGTGCACATTTGGGACTTCCTTGAAGTCACTGAATCGATGAACAGCCTTAAAAAAAAATAAAATAAATAAATGAATAAATCTGCTGGCCGCCGTCCAACCACATGATGATGTCATGGAAGAGAATTCCAACTGGACAGTCCCAGAGTCTCTAAGCTCTCATGGAAACCTCAGCTCCAACTGATCACACGTGCCTGCACTGAACCCCAAGCCCAACTGAACCATGGCCACCGCTCCTGCGTTTTTGGGACTGCTTTAGTGTAGCTCTGACCGAGTGTCCAGTTCAGGGCGGGAGTCCACTACACTAGCGACAGAGGCATGCGAAAGTGTTTCTCGCAGCCCACGCTGAGCTCCTGGCCTCCTTCTGCCTACATAAACAAAGAGGAGAAAGGCAGAAGAAAAATGAAATGAAAACTAGGGGCCTCAGCCACAAGGGAGGCCTCAAAGTGTTAATGCAAACCAGAGAAGAGGGGGGGAGAGAGAGAGAGAGAGAGAGAGGGGTAAAAGTTCCTCACAGGGTTTTCTGCTCCTCAGCCCAGCCATAGCAGGACGGCCTAAATAACAGGCGTCACCCGCTGATGTCATGCGCCGTTTCTCACATTTGCGTGTGCTGTAACGGACGCTGACTTGCTGCCCGGAGTCATTCTGGAAACGGCAAATGGCAGAAACGTGTGCAGCTCCAACTGGAAGCAATTAGGAGCGGTGATGTCATGATTTGATACAATGGAATTCTTTGAAGGGAAAATAACAAGGAGGTGGAGGAACGTGTCGGATCTGCAGCGCCGCAGGCAAGGTTGGAGCACGGCCAGCTGGGAATTGGAAGCCTTCTTAATACAAGATACCGGGAACCGAGAGAAGCTTGGCAAAGATTCCAACTTGAGAGTTCGGATGAAGAGGAAGTGACATCGGTGAGATGACATTCTGAGTCGGCCCTATGGTGGTCGATGGGAAGCTGTCACACACGTTTCGTTCCAAGATCTGGAGGGATTGATGGAAGATCATCAAAGTTCACAACAGCCCCCAGCCCTGGTCATCAGATCTAGCATAAACCTCTGGGCCTTCCTGACGGCAAACACGTGCCCTGACCACAAAATCCCAGCTCCCTGCCACAAAAGCCAGATTACCCACTTACCCTCGTAAAACGAGCGTGTGTTGACATTTGCCCTCCTCACAGCAGGGCATGCTGCTCTGATCATGGGTATACGCCGATAGCTTTACTACACCACCCACTTCTGATGTCATTTGTAGGCAGACTGCACCAACCACACCCAAAGGCACACAGGCACGTTAGTATTTGAAGTGTATAACATTCTTGTGTGTTTGAATAAAACGCTAAAGTCTGTTTTCAACCTTCAACCTACCTCTCTGTTCATAAAGCTCAGAACTCCTCTGAAAAAACAACTGACAGCAGACAACACACCTCCCATCTACTGCAGTGTGTACACGAGATTTAGCAATGTTCTGTGACCCAGGTTCCTCTACTGAAGTGTACGTCTTGAATAACATCCTTAGTTCTGATAAGATCACTGAATGAATAACTCAGGCAGGGCAAATTATCTCCCTCATTATCTCCCTCATTATCTACCTCTTCTCATTATGTTCATCTATGGAATATGGATGTAGAACTGGAGCAACAGTGACAAAACAGGAGATTTGCTGTCCAATGAAAAATGGGAAAAATATTATTATTAGATGAGATTATAATCTCATCAAGCATCCTGAAAGTAAAACATTTATTTTCAATTTATATTTATTAATGTTAAAACAGCAGTTCATCCTATGAACAATGAGTCAAGCCCATACCAGAGTCATGTATCACATATCAGTGTCTTTCTCAGAGTCCAAACACAAATGACACACCACAGCACATAAAGACACCAACCTGCATTTCTACTGTCCAAATAAAGTCCTGATATTTTACCTGCTAGGTGTGTTTTTTTAAGAAGCCTTAATGAAATTGTATTCTGTGAGTCCAGCGTTTAACATGAGCTCCAGACACATTACAAAACCATCTAAGATCTGGAAGACTGAAAAAGCAAAGCAACGCTGTTCAGAATGAAATCAGTAACTACAGTAACTACACCCTTACACAGTTACAACGGAGCAAGAACCCGTTGTGTCTCTAATGTAAACAACACACTGTGTTTATGTCTAAATGGCAAATAAGACATGAGTCAAGAGTGAGTTACTCAACAACACACTAGGAATACCAGAGGGTGGCTACAGAGAGCAAAAATAAACACAGCACAGCAAGAGCTCATGACACAGCATTCCAGAAGCCACCAGGATACACACACACACACACACACACACGCACATCTACAAGATAGAGTGCACAACTCCATCTGCTGACCTACTTCTCCTGTTGCACTGTACTACAGAGTGCCGATGTGAACCAGAATTACCAGCTCCAGTTGTCACTGGGTTTCAACCATTTTAACCCAGGCAAAAACACCGCATAGCGCAGAAATAGCTGATCTCTGCTCTACAAAACTGGAATGTTTTTTTTTTTTGCTTCTTACACTAATACAGATAGATATTCTAATATACTGAATTCAGAATGCTGAATTCTGCTTTTAGAATCTGTCTGTCAAGTACGGTTTTGAAGTGAGAGGGCATACATATTGTATTGTTAATACATAAATAAGGCTTGTTCTAAAAATAAGTATTTTATACTGGCTGGCTCTAAAATAAGTATTTTATACCTAGACTTGCCCCCAGGAACAATTCTCTTCAGTGTCCAGCAGTAGTCTGTCAACACAGAGAGCATTTTCCTTGGTACTGCATTTCTATACTGTACATAATGACATATCAGTGTCCTGGGGAGAAAAATGGATGATGGAGAAATAGATTTGGATTCAGCATTCAAAATACATAATAAACAAGGTTGTATTTTTTTAGGAAGCAAAAATTGTTGGCCAGTGAAATTTTAAACCTGAACACAGTTGTAGTCCCAGGTGTACGGTGTATGCCATATGATATGGGAGTATTTTCTTGTGAAACCTAATCTGAAGTAGCAATAGTTATAGTAGCAATAGCAATAGTACACCAGGAGACACACTCCAGGAGACACACTCCATAAGCCATACAGAGTAGCCCACAGTTCCTTCCTAAGTTCAAAGATCCAGAATGACTCGAAAAACCTCAATACATGCAAGACACTCCACACACATAAGGTAAAGATTAAACATAATGCTAGTCATCCTCGTTGTTCAGCACTGTTTGGATCAGTGCTGCAGGAGGCTATTGTGCAGTATGGGTTCTTCAGTGTTTATAAGACAACAAGCAAACGAGATAATGAATAAACCAGGCAAAGCCACAGACTTCAAGAAAGTCCTTTTAAATATGCCTGTAGTCTGTACAATGACCCAGGATATGACGTCACTGAACGGGAGTCAACGGAAAAGTCAAACAAGCCGGTTTGAAACACAAACAGGCGCTGCTCTCGTGTGTTCCGCACTCCCGCGTGAAGGGTTTTCCTTGTGCGGCCGCTACCCAACTAAAACAAGGGATTTATACATTAATACATTTTTATTTAATAACTTTCCATATTAAAACCAATAAACCTGCATAAGTCTGGATGAGTTTTGACAGAGCAGCATGCTACTTCTCTGCTGTGAATTAGCATAAACTGAAACTCGACAAACCAGACACCACCAACCCTATTAGAAACTCCCGATTGCTTGTTACATCCAAGTGATGTAAAAATGAAATAACCCGTTAAATTCTCAGTCATTAATATTCCGTCTTTCTAATTTCAAAATGTAACAGTAATCAGCCAATCAGACCTTGCATTGCAGCGTGATGCACTGGCACTCACCTGACCCACCTCGATGTCCAGCAGCCTATCACACCCTCTGCCTTCCTCTTCCCAAAAGAGAGAGCTTATGACACTGAGTGAGCAAGAACTCTACCAGCCCCAGCTCCCAGAACCACCACCACCATCTCCTCTGCTCTGCCCCCTACAGACACGAGCACCCAAGCACCGACACACTGGGGGACCGTTGAGAGGAGCAGAACGCCTCACTGTGTCCACGTGTGCATTGCAGTGCTGAACTGATGTGGGAGGCCCGGAGTTGACTGGCTGGAGCTGACGTGGGAGGGTGGGGCTTACACAGGAGAGCGGGACCAAAAGGACAGAGACGATGTGGGGACACTGTGGCTGATAGGCTGAAGTTGCAGCTCCTAGCCAATCAGGTCTGCGTCTGAGCTGCACACAGAACACTTTGGTCTGGTGCGGGCCTGCTGACAGGATTTCGAGTCAAATAGAAATATGGCGCAGGGGAAAGTTAGCATCTAGATGGGAGAGGAACTTTACATCGGCATTTGGTGTTGAACGGGTTATGAGAGAGCCCTGTCAGGTTTCAGTGCTGGGGACTGTGTTTGCACTGTCCAGAGGAACATCATGACCTCAAAGTCACTTCTGCTGGTGAGCAGAGGAATTTCTGTGGAATTTCATCCACTGAACCTGCTATTATATGCAAACACGTATCAATCATCTTTAACAGACCAAACGTTGCCATTCATCCTCTGAAACCTCAAACAGCTTTTCAAGGGTAAAGACAGAGAGCTGACCGTCTTCCCCTCCACTCGTTAATATTGCTGAAGTAAGGGGTTTGTGTGTTTTTTTATTTTACAGTGACCACACTTTCCTACTAAACCAGTCCGGGGCGGCTTTATGCTGGCCTCTTCAAAAACACCGTAATGTTTAGGGGAAAATGCAGCGTCAGCCTTTAACACAGCTGCTAAAGGAAATCCTGTCCTGACGAAGCCGGAGACTCTTTTCTCTCCAAATGGCAAAACCTGATTAACAACAATCAGCAATATGTCAGAGTGAGCTGAAAACGTGTCAGGTAGATATGAAGAGAATCTCTGTGGAACATGAGGTCTGAACAGGACAGGGGACGTCTACTGTAGATCAGTTGAGGTCTGAACAGGACAGGGGACGTCTACTGTAGATCAGTTGAGGTCTGAACAGGACTGGGGACGTCTACTGTAGATCGGTCGTGGATGAACGTGAACATGAATTCAAAACCTTAACTGTTCTATGCCATCACTCCATGCATAATATATACTCAAATCCAGCCTCATCCCATACTCATTCCTAAATCAAGTCTAAATCTGATGTGTAAAATCACACGAGTGGCGAGAATTAACGGGACCTTCATACACGGGACCTTCCGACGCACGATCAGGTCCTACAGACCTGTAGTTCTCTGGTGATGTCAGGAACTTGTGTTCTTGGGCCAGAGCCGGTTTATAAAAGTAGTGAGTCAGGCTTGCGCAGTTAAACGGGGCCACGGCAGAAGTGCAGAAGCCTGAACAGGTGAATTCCACAAGTGCTTCAGATGCAAAGCTGAGCGTCTCGGCTTCCCGTCTAGGCCAAAGGTCAACAGGTCAAAGGGAAGTGCAAAAGACCCGAGTGGCCACCAGGAAACCTTACGCAAAACCTCAAACCAAACGAATGTGCTGACTGCACTATTCATTTTGTTCATTTGTGTATTTGTCACATTGTTTATCCAGGGTAGGGGGACGCAGAACAGCATGTTCTGCTGGAGGGTGCAGGGGATTGTGGGAGCTGTAGTCCTCAGGGGAGTGAGCCCATTCTCCTCACATCTAGGAATTCAACACTCCCTCTGCGCACCGAAGACGTCCCGTCCTGTGTGGACACCAGTCCTACATTTGTCCTCTGCCTTCCTTGTTTGCCCGAGTGAGAACTGTGTGAGTGGAAAGAGGAAAGCACTCCACACACAGGAATGTGCTACTCTGCAGTTTTTTTCAAAGAGGAAAACCGACTGAATTGAAAAGAGACAGAGCAAGCGTTCCTCACGGCCCGAAACACGTCCACAAACAGGTTGTGACCCGTACAAACGCAGATATATACACACACAGTATATATATATATGTCTCCCTCTCCAAACATGATGTCTAGCCAGTGGACACAGGCTTCTCAAATGATACAGAGGACAGGCAGTGAAGTGTAGTGAAGGTGGAGACTCTCACGGCTCCTAAATGCTGAAGAGAACACGCAAAGCTATTCGGCTCAATCTACATAGCAAGAAAAAGCTCTTTAAAACTAGCCAAAATGGCCACGGTTGGGGGAGGCAGGCGACACGTCCAATTAAAACAATGGAGGTTTAATGCGGAGGAAGTCATGTGGTGTGGGAGATGAATGAAAGGACCTCATAATTTTGCGAAATGACCCCAGTCGCCATGGCGTGCCCATGTGCCTGAGATGGGGACTTCTGGAGAGGGGCACATGTTTAAGGCCTGCAGGAAGGCTGGTTGTGGTTTTGGCTTCACTCCAGCTGAACTCCGCGCGTGTGTGTGTGTGTGTGTGTGTGTGTGTGTGTGTGACTCACGCTGCACAAAGCTAGAAAGCTTAAACTAAACGACTTCTTAAACCAAACGATTCTTCGTGGACACATCCGTGCCTTTTTTTTTTCAGGCAAACATAAAACGAGAAGCCGAACGAACGCGCCTTTCATGTGCACAAATGTGCTTTTCATCACAGGGGGAATGACATCACCCAGTCCCTGGTACTGACGAAATGACAAAAAACAGGAATTTCAGTCAGTGCCTCTCTGAACTCGGCCTCCAATTTACTTGCCAGAATTGGCGACTTGCGCAGAGCTGCAGAGCAGTAAACATTTGCATGCCTGGATATTAATAAGAAAATAAGTCGGAATGTCATTTTTAAGCTCTGCCGTCTTGTGTGTTACACAGAGGGAGTTTTTACAGTGCAAAAACAACGAGCGAATGAAAAGAGAGAGACGCACAGTTTGAAACTCGCTTCTGCGATCAATCCAGCCGGCAGACATGGCAAGGCTGTTCATTAGCTGCAGAGCATCCTGGGTCGCGAGTTCTCTCGCCTTTCTTCCATACTGGCCTGAGCCATGGATGCGCGGGGGAGGGGGGGGGTAATTCTCCGAGGTTTTTCATTTGCACTAATAACAGGCCAACGAGGCCGTTCCTGCTGTAAACGCAGTCACTTAGGTTAGGTCAGCAGCTTTGAGCGATCGGCCGACAGCGGGAAAAGCTCCGACGTTAAGCACTTCAGAAGATGAATGTGCATTCGTTAGGCCAGATGCAGCAGTGATTGGATTGTAGGTTTGAATGATTGGATGCAATTGATGGAAGTGTCTAATGAATAACAGCAGACAGGGGTTGCTGTGCGTGATTCTGGGTAGTGGAGTCTTCAAAAGCAGCTCTTCGGTTTAGAGAATTATTTTGAATTATATAGAATTATATATATATATATATAGAATTATTTTTTTTGGTTCTTTAAAATCCAGCCTTAACAGCTTTCATAGGAATGGGGATCAGCTTTTAGTCCCTGAAGCGTTCAGTACCTGAAATGAAACTACAGCTTCATATTCCTGCATCCCACTCAAGGTGTGAACAATCATCTCCAAGCCAGGACCATGAAGTCAGTGTCTCTACTTTTGGGTCACTGTCTGGAGACTTTTTTTCTGGCTTGTGAAACCATTCATTCATAGACTGAACCCGAACCGTTTTAGAAGGTTCTATTCCTGAAATCTAACAAAGAGGTGTTGTACAATCACGACCTAAAACAATCAAAAGGGTTTAAAAGTCACACAAAAAGTCTTGAGGAACAAACAGAAGGAAACGCATCTCTCTCTGAATTCTGAATATGTCCCAGATCACAACATGCTTATCCAGTTAGAGGACGTCTCCTCCTCACCAACCGAAAATTCTCACATTTTCACCTCTTCTTCTTGTATCAATGACATTACAGCCTTTATCCCCAATACACCTTCGTACAGGAAAAAAAAGCTGGAACACAGACGCCCTCGATGCTAATAAATCCAAAGTCAACCGAAAACTAAACAAGCGCATTCTGGCCCAGGGGAGCAAAGAGACGTCGCGCAGGTGCCTGAGGTCAGCATCACGGCGTCGCGGTCTCCACGCGCACCTGCACGGCCGGGAGGCAGGGACTTCCCGCCCACAGCCTCCCCCACATGCACACACCTGTACAGCGAACAGCTGCCTACCTGTCTGTGAGCACAGGTATGCGTCTCCACCACAGTGCCGGAGCCCCTTTTTCGCTCTCTCACCCAGGACAGCGGAAGGAACAGTCTGGAGAGGAGGAGGATCCACTGACTGACTGACCACTCAGCTTACTGCCCAGTCCACCAGGGCAACTCTCTCTCCCTCTCTCCATATCCCTCTCTCTCTATCTCCCTCTCCTATTGCTTTTCCTCGACCATAAAATGCACTCCTTCTCATTCCTTTTTGTCCATAGCCCTTAAGTCAATAATTCATTACCTTCCACTTTTCATTAGTCTCTCTCTCTCTCTCTCACTCTCTCTCTCTTTATCTTGTATTTCATTTGTTCAGCTGTTCTCCGCATTTTGTGTCCCTGCAGGGAGTCACAGGTCTCCCGGCTACATGCTCCTTCTCTCCTCCCTCCCCTCCCTCCCCTCCCTTCTCCTCCCTTCTCCTCCAGGCATGTCTGGGCTCGGAGCCCAAGGACCCGGCGCAACGGACTCATCCTGGAATTAGAAAGCCGACCAGCCCTGTAACTCTGCAGCTCTCTACCTTCACGACTGCGGAGTTTAACACAGGCAGCACACGGCAGGGCAAGGAACATCTCAAGAGTTCGGATCTAGAAAACATTCAAACCAACACACGTGGAAACACACATCAGCGTGAAACGGGCAACCACTCAGAGGCACACAGGTTTCAGCAGTGCTCACCCAGCAACACGCAGCACCAACGCTGGGATCGCAGGAAAACTCGGCCTCCTCTCTGCCTTTCCTGTCAGCTCGTTTTTTTTAACCCCTTTCTGTTTCCTGTCCACGAACAAGGCTGGCCCACTGGTCGTCTTTCCCCCAACACTGTGCACCAAGGCACTGATCCGACCTGTCAGCCTCTCTAAACTCTACAGAGGAAACTGCTGATCTCCTGTAACTCTCTCTAATTCACATGCTCAGTAGCAGGACATCCCTAGACTGAAGACTGTGTCAGCACAGACTTTATATTTGTACATGAACCTCTCTCCATCCCTTTCCTCCTTCTCTCTCTCTCTCTCTTGCGCTCTTCCCATCATTCAGCAACATAATACAGTAGAAACCATGGAAAGCAAACTCTGAACAGCCGATCCACTACAGAAGTACTTGTGGACACTGCAGAATATGAGAGTTCACCATACAAGCTCATACCAAAATGACCACCAAAATGGTTTTAGCTAAATCATAGAAACACAGTGCTAAATTAATCACTTTTAAGCATAAAAAAATAAAAACAAGTAAAAAAGAAATCAACTAAACCCATCACAGTTGCCCCAGATACCGAATGATCTGGTTTCATTAACCCACACAGGTCATTATTCCTAATGAGCATTTAACCAAGTGCCCACAAAAGACCAACTCCTCCTCATTCATTACTGCCCTTCTCTGTCCACTGCAGCCAATTAGCAGTGAAAACAGAGAGGCAGTGAGAACAGGCCATACATCTCTGGGGGACAGGAGGCATTGCCCAAGGAATGGGAATTAGGCCCACAGCAGAAGCTCACATGCCTGACACGCTCCGTCTGTTAGCTGTTAGCTTCCTCTGTAACCCAGCCGACGGCTCCCTGAAGCATCTCCGAGGCCCACAGCAGAGCAGGGCGCCATGTTGGGAAAAACTCCGCCGGAGTTGACAAAAACGCACTGTCAAACCCCGTCTGCGCCAAATGACAACATCTGGCAACACACTGGGTGGTTCGTGCTCACCGAAATAAGTCAGCACATGCCAGGTAGCAGAGAAAGCTCCCCTGGAAAGGGGCGGGGTTACATCTGAGATCTGAACACCAGCGCTTTCATAAGGGAAAACCAAATACTGAATAATAAACGGCTAAACAAATTATTTATAAGCTAATGTTCATACATTACGAACAACATATGCAGAATATATGTGAAATGACACAGGGAAAGTAAAAAAGACAAGGTCAACAAAAAAGGTCAACAAAACGGTAAGAAAATAAACATGAGACGCTGCAGGCGGGGAGTTCAGAGCCCCACTCCCTCCTGCACGAGGCCCCTGGGAAATCAGACTCCTGCTCTGGACCTCCTGTGCCCACTGGTACCGATAACCTTGCACAATGTTCAAAGACTGGATCACGAAACCCATACATTCTGAACAACATACAGTCACGTATGACGTAAATATTTGGTTAAGTTGTTAAAAGTTGCCATATTTGTCAAATGTGATTTTCCCCCCAATCGAAATTTGTCCTCCGCATTTACACCATCTGTGCAGTTAGAACACACACACACACACACACACACACACTAGTGATCCCTAGGGGGCTGGGGTGCACACGTGCCCAGAGCGGTGGGCAGCCCTAGCCCAGCACACGGGGAGCAGTTAGGGTTAAGAGCCTTGCTCAAGGGCACTTCAGTCGTGGCCTCACGCCTGGGAATCGAACCCACGACCCTCTGGTTCCATAACCACCAGACCATGACTGCCCCATTACATGAGGAGGTGTATGTCCACACACGTTACACACGTTCACATGTAATAAGTGGACAGGCTAGAGTGGCATAACACCCATAGTCCAGCAAAGAAAACAGTCCCGATGGAGTCTGTGCCTGTTCTGCCACTGAAGGGTCTCGTATGGTCTTTGATTCTGATAAAAGACTCTGCTTAAGTGAAGGTCCTGGATGATCCTGTCACCATGACCAAACCACGGCCTGAATGATTCATGAGTGGCATGTCTAAGTGTTTCAAATCTCACAAATAACATAACAGCCTGAGGAGCTAAGAGGCCATGAAATATCTGGGGATATCCGAAATAAAAAGAACTTACTATGACATAGCTGAGGCCAGATTTCAACATGAAACACTGTGAATTTAATACAGCAGGGACTTTCGGAGTACCATATTTCACCACTAGAGGGTGCACATAGATCACTAATTAGTGAGTACAGACAGTAGCGTCCTGGAACTGAGAAAAACAAGTGTGTCCGCTTTCCCCACCAAACCGAACCGCTAGCTAATCACGGACTGAGAGACACAGGAGTCATGTCCAAGAAAGCAGCCGCAAACAGCTACGGTAAACACAACGAAGTGAAATGATGTCAATCTTGTGAGTATTCATACACACACACACAAACACAATAAAACAATATAAACATTCATAAATAAACAATCGAGTTCAAGCTATTTTAAAATCAGGAAAAAAGTATATTAAAAAATCTAAAAATTATTTTATAAACAAAAAATTAATTTATAAACAAACAAGCAAGCAACTTGATTAAATGGAGAGTTACGACTAACCATGTTATCATGACCCATCTCGTTTAGTGACGTGTAAAACCAGTCAGCGGCGTGTGTAAGAACTCTGTGTACACGCTGTGTACACGTCGACGTGCTGACGACCGGATTCAACCCGCCTCTGTCGGCTGCCCTATGACCACCGACCACCGGGGACCGCTATAGGCCGCGCGAACATTTAAAACAAGAAGCACGTCGTACACATGGCCTGTAATTTAGCCTGTAACTCACTCAGAAACGTTTAGCAAAGTTAAGACTGTCCACGAGGGGATGTTCTCAGCACTCAAGCAGGCCTATCAGTGACATAGGTCTTGTTAATTTAATCATCGTGCTTTTCATATTTGAGTACTCCATTAATAAAACTATGTATTAAATTATTTAAATAATTTAATAAAATCATGAATCATTAGCAAGTAATTGTAAAAGATTTGCCTCTTCATAACTGCAATGCTCAGAGTGAATAACAGATCTAAATTGTTATGAAAGGCTGCATTAAGAGCTGACAACTCCATACATCTTCCATGTGTTACACACCCTTGTTATCTACACACAAATGTGCTCATATCTACACACACAGGTGCACATAAACACAAATGTACTCGTGTACACACACACGGGCACACACACACATTTGCCCCAAGTTGGTCATGGGTATTGAAGAGGAAGCTACACTTTAATTAATGTTTTCAACCAGCAATGACAATTTCAGCGACAACACTAATTTCTTACAGTTAATTACTAATTACATATAATTAGGGAGAACTAGGGATGGTTGATTTCGCAAACCTCCAAAATCCACCATGGGCCTGTAAGAAAACCCAACAGTAATACACCATGATCTCAACCAGGCTGGGCTCAGGAAGGTGTCCTGTGATTGGAGGACGTAGCCATTAACATCTCTCACACGTGCCATATCAGTTACCTGCTACTTCAGAAGAATTATCGGCTCAGAGTATCCACAGGATTCACATCATCTCGAGGGAATCGCTGATTTATCAAGCACTCAGGTCCCTGTCTGGCAGTCCCAGTTAATGAAGGATGAATCTACTGGTCCCTCAAACACTCAGATGCTTTCACACATGCACACACATACACAGAGCACTGGATATGAAATTATTACTGTGCAACTAAAATGCAGAACATTGGTTTTGCATTGAGTTTCGATTTTAATTTCCATATTTCTGCATTTGTTGAACAATTTGAGAATCACAGCCTTCTTAATGTGTCCTGTCAACTGCACTTCAGCGTTCCACAAGTAACTGGGATGAATGATCGCGATTCTTACTAATCATGAACAAACTTTACTGAGCCACAGAGCCGAGCAGACACCCCTCTGTCTCTGCCACAACAGACACACGAGCCCAGGCGTGTGTGCAGAGGACTTCTGATTTCTCCTCCGTCTTCGGTACGGAGAACTACGTTCGCACTCAGTGGGGCTGAGGTCAGGTGGCAGGTTGGGTGTCGGGAAGCAAGGTGCCACTCTCTGAGTTCTGGAAGAATTCAAATGGTGATTATTCAGATTCACAGATGTGCCGGAATGCTTTGGACTATTTGGACTTCCTGTTTTTTTTCCCCACACTTCCTTTATTCTATTCCTCTCATTCAGGTCAAGTGAAACTTGACCTTTTACTTCCTGTGTTCTCAGTACCAGAGGTTTGCAGCTTGCATTTCTCAGGTTAATGCGTACACTTATCAATAAGGCAGGCCTGACATAACGATGACTACATCCTGAATAGTGTTCTTAATGTATTCAACAGCTCTTCATGACTGAAAGAATCTTTCAGTAGTAGCTTTGATCTTCTGTGGTATTTTAGGTCAGCCAGATGTATGTTGCTGCTAAACTCACCAGCACATTCATGCTTCCTGACAAAGTACCAAATGGGGTAGGCTTTCCCAAAAGCACTGAGAGACCATCTTTAAATGGTAGCGTGATGGATTACATTTCACACACACACGCACGCACACACGCACACAATAACATGCACAATTCAGGCTCCTTCCCTTCTTCTCACATGGTAAAGAGAGAGGGAGAAAGTGAGAGAAGTAGGGAAGGAGGGTGAGAAGGGAAAAGAGAGAAGGGAGGAGGGAGGGAGAGAGAGAGAGGGGGGAAAAAATCAGTTTTTCTAACTGAACTTTGGTATCCATAAAGTTGACTATGCTGTGGAAACTGTTAGTGTTCTGGAGATTAGATAGGACCTAAAGTCATAGACATTGGCCAGGTTCTCTACTGCCCAACCACGAGAAAAACTGAGTGACTGAGATAGATAAACACAGCAAGAGACCAACCAACCAGATAGACAGACAGGCAGGCAGACAGAGAGATAGACACAGGCAGACAGAACGAGTGACTAAGTTAGATAAATACAGTGAGAGACCAACCAGATGGGGGGTTGAGGGTGGGAGGTGTTCAGATGGACAGATAGATAGACAGAGAAATAGACAGATAGAGAGAGAGGCAAGTATGAAAATCTCTCTGGGACAGACCCAAAAGAGCCCTGAAGGTTTTACAGCGGATTAGGAACGAGAAGGGGAAAGATCTAGAAGACGTGTCTGGAGACACCACTCCAGCGAATGATGGGTTACCAGTACAAACCAGAGAGTCTGAGCAAGCGTGAGGACTCCACCACACAGGAGACCCGGCCGCGGCATACAGCTGCACCGCAGAGGGCCTAGTGATGCCACTTACCTCCCTCCAAAAGAAGAACACACACTAATTATTAATCAGGCCAGTGATGACAACGGACGTGTGTGCTGCTCCACTCTGTGTGGAAGGCCTCTGGAAAACGCAGCTCTATTATCTGTTCACAAGACCATGAACTTAAAAAATAAATAAATAAATACTTTTCAATTTGGATTGGTAGATTTGATCAGAACAGACGTGAACAGCAGTTTTGAGGGACTTCACGTTTAAACGTTGCCTAGCAACATCTATGATCCTGTTCCTTTTTTTCCCTTATAAGAACTTCCCCATTTCACTGTAACAGGAATGCGTGAATATATGGTCATGTCCCTTCTCTGGAGCAGGAGTATTGCGTGTTTAAATAAAGGCTTCTAATTTGGCAAACAAATGCTTGGCTTGCATCTGCGATGCCATGAAAGTTTCAGCAACAGATGAATATTAGGAGAGGAGTTAGGCAAATGTTACACAAATACAGACCGTTCAATCGCCCACAGTGGCTATGAACGTGCATTATTAAACAACCATACTGAGAAAACAGCAACGTTGAACACACCACTCACCAAAGTGGAACTACTTCACCTCTTGAGCATTTCTTCACTATGACTCCATATCTTCTGGAGAAGCGCCACAATTCTGATCATTATTTACAGAACCAGCAGGTTCGGACCAAACCCAAGAGGACCACCCCGGCCTCAGCTCAGGAGTGTGGCCAGGTCCGCCGGGGCTGCAGTCTTGGCATGGCAGGGTCCACACGCAGACGACGGCGCCAGACTCACGGCGGCAGCAGAATCGCTTTCCTCATGATGCAAGCCAGGGCTTCTGAGATGAAGTCCTCTGATAAAGAATTCTGAGGTAAACTCAGGAAGCGCCCTGTGCTGAAGGCGCTGTGAAAGCTTTGGACTGCGGAAAACAGAGGTGTGTTTTGTGCCTGTAAATGGCAAGTTGAACACCAGCTCTGTGGACATTCAAGCTCTAATATTAATTATTCACCTTCCCCAAATGGACATGAGGCCATATCAGGTTTCTAGAGTTCTCCAGTGTCACCACGCTGGTGCACAGTAAACAAGCATCCAGGAACTCGAGTGGACCCAGCAGGACCCAGCTGGGAAGCCAAAAGGGCTGAGCTGTAGAGGAAGCAGCCAGGTGGAGCTGAAGAACGGCGATGCACACGGTAGAAGCACTCCATCTGCAGGAGTGCTCCTACCTCAGGAGTGCATCTCTCTCAGGAGTGCTCCTCCATCAGGAGTTTTCCTCCATCAGCAGAGCACCTCCCATAGACCTGCTCCAGACATGCAGAAGCAGCCCTCTGCTTCAGTCAGCAAAGGGAGTTCATGGACATTACGCAAAAAGGCTTTCAAAGTGTTTTAATAATTGTTAATATATATATATATATATATATATATATATATTCCGGTCATCAAGATGTGAGAATGTGTCAGTTATTTTGATGTTATTTTGGCCTAAACACGTGTTCAACGTTGAGATATTTATACACAGAGACAAAAAAAACTCTCAAAAGTGTACAAATACTCACAGCATCCATAAAACAAAAATCAGAGGTGACCCAGTGATGCTGAGTCCCTTACCTTGCAGTTCTGACTGAGATGCAGTACTTCCACATCACATCCCACAGAGCTGTGGCGTCCTCCCGGAGGGACACGCGGGAGAGTGAGAGAAAACGCGGCACGCGTGCCTGGGAGCGGCTGCCGGCTCAGCCAGACACTCAGCCCAGCGCTGCCTGTGTGGGGGAGAGCGGCCAGGCTACAGGGGTGCTGCCTCGTCTTGCCTTCCGCAGCAAATGGAGCTTCCCACAGGTTTCACTATTGCCCGAGACAGAAACTGAAAATCTTTTCAACAAACCACACGCATTACCGTAATCACTCGCCCTGAAGGCTGTTGGATTGGACGTGCACCATGTGTTTTCTGTTGACTGGGCCGGCCGCTAAAAACTCCAAGATCACCCACACATTTACTCTGTTAACGTCAACCGCGCCTACTTCAGCAGCCCGGAGGCGTACGGCGGCCAGACTGGGCGGGACGAGCCCACTTCAGCAGGATTTTCCACGGACGCTGGTTCTGTCTGCGCTTTCGCCTTTTCTCCACTCCCGACACTGCATGTGTGTACAGGAAGGACAGAAATCTCCTCCCTCAATCCGTGGAGCTTGGCCAGCCCTCATGGAAATGACCTGCGTGTTCCAACAACAACTGTAAGCAGGCCCACATCCAAGCGAGACTGTTCCCTCGGAGCAGCAGGGGAGCTTTTGGACTCGGAGCCTGGGGGCCGTGGCGAGGTCAGAGGTCGCGCGTGCTTTCGCAGCATTACAGAAGCGTAGAGGGCTGGCATGGCTCCATTCTAGTTTGCTGAGGAGAGAACTACGGGCATGTCGTTGTTCCTGCCTGGGCCAGAGAACGCTCCAAATCTGTGAAGTCCAGATTATCTGGCCTTTCAGACTGCAGCGACCATGACGGCAGAAGCGTTACTGTACAGGCCTGCGCCGCAGTATAGCAGACCTGGATACACCAATGGCGTAAGGGCAAGATAGCAGAGAGCACAGATTCAAAAAACAGATCTGGATTACACTACTCCCACAAACAGTTAAAATGTCAATGATCTGTAGCTAACACCAAACCGTATACATAGGTTCAAAAGTGGGAAGGACGTGATTTCAAGGCCTATACTGTAGGGGGCCTCTCGAGACCCTGTGGCCAATGAGCACTGAGCTTTTGATAAGGTCTTATTTACATTCTAGCACGCTGTGACAAGATGCACCACTGGGACCTCGTCTGGCCAGTGTTTGATGCTCAGTCAGACGCCTTTGTTAACGCAGCACGGAGACACATCACCACATCACCAGCCCCATGTTAGCAGTAAATGTTCTGAGCAGCCCCCTCCCCCACCCACCCCACCTCTGTTAGTCTTGTTAGTGCTTGTTAGTCAGAAACCGTTTTCTCTTTCGGTTTGAATCCTGTTAAAGACGCAGCACAACACAGCAGAGAGGATATCAAAGAAGGCGAGCTTTGTTTAGAAATAACTCAGGGCAGGTTGCTAGGCATGCCAGAGCACAGCACCCCTGCCACCCAGTCTACACTCTTCTGCCCCGTCTACACCCATCTACCCCGCCTACCATGTCTTACCAATCTACCCCGCCTACCACGTCTTACCCATCTACCCTGCATACCCCGTCCACCCAAAGCAGAATGCCAAGCTTTATTAAAAATAAACAAGGTGAACTGCATCATTAGATGTAATAAACTCCAAATTCCATCTCCATGGGGAGCACAACATGCATCCAGCGAAGCAGTCAGAGGCGAGACCAGCCAGAGCAGTGCACACTTTACACCAGTGCTCCCAGTCTGCACTCCCAGGATCTCCCTAGTACCAGGGGGACAGGTGAGCTGGAGAGGACATGTGAACTACAGGGGACAGGTGAGATGGGGAGGACAGGTGAGATGGGGAGGACAGGTGAGCTGAAGGGGACAGGTGAGCTACAGGAGACAGGTGAGATGGGGAGGACATGTGAGCTGGAGGGGACAGGTGAGATGGGGAGGATATGTGAGCTGGAGAGGACAGGTGAGCTGGAGGGGACAGGTGAGCTACATGAGACAGGTGAGATGGGGAGGACAGGTGAGCTACAAGGACAGCTGTGCAATTCAAATGCTTGTTCAGAAATTCTGATGAATAATTCAGTACCACTTAGTCATCAGCACAACCCTCTTATGTTTAAACGAGTTAAGAGTGTCTCATGGAGTCATGACTGTACAGCTATCTTTGCCCTTAAAACGCTCAGGAAATGTAATTAACAGGTAATTGACTGCTAACTCCAGATCCAATCCAATCGGAGGCTGTGAGGAAGTACAAGCCAACCTGAACCTCAGCGGAAAAACCCGAATGGCAGGCACAGAGGAACAGAGGAAGCTTTGGGCAGAGCACTGTGAAACGCAGATGGACGACACCACTTGTCTTACCTTCTGAAGAATCCGATGGGAGGCTGCAGGCAGAGGAACTGCCAATAATCTACACACAGAGCCTTCAGGCGGGACATCCTCACGCTCTCACCGCCCAGCCGGGTCTCCAGACGCCAAGCGGACAGGGGAGCGTGGAACGCAGTGCACACGAGTCACACAACTAGTTGGCCAGACCGCATCACACCCAGAACTTCCAGCCGGCACGGAGAGACCCTGCTGGTGCTAACGTCCGCAACAATACGCCCTGTTGCTCCAGCCTCCCTCCCCCCGCCGCCCTACTGGACAGATTCAGAACCGCGTCCGGGTCATTGTTGGGTCCGTCCTGGGGGAAGAGGTCTGTCCCGGGACCACCGGTGCTCCTGGCGGTGGGTTGGGGGAGTCAAGGTCAGGTCCCGCGACTCCGGACCGCACCTCCCGCTGCTCTACACGCGAGCACAAAGTCCGGGAACTTTAGCCACCGGCCATGCAGAGCCGTGCCGGACGCCGCGGGGATCGAAGCGGGAACGCCAGCTTCTGGCCCACTGCACTTAGCGCTCGCGTGCACCAGGAGAGGCAGGAGGAGGTCCAGCCCGGCGGGGCTGCAGATGTGCACGTCTCCTGTATCTCTCACACGCTCCCTCCACTGCAGCCATCCAGCGAGAGCTGAGCACATATATATGTCGAGTGCGGGTTGCCAGGCAACACCATCACTACTGAACTCGCAGAGGGTTGCCTGACAACAGCTGATTGGCCAGGCTGTGTTTTACTGTGGGGAGGGATCCCCTGCATCTTCTGTACAATGATGTCATCGGAACTGGAGAGAGAGAGAGCAGAGGTTTCGCTGCATGCGAAACCTCCTACAAGTGGTGATGGGTTCATTATGCAGCCCTGCAAGATGATGAATGCAACCGAGCCTGGACAATAAGAGGTTTTGCGAACTGTTGGTATGAGCCCTTCAGGGTGGTGTTGGTATGTACAGTGGAGCGTTCGAAAAAGCGAGACCACAACATCTAAAAACAGAAGTGAAGAACAAATGCCAGTAGCAGAATAATGAAGCGAAACCCCAAAATTCATCTGCATTCAGATACACACCACATTCTGTCGGAGGAGCGCGTGCCATGCAGCACCACAAGCCCTTTCACACAGGAGGATGGACCTCCACCCTTATTCAGCACCACCACCCTCTTTCCAGACCCCACCTCTCCAGCCCTCCTTCCTACTGGCCAGTGGACTGCCAGGCTGATCAGCACTCTCACTCACTGGCCCCGCCCCCCTTCATCAACACCCTGCAATCGCATGGGCTGTGCTGTCAATCATTCTGGCATGCGAGAGGCAGCAGAAGAGTGGGCATGGCCAGCACTGAGGTACTGTCTATTGCACACAGACCTGTAACGATTCATCACCCTGTCTACTGCATGGCAGCAGATGTGTAAACAGAACCCTACTTTTACCTTTTGTCCGATGAGATTAAGCTGTTCTTTATAAAAGACATCAATTTCTGCATTAAACAGTCATCATTTTTTAACCTGAATTGTAAGTCAACATTTTAAAACATCTATTTAAATACAGACCGTTTCTAACACTAAATGGCGGCGATAAAGGAGACTCATTAGTGAAACTGATCAGTCATTCACAATTCTCAGAAATTTTACGTACATTTGCAGTGGGAACAGCTGGAGCAGCAAACGATGAATGAACGCCTACTCAGTGCCATTAGCACGACTCCTTTAGAAGCATTTCAGTCACTACTAGCGTTCCTCACTTCAGCAGAACTATTTCTAGGCAAACTACAGATGAAGCACTGTTGGCGTTCAATGTTGTAACTCTTATATACAAATTTCATGCTAAGCACTAATGGCATGAGTCACTTCAACAAGGCACTTAAACTCAAGCCATTTGCGGGCTGCGCTGCTTTGTGGGAGGACACTTTCACGTGAAATCGAAAACACAATAAAACCAGTAGATAACCACAAGCGATCGGAAGCAGCACGCCGAGATCAGGAAGCCGCTAAAAACATGCACGCAAACCTGCAGCTTGGGCTGAATGTTAACGGAAAGCAACCTCATTTGCATAGTGCTACAATACATTATCATTTCATTGATTTGTAAATTTGCATAGTGCTGCACTACATTATCATTTAATTGATTTGTTCATTTGCAATATCAGCACTTTTGGTTGGAGTCGTTCTTTACGGACGCATTGCAGTGCAACAGATGTAGTTCGTATAGAGTAATTAGGTAACAATCAGCTCCAAGTTGTGTATCGCACAAAACTATTTGTTCCAAACAAAGACTTTAGACTGACAGAACCGTAGCCTGACGAAAGTGAGGACTGATGGAACTGTAGACTGATGAGTGGACTAAACACACTATAAGCCTTCAGGGGTTTTCACTGTGGGGAATGTTCATACTTATTTGGCTTTGAACAGAGACGATTAGGGACTATTCAGAGGGACCGTCGGTGGCTAGTAGGAGAGACAAGGCCTACAAACCCGTCAGCACAGCACTGTTTAAGAAGCAGCTGAACGACCACCATCCCTGACAAAAACGAATATTTTTTCTTCGTAAGACTTATCCTGATGGGACCTGAACGGCAGCTACAAATATAACCACAAAAAATGGGCTACAATTTCCACATTAAAATGGGAAAATCAAGCGGCCTTCGTTGGAGGCATGGTCATCTGTGCTGCTCTAGCAGGGGTCAGCATTTCAAAACCAACCTAGTGGGGTTCACATGCAATAGTCCCAAAGGTACACCAATAATGACACGTCCAGGGAAAGGTGACCCTGCGGACGTAAAACAACTCCGAGGAGGTCGGGGGAGGACGGCAAGAACCGTTCTGATGAACAGGCGGTACGTGGTCAAGAAACCCGCCCCCGAACACAACACTGGTGCTTCAGCTGTCTGAAAGCCCAGCTCGTCCTTCCTTGGCATGGATGTGCTACAACAGCAGACAGCCAGTCTGAGCGCCATCACCGTCCAAGAGAAACAAAGAGGCAAAACTCCACTGGACAAAATAGTGCACACGCTGGATCGCTGCGCAACGGAAAAACATCAGCCAGGCAGTTGAATCCCATACTCTGTCGGGCCACGCTGACGGGCGGGTCCGAATTTGGCTCGAGACGAGCTCTTCCTGTCTGGTGTCACCAGTCCAGGCGGAGGGTTTTCCTGGCACTCCCTGGGTCCTCTGATACCCAGACGGGTGTTTCTAACACATTTAATTTCTAATATACACACAGATTTTTGTACATGTCCATCTGTCCGTATACAGAGAGATAATGCAAGATGGTTGGTGGGGAGGAGAGGCGGGGAAGTCAGCTGGGCTGTGGGAGAGAGAGGTAGGGTTGGGCTGTGGTAGAGAGAGGTAGGGTTGGGCTGTGGGAGAGAGAGGTAGGGTAGATCCAGCACGTCAGATCCATCTCTCATTTGTACCTCCGGGTGAAATATCACAAGCTCCTTTTGTCAGTGCGACATTTTGACCCGTATGTAGGCACGAGCATTTCATGTCTGGGAAACATTTGTTCCACAGTAGAGCACCTTGTGTGGGCTGGTTAAAGGTCATTGGCTCTGGGAAGGTTCTCTGAGGCTAAAGGTCATCTGTACTGCCGAGTTCTGGGAAGGAACTTCCGATGTGATTCCGTTTGTACTGCGTCCCTGATTTAAGGAGCATATTTTGCACGCTGAAGTAATTTTGGTCCTGTAAGTACCAAAAGACAAGCGGAAGCCCAGTGCTCTCTGAGGTCTGAGGTCAAAGTTCACAGAGACGCCAGACCTTCCCGCCTTGTCTGTGTCAAGTCTTGTGGCTTTAAAGAACGAGTCACAGCAGCATTGATCTCACAGACAAGATGAAAAAAAACAAGACAAAATGGCTCCAAGCTGCACAGTACACCAAAGAGATCCATTTCACTTCATTTTTCAAATCTGCAATTGGATTACATTCCTGGAGATGTGGCCACAGTACAGGAACAGGAACAAGTAATTTCCACTGTAGCTCCTAGCACTGTAGGAAAAACAGCATTTTCCAACTCAGACTCATATCCATAAGCCTTCACCTCACAACGCTTAATATACACTTGATTCTTTTTTCCAAGGCCTGGATATTTATATGGTACCATGGAAAATTCCGACAGAAAAAGGCAAGAGAAAGAGCTAGTAAGAGATAGACAGCATTCTTGCTAAACAAATCAAATTCCCACAGGGTTTTGGTCGCTCCTGAAGATCAGATATGCACCTCTACACTGGCCCCCAGCACCACAGCAGTCCACACATGGCGGAGTGCCGATATGCTTCCCAGCCTGCAGCAACACACCGCTGCACTTCGGTCTCTAGGACATCTGCAGAGCGTGGCGCATCGCCTGCCTTATTACGCTGCTCCCCCTTGTGGCGCACAACAATAACAGCAGCCAAAATCAAGGACGACTTTGTTCAGAAAAGACAATTACTTTACCCAACGCACGAAGAACTGCAATGAATATTTAGCAGATGACCAAATTCAAGTTTTGGTCAATGTAGATTTATAATGACCATCAACAAGTAAGACTATTCAACATAACAGACATGTTAAAAATACAACTTTTATTTGCATTTTTTTACATTTTATGGTAACATGCCAGTGATGTCAGGTAAGGACATACAATTAAACACAACCCAACATTTATAACTACAGCGCCCATAATCTTAATTATTATCATGAAAACATGCAGCTTTTTATTCTAAAATGAGGAGCATTAGTCCTTAACTAGTGTCCTGTGAATTCTCTGCCTGTACAAAATGCAGATCTGATCTTATTCCCCGACGTCTGCACGTACAGGACAATCAGAGCAGCGTCCAGTCCATCTCAGTGCATATAAGGAGACGGCGGGTGGGAACACACAGACACGGGGTCCTACAGTGGAGAGAGAGTCCTCCATCTTGGACCAGCTCCAAGACAGCTCCCTCCCATACGCAGACTACACGTGCACACGGGGGGTTGGGGGGGGGACGAGGTGTTCGGTGAGAGCCAAGAGAGTAGAGGGCGGGTGGGGGTGTGGAGGACGCTGGGTGGAGGCTCTGCACTTGTCTCTGGGTCCACTATCTTGAGGGGCTGCTGTTTCCCGAGGGCGGGCAACAGAACTGGTGAAGACCATTATCTTCCCTGGCGAGAGAGGCAGATGGACAGAGAACATGCGTAGCAACTCACTGTCAGAACTCACGGACGCGCACACACATACACACACGAACGCCACGCACACACTCACTCATGCATGCACGTCACTTGCACACATACACACACACACACACTAACATGCACGCACAGTCCCGCATGCGCATGCACATACACTCGCACCACATGCATGTCACTTGCACACATACACACACACACACTCACATGCACACACGCTCACGGACTGGTGCTGCCGGTACACCCTTCTTCGCGATCTAGCAGAAGCGCGTTTGGCCCATGACAAAACGAACACTAAATAAATGGTCACATGACGATGGACATAACTGGCACATCTCCGTAATTCCAGTTTCAGCATGTGATGGTAAACAGGAAGTGAGGGAGGAGTGATTTGTGAAGAAACCGGAGGTTTCAGATATGATGTACTTCCTGCGTGACCGCGCTGCATTGCAATCTGTTCACAGAGGCCGTTGCCACACACGGGGAACACAATATACTTGAAACTGAACAAGGAGTCCCAGTGCAGACTGTTCACATACTGTTTCCTGTGTGAAATCTTGACCAATTAAATCACTGCTGTTTAGGTTACAGGTGAATATTTAAAAATCCTTTTTCTGCCACGCCTGTGCCATCAGCTGACTGTGACGGTTTGCTCACTGCGTCGCCCGAGCAGGTGGAAGGCTGAGAACCATGCGATGCAGAGGAGCCGTCCGGGTGACCCCGGGGGAGGAGACCTAAAAGGCAACATGTCTCCTCACAAAGTTCAAGGCAGTGAGTTCTACTGCTCCCAAGTTAGATTAGCAAGGACCTTTCAGACGTCCTGCCAGATTACCCTCTTCTGTTCCTCACTCGTCAGTGAACGGAAAAGATGTGGTGGACAGAGAGGGGCGGGGAGGTCTTCCATCTGCCCGGGCTGCATCAGTGGGCGGGGCAAAGTTGGGGGCGGAGGGTGACTTGAATCACCACGTCATTACAACCACGTCACTGCAACTTCATCACTCTCTGTGGATTCTCTGAAAAAGCGATGCCAGGGGCCCAAGCAGGAGGACACTAGCCTGGTCAGTGCTAGCTGAACGCCAGCTCCATATTAGCACTGCGCTAATGAGAGAACCAAGACACGAAATAGGGCAGTTTTATGGGGTCAGTAGGCCTGAGGCTCTGAGCAATGCCTCATTCAGCTATTAATCTGCATCATCAAAGGGTTGGCGAAGGCAGTCAGCGAATCAGGAAGTGTTTGGGGATGGAGAATGAGAATAAATCTAGATTTACTGTCTCTTTAAGGTTTGCTGTGTTTGTTGAGCTTGTTTTAAGTTTTTTAGAAAAGCAATTTCCTGCAAATATAGTATGGATTTTTCTACAAATGTTCCGTCAGTAAAGCAACAGTGAAGGAAATAAGTAATAAAGTATCTGAGTCTGTATAAAGTAAATAAGTAATAAAGTATGTGTGTCTGTATAACGTAAATAAGTAATAAAGTATGTGAGTCTGTATAAAGTAAATAAGTAATGTATGTGAGTCTGTATAACGTAAATAAGCAATAAAGTATGTGAGTCTGTATAACGTAAATAAGCAATAAATAAGTAAGTAGTAAACTTTTTTGCTATGCAACGACTTATAATAAGAATGTTAGCAATGCATTTCACACGTGCACACTGACACAGGAGAGGTACCGATGACTGACGGAGAGGATTAACACGAGATGATGAGGATTATGACCCTGTGGCAAATGACAGAATCATGTATCGGTGCACAAACACGTTACAACTGTGACACAATGATTTTACATGAAGTGAAAACACAATACAAAAAACCCCCCACAAAAAGTAATGGTGTTCTGACTAGAATTACCTTCTATACAAAAATACCTTATAAACATTCTCTAATCATGCAGAGAAAATGAACAAGAAAAGGAAAGTCTCAATTCAATGTTTGCTTTAAACTTTTCAGTTGTGGCTACATTTCAACAAACAATGTGCATATGTATACAGTATACACACACACACGCGCACACACACACACACACACACACACACACACACGAATTACCCAACCAAAGATGCTCAAAGATGCTGCTGTTAGAACTGAATGTTATAGGTTAGTACGCCGTCATGCTGCCTAGTCTTGGTTAGTGCGCCATCATGCAAACTGCAGCTGTTATGTCAGCATCAGCTAGCGCTTTAAAAAAAAAGACGGGACCTCCGCTGGCTGAGCAGACGCCAGTCTTGCTGCTTCAGCCTAGCGAGTCTATACGGCTGGAAGCAGAGGGTCAGACTAGAGGGCCTCCTTACCTGCACTCTGTGACAGGGGCAGGCACCGCTAGCTGCTTACTGTACAACGGAGCAGGGCAGCAATACTGGTGCAAAGTGTCTACAGACCTATGACACAAGGAGAAACACAGAGTGAGAAGGCTGGCGGCACGGCACGCCCGCCGTGTACTAGCGCCGTGCACTAGCGCTGCGCACATCAGCGGCCCACTGGCACTGATGCAACATCAGCAGCTGAGACGCTGAGGTTAGCAAACGTTACCATGGCATTTTAGTGAGTCAGGAGGGGAAGAAAATTTGAAATGCATTTTTGACAGTAGCAAAATGGAAATGCGTTTTTGGCCAAAAAGGAGAGTGAGTCATATTCAAGGATCAAAGATGGACGCGCAGGTTCCAAAACATCATGCACCTGGCACGTAGCGAGTGGATGAGCCGCACATGCCAAGCTGACGCGTGATGCTGGGCGTGAAGCCTGAACCGATAACGTTTAACGTTTGGGAGGAATCTGGAAGGGGGGGGCTTATGGACCTGCTGTGTCTCATCACAGAGCCCGTCAATCTGACACTCTGCACCAGCATGCTGCATGACTGGCATGCTTCACAGTAGATGCACACGCACCCACACACACACTCACACACACATGCCCAAACGCATGCTCACACACCACACACACACACACACACACACACACACACACCAGTACATACAGTACCACATATCACAGTTTCTAAAGCCCAAAGCTTTAAAATTTGAACAGCAATTAATGACCAGTTGCGGTCACTGCATGTGTCACTGCTCCAAGCATGTGTATGCAATGCTAATGTACTCTACAGTTCTGCTTAGCTTCTTCCATATCGTGCAGTCAATACGTAATACAGGAGAGGCAGACGGACGCGGAGGAGGAAATGAGTTCACAGTGAGGGGGTTAAGTCCTTTAACCTCAGACTCAGGTCACGGTCACCTTGGGAGCAGTACACGCGCACACCAGCCTCTACACACTCCAGCTCTCCTGGTGGCCGTGGTTACGATTGTGATGCAGTGCACCCACTCAGCACAGACACCAAGCTTTAGAGCACAACGGCAAGCACGTATTAACAGAAAGAAAGGAACGCAGAAACAGACAAGCAGACAACATCAAAGAGCAGAAGGCTTTATGCTAAGCGTCCATGGTTTTGAAGTGAAGCATGAGGTGCGTGTGTGAAGCAGAAAGCACCACTGCTGTCTTCATGAGAGGAACGCTATCTGAGCCCGGCCCCGCAAAGGAACCGGGCTTTGTCCAGGTTCGAGAAGAACCGGGCTTGGTGTGATGCGAACACAGACATGGGGGCATGAAAACCCAGGAAGGGTTACAGGGGTAGTCCTGCTGCAACAACAGAGCCCGGGGCAGAACCGGGGCAGAACCGGGCCTTGGGTCCTGAGACGGGCGAGGGAGAAGCTGCGGTAGCATCCTGTTTACGTAACTGTACTGACAGCTGTTCTCAGACCTTGCGAGGTGGGCTGGAGGTTAGCACGACTGACGTGCACCAGCACCACCATCTGGAGACGCAGAAGTCACAAAGAACAGTTGAAGGAGGAATGAACAAGGAGAAGCACAGAGAGCTTTCAGGAGGCAACGGACCCTGCACACACACACAAACGCGGACGTACACACACACACACACAAACACACACCGAGGCACAAGCTCCTCGTGTGTTGCATAATAGCCAGCAACTGTGGAAGCGTGATTCACACATTAGGCTTTGATGGCCTCGTCATGTCAGATCTCACCACCTCCATCCTGGAAGTCTCAGAGTCGCAGACGGGCTACCTGGCTTCTGCCCTGGCTTCTCTCCTGCACAAAGCGCTCACATCACAAGCTCCCTGCGGAATATTCTTGTTTACGGACACATGACTGGAGGATCACATGCGCATGTGCGCAAAACACACACACACACACACACAGACAGTCCCAAGCCCTAACAAAACCAATGGTGTCTCTGCAGTTTAACTGGCCGCACAGCCCAGGAAAAGCAAACACTAGCGAGCCACCCACGAAGGCAGCGGCAGCTACGATGCTCTCCAGAGCCGAGCTACGGCAACCCCAGCCCCCGCCACACACACACACAGCCAAACGTGTACTCACATTTTGGAGAGTCTGAACGCCATAGCAGGACCGGGTGCAGGTACGCTGTTCACGTGTGTGTGTGTGTGTGTGTGTGCACGCGTGAGCCGTAGTGGAGAGTGTGTGGTGGCGTGCTCCCTGGCTTACAGACTCCACCGTTTCATTCAGGCATGTCACAATAGGACGATGCTCTGTGATGTAAGACCCACAACACACATTCGCATGGGTCTGCTCCAACTGCAGGTGGGACTACAGCAGGTGACGGAGAGAGGCACGCATACCACGGACGCGGGTGGAGAGCCTGGGCCGCCTGGGCGGGGCTAACGGGGCAACTGCAATTAGGCGGTACCCATCATGACCGTGAGCCAGGGACACAACAGGTCACGACCTTTGGCTTCCGCCACACACGAGACATCTGCAGCCTGCTCAAAATGGACACCCCTCATCTGCATGCCGTGGTACAGTCTGCAGTCAAGGCAGGGGATTGGCTCATTGGTCTCCATAGAAACTGGAGGAGAGGCTCAAGACAGAGGGCTCAACCTTCCATTTGCAGAAACGGGCTGAATGGGCTGAAACCAAAGGCACCAATTAAAAGCCACTGGTGGAGAGTGCACCCTACTGGACACTCACCACATAGTGCTGGAAGAAAGAAAAATAGCAAGATCGTAATTTTTTATGGCAGGTATAAAATATACTTATTATGCAAATAACAGGAAATGCATCTAAATGTGCAATAAATGTGAGAAAAGAGAAAAAAAAGAGAAATATATATATATATATATATATGAGTAAAACAATGAAGCACTTTTTGTAAGTCGCTCTGGATAAGGGCGTCTGCTAAATGCCGTAAATGTAAATGTATATATATATATATATATATATATATATATATATATATTAGACACACATAAGTGTCTAATTTTTATAGAGAAACAACAGTTAATTGCCCAATCACAGTCCCAATAAAAAGCAGCGTCTAAAAGGTCACGCCCTCTGCCTGGGGAGCTGCAGGATGTTTGTCATGCTCACCACACAGAGAGAATGAAAAACACATTTTGGTGGCGAGAGAATTAACAGGAGTAATTCCCCCCCCCCCAGGGTCCCCACGGGGCACACGCAGCCATCTACGGCAAGGCATACAACACACACATGTGAGACGCCACACGGAGTCTCAGCATTTGAGCCCACTCTGTCTGTCCTTCCCATGATGCTCTTTGTTAAAGAGCTATGTGGAGTACAGCGTGAGCAGGGCCAAGCGGCTGCAGCACGGCGTCGAGCTCGTTAAGGCAGGGCTGATTGTGAAGGTGCCGAGTTTGACCTCCTAACGAACACTCTGCTCTGAGGTAGGGCTGCTCGCACACAGAGACCTTGAGCCTTATTCTGGTACTGCCCAGAGTAAGTGGTGCGCATCTCTCTCTCTCTCACTCCCTCCCACTTCCTCTGTCCCTCACACATACACACACACACACACATTGATGGCCCTGCCCAATTCATACCAATGCCAGACAAACAGTGATTACAGTCAAAGAACACTGAAAGGAATTAGATTTGTGGTACTAAAATCTGGGTGATGAGTACCCAGGCTGGGAGTGATGACACTGCCCCAGACCTGGAGCCAAGCGGTGAGCAGGATCAGCTCTCATGTGCCCATCCCCCCCCTGGAGAAGGGACCACTATGCGGTACACAGCTCTGCACTACACCTTTAATAATCCAATGCAAGACAAAGCCGCCTTCTTTAACCTACAGCACAAGTTGAAATGACCAGGAACTGAACAACAACCTGAGGCAATAATCATTACACTGGAAAGTGTGACCGTCTACAAAATCCTCATCAAAACAGGTCTTTGCCGTACAGTCGTGAGGTATATACTGAAAGAAAAAAAAAAAAGTCCAATACACTGAAAAGCACGTAACAAGAACCTGGATGCGTCTTTCCCTTAAAGAGCACCAAGGCACGTGGGAACAGACTCCGAAACATCAGATGGAGACAGCGTGGAATTGTGGGAGACGGGGAAGGTCATGAGGAGACTGCGGTCTACATTCCTGCAGCCTATATGAAAGCGGTTCCCCACCCTGCGCGCTACCGTCCCAATAAAGTTTCACGAGCCACTGGCCTGAGACCAGCTCCTGCAGTGGGCAGCATGGCAGGGACAGCTGGACTCTCCGCCTTAAACTGAGCTGAGCTTGTGCTTTTATGGAACCTGACTGGAGACCTCTGGCGCCCCCTGCTGAATGAACGGTGCAGTGGGCACTCACTGAGGCTGTATTGATCTCCCACCCTGATACATACGTCATCCATTGGCCTATCAGGCAATAACAATAAAAAAAATAAGGATTCGCATTACTGATGCTTCTTTCATGACCCTCACTCTGAGGATATTGTTTTGTTTAAATATGTATGACATCACATTACAAACACAATGCAGGTTCTGCACTTCAAAGCTTTCCTCGTCCTCAATGAACCCGTCCTCATCCTCAACAAACACATCCTCCTCCTGAACAGTTTTTTAAGCTCGCACTAGTGTAAAAGCCAGCACAGCCAAACAAGAAACAGCAGTGTTTCTTTAGCGTTGTTCAGCCCAAGGACAAGCCCACACGCAGAAGTGCAAAGCACAGTGTTTTATTCCCAACGGTTGCCACCACCACCACCACCACCACAACCCCACCCGCATCCTCTAGGGCCTTGGAGTAATCATGTGCAGTGTGTTGGGAAAATGCCTTCACAACTTAAATAGTAAGAAGTCCAGACGTACTCTCACTACTAGTTTAAAAACACACCAGGTCTGCCGATGCGACAGTATCGGCAATTATTCTTGAAGGTAAGGAATGGGTTCATATGCAAATATCCCATGAAATCTGTGACAAAAATGGAAAACATGTATTTTGTTACACACACATGTACGTCCAGCATGCCCTGTTAAAAGCTACAATCATACACAGTTATCTGAATTACTAAAAGGGTTGAAGCATAATGAAAAACATTGGCTTTTACGCTAAACCAATCTTTACAACCTGTACTTGTCCTAACCAGATTTGTAAGATACTTTCTTGTTGATTTCGAGCTTTGCCACTAGCTTCTTGAGCCCACCAGATGGCAGTATATTTTAAACTATCCACTGAAAACTCAATGCCCACCATTCTCAGTTCTCTATCTCCGTGCCAATTTACATTAATCGTGGAAGAGGAATATGGTAAAAAGTTTCAAACATTTCATGGAAAAAGTTTCATGGTTAAAGGTCAAACATTTACCACAGCCAAGTCCTTAGCAAAGATTTCATACAAGCTTACGAAAGACGTCAACATTGCATAAACCCAACAACTGCAGCAAAGACAATTAGACGCGCACCAGTGAAGACCCCTCTAAACAACAACAAAACTCACACTGGAATATCACACTGGAGTATGACAGAAGCCCGTGTGCTGTGACCTTCACAGCAAGCAGGACTACAAGGTCTCAGTCACTTGCTGCCTTCTCTCCCCTGTGCCTTTCTCTCTCTCTACCCCTCTCCATCTCCCCTTCTATCCCTCCATCTCCTCCTCTCTCTCCCCCCTACCCCTCCTCTTCTCACTCTACATCTCCTTCCTTTCTCATGCAACCATTTCTTTCACTTTCCCTTTCTCCCTGTCCTGCTGTATGAATGAGCTCACCACAGTGGAGTAGCACACAATGTTTCTGTGACCCCATCAGCTAACCCCAACAGCTCCTACAGTTCAACGGCCATGACAAGAACGACGACTGGGACAGGGGTCTTCAGAGCTGCTGTACAGAAGAAACAGCTGCAAAATACATCCACACTTTAATCATTTACATCTCTGCTTCTGCAAAACAGTACCTCCTGCCAGGATTGAGTGCTGGTGAATGCACCCACGTATGACACACCACATCCTAAACAGACCACACAAGTCCACAGACTGTTTACTAACAAGACAACCGAGGCCTTCAACTAAAGAAGAATAAAATAAACAAACAGAAAAAGGTACAGCAATTATGAAGGGCTTATAAAGAGGTTCCCCGGGCTCAGCTGAACAGCTCTGGGGGAAGAGTAGTTGGTATGACCCACTGTCTCTCCGTCCTCTGCCCAATAGGCGCTGTGTTCTGCGCCGCCAAATCCTGATTGTACAAGGCACGTTCATCACTTAGTCCACTTGATCAGGGCTGATAAGCAGCAGAAATGTTCAAGATGGCTACTGGATCACTCTGGTGTCCTTTAAACCTGCTGCCCTCTACACAGCGTTTTCCCTTTGTGAGTACGGTGAATGCCGAAGTGGATTAATTTCCCCGAAGTGGTTCATACCACGTGCTCCCACCACCGCCACGTGTCCCTCGAAGCTCTAATACACATCTGATGGGTATCAGGTGACCCCACACATGCTCGTACTATACTCGCTGCCCTAACCCTAACTCCACGTTACCCTCATCCCCCACCCCCAAGAGCTTCCTGCCCTGATCACCCTCCAGTGTCTCTCCCGCGAGAGGCGGAGCAGTGGCTGGTCCAGGACATCCACTCCGCCCCGCACCGCCACCGTACAGCACCACAGGAAATGCAGCCCCAGACCTGCAAAACCACCTCAGTTCTGCTTTTATCTGGCACAGAGGAAGAAGAGGAGGAGGAGGAGGAGGAAGAGCACAGCAGGGGAAAGACGCCACCTCAGCACCAAGACGACAAACTGATCACGACCGCAGGGCGGCGTCGGGGCTCGGAGCCGCACCACGGGTGGTCTCCCCCGCCTCCCGGCCAATGACGAGTGCCTCGTAGCCGGAGATGAAAGTAGAACGGAGAGTAGAAGTGAAGCAGCTAACTCAAATGGGAGCGTGAATCAGACAGTGAGGCGCTTTTTTGATAGCAAATGTTAAGGAGTCATTCACAAACTCTGTCTGCAGCTCCATGGCTCAGGGCTTCACCACTGTGTTAAAAACTCCTGTGGCACTGCCTGCTGCCTCTCTCCTCTCTCTTTCTGGGGGGAGGGGGGGGATTCCGATCTGCTCTTGGCCTCCTGAAGAAAACTCCACACGTTCATTTGGGCAATGTGGACTTTGACCATTGACATACATCCATGAAATGGAATGACATTTGGGAATCCTTAAGGTAACTCACAAAATATGAAAGTATGGGCTGAGGTTTTCCTTTAGCACAGTGTAGAGCAGACAAGAAAGACCACACACACCTGCTCACTCTTCAGAGTGGTATATCTGCCTGTGTCCAATCCTGTCCAAGGTCTTAACCAGGGCTAAGAGGGCTGGTGTAGGAGACCTGCCCAAGCAGCTTAGCGAAGGACCATTCAGGCACTAAACTAAATATGTGAGCGAGCACACACACGCACAAATCCAATCTTTCAGGACAGTGCTAAAATAATAGCCGATTTCAAAATCGACCTCACTTCATAAGGGATTATCAACAGCGCAGCGAAGTCGGTTTGCTGGTGCGAAGCCGAAAGAGTAGACCGAGTGCGAGCGTATTCCCGACCTTATGTGAGCCTGCTCATTACGCCGCCCATGCTCAACTCTCCTTCCTGTTTATTAGAGCCAGCGAACCGGGCCTGACCAACCTCCCGTGGGAGAGCACGGGACCGAACGTGCCCGTGCAACCTGCCATCGTGTCAGCCCGAGTGCAGGGGGCGAGTGTTGTCGTTACAGCACTCCAGCGTCCCCGAGCGTCTTCACTCCATCCAGCCAGAAGAGGCACCAGCCTAACAGTGGACAACTACCCACTTTACCCAGCCACATCATCTCAGGGACACTCTGCCTCTGAGGCCCACAGCCGACTCTCGCAGGAAGTCCGTAACGTTCGACGTGGTGCGCACGCCGGACACCGGTCTCTCTCGGACACCCCGAACACCGGTCTCTCTCGGACACGCCGGACACCTGTCTCTCTCGGACACGCCGGACACCTGTCTCTCTCGGACACGAAGGACACCGGTCTCTCTCGGACACGCCGGACACCCGTCTCTCTCAGACACCCGTCTCTCTCGGACACCCGTCTCTCTCGGACACGAAGGACACCGGTCTCTCTCCACCAGTCTGCAGCTATTACAACTTTTCAATTATCTACAGGAGCAAAAGCAACTCAGAGTGTCACCTTGGGGAACCTATTCAAGTGATCAACGGCTCCTGCTGCCTCTTCTCCAGAGGCTGCAACACAGAGCAGACATCATGGTAGGTATAGTTAAATACAGACGAGGAGCCCAACACCGGGGGGAAATGTTACCGCAGGAAACAAGCCTGCAATACCACAGGAAATTCTGCAACCAGCGTTTAAGATGGAGACCCCACACACAGTCAAACAGAGGCATTTTATGCTTCATTGTCAATAAAAAAAAAATTTTGTGTTCTTTAATGATAATGCAGTGTTTATTGCTCAGTCATTCACGTTTTGGTGGTTTATGAAAACATGGTAAAAGCTGAATGTTTTTCAGATCAACCAAACATGTGGAACACTCATTCATTACTGTCATATATTACAACTGGCACTGAAATATCTCCAGACTAGGTGAAAGGAGACTGCAAGTGTATAAAAGAACTGGATATTTTAGAAACGTCTGTTACCATCGATCAGTTTCAGAAGATATTTCTTGCAGACACATGAGAACATCAGAAACAGGCCATAATCTGCATTATTAAGGAAGCAATTAATGAACCAATATTCTTTGTGTAAAGACAATCTATGGGATTGATATTCATGGAATTGTTCTATTGACCACGTGAGACAGGCCAAATGTGCTGCCGGCAACGAGGTCTGGTTTGCAAACGTGGGAGTTTCAGTCTGCCGGCAGTGGGAGGAGCTTTGCTCTGCTGCGATAGTGACACAGGGATGCGACCCTTACAGAGCTTCTGCTATAGTTGAAAACCTGCAGAAACATATGTGCTGACAGGATGAAAGATTAAAGTATTCACGTGATTTAAAGAAGGAACCAGGGCTTAGGTCTTATCTTCAGCATATAGTTGATCACTGCTAGTTAGTAAGAATCAAATTACAGGAAGAAAATATCTGAGATGGAGTTTGTTTGAGTTTAACTGAGATGGGTAAGGTCAGGTGATGATACCGTGTGACGTTTCCCTGTGGTGGACCTGCTCGAGGAGAGAAATTGGCATGGCTGTGTGTAGGGTCTGTATCAGCTGTAGTCTGAACACTATACCCACTGTCCACATCCACGTCTGCTAACCAGACCATAAATGTTGGGTGCAGTATTTCCTGTGGTATTATGGGATGGCTTCCTGTGGTATTATGGGATGGTTTCCTGCGGTATATTTTTCTCTTTTTTGATTTGCCCTCAGCTCAGCTTGCCCTAAAAAAAGGAAGAACTGTTTTTTTTTTTTTACATATTTATTTACCATGTTGACCACTTAAATGACAAATGATGTTAAATGACCACACATATCATTGTTGTATTTACTCTATGATTGTAATCCAATGTATATATAACACGGGAAGAATATTCTTCCCTTTTTTGACGGCTTAAACGTAACTGGTTTCAGACAAAAAATGGCCGCACAACACAGACTTCTTTCCCAAAAGATTCTCTGGGACTGAGAGCGTCTTGCTCCAACCAGCCTGCACCATGTGGAAAGCAAAACTCCACTCTGCTGTGCATGTCCACCAGGGAAAATAACAGCACTATTGAGTGGAAGAAGATACAGGACTGGGCCGTAGACAAACCCTAAAAATCTGCTTCCTGTGGCTGTGAAACTGCTTCCTGTGTCTGTGAAGGCTGGAGGTCCTCCCCTTGTCGTCTGGTTAGCTGAGGGCTGACGTGGCCAAACGCCTCGGCACAAGATCAGTGATTCCGCGATATGTGGCATCAGATCATGTTTAATGAGGGCTGGATAGTGAATAAACACTGGATAATGAACGTAAACGATCGACCTAACACACCAGCCTGTGCTTCAGAGCTGAGCTAGTTACTGTGGACCAGGGGACAGCCTGTGCTATCATATGATCAATTCAGGAACCCAGGGACAGAGTTCCACCTTCATTGGATCAAACATTCAGCACTGCTTTTGTGAATCAGGCCTAGTAGCCAAACATACACTCGCAACCTGTCACACCTGAGGACAAATGATGTTCACGCCACTGGGGAAGGCTGTGCTAAAAAACTGTACAATGAAATGTAACTGAATCAGTGCAAAAGCAAAAGTTGAAGAGACCAGAAGGGGTACGGTACCCAAAGGACTTCCACGGGCGACAGGGGATGGATCGTCGGCACATGGGGGACGTAAAGCTGCCAGGGTTCTCTGAGGCTTCCAGAGGAAGAGATGCATGTCTCCTACAGAAAGAAAACAAAGATGGAACAGTGTTTACTACATGACATCTGCCACTGTCTACTATACTACATGACATCTGCCACTGTCTACTATACTACAGGACATCTACCACTGTCTACTATACTACAGGACATCTAAAGGCAACTATAGTCTGTACAGCAGGCAACTGCGACTCCATTACAAATACAACACACATTAGACGGCAGTGCCGATTTAATAAAGCAAGCAAACTCGTGCAGAGCAGTTGAGATATGGCTGGGTGAAGGACCTTGGTGTACTACCCCCTCTGTACTGCCCCCTTTGATCACAGCAGGAATCTCACGTGAAGATGTCTAATGTGTGCTGCAGGCTTTTACACCAACTGTATCTTCAAAACACTGCACCACCAGCAGAGACGGCGCCGTCGGCGGTGGTGAGATGGACGGGGAGGGGGTCAAAGGAGCAGAGGAGGAGAGGTGATGAGGAGAGAACGAGGTGGAAGAAGCCCACAGGGTGGTGGCCTGGGGGCAGAGGCAGGGCACACGCCCCTACATACCCACAGGGTGATTTCTGCAGAGAGACGAACTGCCATATAAGACTGAGGGGCAGCACCCGCAGCTGGACTAAACTGAGCACTGTCCGTCCTGGGAGAAACTCACGAGTGAAATGCATGGCTAATGGATAGTGGCTAATGGCTAATGCACAGAAGAAAATGCTACCTGTGGGTTTTAGCCAGTGAACTGGGTTTACTACTTCAACATTGCGGCCAATCAGGAGTTCCTTTCAACTAGATCGGCTGTAATATAGGGTCTAACACGGTCAAGTTCTATTAGTTTAATTTATTTTGTAGTTGGCAATAATGAAAATGAATAAACTGACTGCAATGAAACCGAACAAATGAACCGTGTCGGTGACTATAGGATTAATATTTGGGTCATGAAAGTGTGTTGCGAATACATTTTTATTAAGCCCGGAGTAGATATTGCCCACTGGATTATATGAAAGGCAGCTATCTTCACTTGATAACATTAGGGAGGGTTTGCCGATGTCTGGTTCAGTGTGAAGTGTCAGTCATCTGTTGGTTGGGCCATGCCAGTGGCTGGATTAGGCATGAAAACAGCGCTGTGCCAAATGCTTCATCATCTTACAGTCTGTTGCCTGCACAGCCGATGAGCCGAGCAGTGCTCACCCTGTTTATCATCATCCTCACCTGGAAGGTGTTTGACTCTGGAACTACAGTGCAGTTCCTAACTCTCCTGGGTTCTGCACGAACAACACATTTATCACAGGCTAAGTTCCAACTGCTCTGGTTATTAGCAGCCTGACCTGAAAACGGCAACACACACTACTCGTGTCCAATAATGGGATACAGGACATTGAGAACCTTGTGCGTGTACACATCACATTACATCACAGCACAGCACACACAGGGAATAGGATGTCCATCTTATGAACCATAAGGAGACAGGGATCAATCTGCAGCATCGCTTTCTCTCTCTATAAGGCTTGACGATCAGTAAAGGCAGGGTCGTGTTGAGGAAATCACAGCCATTAAAAGTTAATCAAGAATGCTCTCAAAAAGGACCGTCTTGATTAAGCTTTAATTACCATGATCTCATCCACATGACAGTGCCCTTGTTTGACATCTTTCAAGCTGGGTGTGACATTCCCAAATGCCATTTTTAATAACGGTTTTGTGAAAGTTGCAGTTCACAGTTTTACACAGGGTACAAGTCATCCCAGCTTAAAGAGAATGAACATAGAATGAACAACCAATAACAAGTGCCAAATTGATCTTAATCTGTTTAAATCAATCAGTAAGTGAAACTTGTTTTCTAAAATGCTATATAAATAACATTATTGTATTACTATTATCCCCAGGAAAAGAGAATGTCAGCAACATTATAGGAAGTTGTCTGCATAGGAAAATGTCTTCAAAATTATGTAAAATTATTCAGACATTATGTAAAATCTAGCAACAACAACAATGACCAAAAAAATCACAAATCACAGGCCTGAGCGGCTCTCCACTCAGCTCTCTCTCAGCTCATTTTTGCAGTGCACTATGGGAGCCTGCAAACAAGCAGCAGCACGCAGGAAGATGGGGAGCCTGACTGGTCCTACGCTGCCTGGTTACACCCCCGTGCACCAGTGCCTGGCCCCAAGCACCAATCAGCTTAGTTTAAAAAAGAAGCAGAGAGAGATATGTTTTTTCCTAACTAACTTACCAAGATGAAAGAGATGAAAGAAATGACTTATTTCTGCAATGGAAGGGGGGGGGGGGGGAGCGTTCCCTGCTGGATCTCTGTAATGAGATACAGCTTAACATGAGAGGAGAGGCCAGTCAATAAAGAGTTTCCTTGCAGTGGAGGCATATTTCCGGACATCCGACTAATGCAACCAGAAACAGCTGACGCCTAAGAGAGGTGGACACAGGCCGACATGACTTGTGCGGAGAAGCAGACAGGGAGTAGTGATGCAAAGACATCCACTGCAACTCGGAATGACTTGAGCGTTGCAGCAGACAAATAATGGTAGTTTACAAGGCAGGTGTATCCAAAGGCAGTTCAAAGGTCAGGACATTACAAAATGTTGCATCTGATGCGTCTCATTTGGGGAGGGTGAGGTGGGGATTGGTTTTATTTGAGTTTAGATTATATTAGTGTTTGTTCAGGGATGGTGACATACTTGCTTATACACCTGTGTATTTGCATTTAGCAGAAATGGAGGAGTTTCAGAGCAGTAGTCAAACAGGAAAGGTAAACACTTGCAGATTAAAGTCAGCTCAGAGACTGACAGATCTTGGGTTCTCAGATTAATGTAAATGTTAATTTCACTAATATCAAATGCAGAACTCTTTGAGTAGGCTTGATTTCCAGCACTGAGCACACCCAGATGCCAGAGCGCATACTTCAGTGGGGCGTGGGTACTGTCCGCAGGGTACATGGCTCACTCCGGAAGGACACTCGCCACCACTATAGATGCAAATCAAGCCTCCATCAGAGAATCCCTTTATCTCAGACTTCAAACATTCCAGCTTCTTCTGTCCTGTTTGGTTCCCACACACGGCTGGTGTTTCCACTTTGAAGAGGGTCATAACAGCAGCAAAGCTGTTTGTATCTACCAAAAAGCTCTGAAGGAGGTTCTGCTGAGCATTTCCTTCCTGGAGAACCTTTTTCAGAGGAATTCTCATAGATAAATGAGATCAAAGGTCATAGTTTTGGTCCCACCATAGCTTGGATATTGTAGATTAGGAAGAGGATTGCAGATTATAAGTGGCACTTCTTCTGCTGCTCAGAGTTACTCTGCAAAGCATGAAATATTCATTCAAAAGTAAGAGCTGTCAGGTTGGATTTGGGTTTTGGATCATCTCAGATGTCTACATAGGGAGATTGACAGAGCTAGATCCAAGATCAGTCACAGATCTTGGGCTGTCAGAAGTGGCTTTTCAGAGGTGAATGGGTTCAGCAGTGATGCTGAGTTAGCTTTTTCTTGCTTAACAGTTGTGTCGATGGTCTGCTAGCTAGCTACTGAAAATAGTCAGCCAGATTATTATTCTTGGGGAAATGAATGATACCCTTGCAATTGTCAAGCTGTTTTAGCGGTACAAAATCACAATATTAACTGATTGCTAATGGTGTTGTTTACCAATTGACCTTTGCTGTGACTTTTTTGTCACAAAAAGCCTGGTGGAGCACAATAAACGCTGGGCAGTATCCAACATGTTGGTGAAACTACACATAAACCTGCTTGCTCAATGGATCCAAACACAAACCTTATTCCACAAAAACATACATGTTCTCTTCTCTTTGCTGATTATGGAGCTCAATAGCATGACTGTGAGCGGCACCAAGTTATTAGCAATATCAGCCCTTCCGAGCAAGCCTCGTCTAAAAGCATTTTCAACATGAGAACCACTGCTTATGCGTTCTGGCTAGTCAATACCAAAGACGTTTCACATGCGTCAGTCCTTTTGTAGTCCATGCAGTGTCCCCACCAAAGAGTAGGAAAGGAAAGCAAGAGATTGATTTGTTTAGCTACACTCACAGTTAGCCATGTTTCACTCTTGAACCACCCTGAATTTAAAGAGAGATTTTTGTCCTTGCCAGACAAAGATGGTGAAATCCTCTGGCTGGTATGGTTCCAAATGTTTAATCTCCAATTTTTGCTCTAATGGCAAGGTACTAAATTTAGCATTTCATTAAATTGTCAACCTGATTCATAATATTTCCTTGGCAATCCTTGCTAGTAGTGGCTAACAGGCTATGGCTAGCTGCTTAGCAACACCGATAATGACGTTTACTAAATGTGTTGACGTAGACTGCTCAACTGGTTAGACGAACATTTACAGGCCACCCCCAACACCAAACAAAAATTGCTGGGAGATGTACTGGCTTGTATGGAAGGTGTTTGGAATAATAAAGGTGCAATAATAGTACTTTTGTAGAAAATGTATGTATATTACTTTGAATTATTGATCATGCTGTGCACTGTTCCACAGCAAGACATGGTGCGGACTAAAGTAGTGACGCCCCTGGACTTGGTATTTGACAAACCAGGCTAGCCATTACTCTCAGAAAAATTCTTGAGCTACTGTACATCATTGTGTATACAATGTTATACATAATATGCATTCTCATCATAAGTGGCTACACTTTATTCTCTTGTCAAGTTTATATATTGAGCCTGAATTAAACTATCTGGAGAATATATGGTTAGTAATGGCTATAGAACAATATATGAACTAAGAATAAATAAATAAATAAATAAATAGCTTATTTGTGATTTCACACACAGATCAGAATTTGTCCTCCACTTTTAACCCCATCTGGGCAGTGAGAACACACAACTCTGGGGGGCTGTGAATGCACACATACTCAGAGCGGTGGGCAGCCCTAGCCCTGGCACCTGGGGAGCAGTTGGGGTTAAGTGCCTTGCTCAACAGCATTTCAGTCATGGCCTAGCTAGGGATCGAACTCACGATCGTGAGACCGCCTCCCTAACCAGCATATAACAGCAGGATGGAAGATGCTAGCATGCAGAACGTACATGGAATGCCATAACCACGTGGCTGGCACTGTATATACAGACATAGTATGCAGAAACGAGTATGAGCTGGAAGCTCCAAGATCAAAGTGGGATACACTCCCATTGGTGGTGGAGAATGACCAGGCAAGATCTAAATATCCTTGTGAAGTGTATAATAAGCACACATTCATCCAAACAGAGTTTAGAAAATGTAATTCAGCCCCACATCACTTAGGAAGGTGCCCTCTGCCACGAAAATGATTAGTGGGTGTACACATTCTCCACCATATCCATACACATGTAAGTTAACCCAGCCCTCTCCCAAAGGAGGGTTAAATCAGTTACCGCCTATTATCTTAGATAGATCAGACGTGAATACTTGCAACAAAAATTTAAATGTGTATGATGTCAATAATATTGCGCATATTGCAGTCTGTCACCTTTGCCCTCCCAGCCAATCCAGTCCCATACATCAGTATCTGCTCTGTGGGAGTCTGGGTGTCCAGGCACATGATGAAGTGCTGTTTCTCTAACACGACAGACCCTTGATCATGTTCTTTTCGACAGTGTTCACCTTGACTGGGTTGCCAAGGGAAACTTACTCATTTCGCCTGTCCTTGGGAATTCAATTCCACTGTGGCAGTCCAAACTGGCTGATCTAAGTAAAGTCTTTATTCATTTAAAACACACATTCCTCTGTATAATTGAATCTTCTTACTCATGTAATGGAATGGTAACAAAAAGGTTGTGAATACCAGGAATCTGGAGCTTTTTGCATTAAGACACCGACCGTTTTGTTCATGGATTGCTTTTGAGTATACAACTAAACTCAAACGGTCTTGTGTTTACATTTTTGTACGTTTCCATTCAGCATCGTAGAAGTAAAAGCAGTGACAATTTTTGTTTATTTTTTATTCATTTAAAATGTTTAATGTGCCAGAACTGATTGAAATTCTAATCTTCTCCATCTTCTCAGATTCAAACACAATCATTACCGAGTGAAACCCACTTCTGCCTGATTCAGCAATGTGCAAAGCAATTAAAAACAGTGTGTGATTAGTCCTTTCCCATCATGCCCCTGTACATGGATGAAAGAACTGTGCAGTCATGATGGGCCTATTTTCCCCTCACCATATGCTGTGTACAGCATCAAAGCAAAGCAATCCTTAGGGAAGCAGATTATTTATAGTGTCTTCCGTGCAAGGTTCCATGACTTGCTATATTATTTATAACATCTTTTTTTTGCAAATAATATCAATTTCAGCAAATATAATGTGGTATTACTGTTGTGGCCAAGGTCATGCGTGTGTTTGACACCTGAAAGGCTGCAAATAGCTCTGTATAGTTACTCTGGTTAGAGAGAGAGAGAGAGTGAATGCAAGATAATAGCAGGGAGAGAGTGCACAAGTGCCTTAAAAAGAACAGGGAGAAAACATGCACAGCCCATAAAAAAGGAAAACAAAAAATGTAACATACCTGACGATCCTCGAGCCATCGTAATCGGATCTAAAACACACACAGCAAAAAATAGATCAGAACATATGAATGAGTGAACATTTGAGAAAGTGATACAAACATTTGGCTTTGTTTTTGGGTCTGTAAAAGAATTTGCTTCTGATGCTAAGGCTGTTGTGGAATTTCAGATCATGGCTGAGTTAAGGAGGGATCCAAGCCAGCCTAATTGGACTTCCTCTGGGTGAATGATGACCTCCATAATCTTAATTACAGAAGTTGCAACTGTAGCTTTTACAGCACAATCCAGGTTTGATGGTGAAGGCAGGGAAAGCGGATCTATAAATAATGTGGATATGAACATGGATCTAGTTTCCACAGTTCGATCAGTGTACGAACTGCGCAAATGACTGCATAAAATTCATTAATTAAAACACTGACATTGCATCTACATTAAAGATGGCTTTTTAAGTATCCATATCTTTTAGGAGCATTTAAAAAATTGCAACACAATTACAGATGTGGTTCATCTATCACCAGTTAGTATGTTATCAGTCAGCATCTACCACATTCCTGTACAGTTAATGTACAGTGTCTATCCACAGAAGCAATCATGAGCAGAAATGATCTGTGTACATAACTAGTGTTCTTCACTGAGATATCAACTCTAATCCTAAACCCCTAATCCAGACTCTGCAGTATTAGAACACACATTCACCAAACTCACAACAAAAGTATTCAAAAAAGAGAGTAGTATTAGCCACACACACTAGCATCTGCACGATTTCTCCTGTTTACTGTGGATGCTGAGTTGCTAAAGCACACAGAAGAGCTGATGTACTGGGGTGGGGTGATGTTCACCCTCTGCCTGATCACAGAATCACTCCCAAATGCACGAGAGCCTGTTTAGTGACTCCCTTCAGCACACCAGGGCTCACATCACCACCACGCTGATCCGACTATAGAAGGAGGTTGGGCCATAGGTTGAGATGGTTGAAGCAAAAGGTTTTCTGAATATTTTAGAAATATACATTAGAAAGAAAATGATTAATATGAATATTTACTAATATTTAAAATATTTATAATATTTCAACGCAAGAATGTTAATTCTACAGTAAGAACATGAGTGTATGAATTAATCCTGTAAATCTGAAAATGGCACATTTAGGCAATAAAGTCAAATGCATCAGGCGGCCGTGTTGTGATGAAGCTGGAATGGGAGACACGTGCTGAATGAGACTGGCATTAAAAGGAGCAGCTTCAGCACTTCTGAAAGAGGACGATCGATAGGGTTGATTCCAGAGGTCAGCAAGGATGTGTGTGGTGTGTGTGTGTGTGTACGTGTGTGTTTGAGAGGGGGAGAGCGTGAGTGCCTGTGTATGCGTGATGCATTTGTTGTATGTTTGGGAAACAAACAGCTCATGCTAGCGATGTGGACAAAGGAATTATACATGTCTGACAGCACAAACTCAACATTCACACTCGCGTTTTAAAGGAAGATTATGAAAGCGTGTGAAATCGCTTACATCCTCGGGTTGGGGTTTTACCCGCCAACCTGTGTGGGGGTGTATGAACTGATCAGGTTGAGCAGTGTAATAGCAACACTCATTTAGGTAGGGAAACCCAGACCACAACTGCCTGTATGCATACTGTCTGAATTCAACAACAATGCCTACAAAATCTCCACATGGTCTTCTAGTCCATGAAGTTGTCTAGCTCAGCAGTTCTGTCCATCATCAACAGAAAGTTCCTGATAAACATTCTACACAGTTCATTCTCCACAAATGAGCTGATCTATGATTGGTGGATAAACAGAATGATGTCAATATAGCCATCCTGTTTTGGATGATCCAACCTCATCGTGACCCTGAGGTCTGCTTTTCAACAAATAAATGAACAAAATAAAAGGGTGTTACAGTCTTGAGATGCCACTCAGACCTGCATGCTCACAAACAAAGCCCTCACAGAGGTCTTTCCCTTGGGTCACCACATTGCTCTAACCTACAGACACTTTCAGAACCATGGACAGCACCCTGTTTGTTCATACATAAAAATCCATATTCTAGTGATAGTGGGAGTTGTGTATAAGAACTATGACCAATGCCAATGCAGAGTGGAACATACTCTCAAAAAAAATTATCAGGCTTTTTCAAAGAATTTCCCCAATTCTCTCTCAGTGCACAGCTGATAAAAACACATGTACTGCTTTTGCTAATGAGAAATGATTCCCCCCACCAGCCTGAAACCCAACGGCCAGCAGTTAAATGGGTAGCATAACAACATACAGCATAAACACAATCCTCCATGCTGTTCCTGCGCTGCTAACACATGTGCCATAAATATAAACACCACGCCTCTAGCATAAGCAGGATTTAGCAGGGTTTCAATATCAACACACAATTGTGTGTTGAAGTGTATTTAAATAAATCAACCTCAAAGCCAGATGCTGTTTATACACTCCAGAATTGAAGGGACTCTGCCTGGTTTCCATCTCTATTCTCAAAGTGACTCCCTTTAATAGCTGTGCTAAAGCACATGCCAAACGGCCCTCGGCTTGCTAACTATATCTATGTAATATAGTGTGAGTGTGTGAAAGCACATATTTATAAAGATGCACAGGAGAAATTGGTTCCATATACACAGCTCCTCCAGCACAACTAATGAAATATATTTATCTTGTACTGCTTTACATTTAAAGGAGTCTACTTAGTATGCAGCTGGGTCCACACGGGCAGGAAGGGGAATCATGTCAATGGCTTTCTGGCGTGAGAAAGCTCATCTTTAACTCCCCCAACCAGCATTTAGCCATGTTCCAGCGCAGCTGTGGATACTTCATGAACTAGCCTTTTTCGTTTGCCATGGAAACGTCGGTGCCCCTCGGAAAGATCATTCCACATCGTTTCTGGAGGGTTGCGCAGTAATTCACAGAAACGAAAAAATGCCTCCAGTTATGCACGCACTCACACACATGCATGCACGCACCACGCGCGCACACACACACACACAATGTTTCAATCCTCCTGCTTCCTGGAATGTGAGCCTGCTGTTTTATCAGTACCTCCTTGGTGAGGGGAGGCCGGGCGAGACTGCTCCTCTCTGTCCTCCACCATGTGCTCCTGCTAGACGCCTTTCACGGTCAGCATGGTATGAGAGTGCACTCGCCCTCACTACAGATCTCTTAGGAGGCTCCGCTACAGAGTGAATACTGCTGACTCAGTGCATATAAGCACACATCAGTATCTTTCTGCATTAGAAAGGACAACAAGACAACTGGAGACATGGAAGCCATGGATTACGGTTTTACAATATGGCATTTTAATATTTTGATTATCTGTCTTCCATATCAATATTTATATATTCCACCTTTTACTACAAATAAAAATGCTCTTATAGCTAACAATGAAAGCTAAGTGAATACAGCTAGCATGAGTAGTACTAGCATGAGTAGTACTTGCCTCCAAGTTATCGCAACATTAATATTTTGGCTACAAGTAGTTGTTTTCCTTTAACGATCCACAGGATGCTGATTTGCGGGAGCTGAATATCAATAATTATCTCTGCATGCTTGCTACGATGCACTAATAAAAAAAAAAGAAATAAACAAAAAATAGATCCTACATCACATATCCTGTGTTCTGTGATTCTGAAACAGAAAGTAAAGGGAAGATATTAATAGGAACACAGCGTGAGCCAATGCTGCAGCACAATGACTCTCCATCTCTCTTCTTTCAGGAAATGTAAATATTTATATTTTCTCCATTATAGAAATGTAGAGAACAAGTGTCTAGGAGCTTTGATAAATAAATAAACAGATGGTTAGCAGTTGTGCTCACTCTGGCACTTTAAGATGTTGAAAAGAGCAGGAAAATCATTGATTATTCTGGTTCTTTCTGTAATGGAGACAACAAAGGATTGATATGAAAAGACCCGAATCAAAATACTCAGGCTGAAAATTGAAGAGTACCTCAGTCTGAACAAAGACGTGGATGCGACCAACAATGGAGAGGAGATTCTGTCAAGACCTCAGATATACAGCAGGATGCTTTAGTATAAAAACACATTACTTTAAGAACCAGTGACTTATAGATCTACTACAGCCTGAAGTTATATATCAACTGTATATCCAGGTGGATATATATAAATATATATATATAAACACTGGTGATATTTAATAAAAACTAAATGTTGTTGAATGCAATATCGGTCTCACTTTGCAATGACAGTAAGATTACATACATATAGACAAACACAATCCCCAAACAAGCTGGTGAATTCAGCATGGGAACCACCTCATACCTGACCTCAGGTTACCTTTCATCCACAAGGATATGGCCCATGTGGACCACTGATGTTTCACAAGGCACAACCATTTAACACAGCTATTCTGATGGGTGCTGTATGAGAGCTAAAACCTGAGCTCTGTAGTGTAACTCACAGACAATTGTGCTAAAAATACTTGAATGTATTTTATTAGAAGGCAAAGTATTTATTTTTTTATAAAAAGATCCCAGTCTTCACCTGGAACACTAACAAAAGCAAGAACAAACTTCAAACTATTTCCTTACTGTGAGAAATGCTCATGTTAGAACCATCATTAAAACAGACCTTCGAGCCCTTGGAAATATGCAAGAACTCACACAATGTTCTCACGCAAGAACATGATATCTCTTCCTTTAAATACAACAGATTCAGTCATGCTTGAACGTTTCCCCAGAATCATTACACAATTACACACACACACACACACACACAGCCCTTTAAGTAGTCTGTGTGTGCACGTGTTAAGTAAGGGTTAACTCACAAGATGCTCCTACAGTTGTAATGCACGGCTGCAGATGCTTAGAAGCGCCTGAGGCAAAGTGTCGCGGTTCAGCGTATGGATACAGAATTTAGAACAGTGATTAAGCTTGACTGCATCCAACTGTGCATTATATACATGTGCATTTAATTCACACCACCCAATCAGGATTGAGTACTCTCCCATTCTACAATCTAACGATGAGTGTATACAACAGTCCTACCTTCTGCCTAGATTATAAGTAGGTAGCATGCTAGTCCACTGACGCCAGTGTTTTGTTTGTTTTGGGGGTTTTTGCATCCCAGCTTGTACTATATCAGCCATCCACCTTTTGCCACGGTAACAGCAATAAGCCTTTTCCTCCAATCAGAGCTCTTTCCTTCAGAATGCTTGGTCCTTGTTGCTGTCTTTTTCTCTTCAGATCAGTCCACCAGCTTTCATCTGGCCTAAGGTCAATGGGCCAGCATAACCTGTGCAAAGGCCCGAGTCTGTGGTCAGTGGACCATTAAATCTATGATGGTATCTATCATGCCTCAAATGTCAACCTTTTTCTTGGAGATGTGTATTCCAGGTGTCAAGCAATTTTTATAGGCATTGCCCAATTGCTGAAGTTCTGCAAACATTTAATTAAATTTCAGTGCATTTTCTGATCTTCTTCATTCTCATGGGGGAACTTTGGAAAAACACACACAATTTCTAGTTTCAAAGCCTACATCATTATTTAAATAGCAGTCAGATTTTAATCTGACTAACTCGGACACATTTGACTACATAAGCGACAATCTACATCATGTAGACAGCAGGATGTTGGTGACTGTAAATATGATGTCTTGTGAAAGAAAAACTATCAAATTAAGAAATTAAAGTCTCAAACGGTCCTTTATGCCGTACAGAAAATGGAGAAAATTCGGTCAGAGCACGGTCATCAAAGGAAGGATCTGGAAGCACAACACAGATCGAAACAGATGCAGGCAACAACGTTTTATCTCATCATCATGGAACCCAAAACACATTCCTATGTGATGACTAAGCTATTTTGGACACGATATCCAAATAACTTCCAAGATTATGTTTTGCAACCAAGGAATTACAGTATAATGCCAGTTAGACGTCAAGCACCATAGGAACTAAAGAAAGCCAGGTTTCTGAAAGCAGTCAGTGTGCAAGCCAGTTCAGGCATTCAGTAGTTCAGTCTTTAAATGAAGGAGCCTTACCTACAAAATAGTGTTATGCCTGCACATTGCCAAAAGTACATGCTAAAAGAAACTAAAACTACATGTCCCATTACTTCAGTAGAAGGAGTGATTAAAAACCTGAATTTGTTCCACTACATGCGAGAATATCTATAAAACAAAACCTCCCACCCAGGTATTAACAAACAGTTTAGCACAATTTCACAACTTAACTGTATGTCTTAAGACTCCAAATATGTCATCATCTACAATGTTGGAGGAACGAAGACCATGCCTAAACACCACCTCTCCATGCCTAAACACCACCTCTCCATGCCTCATGCATCTGCGGTGCTCCAACACGGACACATCTCCTGCTACCTAATGCGTAGTGATTAGATGACCAACTGCAACAAATCGTATTTAATGAGTTATGTGAAAGATTGGTGGAGATGCCAAGATGCATGAAGGCTGTGATTGAAATTGGGGATTTCTGACCTCTTCATATGATAAAACATTCATACTGCTTTGTTTGAAAATGAATATAAACTTGTTTTCTTCCCTTTTTTGAGAAATGAACACACTGCATTATTTGTTGTTTCGACTAGCCATCATGTCCAACAAATAAATACTCTCAAATACAATATTTTTATTTGGAATTTGGGAGGAAAACTGTCAGTAGCTTGTGGAATAAATAATTCCTTTAATGCAAAACATATAGCAAAACAAGAGGACCTGATCAATTTGCAGTGGTGTCTCCCAGCGGTATATATCAAACCTTGATAAAAAAAAACTAGGGGCATGCTTTTTGGTGGTTGTGAGTGAATGCTATTTTCCTCTGCATATATCTGGGCACAAGAGTTCTCCTCATGCCCATCTACCCAGAACCTTGAGCCGTTCCCAAGCCTTGGTCAAGCTCCCTCCAAAGTCTGCATGCAGTTGAAACGAGGAAGCCGCACCATTTTCGTCACCATGAAAACAACGCAACATTTGAACAGGATGATGGAGAAATGCACATGTGTAAAAAAAAACGTGCCTGAAATCAAATAATCCAGCAGGACAAAAGCACCCCTGGTGACCACGCACGTCTACCCTGCAGCGTGATGAATGCAGTACAATCATTCGAGCCAGAAATGCATTTCATAATCACACGGACTAAACTTGCTATGAAATTTCAAACCCTGCATTGCATCAGTCATTTCTGACCCCACTCCTGCCCCAACGCCATGGAGAGGCGGTGCAGAGATGCAAAAGAAGCAAGTCGTCAGCGTGCAGGCTTGTGCCAGTGTGCGGGTCAGAGATTTAAGATAGTGTTTACAGCTATTTGTCTATGGCCTGAATACTAATTGAGCCTCTGCAGATACAGCTGCTCTCTGTCCCAAAGGGGACGACAGCAGAAAAGGCTTTACCACAGCCAGTGTACAATATAGACAAATGAACACAATCTACAGACACACAATGTGTCCCTCCTGTCATGAAGGTCATGGTCTACATAACATATAAGGTACATAAGTTCAAACTGGTAAGCAGTTTACATTTATACTTTACATATATATAGAATGCAAACTAAGTCTGCATGTTTTATTTTACCCCACAATTATAAACATAATTCTAGACATCTAGCTAATTAAGTGTTAAATTAAAAGGAAATCAACCAGGTGACTCATTTCTAACCAACTTTATAACCACGCTAGAGGACACTACTGTCAACTAGTTCATTTAGCTTGACAAGGCCACTTGCTCATTTGTTTTAGAAAGTAAACCAGAGGTTAGTCCGGGGTGGTGTGTATTTGCGTTTGGCCACAGCTGAACCAGTTAACTGCCTGTGGCCCAAGTCAACTCGTGCAAAAGTACAAAGTTTTGCCATTTCTTTCCGGACACACTACAAAGCCAGCCACAAATGCGATTTAAAATTACTCGTTCCACTTTAGCTGCGGTAGTCAACAGGTTGAAAAACGTTTCCCTCTAAAAAATGATAAGTTCATTTATCTAGAAATTCATTCATCATACACGTAACTGAGGCAAGGCTTCCCATTTTCCATAATTCATAATTTGCTAATAACGAAAACCTTGTTTTACCTTCTCAGTCATCAATCCGGATCAGTTTTGAATGTGTGGAAGCAGTGTGTGGAATACCACGTCCTCGCGGTGGACACACTGATGGCTGAAACCACTAATATTTCTATTTTAATTACGGTACGGATAAATGTAAAACAACATACAAACTGGTCCTGCTTTGGTACTTAAAAGAATGGGCAGACATGTCCTTCTCGTATCAGAACCCCGAAGTTATTGCTTAGTTATTCCTTTATTCGTGGTGTAGGACGACCGCTCAAAAGCGTCACCGAACGCGTTGTAATGTGAGAAGGGAAACGCAGAACGCATTAACCGGGCGGACCTGGGCTAGGTTCGGGCGCGTGCGGCTTTACATAGATAGCCCGGAATGTCCCCCCATTTTGTAGCCCGACGCACTGAAACGTAACAGATAAAATAAACATCACGAAGATATAATGTGTGATTAATTTAATAAAAGGCGACTAAAATGAAAGGCTAACGCAATCATTCTATGTAGTATGAGGTGGAATGATTTAGGTCTGAACAAGCTATTCAGAAAACAGCAGCAAACGTGTCCGTCATTTCCGATTCAAAGATAGAAAAAGTATGTATTCCCGTAAACTGACACGATAACTTTACACAAATTCAGGTTCGGCGAATAATCTCTTCGAGTCCACAGAAGTACAGCAGTTTGAAATATCGTATGCATGAGCTAGTTATTTTTAAAATGCTTGTGCACAACGTGGAACAATTTCTAGCAAAAGCCAAACTTAAGCTTGGAAAAAGCTTAGTTTCAGTACTACAGTCCTGTCATTTATATCACAGCTTACCAGCAGTGAATAGCTGTCGGGTTAATATTACCAGCTACACAGACTGTAATTAAAGTACTTGACGAAGCTCCTTCTCCGGAGGAGTCGATACTTTACCTGCATAGTCACGCATAGTATAAATTCAGGAGCTGATAAAAGGCGTGGCTGAATTAAACTAAAGTGTTATTACTCTTCCACACTGCTTTAGTGACAGGTGCGAACATTCTTACTTTGTGTGAAAGATGTTTTCTTGAATGGATCCTAAAGCCGCGAGACTGTGGTTGTTCTGGGGTAGCCTGCAGGTAAGCATGTGCCGCTGATACTCGTCTTTTAGAAAGGCGTTTTCGCTGTGCAGATCGGCAACTTGCTGCTCAAGCTCTTCAATACGAATCTTTTGCTTTTCCAGCAACACTTGCTGCGTCTCTATTATTCTGTTGAGTTCATTCAAATACTCCGCAGCCTTGGTCGGGTTTTCGGTCGGACTCTCCATTGCGTTTTGGTTCAAGCGTGGCGTGTCCCAAAATTTCCTCTGATTTTTGAAACTAAATGAAGCGCCATCAAATTCCACCACGACGCACCCCTCAGTACAGCCATCGTTATCATTAAAGGTGGACCGAATGAGTGAGATTGAAGTTTTCTCCTCCTTCGTTCGTTGCAGGGCGCCTTCGTCCACAGGCACTGCACCACAATAACTAACCTTCAGTTCCAGAACTGTGACAGGAAGGACGTTTAACCCTTTAAAGGGGGCATAAGGCGGCGGACCTTCGTGACAGATCGAGGCACTGTTTGTCACAGATACAGTACAGCGTTACTAAAACACACGGGCACGCGCGCGCAAACACATCAAAAATAGTGAAATGAATGAACTGATTCGGGCGAGGGGCGTTTCATGTTCCAGTGACGCCTCAGAAAAGCTACGCGCCACAATTTATTTAACTCGTTTTTCTGTAGTTAATTTTGCTGTTTAACGACACGTCCTAATTTCGTATTTAATTATTATTCGACAAATTGTAAGTAAATAAATGGCTGAATAACCATGATAAAAAAACACTGTATTAAACGACATCTGCCTTTCCTCCAAGATCTTAACGCATGAAGCTATCTTGACCCCCCATGAGTTTATGCAGCATAGGTCCCGAGACTGACTGGAGCTTTGCAGTGCGCGTACAGGGCACCACAGTCTGTCGTCTGTCGATACGTATATACAATATTTAGTCCCCGTCAGTTTAAAAAGAAGAAATAAGAAATTCAAGTTTTTCGGCAATCCTTTTCATTTTATTTATAAGATGTATTTGTCTTGAATTATCTGGCTTTGATCGAGATAAACAACATACTGCCCTCTGCTGGTGATTTACAAACAGAACGTATTATGAGCATTCACCATAGCAACTCTGTTGCCCCATCTTACATTCTCTCGGCGAGTGCACGAGATTCACTTTATGGCTAAAAAGTATGTGCACATCCCTCTTCATTATTCACCTCGGGTGTTTCGGCCAAACCGATGAGCAAACACCGGTAGTAGAATCATACTGTCGAGCTCAGTTACTTCAAAATCGTCTTTATCACAAATCAGTTCTTGAGAGTTATGCTCAGCTAGATCTGCTTCTGATCATATGGAAGTGCCGCTACTGTGACATGGAAGATGCGTGGGGTACCAGCATATCAGCCACGAAGCAGGAGACCGCGCCATCTCAGAGCAGGGCCGCAGTGTAGTATAGCACAAGGGGTGTAAAAACCACCTCCCCTATAACGCATAACTCATTACACACTGTCCAGCTCCCTCCGAAAGCAATGTCGGCAAGACTGCACACCACCAGCTTCATTAAATGGGTTTCCATGGCAGAACATCTGCACACAAGACTATGATCACTGTGCACGATGGCATAAAGCACACCAGTGGAAACGTATTCTCAGGAGCGATGAATCACAACGTCGCATCACATCAATGTCTGGCAGGGCGACAGACAAGTCTGGGATTGGCAGATGCCAGGAGGATGCTCAGCAACAACAGTGAAGATCATTGGAGGGGTAATATTCTTGGGCAGTTCCGTCAGAGTATAGGCCCTTTAGTTCCAGTGAAGACTAATGTTAATGCTACAGTATACAAATAAATTTTGAAGAATTACATGCTTCATAGCAACACTGTAGGAAAGGCCCTGTCCTGTTCCAGTATGACTGTGCAAGGTCAATAAAGATATCAGTCCATGAGTTTGGTGTGGAGCAGCATGTCTGACCTCTGCCTCACTGAACAACAGATTGAAACCCAAATTTGGTGACTGACCTCACAAATTGAAAGGTTTTGATTGAAAGGTTGCAAATTATTCCTGTATCAACTCTGAAATCTTGTAGAAAAGCGATGGAGAAAAGTGGAGGTTATGACATGTGCATAAGGGAGGGGTCTTCTCCATATTATTACCACTGAACTTGGAAAGAGATGTCCAACAAGGACATACAGGTATGATGGTCAGGTGTGCACGTACTTTTGGCTACGTAGGGCCAACCTGACAGTTCCACAGCTTTGCTCTGTCCAAATTCCCAACAATCAAGTTAGAGCAAAAACGCAGTGGGCCTCAAGTACCAGGTTGAGGAACACTAGTATACAGCATTTAAAAAAACATATTATGCACCATCAGTTCAAACACCAGTGTTTAAATTCCAATAATATTTCATAATTCTGAAAATAATTACAGCAAATGACAGCATTTTCTTTCGGTTTATTGTTTATCGCATCTTCAAAGAGAAAGGAAGACGACAGATTTTCAGTCTGAGCAGAGGACAGCATCTTTTGAACATGTTCCTCACTACAAATTCCACGGCTCTTGGATCGATGGTGCAAGGGAGCAGTAAAGTGCAGTGATTCATTTGTTCCCCTCCCCTGCACCTCCGTTTTGTTCGTCTTTTGTGAGAGCCACTCAGAACTGGTGAACTAGTGTAGTTCATCTCCGAGTCTATTGCTGGCACAGCGACAAACAGTGGCACAGTGCCATTACTAGGTCCTCTGATGCCAAGGCTGGATCAGGGCTGGTGCCCCTTTGATGCCAGGGTGTGATCTGCGCTGTAGCCCCTCTGATGCCAGGGCTGGCTCAGGTGTTAATCGTTGCTCTCCTCCCTGCCGCTCCACCCCAGATGGCCACTAGCCACAGTACTGCAGTAGCCTGCATTGTGCCAAATGGGCTCGAACACCACGGACGCTTCCTGTTCGGCCCAACCAATCAGGGAGCACCGCTGTTCAGAATCCCTTTCTGGAATACCCGTCAGCATGGAAGTACAGTCAGCCTCCAGTTTGGAAATTCAGCCTGCAAGTCCTAAACTGAAGGAGCAGCACTGCTGTGCAGAGGTGAGTCACTCCTGACTTATTCACTCTATAGCGGAATGAACTTGAGTGACCCTTAACCCCACAACCAGGCTGGCTGGGAAATGACGATTCTTTTCTTTATAAAATGATACCAGAAAGGACATTCCTTAAACATAACTAATGACTTCATAAAAGATACACACACAATCCATAAAAATATAAGCACATTCAAACCACTTTATTTGCATTGCTGATGAAGGACCTCTGAGAAGCATTGTATTTCTATGGAAATGGTTCTTCTCTGCAGGTTTGACCATCTCTACATCTTTTACTACAGTACTTCACTTACTCACCTGGAATCTCCTTCAGAGACACATTCCCAGAGACTAAACTGTCCAGCCTTGCCAGTTAATCTTTCAAATGGATGTCTTCACCATTTTGAGGAAGGACAATGAAGTTGAGTTCTCCAGAGTGGAGGACACCCTACCAAACCATCCCCCTTGGTTTTCTGATCATTCTTGCATAACCACTACCCTGTACTGTACAATCAAAACGACCTATTAAATAATCCAGCAACACAAAGCATGATGATTAAGACTCAGTGATATCTTAAAAATGACATTTATTTAATAAAGACAGAGCAAGCAAATATCAGAAAAAAGAAGCAAATACAATGCATTTTCAGGGCCACCATCTTGTAATCTAATACAGTATCAACAATGGAAATAGATAAACATTCTCAAACAGAAAACCCGTACTGTAAATGAGGATCCATGACAGGTACACAGGTGGAGAGAGGTCTTGGTAACAGCACAGCACTGAACAAGCACATTTCTTCAGTGTCATGGCGCAGTCTTCAGGGGCCACGCACAAAAGGCAAAATGGGGAAAAACACACACCTTTTGGCACCCAGTCTGTTCACACCAAAACATGAAATGATCATAATCCAAATGAAAGTTATTCACAGTTCAATCACTGTGTTAAATCATTCACAGAGTTCAGTTTCAGTATATGCTAAATATAAAGACATCATTAGCAGGATCTCGGTTAGAACTGCTACGTAATATTGGGCTCAGTGGGAGGAAGTGATTATCACAGGAGAAGCAAGTCAGTCTCAGTGCTCCGGGAAGACACCCCAGTGAAGCGATGCGGGCGTCCCGCTCCCAGTCTTCATCAGACTGGTTTATTTCACATCAGTTATGGTGAGAGGCTGCTCAATACTGGCTCAACACAGATGCATTAAGGCATTTCTGACCTTCAAGAAAAACAGTAGAATGTGATTCACAGACTAAAAAACTGGCCAATGTTCTTCTGAATTAACAAAACACTGGTTTCCAAACACCGTGTAGCTAAGACGGATTCAGTGACACTCTTCAGGACGATATACTACATCATGCACCAGAGTGTCAGGCTTTATGTCAGCAAGAGTGCCACAAGAGGAAGATCTGTACTGGGTTTCACATCTAATCCAAATTAACAGACTAAAATAAACAACAACAACAGTGTTGTATAAAATGCAGAGCACAAAGAGCTGAACTATGATAAATAATCACAACTTCACAAAAGATCTCTTCAAACTAAAACAGGAAATCAAACTAAATATCAGAAAAGAAGAGCAAGACCAACATAAGTGTGCACACAAGACACACACACACATTTTTTGCAAGAGCTCTGAGCAAGCTCGGATTTTCAGTGCAACAACAAATCCTCAACAAAACACTAACTCATTCAATCAGCCATCACTGTACACACGCAAGCAAATATCTTTTGACCACTCGATCATACAAAAGGCACTTCAAAACAGCCAGTGGCCACAGGTTTTTCATGCGTCATCAACGAGAGCAGTAGTCAGGTGAGAAGAGGCGTGGTTTTGGGCTGCCCGTCATGTTTGATGTCATTGTGTGGTTGAAGGGACTCCCAGCTGGTGTGACTAGACCAGAAAACAGGCAGGAGATTATCAAAGGTTGGCACTCACGACAAGTCAACCTGCACACAAAGCCTGCAATCATATCTGTAGCACATCGAAAGTAGTCGGTTCATCCGTGACAACATTCTGTAATTGCTGGTAGTTCATTGTAATTGTATCAGTGTCTCAGTGCCTCGAGGGATCATCTGTAGCACTAGGACTTTGAGGGCTGTAAGGTCAATGCCTCTGTAATATGTAGAGCAGTGCTTCCCTACCCAGTCCTCTGGGCACACCTGCCAGTGGTTTTGCTCCAGCCAAGTTCCCAATACATTAGGGTTAGAGCAAAAAAAAAAAACCCGGAACTGGCCAGGGGGCTCTTGAGGACTGTGTCGCGTAACGGCGGCAGTACCTGGTGGTGGTGGTGATGTCCTCTGGATGAAGGCAGGGTGAACGGGCTGGTCTCTGGGAGAGAAGAGTGCATGGCAGACTGCAAAGGAAGATGAGATCATCACCAACATCTCTGGCCAGCGGTGGCTCCAGACCACACACATGCGCGCGCGCACGGTGGGTCCAGACCGCCCACCGAAATCTACACCAAGAGCATTTATAGAGCCGCATCACTCACAGACAGCGACGCTTACCGATAACGATAACAGCTGTGCCAGCCAGAAGAGCGAAGAGGGTGAAGAACATGACTTGGTAAGAGTCCACAAACTGCTGGAAAATACTGGCGCCTTCTCCTCCAATGTCAGCTGCTGCAAGGCACAGTACAATCTCCATCAGCCGCTCCCAATCAATAAAGCGGCCGTCCCTCTAAACGAGTGCTGCGCATCATTTCTAGTATTCCAAGGCCACAGACAATTTAAAGGTACAAGTACTGCTTTTACATTTGACTTTTATGGGAAAACCTCTAATCAAACATGATTGTAAATCATCTCCGTTGCTGCCCCGAAGCGTACTGGAATGACGATATTTTCCCAGCTCACTGTGAAACAGAACAGAACTTATACTGTTAATTCGTTCACCAATATTCTGAAACAACAAATATACTTTATCGCTGTTTTGTTGCTTTGAACACTGAGAGGTAGGGACGGCCAGGAAAATGTGGCAGTGTGCAAACCGAACACAGCAATACGAACCTTTGGCTGAGGTACCCATATCTGGCCCATGCATCACCGTGACTGGAACGTCGAGCACCTGGCCACTGGAGGAGCTCGATATGGACACGGTGGCTGAGGTCACTCCTCGCGGGTCAGCCAGGACGACGGAGTACTTAACGAAGCTTGGATAAGTGTAGGAAGCCTCCTTCTCCTGCACCACGATGGCGGGCGAGCTCGATTTCACCTAAATATACAGGAGAGGAGACAAAAGCAGGATAAATACGCCCAAAAAAACCCTAATATATTGAAGGGTATATTCAGTATATTTATTACTCTCTATACTAATATTTAAAGTATATTACTATCCAGACAGATCTGTAAAGACCACTTGGAACTGTTCAGAGTTACAATTAATGACTGGTCAGTAGAACCAACCCACCCCACCTTTATTCTCCTATACAGAATTGACAGTATTGTTGATGCATCCACAAGAGCCGTGGTGTGTGGGCGTTACCTCCAGCTGCTGCAGGGACACGGGGGATCCATACACGGTGAGGTCAGCGGCAGCGTGCCGGCTGCTCAGGATGATGACCGTCTGGTCGGCGTAGAAACCCGGATTGACGGGCAGCTGGGCGCCGACCTGCTCGGCGGCGGAAGGGGCGGCACCCACGGCGGCACGCACCACCACGCTGGTGGCGGACACGCTCAGCACTTTGACCTGCTGCTCGCTCATGGGCTGGAGGGTCAACACACAACTGTAGAAACCTGCAGGACATTAAAGCAAGACCAGCATGCAGACAATGGACACGAGTGAATCGTTGGCACGGAGCAATCTCAAAAATCAGAATTAATGACGTGTTTACGGGGGGAAAAAAGGCAATTATTTCATTATTCAAATCAATCAATTGATGGCACTGCCAACTGAAAATTAAGCACCTAATCATGATTTTAATCAGCCTTAGTTCTGCCATTTAAATTCGGCTCAGTAAGAGGACTTCACAGGGTCTCCATTCATCTGCTTAATCCCATGATTTGTTGGGGAGTACAAAAGTTCTCGCTGACAACAATTATCCCTCCTACTATCAGGACTCAATCAAAGACATCATCAGCCCACAGCACGGGATATGGAGTTTCCATGGTTTCTGTTCAGGGGCCTTTTCAAACTTGTGAGCGCTTGATAATATCACCTGGTTACCTACAGCATACCAAACACATCAGCGTACTTACAGATCTGTGCTCATTAGCTTACCTGTGGCAGCATCAAAAGCAGTTTGTATCTGGTAGATGTCGTGAGCGGAGAAGTCGATCGCATCATTTGTGAATTGCAGATGACAGCTGATGGAGGCTTCAGGGTGGAGAGAGTTTATGCTCTCCATCTGCGCAGACGAGCAGGTTCCTACACACACACACAGCAGAGGGTTGTGGTTACTCAGTTGTGTGATAACAGGTACACAGTAAATAAAATAAATAAAACATTTAAAATATGAACATGCATAAAAAGTCCTTCCGTCTGGTATAGAAATATGAATGTTTAATAGTAAAAGTGAAGTGTCCCCATGGCAAACCATGGTGGAGGTGTGCAGTAGAGTCAATCATTTCAAAGTAGTTCTACATGTATAAAGATTCACGGCAACTCCTCAGCGCTCAGAGTGAGTGTCGTACCAATGAGGTTCGGTGCCTTGTCTCGGGTGCTCAGCAGAACCTTAGTCTCTCTCTCACTTCTCACCGCACCGGACGGAACCGTTACGGTTGTCCTGGAGACACCGTTGACAACAACCTGGCAGAGAGACATGATTTAAATTCGGTAACTCAAAACTTTCCCCGTCCCTTATAGTTATAGTAACAACAACAATGCAGGATTGACAATTGTGGAATAAATATAATATTCCATCACAAACATGTAATGTAATTATGAACAAACATTATTTTTGCAACAGTATGAAATGGCCCACGTGTTAAACCCGTGACAGTGCAACCACTAATGCAGGTGGCACTGACCTCTTCAGCTATCAAATACGTAGGGTTCAGAGCTTACACAACCCACATCTGAATACGCGTGTATGCTTCCTGTCTACTCCACAGCACTGGTGAAGAAGCAAAGGTAAGGCCTCACCTCTCTGTAGGTTCGCAGCTGGCCGGGTATCTCATAATACACGGTGGCCACGCCATTCTGTCTGGCCACAGCCACGCCCGTTTTGGGGTGGAGCTCAAGGACGGCGCTGGACGACGAGCTCCAGGAACCGGAGACACCTGCAGAAGAGAGGCAGAAACAAGTTCCCAAGGAGTCTAGTAAAGCAGCTTACGGTTATATGAACGGGCCAATGATTATTTAGACGGCACCTCCCCATGTTTCTGCAGTGTGGCCATGCCCGGCAAGCCCCTCACCTTCCTGGTTGGCCAGCTGGGCGGAGAAGCAGACGACGTCTCCGACCACCAGGCTGTGGGCCTCGGCTGGGTGGATGGCGTGCCGCACAGGCAGGGCGAGGTAATCGGCCAGGCCCGCCTGCTCCATGTCCCGCACGGACAGCAGCGTCAGACCCACGTTAACCGTGCGCACAGTCAGGGTGGAGTTACTGGGGCCTTTCCCCACCTGGACCAGGTCATCTCTAAAGACACCACAAAAGATGGAGGATGGATGTTGGGGGGGGAAGTGAAAAATCAACAATGTCTTCTCTACAGTGTACATAATTAACAAGACACGACACAGGTCACATGTTCATTACTCTTATGAGAATATGAAAACTCCACAAAGCGAAACAGACTCTTCCTTCACACTGAATCTCCATGCAATTCTTAGCAACACTGACTGGACCACAGCGCACGGACAACTACGACCCAAAGATGGGCAGCCCTCAGGCGCGGCGGGTGGAGGAGGACCTGTTTGTGGAAAAGACGAGCTGAGAGTTGTGGCTGTGCAGCGCCTCGCCGCTGCTGTCGTGCACGTGGGCAGTGAAGGTGAGGACGGCTCCCAGCGGGACGGCCGCCATGGTCTCCCTGCTCGGCGTGGACAGCACAGGACCCGTGCTCAGTCTCAGGTAGGACACCGTCACCACCTGCAAAGACGGCACATTACCGAGGCTGACGGAGAGGACAGTCATATCAGTCATGCTGGAACACACTTGCAGCTCATAGACCAATGCAAGCCATTTCCACAACACACCTTTTTTTTTTTTTTTTTTTTTTTACAACTTAAGACGGCAATGATGCTTCCAGATCTATCAAACTGCATTTTCTTTGCCGATTATCATTTGTTGTTTTTAAACCGACAAACACTGCAGGCGAGGCGGTCCTGGGGCATAAGGAGGAAGAAGAGGGCTTGCCTTCACAGCGAGGATGATGGTTTGGTTGACCCCAAAAGACTCCTGGGAGGTGATCTGTAAGGAGGTGGTGCCCGTCAGAGAGCCGGAGGACACGTGACCTTTGTCGTCTACCTGGATGAGTGCCGCTTTGTCCGGGCAGTTTAGCACTCGATACAGCAAAGCTCCAAGTCCATCCCTGAACATCGAGCAGAGGAGAAGTATAAACTGCAGGAAGTTCACCCATCATGCACCACTCCTGAGGTGATTATGAAGCACTGCCCCGCGGACAGGTTGTTCTTACTCGCTTAATACTGCTGTTTGTCATTTCAGCCACTTCAAGTCACTCTGCCTGTGTGTAATTCTGGAGTCGCTTTATTGTGTGTGCTCTTTGTGTCAGTTTAAAACCACCCGTTTTGCCCTTGAGGATCAGTAAAGTACAGCCATCTAAATGAACACTTTGTAGTTTGTGTCGGAGTCTAAAACCCCATAGTTGGTATGAACTATGCAGTAGCGAAAGCCATAAAATTCATAATAAGTTTATCTCCCCGTCCCAGAACAGAAGAACACACCGCCTTCAGCCTCAGCTGCTGCTGAATTTACCGATTGGTTTGAAGTTTTAGGAAAGAGTTCGGGGACATGAGAATCTCTTCCGCCTGCACTTCAGGGTTCAGGAGTTGCAATTTCTCATAAACCTTAAAACAAACAGAAACCAGTGCCAAACAATTACTGGGAGTCAAGGCAATGCAGCACTCCTTACAAGTCAGACTTTCAGACCCATACGATTTGCCAACAGACAACCTTATTTACAGGTCATGTAAAGCTTAGCTATTTTATGCATTGTTTTTTTTTGTTTGTTTTATGCATATAGAACTTATTTAAGCTTATCTAACACTTGGGTAAACTTTCCTTCCATTTCATGCAGTTTAAACATGAAGAAGAGTGCCCCCTGTTGGGTGAAGGTGGGGAGTACCTGGATCTGGATCTCATCGGACAGCTCCAGGGCATTGCCCTCCAGGTGGCCGGCCTCGGGGGCCACAGCCTTCACCACCACCCTCAGGCCAGTGCGGCCCTTGCTCCGCCCCACCACGTTCATGGCAAAGTTGTGCTCGGCAGACAGCTGGATGTTGGCCTGCAGGGGGCGACGGTGAAGGCAGAGAGGGACAGGTGATCTTCAGCAACCTTTGAAGGTTGAACTGCGCGTCTTGTCTGAAGTGCGTTGAGAAGACCATAAGAAGACGACCATAAGCAAATAAAGGTGCCCTCACCTCCGAGTGGCGCGTGTGCACTTCCAGAATGTCCCTCTTGGTGACAGTCCAGTGGAAGGTGAGTCCGGGCAGGGCGTTGCCAAAGGAGAAAGGCGTCTGGCTGCTGGTAAGACCCATCACATGCACAGGCATCTGCAAAACAGGAACAGACGCACACATGTGACCGTACACACACACACAGACAAACACTCCACCCAAGCAAGGGTAACCAACCAGGTAGAGTGACATCTACGCATCGTTACGTCCAGGGTTCTATCAACCTCCTGGGCTGTCAACCTCCTGCTCCCTGTTACTACTAGAAAACAAACCCTCTACGGACTCTTCATCTAGAGCCACGTCTTTTACTGCGTTACGGCCAGCTTCCTATACCCGGCCATAACAGTATTCATAAGCAACACAATAATTACCATGGTAGCAGTCTTCAGTCGTGTGATTGGAGCTCTGATTCGGATGGCTTTCAGCTGGATCACCTCCACTTCCACTCGATCCTGCCAAACAGTTTGACTGTTTTGAACCAGATCAGAAAATATCAAAAGAAGCAGGATTTGAACACAAAAGCTTGAGCAGCGAGCAGGCACAGATCTGGCCCCTGGACCAATGGGGAACGTGCATCATCACCTGGGAGACAACCACCAGTTTGCCCGTTTCCGTGTCGACTGCTTGCACTACTCCGGTGACTGTCATGTTGCCAACAGAGATGCCCCGAACAAGCCCCACGCCGTTGACTGACGCGACGTTGTCTTTGCTGAGAGAGAAGAGGATGTTGGAGTGCGGCTGTGGGCCGCCTTCAGACGTGATCTACGCATTCAGAAGAAAACAGAAGAAGACAGTGCTAAGACAACATGAACCACGGAGCTCAAATGAAGCCAACAAACTCGGCAACAAAGCGAGACCTCCGGCCTCCGTGGTCCTAATTAAACGCCTAATCGTGTGTATTAATAACGAGTGTGTAAGGAAGGGCTCTGCTTCCTCACCTGCATGACTGCACCTATGATCAGAGTGATTCTTCCCGGGAGCAGCCTGAACGGCGGAAACACCTAGACAGAAGGGAGAACAACAAACCAGTTATTTACACTCCAACCATTACAGTGGACTACAATTCAGCATGCGTTTGAGGATGCTGTGTGTTCCATAGTGTGTGTGTGTGTGTGTGTGTGAGGGGCTTTACTTCGATCTGTTGGGGTGCAGACGTTATCCTCCTCCCGTTCTTGTCCGTGACCACCGCAGACATGCTCGTCTGGCCGATCACCAGGCCTTTGACCAGGAAGGTGGCCGTGTCCTTCTCCGGGTACTCAGACAGGGCTCTAAAACACAGGAACCATGGATGCTGATGAGTTCTGTCAAGATTTCGGTCTCCCATAGAACACCCAAGGCAGGGAATATCGCACAGGAAGTTATTTTTTTACTCACTGCAAAGAAACTATTGAAGAGGCAGCCTTCAGTTGCAGATCCATGTGCGAGAAGTACTTGGCGAGGAAGGGCTGCTTGTTGTCATCTAAAACTCGGACATAAGCTTTGACAGACTTCCCAATCTCCACCTGAAACGCGGCAAACGCATCCCAGCGTTCGCCGCCACAGACAGAAGCCTTAATGAGGCCCACTCAATGCTGCGAGACAGGCCTTTGAAATGCAGCATCACAGAAAGAAGGCCATATGCAAATGAGCAGTGCTCCTCCCCCCCACCCCTGCCGAAGTGAGCACGCTGTACTGGCGCATGCCGAGCATGCGCGCCAAGTGCAAATCCTTGTGATCGGCTCCCTGACGGGGCGTGTGCGTTCACATGGACTGACACGTCTGCCAAAACGCGCGTTCTGTCAGGAATCCAAGTTGCGTTGGCTTCCCTCTCCAGCCTCTTCACAGACAGAACGCTTCTGACTGAAGAACTCTTCATTTGATGGTCTGGGACTGGTTTCCCCAAAAGCAGCAGTGTGAAGATCGTCTTAAACGAGAGCGTTCAGTGCCAGACTCACTGCACCATTTAAACATGATCTTTGTGATACGAAGCTTTTGGGAAAGCCAGCCCCAAACATTTTCACCAGCCTAGACGCATGCAAGATTCAGTAACAAACAGGAGACCCGTCTTTCGGACCTGGTCTTAAACGGCACAGACGTTACTACAAAACAGTCAACACCGATGGCCCTTTGAAGAATAAAAGATGGTCAGATGATTTTGAAATGTAAGAAATACATTTCTGTCCCTGTGTAGAACAGAGAAGTGACTCACGATGGAGCCACACACTCCCATCCACTGACCTTATCAACCACGCGCACATAAACTTCCAGGATGTCCGAGATGTGCACCGTAGCTGTGGCAGGGGCAGGGAAGGTCAAGCAGAGGTCGTGAACCATGACCTGCAAGACCCCGGGCCGCACAGGCGCAACCTGGTACACAACAGAGAGCGTTTAAAATACTGCCAGGTTTCGGGTTCACAGTTTTCATCAAAAAGAAAAACATGGATGGGGAGGGGGGGCAACAAACACTGGGTGCACCAAAGAAAAAACAAACAACACACACACACACACATCCAGCCCAACCCACCTCAGCAGTTCCATGGGCCTCCTGGAAGACCACTTCAGCTACTCCCCCAACACTGGTATTGACAAAGAAATAGCCAGAGCCCTCCCGCAAAGTCAGGTCAGCCTGCAACAAAAAAAAGCATGAACGAACAAGTGTACAACACTTTAAAACATCGTCTTCGTCTGAGGTGGCCGGCAGCCTGTGAGAGAGGAAAAGACCTGCCCCATGGAGTGGTTGTATATGGTGGGGAGAGCGTACCTGCCCTCTGGAGTGGTTGTATATGGTGGGGAGAGCGTACCTGAACCTTGGGGTGGTTGTATATGGTGAGGGACTCTGGGCTGACTCGAACATCCTCCACCAGCAAGAGATCCAGAGTAGCGGAGACGGGGGACAGTGGCTCAAACTACAAGAGACAGTGGTGATGCATTAGCAGTACAGTGGGACAGAGCACCGCGTGATGCACCAAAAGCCCTGGGCTCCATTTAGGGTTAATAACATTTAGCTGACACTTTTATTACAAAGCAACTTACAATTGTTACCAAATACACTTTGAGTAACTGAGGGTTAAGGGTGTTGCTCAGGGGCTCAACAGGGTTAACCTGGCAGTGGTGAGGCTTGAAAAAGCAACCTTCTGATCCCTGGTCCGCTACATTAACTAAGTCGTCTTCCCTGCACCACCCCTGCCCTGCCAGGGCAGCTTCAATGAGCCTTCCTACACTTTTGTTACTTCTGTTTTTAGTGTGATCATCCGTTGGCACTAGCAACCAGCATGATGACAAGAGACAAACACGCATCTGCGGTCACAGACAGCCTCTCTGCAGTTTCCTTCCTAGCTTCAGAAGAAATGAAACCAGATGCACGAGCTGGCCCAGGCCACAACGCCCACTTACCCCGCGGGAAACAGTCGCCGCCTCCAGGTGAGACGCCTTGTAGCCGACTGCAGTCACGGTGATGGCCGCTACTCCTGACTCATGATGGACAAGAACCTTCTGACGACCTGGAGGGAAGAAGAACTTCAGCAGGACCGACGTTTGTGCATTACCCTTCACTCATCCGTTAGGGCAGAGTGGACAGAAAACCAAAACATCAAGGACATCGTTAGAGAACTGGTGCTAATACACAGCTGTAAACCATCTGCCAGAAAGACACACGAAAGCTCACGTGTATCCATGTGTAACCAGAGTCTGTGGCACCCAGCCCAATGGTGCCCACCCAGAGCAGTTCTGGTCCACCCCGAATCAACTGTCCTCAATCAGTTAAGCACTGGTGTGTTTGTGGACTAGGACAGAGGGTCAAGAGCCTGTGGGTTAGGAGTGGTGTGGATGGAGACCTGCTTACCGTGGAGTTTCTTCTGTTTGTGGCTGTCGTCCACTAGGTGGAGCTCCATGGGCCTGTTGGGCTCAATGCTGGCCAGGGCTGCCCTGGACGACTCCCACACCACGCTCAGCGAGCTGAAGTTGTCGAACTTCCTGCCTTGTTGGTCAAAGGCGGCCAGGTCCAGCTCGGGGTTCCGATAGTTAGACACGGGTACCTGGCAGTGAGAGAGAGAGGTGTCACGCGACATTCCAGTGACAACAGGAGGCGGAGTCAGGAGGCGGAGTCTTCATCTGCTCACCACTTGTTTGTTCTGCTGGAGCAGGGGGCAGGTCAGGTCCAGCTGGGGGTTGGTGTAGACGGGGACGAGGGTGAGGCGGGACGGGGGCGCGCAGATGAACTTTACCACCGCCGGCTCCACGGCTGGGAATGGGTTGGTCACCGTGGGCTGGTTTCCCACAGTCACCTCCAAGACCTGCAAGCCAACATGGCGATTGGCCAAGCAGTCGGAACCAGAGCGCGACTCTGCAACATCTTTTCGGGGGACGAAGCGCAGACGCGTCTCCTTACTCTCACCTGCTCAGCGAGGGCGCGGCAGGTGGCTCGCACCAGGTGTGTGGAGTAGCTACGTGAGGGCGGGCCAGTGAGGGACAGCGCCACACTCATCGGGTCCTCCGCCGACAGGTTTCTGAAGAACTTCGAGGGTTCCAGAACCCATGGCTTGGGCCCACCCTCAAAGAGCATGTCTTTAGAAGAGCCAAGGGTAACCACGGCAACAGAGACAGGGTCCACAGCCTGTCACATGTGGTAGAGAGAAAGCTGGCTTTAGGAAAACAAACAACCCTAGCCTCAGATACACGCAACCCTAGCCTCAGATACACCCAACCCTAGCCTCAAATACACCCAACCCTAGCCTGTAAACCATACAGCAGTACATAATCAACTTTAACAAAATCAATACTAGCCCAATATTACGGTGGAGAAAAACACACTTGCTTTTTATCAGACAATACAAAACAGACTTTATTAAATCTGTAATAAAATATTTCGACAATGTACAAAAAGACTCGCCATCAGAGGAGGGTAGGCAGCGATGGTGATCTTGGTGCTCAGGTTAACGTTGCCATGGGTGTAGCTGACCAGCAGGTTGGTGTAACCTGGGGCTAAGGCCTGTACTCTAACACCACTGCAGTGGTCCTGGCCTGGGGGTAATTTCCCTGAAACACACACACACACACACACACACACACACACACACACACACACACACACAGAGTCAATTCACAATGAAACACTCAAATGTCCCAACAGTTCATTTCATGTGCAGACTTAAATATCTGCAGCTGTGAAGCAAAAAGAGAATGAATAATTTCAGACATATCATTGAGGTCCAGAGCTCATTTGAGAGCCATCCCTTAAACGGATAAATTTCGCCCTTATATGGAGGTTTCAAATCCCTCAGCAACAGGAGAGAACTCTTTGCTCAAGCTGAACCTTATGAATACGTGAAGCTCAGCAGCTCACAGTAATGGCTCTGTCTGTAGAAGGTCAAAGGTTCCCTCAGGTCTATGAATGAGTCCAATCAAACCATCTAGCAATGCTAACCAATGCTAAGCTCTTATTACCACTGCACATTACCACAGTCTGAGACACAGATTTTAAGACCAACATGTCCTTCGATCCCAACACCTTCTTTGAAACAACTTCTCTTTTATAACTCCTGCTGGTGAATTATTTGCGTCCTAAACAGTGCTAGACCGATCAGGACTTGCTCACCTTCAAGCAGCTTGAAGATGCCCTGGCTCTCCGTCTCCACCTGCAGGTCAAAGTGGGAGCAGTCGCTCAGAGTCACCCTTTCCCCGGCCTCCCAGTTCAGCCGGCCGAAGAAACGCAGCGGCAGGTCGAGATGAAGGCCCACCCGCACCTCCACAGCGCACGGGCTGAACTCCATCCCCACGGGCTCGATTACATACACCTGCAGCGGGGAAGGAGGAGGAGCTGCGTGATGCACACGAGACGTAAGCGAGAAACAGCTCTGCTCAACTGCAGAACGACATGATTGGGGCGCTGAAATTATTTCATTAGATATAGCAGCGCGATGGCAGACAGCAACCTAATGATATCACCAGTATATAAAATACTTATGATCTTAGTCCCATGTTTTCCAGTCATATAGCACATCAATTTGACAAGTCATCCAGTCTTCTCATGCCCCTCCCCCTTTTTAAGATGCCTTTGACCCAGATTGGGTTTTACTCACCGTCGTTCAAACTCACATTTGGTAAACACCTCCCTAGCACTGGTTTGTGTAATTGACCCTAAATATGGTGTTTGGTTTGCACCTTCATCTCCCCATAATGGAGAGGGTGGCGCAGGTCATGGGCGTAGATGGTGCTAACGCCAACATCCCGCACGGTGGTCATGACGCCCTTCACTGTGACCGTGGCAACGGCAGAGTTAGAAGACGACCAGCTGAAGTTCCCGCTGCCTCCGGACGCCTGGAAACGCAGATGAGGATCGAATAACTGAACTCATGAAGTCAAGGGACATGGATACAAAGTCCAAACCTTCTTCAGCGGAGAAACACAGGGACTTAGAATAGGACTGCACCAATATATACTTCTGGACACCAAATATCAACATCCATGCATATTCACATTTGCTGAAGATGAGACCTAAATGTTTGGGTTGCTACATTTAACACCCAAGACGAACTGTAAGAGACGTGGACTCTGTGCTTAGGGCCAGTTGGACAGACCACATCCCTCTTCACATCACTGCACCAGCACATCTACACCTGCACCGGTCAACAAGCAGCTGCTTATGCTCTTGTGGCACTGATAAATGTGCATGCATATTTTAATATACCTCATTTAGCCATCTAATCTATAGTAATCCTACATAATCTCACCACTAAACCGAACAAAGCTTCGACTCAACTTTTCAGCACCTCGAGCATCCCGGCAGAATTTACCTTGATGGTATACTGGTAAGCGCCTTCTTTGGGTTGCCATGGAAACGTAAGTATAGAAGGAGCGAGGACTATGGGGTTGTAGATTTCCACGTCCTGCTCGTTCTGCACTGGAATCGGAAGCGTGTGGATGGATCCTCTCTGATGAAAGATGTCGTTTGATTGCAGCATGAGATAAAACCCCCCTCAAGGGACCACAACACAACACATGCCATATGCCCATATTTACTCAATTCTGGGCATGCTGACAAACTCCTGAAAACCGTAACACAACCTACTCGATCCACGACGGACTTCAGGGTTCCGTCAATGACGGTTTGTCCATTTTTCAGGGCTTTCACACGATGGTAAGATCCATTCAGGGAAGAGTGCAAAACCTCGAAGAATTCTTTGGGGAACGTCGTTTCTATGCGAATGTTCTGTCAGAGAAGCACAATACATTTTAACTTTCAGAGACGCTTCGTGAATTCACAATGATCTTTTGAACTTCAACTTGCTGAATTTTAAGAATTTATGCAGATATTCTAAATATTCTCTTTATTGCTACAGTTAATCACAGCTTTAAAGAGGACCTTATGTTATTCTGTTTGAAGATGCCACCCCTTTACCATAAAGACAAGCTTAAAGATCAGGATGATGTAAAGTGGGTACCGGGCACCAATCAGCAGGACTGGTATGCAAGCCACACAAATCACCAGTGGAGGCAACTTTCCACAAGCCACTTACATCAGACAGATGAATCTTGTTACTTGACTTGTCAAACACTTCAATGAAGATCTCGTAGATCCTTTTGGTTTCCAGGACCCAGCGATCTCCAGGCTGAATCTTAAACACTGATGAACCCACAAAACACACCTTACAAAAATGTACAAGATTACATTACGTTACGTTACATTACGTTAAAGAAAGAAAAGGAACATGAATAATTACTCTAACATTCTAATTCTAACATTCTAATTGGACAATGACACCAACCCAGATATCCAGGCTCCACAACGTACAGGGTACCGTTGGGAAGGCGACACGCCCCCTTCATACCGAGACCTGAGCGTGTGCAGTTAAAGGAAATCGGACATGGTTTGGTAACTCCCAAGGCTCTTCCTTCCCATAAACTGCCTCCTGCCAATCTGATCAAAGCATTCACATAGGCACAGGCGGTGCTAAATGAAAACTCAAATCAACATCTCCGGCGCAGGATACTCTTGTGATCCAGCACGACGTTGGTGTGGCCATGCTGCAGGGCAAACACGGTGGACGTGGTCTGGTCGAGCTCCGCTACGGCCGAGCCTGGATCTCCGCCCGCGGCTACCGCGTCGTTCTTCAGGTTGAACTCGTACTGGTCGCAGGGCATGGACAGCTCTGAGGGAGGGACCACCGTTACTGCACCCGCCTGAGACGGAGGACCGTTCCCTCGCCCACGTTACCCGGAAGCAAACCACCTGCGCACCTGTGATCTTGCCCTGACGGATCTTCTGCACCTTGTACTTGATGGAGGTGCCGGCGAGCAGGTAGACGTCGTAGGCGGGACTCAGGAGCAGGTTCTCCAGGATCAGCAGTCTCACCTCTGCTGCACCAACGTTCTTGGGAGCGGAGTTGAGAACATGCAACTGGTGACTGAACACATCCACTACAGCGTTCGTTTGCTGTGGATTTTATGTATGCATTTATTTTATTCGAGTGCTGATTTTTAATCAAGATCCATTTTGGGAGGGAAAAATTACTAAAGCAGGTCTACATACTAATGTGGCAGATTAACACACGGTTTGAAATGTCGGCCTACTATAAATATGCCTCACTAGATCCAGTTTTTTTTTAAGAATTCTAAAATTTCAAGTTCAAATTCAATCACTCAATAAAGAAAATATCATCCTGCATATCGTCGTCCCCTGTGCAGTGCGTCTCGTCAGCCCCTCTTAAGTCTTGTAAAGCTGATTTGGCAGTACACTCCAGTCTCCACAGTGCAATCACCACAGAGCTCGTCTGGCTCTGCTATTGCCAGCATTGCCGTAGTAACGATGGGACGGTATTATTCAGGACAGGCTATTTATAGAAACTCTCCACTAGGATAAGAAGTAAGATTTGATATATTATAAGAAAAATAACTAGTCCCTCTCCCTACAACACACACACACAGAGCATAAGAGAGAGGGGAGAAACTGAAGTACTGTATAGAGAGGTTCCTGGAGCGTGGCCTTCAGCTTGGCGTGCCCAGTTTTGATTCCCGAAACCAAGATGACGTCTCCTTGCTTTCCTACTCTCTCCATCTCGGAGATATAACCTGGCGGGGTGTAGGTCGACTCTGAGAACTTGAGTACCCTAAAAGAAGCAACAGCACCAGGAGAGGAGCGTGAAGGAGCTAGCATGAACTTTCACCTCTCAGACTGTAAACCTTCTGTGCACAGTGCTGAGATGTAAAGCCACACTATCTTTTACACTGTTTCAGTACTCAAACGCAACAAAACTCAAAACATAAGTCAACCAAAGTAGATATGTACTATGGTGTCCCTGTAAAATGTGAAGCGTAAACACTCTTGAAGTCTTGAAGACCATCTCTGTTATTACCGTAATGAGTTGTACGAATCAGGGAATGTAGCCATCTCCGTCCCTTTGACAAGACTCCAATCAAACGCGAGACCAGCTAGCGTACTGAACGTGTTTCCTGCACAAATGCAACAACAAAACTACAAATGAACAAGAAATGTTTTTAAAATCACACTAAAGTTATGCCTTCCATAACGGTGAGTCTTTTCATACGGGATCTGCTTGGCACCCTGCATGCAAACCTGAACACGGAGATGAACTGAATCCCAAATTTAATTTGCAATAGCAGGCAATGTAGGAGAAGTGTGGCCCCTTGGGTCCAGGAGACGCTGATGCTGAAACCTAGAGGGGCACGTGTCATGAATCCTCAAACACCACCTCTACATGATAATCAGGAAAATGCAACAAAAAGTGCTTTCCAAAGAGCTACGGTGGCCAACAGAGTTCAATTATGGTTCTCTAGCATTTTATTCAGGTTTCTGCTTGACTTTAGAAGATTAACGGATAAAGGATGCACATCAGGGAAAGGCTACACCACTGCTCTCCCAAGCAAAAACATTCTTTATTCTACTTGGCAAATTATGACATTCCATTACATTTCTTTTTATGCCCCCTTAGATGTGAAGCACCTCACAGAACTCACTCACTGATGGAAAGAAGTGAAGTCTCCACAAGGAGGCGCCACTAGAAACACACAACACTATGGTACTGTGCCACAGCGGTGCTTGGCATCAACACTGCATGCTCTTGTTTTTAAGAGAGACCTCTTATCTAATCATGTTACCCAGGTATTCAGTGCCTACTGCACTGGGATCTGCCACAATTTGACAAACAGGATTAACTACTTAAGTTAGTCTCTTCACAACATGGAGAAACTCATTAGCCTTAAGGCCATGGTTCTTCTGTGCACATAAAGCTGAACACACATAGTAAAACATGCTACCCTGAAGAGTCAAAAGTCTTGCTTCAGGACCTGATTAATGTCCGCTGTCCATTATCATTAGTTATTTTATTAATAATAATGACATTTGCAAGAATATATTGTACAAATATTACTTGTCCATTTTTAACATACAAATTGGAAATATTTGCTTTTCCAAAATACTTGTGTTTCTGTTCTTAGATACTGTCATTTTGTTTGTGTTTTCTGAACTTAAGCCTGGTCTTACTGAGTTACTGTACCCACCCTCAGAGTCCAGAGCGTGGATCTTCAGCCTGAGAGGGGAGTCCTCCAGATGGAGTTCACGGGTGGTGGACACAATCTGGATCTCACTGATGATGTCCACAATGGCGTCACAGCGTAGAACCTGACCCGTCACTGACACACAGCCAAGAGGAAAACGTGCTCACAACGTTGAAGGAAAACATGCTTACGGTAAAAGTGATTAAGAAACACATGATTAGCAAAAACATTAAGGTGTTTTAAGGACATGTAAAAGAGTGTGGAGGTGTTAGCGGGGACACATGGCCAGTCACTACGTTGTTCTGCACGTGATGGAGAAGTCGTGGACACAAACATGACTGTGTGCAGGAGGAGGGTCAGCTTCCTTACCTATATCCTCTGCTAGGATAATACTGGTGAGCCTGGCAGGCTGGGTGGAGCGTGCCTGCAGCACTGCCCTCTGGGAACAATCCCGCTCGGAAACATCCACGGCCTCGATGCTGGCCACCTCTGGCCTGTTCGAAGACCTGTGGAACAACATCGGTAGTTCCACTGTGACTTTAGTTGTGAGCAGGGCTAAACTGTATAGAGGAAAGATATGTTTTGGCTACGTTTCACATCCACCATACTGTACTTCCTGCTGGGTGGTGTAGAGTATGGTGAAAGGATTGTTCACATGAGACACTCGAAATTCTGCATTTATTTCATTAAGCAATTTCAGTAAGGAGATTACATGCAGACATCCATGACATGAGTGCTCAGATTGAACACTTTTTTGGTACGTAACCCATGTATTGTTTACATTGTCTAAGGGGAATTGACTCATTAAAATGAACACAAATCAACACTTCAAATTGGAACAGGAAACCAGGCGTCACACCGTTCTAGACTGAGGGACACGTGCCCGGCCTCACTTTAGCGGCAACCTGCTGTAATGCGGTAAAATAATCAAAATCACAATTTGCATACCTATCAGCTGCATGAAGTCGGCTTGGGTACCATAAACAGCATTTAAATTTTATTTATTGTCATTCCTCACACTTACCATCTATAACACCCTTCCGTTGCTTCCAACGTAAAGTTGATTTTCGTGCTTCTTGCAAGAGGTAGCAGAACTTTGGGAATATTCAATTTAGCAGCATGAGTCCAATGGCAGTAAAACAGTACCAGGAGGAAAACGAGTGCTTGACAATGCGACCAAACGTTTGCCATTGCGTTCCTGCTAAATTTCACAAGAGTTGGGGATTCGAACCATTCACAGGCGCAATTAAGTTATTTCAGAGTCGCAAGTGTACACTCTTCCAGCCTATCAAACAGTGCCCGCCGCACACGACCAGCATATCCAAGGTGATATACGATTAAATAATATAACAAACAACTAATCGCTGGCGTCCTTAAGGAAAACAGGTAATTGATTCAAAGTTTCAATATTATACTGCACGGTAGCTATCGCATAACGCTTAATTGCAATCTCGACTCTTAAGACACACAATTGTTCATATATTTTGTACTTCAAATAACAAAACAAATGCGATAAACGCATATCAAACTAGTTTATGTTAACCGAATTTTCTAACTATTTTTAAGAGCCAGAGGTCGCATGGAAATACCCGCCATTGCGTAGCCCACTACTAGAGCGCGGTGGTGCATGCTGGGAAACGTATGCCGTCATTCAAACGAGGTCAGGAAGACGATGACGGTTTTCTTTAAAGAAACAGCGTCTCTATTACGTCTATTTGTCACGATTCGCCTTAGAGATAACTAATAATTTGCACAACACTTTTGCATAACACTTTGTGAATTTCAGTTGACAAATGCGGCAAGAATCATGACAAAGACGAAAATTCATTAATTCAGTCGTCGGTATGATGACATTACAGTGAACACAGGCTGGTAATATTTTTTATATGTCTTCATAAAACGTACGGGCGTAATTCGTATGCCTTATAAAATGTTTGATGACCGTATTAACTACACTATTAGGGCATTTATTCCATACAAAGAAAATGATTTGTTGGATAAAACATTTCCAGCAAATTAAATCTACTCAAGTCTAGATGATGGGTTCGGCCAAATACCTTTATTTCAAGGCGCGCCAGGAAGCTGTCTTTCACATAAGGAAGGTATCTGCCAGACTGACTCAGGAGTCAAAGTTATTATTTGTAACCATAAACACCACCAACGGAGTTGTGAATTCACCAGAGGGCTGAGATAATATGAGCAATCTAGGGCATACTACAGTGTGAATAAGATTTTTCTTTCTCGATAGTCGAATAGTCGACTATTTCTATTTATCCTTCCTCATGTCATGTACGCTATTGAGCAGTATCGTCCAGAATGTTTTTTCTTTTTGTTAAAAAGAAAGAGGATATCGAAGTTTATATTAAAGCTAGGAAAACTAATTAGGAATAACGGGTTCCATTTACCCCGCTTCCCTGAATTGAATTAAGGGGCTTAGAAGATGAATAACTCAGTAAATTAAAGTTCAGTTTATTTTAGCTGCCCCTAGAGGTCAGTGACAGCCGTCATTCCATCATAACCTTGTTCGTTTCCACAGGCTCGTGGAGAGGCGAGTGGTCATCACGCTGTAATGAAAAACAGCCTTTCTCAGAAAAACGTTTTAAAACGTTACGTTTTTTTCTTTTCAAAACTGGATCATTGCAGTTCAGTGATTTTATTTGTTAACAATAAAAGTACAGAAAACACGATAGAAAGAACCCCACAGCAGAACAGCCATGAAATTTGTATTGCAGAGCTGATATCATCCCTTGAAGTAAATAACTGATATTATCACTTTAATCACTAAATGCATTCCATTACATATTGTTATGTTTCACTGTGTCCCAGTGTGAGGGGTGTGTGTGAAATCATTCCAGGAATGATGGAGGATGTTGGGAAGGAATCAGATTACGAATGTACCACATGAAGCACAGTGACCCCACTCATGGCTCTGAAGGAACCTGTGGCTGGAATACAAAAAGGACTGACCTCATCTGTGGGGATCTAAGGGGAACTCCTGCATGTAGCTGTTTCTTCCCTCTCCAGAGATCTGTCGGAGATCTCAGAGATCTGTCTGAGATCGTGTCAGGCTGCTGTCTCCAGGGGGAGCTGGAGTTGAGATGCAAAGTATTTTTTTAAGGGAGTGGGAGGTATGATATGATTCCTCATCACTTCTTTACCGATAAACTGTTTAATGAAAAATACCTTTTCAGTGGTGCAGTGCATATAACACAGCTGTGTAGAGCTTTGGATGTATAGTGAATCCGTTATGACTTACACCAATCGCTGAGGCAACACATTGCACGGGTTCTAGTGAAGTGTTTTGTTTTTGTTGCCTTAAGTCTATAATATAATGCCATATAAGGTCAAGCAGTAGGTCAAGAATCATCCTGCTAAAGGAAACAGGAAGTGATGGCAGTGTATTGGTCTGATAGCTCTTTGGACCAACACCTGCTAGCTCTTTATAGGCCTCTGTTACTTCCTCTGTCCTACCATCACACAATCACAGACCTACTGCACTGGTATTTAACACACTCGCACGAAACCCACTTGGAGAATACAGGCTCATTTCACTGGACAAAGGAACTAAGATGGCAGGGGAGGAATGGCGCTGGTAATAAATCTCTGGTAAACGCTAAATGCTATCAGACAAAAATGAAGTCCAAAAAGACCCCACGGCCAACTCAAAATTGTGTTACTGGTGTTACTGTGCTTCATTGCTCTTTTGTCCTTTGGCTGCTGGTGGTCTGTCTTATCAGTTGCTATTTTCTAGGAAGAAGTTCATAAAAGCTCCTCATTAAAGGACATTAGCATGGACAGCACTGTTCACTGGTGAGACCAGCAAGTGTACCCACAATCCACTGTTTGCCATTTTGTACCATTACTTGTACAATAGACCTTGTAAATGCCTATGGTTCAGTAGCACACTGTCTGCTGTTACATAACCCAAAGGTTAGGATTTGTTAGCAATTATAAAGACAATACTGGTTAGTTAACAACTCTGTGTAAAATAGTCTAGAGTGTTGAACTGGTATGAAATTGATTAGATGTTTATGATTAAATAGATTTAGGTAAGATAAATGAATAAAAAAATAAGTCATTGTCAGTTAAGGAAGGGGGTACTGCAGTTTTATTTTGTAAGTATACATTTTACTGGTATAGGCTTAGTGATAACATTTGGCCTACTGTACAATAACTTCTGTCACAATTAGTCTACATTTGCACTTTTGAAAAAGTGTTTGTGTGATGAGTTAGAAGCAGAATACGACCTTCCATTGCTTAATAGTTTCAGAATGCAGCTGCTTCTCATCATCACCTGTTCAAACAGAGGACTGGAAGTCCACGCTGGGAGTTGCCCTGAATACCTGAGATAACATCATTTGTCCGCACCAGGGGGCCCCACGCTCTCCAATCAAGTCACATCCACAGACCCCTCGCCAGAGACGGCCCCTATTAACCAAACCACCCGAATGAGTTCTTTAGAAGGACCCAAGACTCTTAAGACTCTTTCAGAGAGACGAAACTCACTACCCTGTTCGAGTGTGCTGCTGTTCCAGAGAACAGAGAGGTCAGTGAGATGTCAGTGGCCTGCAGTTGTTAGAGGGTGAGGAGAGAAGCACAGTCGCACCGGTAGTATTGGCAGCGGTCGCTATTAGACCACGCATGAATGAGAAATAACAAAAGTTGAGGGCAGATACCTTCTCAAGGGTAGACCACCCTCAGCTCAAATTACCTGTGCTGAAAACATTTTATCACAAGGGAAGATTAAAGGAACATATAGGCCCTGTGAATGCAGAAGCCATCTAATATACCTACATAGATAGCATCTAGACTTTGCAGCCAACCGATGAGTCTCTATAGATACATTCTTTGTAAATTTCCATTTTGATGGCGTTTATCATCGTTGGGGCCGAAACCAACTAAAATAGTCAACATAAATCAATAAAACCTGGATATTCAGGATGAATATAAACTAGGCTTAAAATAAAAATTTGTCGACTGAAAAAAAGACACTGAAGTTGGTACTACACGCCACGGCACATTCACGCAACCTGAAAATCAGCTAAACATTTTAGAATCCTGTGTCTTTTGATCTTTGGACACAGTTAAGCAGGGGCCCCCGAGCAAGACACGCGTTATGACATCTACGGGCTTAGAAAAAGCATTGCTGTCACAACAAACGCAGTGGCGTGTTATACGCGCCGGTAGTAGCCTCTTAACAGTGAACTCTAAGTTGAACAAACATGTTTATTTTAAAGGAGCACGTACGAGATTGTGATCTCACAGGATTAATAGATGCATACCGAAATGTTAAAGGCAGCATGGAAAAGGTTATTCATATAACGGGAAACAACGCATTTTAACTGTAATGTCTGAATATTAAAGGAAGTAATTAAGGCATTTTGATTTTGTTAAAAATGCAAGATAAGTAAACGAACAGATCATAAGGCATTTCAACATTCATGGAAGAGAGATTGAAGGAGTAGCCTATATGAGTCGACTCGTCACTAGTTATTTGCACAGAGAATGAATAAAGGAGAGAGTGTCCCTCCCTCTGAGAACTTTCCGTCGCTCTTCGCGCGCAGTGCTCGGACAGCTGCTTTTTGAAGAATAAGGACTCCACTACGTTTGCTGATAACGTAGCTCAACGCTTCAGGTAAGTTTTCCTCTTGTCTAGGAAAGTGTCTAGATATTAGTTTTGCAATAATTTGCAACTGAAAAATCAGCACAATAAATGCAGTAGTATGTAGATGTTTATAGAAATGCCAGAACATAGAAAGAATATCGCTATATTCGTTCTAAAAACTGATAATTTACTAATGTATATGTTTGCAACTATATTTATGTATTTTGGTTACTTAATGATGGTTGTGGCCGACTGAGTTTATCATAAGGGTTAGTCAGAACTTAAAACGCGTCTTGCTTTTGTGCGGCTATTACATGCAAGACATTTACATTGTCTTCCTGTCATCTGACATTTCCACATTTTGACTAAAACTGCTGTATGTCTCAGAGTCCTCTCTCTCTCTCTCTCTCTTCTATGATGGGTATATTGAATCGCTAAGATACAAGTATTCTAACCAAGTATATTAGTGGCCAACCGTTCCCAATTAGTATCTGCGCTTCACATATTTAATAAGCCCATAAACGCTGAGCAGAAGCGCTTTGCTTGCACAGCTGATGAAGGTGATGATGTATATATATATATCATCACTTTCGTCAACTGTGCAAGCATATATATATATATATATATATATATATATATATATATATATATATATATATATATATATATATATATGTGTGTGTGTGTGTGTGTGTGTGTGAGATATGACACTTTAAACATTAAAGGCCATATTTCTGATCAGAAGCCTTTGCTTGTCATGTCTGTGGTATGCTGTTCTTTGGCTCTGTCTTGCCCACATCAAAACAAAGCATCTGAAAGTATCCACAGGCTGTTCTGTGAACAGTGTTAATGTCCTCAAATGGTACACACACGACACAGCTGCTAAACAAGCTAGCTAAGTGTTGGTGAAATCGATATAATTGATTTCAAACATGCGTCATGGTAAGACGGGCCTTTCCCGAACAGACAGGTTTGGATTCTTCGCTGTTTATGCTCTCTTATGCAAGTACCCCTTTACTAATAAAGACCAGCGCTGCAGAAGGCATCTGAGCAGAGACCAGCCCGCAGACTTAAGGCAAGGCCACAGCTGGACTGTGCGTCCGTGCAAATCCGTACCGACTCAGACAGTAAAAAAAGGCGTAAAGGCCAGAGGATGCGCAGCTCGACATTTTTATGATCTTATCGAGTTCACTGACTTCAGCACTGTTGAGTTTTGCTATCTGATTTGTAGATTAGAGAATAAAGCATGATGCTGTTATGTTTCCCACAAATGTTCCTTTTCTCGACCTGTTTTGAGATTTGTGTGAAATACTGCGAGAAGCGTCAGACCGCCTTAAACATCTCATTATTTCTTAAATTCACCCAATTTCTCGGTTTCCGCTTGCTGAACTCCTGGAGGCAGTAAATGCTGGGTTTATGGTCTTGTGTTCATGGAGGGGATAGATTGTAACCCAAGAACATGTTTGAGCAAGTTACTCTATCCACAAATGTACACAAAAGCAAGCAGAATGTCTGGTGATGAAAATATAACATGTCACTGTAGGATGTCTTTGACCCTTTGGAGCAACTCCCCCACATCTACGCGCTGACGTCTGTCATCACATATGCTCTGCCTTTCGTATGCCTTTCGTCGTCTGTGCTCTGACTTCTGTCTTTGTCTACACTGACAGGCTTTGGCATGGGGAATCTGTGGGGATACTCTCCGCTTTGGACACAGAGAACTCCGCACTTTAGACATATTTCTAAGCTGCATCACCACTGATTAACCACTGCCACTATTTGGCAGCTGGAGGTGAAGTACACTATTTTGGAACATAGTTTAATAGACATTAAAGTGTCTTTTGTTTAAAGCAGTTGCTCCACATACAGAATAATTAAATAGCTGTAAAGATGTACTTCAGAGAAACCACTGCATTAAATATGCTGTGTGTCCAACTATTCTTAACTGGGCAGAATATAGAAAATTGTACCACCATACAAAAAAAATTTTATTTTATTCTTGAGTCGCCTTTTTACATTACTGTAACTACAATATTTTAGAATCGAATATACATTTTTGCATCACCCTTTATGCCACAGAAAACCACCAACAGTTTAAAAATAAAAATCATTACAGTGTAAGACAGACGGCTGTCTTGTGAGGGGCCTTGCTAGTTCAGTAATCGGTCGTGATTATTCGAGAATGTTGTTATCAAAGTCACTCAAACCTGAGAGGCCTGAAACAGGAAGCAGGAAAGGAGAACTGAAAACGCCTGATTTCTTAAAACAAATCTACAGTTCAAGAATATGTCTTTGTAATTGCAGTTACACAATTTAGCTATGTGTTATGATATTAAGCAATATACACATGGGCATAATAGCAGAAAAGTTAAACATATATTCATTGTGCACTCTTTGGTTACATTAAAGTTAAGAACATATTTTTTTAACAGTAATTCCTATTAGCTGTTCTAACACAGAGTGTCTAATATTATAGTTATACTAAAAATAAAATTCTAAAATGTATAGAGTAGCCTACATAATATCAAAATATAATATTACAAAGTGTAGACAAAGTACAGTATATTTAAATGTAGAGGTTGAAGACTCTCGTAAGTGTGCCTACAGATCTTCTACATGTGGCATTTTATTATGGGGTCTGTTTTCTTTTACCACCAACCTTATTGGGGTCTCCCTTGAACTTGCTCCTCATTAAGATCAGTCTTGTTACCTCCGCAGAGTGTTGCTTCAGGGAGAGGAGGTCTTGATTCTGATCATCGTGAGCTAAATTGGAAAATGCCATATAATCAGATTATAGCAAAGATGTAAAACCAGTGTTTTGTTTGCATATATTTATTTGTTTACAGAATTCACCATATAGCTTGCTCTGCTTTTTTATGTAATTTCTTTTCATATGAATTAGATATTCATAATCTATTGTAGACACGCAAAACTTCTTGAAAACTATATTGCAAACTCAAACAAAATAGTTACTGCCTGTAACACAATGTGTAAACAGCTGACACAGTAAAAGAAAACCGCCACTACTGTATGCCCATCATAAATTACAATGTGTTTGGATTATCATGTGCATGCAGGATTTTATGTTAAACATGTGGCTCTGTGTTGTCTTAAGGCTGCTTTACAGCATGTGGCAGGTTTCACATGTTTATGTCTTACGTCGTGTGTCTGTGACAGCCATGCGTCTGGAGCGCTACGGCTCAGCTCACGTTTACACCCAGTGGATGCAACAGCGCGGCGCGGAACACGGGGTCTGCAGTAACATGATCTTCATGTCTCTTCTTTCTACTGCAGATCAACAGGAGCAAAAAAGCTGCGGCTGTGTTGTCCTAAGGCCTGACAGGCAGCGGAGGCGTCAACAGGCACGACTTCGATCGGCTAAGCATGAATAAGCGGACTTGGGCGAAGTTGGTCGTCGCTTGGGTGCTCCAGCTTTGCGTCCCTGCGTGTCTCGGTCAGAGGGACTGCGCTGATGTGGACTGTCCGCGCGTGGAGAACTGCGTGGAGCAGGTGCTGGAGAAAGGGGCCTGCTGTGCGTCTTGCGCGCGGCGTGGCTGCAGGTGTGAAGGGTACCAGTACTACGACTGCATCAGTGCAGGCTTCCGGAATGGGAAGGTTCCAGAAGGAGAGTCGTACTTGGTGGACTCCGGCAGCACCGAGTGCTCCTGTCCCGTGGGCGGGGGGAGGATAGGCTGCCACTTCATCCCATGCCCCGACATCCATCCGAACTGCATTGACCTGTCGGAGCCCGCCGACGGCTGTGCCCATTGTTTGCGGGTCGGGTGCGTCTACAGGAAAAAGAAGTATGAAGCCGGCCACTCGTTCAACATGGACCCTTGCCAGGTTTGCTACTGCCCAAACGATGGAGGTGACTTGATGTGCTCTGCTGTTCCTGAGTGCAAGTCTAAAATGGTCAGGGAAGGTATACTACCCGGAGACTCCAAGAGGAATGAACAGAACGAGAACGAGCTTCATATCGCCAAACACAGGGTTGACCCCCCCGTCAGACATAGCCTCCCGAGTAATTCGTTGCCCATTTACACTGACAACACTTCAGAGTTTGGTGAAAACGAGGACTATGAGGACTATAGACCTGAAGCCGCCACAACCTCAAGCACAGAAGGTTCCATTCTGTCTTCTGCAAAGCCCGACATTGAAACCCGATTTCCCCTCGTAGAGCAACAGGCAAATTCCAGAAAAGAGCTTAGAGAGAGTCTGGACACGTCCGACACGGAGGAAGGAGACATGCAATCTCCTACGCCAACGGCCCCCACACCTGTGCTTCAGGAGGGTCAGACCGTATCTCCTGAAAGAGTTTCGGTGCCAGAGAGCCCTACGTCTCAGCCAGAAACCGCTGAAGGGCGGAGTACTCAGCGTGTGCAGACGGAGAGGGTGAGTCTGACCAAGGACGGCACACACGCGGCCTGGAGTGGAGGGAAAGCACGCAGCGTTGATACTCGCCCCCACACGGAGGGTCATGGCACCGGGCACGGTCACATGGGGAAGAGCGAGAAAGCCATGGACCGGGGAGTAAAGCTTCATCCCACGAGCACAGGGCACAGTGCCGCCAGGGGGGTGCAGTTCAGTCCCACCGACGCACCATCAGCACACCGCGAGGAGCACCAGGCTCACGGGCAGCCACAGATGACGGTCAGCAGCCACGAGGAGAGGGAGAAGGAGGTGAAAGACCTCTCTCCAAAGTCAGGTGACCATGGAGGTGAGCAAAGCTTTACGGTCCATGAATATTTCTGAATAATCTGTGAGAATATGTGCTGGGTACATCGGGCCGACATGATTGTTAGTATCAAGCAGAATACAGAAAAAAGTCACATCCTGTTTAGTTGCTTTGATAGCAGTGTGGGACTGTGTCTACTGCAGTCCACATGTCATTAATGGCACAATCATTACCTACAACCTTGTAACCTTAAAGCAGGAGACTGTAAGCTCACACTGCCCAATTCACAAGCTATGGGGGACTGGAGTTAGGCAGTGCCCTCCTCTATGGTACAATGCTGAAAATAATGTCCCATGTTTACATGTGTACAGAGGCTGGGAGGTCCAGGTTCAGGTTGTGTGTTTCATTCTCTTTGAATACTGTTTTCCTCTGTGTTAATGCCACATTTAGGACCTCAGTCAGTCCCTGTGGTTTTGTCAAACTTGTCATTCTGCAATGTCCTCCATTCCACATCGGAGGATTATGTGGGGGTTCTCCACAGAGTAGGACAAGCCTTGACACAAATGGGAACAGACTGTCCCACCATGGTCATGATATTACTCAGGCATTATGTGTAATTAGACCTTCGAATCTTAGAACGAATCTAAACTGAAGTGGGCAAGGCAGCCCGGTAGACAAAGGATTATGGCCTCCTGTAACCCTGAACGATGGCAGCTTGTTGTTTTCAGCAGCTGAAAAATGAGTGGTAAGGCTTTTTGCCCTGTTCTGATTGCAGTTTCCCACAGTGCACTGCAATATCCAGTAGGTCTGAGCATTGGAACAAATGTAAACGTTAGAATGTAAATGTCTATCTAACTGATTTAGAATTGGCCCTGATTACAATTCAGAAACCAGCCTGAACAGGAGCAGTTTTTTTTTTGAGCATCATCTATTTTTAAGCCTGGAGTAATGATGCAATGAGGCGGGCTGCTTCACTATTGTTTCACTCATCTTTATTGTTTCTGCACTGCCCCAGATTCCCTGATCAGGGATGAGATGTTCCTCACACACACACACACAAATCTTTTTTAGGCGTACTGCAACATAGGTCACATACGCACTCCCTGCACAGTAAAAAACAGTCAATCACTGATGTCTGCTTGATTGAGAGAGGATGAATTGAGTGCAAATGGAAATTTTGGGGGGAAGAGTGTGGAAAATGATGGATGGACATGAGCACAGAGAAAGACAGTGGCGCAGCTTTGGTCCTGATAAAGACAGCACACAGACAACGGAGAGCTCGCCATGAAAGAGGCGTTAACAGCTTGAGGTTCACACGAGGACTGACAAATCTGTGTGTGTGTTCACACACGGAGCGGGCTTTGCTCCAAACGGCATAACATCCGATAGCTGGACATGGGATTTTGCACACGCAAAGAGCTCAGTCTTGTTTCATATACATTTTTTTTTCAAATACATAGTACCTTTATTAGTCCTCCTAGGGAAATTTAACCCATCTGCATTTAACCCATCTGGAATAAATGCACACATACCCAGAGTGAACACACACACCCAGATCTGTGAGCATACATCTGCAGTGTTTCCCGGGGAGCAGCTTACTTACTGTAAATTAAGACAGTAGCTTCTGTCACTGTGCTTAATATTTTATAAAGCAGCTGCATTTTCAAAATCCATTTATCACACACTATGCTATATCTAATCATCATGTACTGTAAAATATCTAGATATACTATCAATAATATAGATATATTATCGAGGTGTCTTGCATAAATACAGAGGTAAGTCTCTCTTTCTCTCTCACACACTCACACACACACACACACACACACACACAGGAATATAACACCTGTTTTGGGCCCCAGGACATCTTCCCCCTCCCCAGCTCACCCCCCCACACCCCAGCTCTCCTCCCAAGATAATAAAGAAACAGAAAAAATATATATAAATATATAAAACATGTGGTGAGATGTGTCAGCTTCTCCTCAGTGACTGTGGATGCTTCTGGAACTAAATCTGTCTTTTAGTTGCTAGGCTGGCTAACCTTGGTTACCACAGCAGAATCACTGCCTGGTGTATTAACTGTGTAAAACATGATTAATGAAATGCAACGAATGAAATGAGCCTGTTTATCCAATTCTAAGTTTGTCACGGTTCAGGCTCTCCTGTTTAATGAAAGAAATGAAGTTGCCCTGTTTTTGCTCTCTCTTTCCACACTCCTTTACTTTCTGAAATGCAACATGAAATTGAAGAGATATTCACTCTTCTAGGCTAGACGTGCTATATATAAACATTGTTTCCTGCATATTGTAGATGGATATTGCGCGATGTGTTTAAGTGCATAGAAGACAGGCCAAAAGAACAGCATGGAGTTTCTGCTCTGCTATGAAACCCGCCGCTTTGCTAGCTAGCTCAGCCGCTATTTTTTCCCATTCTAGAGACTCATAATATTTTGATAGTAACCTCCCCAGTGTACAACTGCAAATAATGACACAAGAGAGAGAGAGAGAGAGAGAGAGAGAGAGAGGTCATTTAAACCACTCCAAATGTTCACAGTTCCATTACTGTGGAGGTCGGTTCTGTTGACTGCACATCCACACCATTTATCATCACAAACAATGACGAGATTCAGTGCAATCATACTTACAGTCTGTCGTGTGTCACATAAACACTAATGGTGAAATACTTCATAGCATATAAACCACATTTACAACAAGAACAGGTACTTAAAAGGATGAAACAGAAAGAAAACACACTCCAGCCTTAAGACGTGTTTAGCGTCCAGTAGGGTTTTTAAAGCCACAGGGACCGTGTGTGTCTGCAGTTAGTAAGCGGCCTGGTGCAGTACTGCAGTCTCCTTGAGTAGTGTGAGGTTGTTCAGACCTGCCCTCTCCCCTCTTCAAGCACCTGGTGTTAATGGGACTGCAAGACATTTCTTCCATGGCTTTCGAGCTTTATAGCCAGATGGGACGGTCGTGTGCGTGCTGTAACTGTAAGCCGTAACACATCCCCCCATAGCTTCTTTAGAGCCTGCTCTTCAGGGATCAGACGAGGGTTTGCTCAGTGTCTTATTTACGGTGCCCAGCCAGAGTGCTGTGATGGCGGTGTTACCAGAGAGACAGGGGTAGACTTGGCTTCCCTGCAGACTAAACATTGTACTGCAGTACCTCAGACCTTGTTTTGAATGCCTTTTGCTAATGGACTGCTTGATGCTGAATTCCACGTTGCCTTTGGATACCTGGCTCGACATGATGCCAGATCCTATTAAAGAGTGAGCAGGTGTGAAGACAGCCTGCGTTGGACCCAGATGTTTTTGGGCTAGTTGACACAGCTAGGGTCAGCTAGGGTCTTCAGCTTCAGTGAACCTCAGTGGGTGAAGGGAAGAGTTCCAGGACCGTGACATCCTGTTGAGCAGGAAATGGCGTTAGCGCTAATCTCCATGTATAATGCCCAGTGTCATCCCCATGATCAGTGGACAGGGGTGAACAGGCCTTTTCCTGCTCCTCGAGTAAATGTGCAACTTCACTGGAAGAGCCTCAGACGACTACAATCGCCTTCCTTTGGATGAGAGATTTAGGTTGGTTTCCCACTGGAACATGAAAATAAATTTAATTAAGTTAAACATGAGACAACCGAGTTTTTGACTGTGTGTTTTAAGGGACAGGCTAACCAAATGATGCTAATGTCGCTACAATCAACAAAAGCTGCTATTGTGAGATAGCACACTACCACTGCTAGTATTCTGTGCAGGCTTGTGTCTGTATGTAAATATATATTTATATTTCAAGTGTTTCCTCTACCATCAGGAGATTGTGAATTTCGTGCCTGAGAGAGCAAATTGGCTGTGTTCTCAGGGTTCTCACTCTCACCTGTCAATTACAGTGACACTGGCCAATCATGAGCGCCTGTGAGCTCATCCCTCCAAAACAGGGTGGCTCTCTTGAGTGTTGCCCCGCCCCCTGATGTTGCATGAGCTGCAGCTTGAAATGATGTGGTGATTGGCACCTGTTGTGTGACAAGGGAGATTCACTTGATGGGTGGGAATTAAATATGAGTAAATTAAGGAGAAAAATGGTTATGACTTCATCCCAATGGGAGTGGCACATGGTCCCAGCACCCAGCATCTCCTCTTGCCCAGGAACACTGGCCTGCTGATTCTGTTAAGACATGGAGAACCATGAGCTAATGTTGGTCTCTCTTTAACCTCACCCTACGCAAAGGTCAGTGTGGGTGGTCCAAAGCCCTGTGTGCAGTCATCACAATGGAGGATCGAGGTAATGCAGAAGGTCATGCAGAAGGTCACTGGAAAATACATGTGGCCATTGGAACGAATAACTGCAGTGGAAGAGAAGAAATACTATCAGAATGACCTTTTCCATTTTCAATTGTAGAATTCTTTTACAATCACCTTTTCCATTTTGAAGAATATTTCTTTTTGTTCATCAACCAGTTTTTGGACTACCCACAGCCATCTAGTCAGACAGGTTCATGATTGATAACACTTTCCCTACCAATTCTGATATATAGTGTCCTTAACAGAAAACCCCAATGTGATCTAGTAAATGTAACACATCTCTGTTAATTTTTTCATGAGCAATGAACAACTGAGTTCGTTGTAATATCACTAGAACATTTCCTCAAAATGGGTAATGGGTTTCTCACACGTTATGAGAGCCTTGAACCCCGTCTGTCTAACCTACCTAAAACATTAATACTATACTTTTATATACATTTGTGATTGACCTGCTAAGACCACATGTGAAAGGTGAGGGTTGTGCTTTGTAAGATTCCTAAACTTTGGAAAAACCTGTTTGAAATAGCTATGTATATATTGTTTATAGTGGGTTACAACTATATGTAACCAATGGGTTACATTCTCTCAGTTCTTTGGGTTATTCTCTTTTGCTTTTCCTGTTGCCTGTACAGTATGGTGTGTTTTGCAGAGTAACCAGGTCTTAATAATTGGTTATTACTGTGGTCATGGACACACTTCTAAGTGAAAGCTGGAATGGTAACAGGACCATTAATAGAAAGACATCTTAGAAACTAAGAGAATATTTTAAAGCTTTTGGTTTGTGCAGAAGCACAAAATGATATTAAATAAATTAGACATTGAAATTATACACACACATACACTCAGCTGTAGACCATGAGTTCGATCATGCTGACAGCTTTCTATTCGGTTTGTGCGGAGACTGGAAAGTGTGTTAAACCTTATCTGTGGGACCAGCAGAACAGACTCTCCATCGTTTTCTCTTCCTTACTTTGTTCTGGGCCCAGTAGGGGACCATCATAGCGCAGTGTGTGTGCAGCAAAATGTGTATGAAACATCAGACGAAGTGCCCATATTAAGCTTAGGTCAGTCAGTTTAGTATCCTGTATTGAAACATAACCTTTCATCCAACAGGCCTGTGATTGTGCCTCGAAATAAGCCCAGACCATGGGAAAACGATGTGCCTCATGGAATTACACGTTCACGTGTTCTCTCTCTCTCTTTCTTTCTCTCTCTCTCTCACAAACACACACACATGCACACACACACTGACACTTTTCAGAAATAATTGCTGTTCCACCAGTGCAGTAGTGGCAGTATGGAAAGTGTATGCTACAGTCCACACAGAATATCACACCACGTTGTCACGCCTCACCTCACTAACAGGGTCAAGACTCTGTGTTTCATGACTGTTTGTTTTACAGTTCAGTCTTGTTTTGCAGAAATCTGTGAGCTGCATTTTGCTTTGCTGTGGGATTTACACTGCACGGTCTCTGTCTGGGGTTTGCTGTCAGATAAATTAGAGGGTTCCTGAGGGGGTTGTGTCCTGCGCAGTGATCCTGTATAACATACATACAAGTCTCTCCAATGGCAAACGTTTTCATGAGGAGGATTTACTGGGAAATGAGAGCACGAGTTTAATTAAAGGAGAGATTAAAGGATTTTATAAAATGTTGTTTTTCATTTCTATAGTAAATATCTACAGTAAATATCAATATTTCTCAAATGTTGTGAATTGTTATTATTTCTCAGAGGTATGGTAAAGCAGCAGAGGTTTTGGCCCAGCTGTTTACATACAATCCTGCCATAAACAAACCCTGTAGATCTTGAAATTGAGGTTCTCTCTGTCATTTATCACTGGATGTTGCATTCAGAGTTCTGTCTGGGAGTCACCCACGTCCCCGAGCCTTTCTTTAGTGCTGATGAGATATCTGGGGTCGGCACCTACCATTCAACATGAGACATTACCCAGGGGACAGTGCGGGTAATGCCAGGGTTCCTGACTAACCTCCAGCTTCAGAAAACTCAAGAAATCCAAGCGTGGCTAACTTTGTTTTCTGAACGTAACCTACACTCCTAAGCAGGATGATTGTGCAGCATAAGTTGCCATGGTGATGTAGCCTGGTTTTAAAAAAATTGCACCGCGAGAGAGAAAATGTTTGGATGAAAGAGGGCGTGAAGTTGGCCGACCAAGCAGGGAATCGTCTTCCAGATCCTCCTCCTGCAGAACTACATGCCTGTTTGTGAGTGTTGTTGCTGCCCAGGCGCACTTCTCATACAGCGTCAGATGCTCCTGGCAGCAAACACGCACATTCCCTCCGCAGAGAAAAGGCCAAACGCTGTAAAGAAGCCGACAGCTCTGTCATAAACGTTGACAACGCTGAGCGCTGCACGAGCCGAACAAGACGCGTTATGCGGAGAATTCTCGAGTCGTTTCTCGTCTTCTCGGTTTGCTCACCGACAGGAGCCTTCATCTGTAGCTGCTTGTGTAGGTGTCTACCGTCGCCTCACAGCAGGTGGTATGGGTTTGATTCTCGGTCCAGTTTGCGCTGTGTGGAGTTAGCATGTTCTCCCCATGTCTGTGTGGGTTTTCTCTGGGTACTCCGGTTTCCTCCCACAGTCCAAAGACGTGTGTTAGGTTGATTGGTAACTCTAAAATTGCCCGTAAGTGTGTGGTGGACTGGTGAAATAATGCTGAACTTTTGTCAGAACTATGTCAGAGGTTAATGAGCTATCTGAAGAGCTGAGGTTCACTCGAGTGGAAGTTATCTGGATTTTTTAGCATAATACAAGCCAATTAGTTACACATTACACGTGGATATTGTGATGATGCAATACAGGCTATAAGTAATAGAATGCAGCATACAAAAATACTACCTGAATGTTACCTAAAAGATGGACAGAGGTGTGAGAGAGAAGGAAACAGAATGAGAGAAAACCCCAGGGAGATATTTCTCCAAACCAGTGTCCTTCACCATCTCTGTCTGGCTCCACTCTCTGTTCGCTCTGTCTCTCCTTCAGAAACCCTCCACCCCCCAGGCCCAGACTTCTTTCAGTGTTATCTTTACCAAGTACAGGGCTAGCCACCACTGACCAATCCCAAGCAACCACATAGGAAACATAGGAAACAGCCACAGGAACTCACAACTGGTACAACATTGATTTTTAGTAGAATCTCAGCACTTGTGCGGAGAGAATGCACAAGTGTCCTTTCGCGACCTGGTCACCCGTATCCATACGAGACCACAGACATCATGCAGAAGTGGGTGCAGATGAGAACAGGAGTCACTGTCCAGCGTTTGGCCTATAGTCATTTTCAGAACAGTCCCAGCAAGCATCGCTCCAGACAGCTGCCTTTGGGGGTTTGAAGTGTGAGTGAGCTGCAGGATGTTGGGGGTGCTGGAACAGACACGGACTCTTCTGAGCATGGCTCGGCCCGCTGTAGCGCACAAGGCCACAGACGTCACGAAGGTGCTTCTCGAGAGCGGCTGTCGAAAAGCCTGAAACGACTGCGGCACTGCTGAGCTCGATCAGCGCCGGCCTGGGAAGGGTTGCCGGGGGGACGTGGACAGGGGACCACGAGGAAGGTGCCCGAATGAGCAAGAAGCATTTCACATACACTCTGTGAGTAATAGTGCGTTTTTAACAGTCCCTTAGATGCATTCATTCACATATCTGCATCGATCGTTTGAAAAGAATCACTCATGTGTTCATCATAATATTGTTATGGATCAGTTTTAATCTTTTAGATGTCTGCAGCTGCATGGAAGAGTCAGTGTGACAATTTATATAAAATTATTTAACTTGCTCTAATAGAAGTACTCTAGTCTGTACTCTGTAGTCAGTAGTCTGTAGACAATAGTCCGTAGTCAGTAGTCTGCAGTCAGTAGTCTATAGTCAGTCATTTGTAGTCAGTACTCTGTAGTCAGTAGTCTGTACTCTATAGTCTGTACTCTATAGTCTGTACTCTGTAGTCTGTACTCTGTAGTCTGTGGTCAGTAGTCTGTAGTCAGTATTCTGTAGACTGTAGTTCCACTCCAAATCCCAGCACACCCTCACGTGAGTCTCATCACAGTTCACCTGGTACTCATTATCTGTGGATGTATTTAATCGCTCTGGTTTTGTTCACTCACTGCAGAGCCAAGCTGCTGCTCAGCTGTGCCTGCTGAGCGGTCCCCTGTCATTAGAACACAGTCCAGGCACGACCTGATTGGTTCTCTGCTTGACTGTCGCATCTTCCTGCTCATTTAGCTTTCTGCTTTTGACCTGGACTGATTTTTTTTCTCATCGTGTTTTCGGGATGTCTCCTATATTTGGTAATGTGGCAGCTCTAGTTTTTACCTTTGCCGTTGTTTGGATAAATGAAACATCTTTTGACGTCCACTAGCGTTTGACTGGTTCCACTAGCATCTGATTGGTTCTGGAATGTCACACCCTGTGTTGGGTGGTGGACCCCCAGTAACAGTCTAGACCCTAATAAACCACTCCAGCACAATAACATTCCTGCTACTGCCATGTTACTGTTGCATGGATTGTGCCTTACATTCTGAATAATATCTGGTCAGAAATGAATAGATAGATAGATAGATAGATAGATAGATAGGTCTGTCTGTCTGTCTGTCTGTCTTTCTTTCTTTCTTTCCCTTCAGGAAATTACATTCTGAATTACATTACATTCATAATGGGCACCATGTTGTTGCAGTGGTCATGAGTAGAGGCCCAGTGGTCTCCAGCTTCACAACACATCTTGACCATCTCCCTAGAAGAGACTGCATGTGTGTGCATGCACATACATACACAGACACACACTCTTGAATGCCAATTGGATGATTGGCATCACATCACATTGGCATCACATGATTCTGTGATTGTGTGATTCTATTCAGTGATGTATAGAGTGGAGGACCACTGTGATAAGGTCTGCGATTTTACACTTTTTAAAAGCACCTGTGACCATACGTGCATGGAGGCTATTGGCTGTATGTAAATATATATGCTAATGACTGTAACAAGGATCTGCCCCTTTCCTTTATGACACTAGGGCATGATAACTGAGAATAACAGACCAAAAGTATTCTGACTTTTGTAGTAGTTAGTGATTTTAGGTGATTCAGAATTCCGATATACAGATCACTAAGGATGCATAAAAACATCAAAAGATGAAACTGGTGTAGTGGCGCAGTTCAAATGCAGAAGCTTTGATTCAAATAACTGAATAATGCAATAGACTGTTCAATCACTCCTCATCCAGTATGCCAGATATTTGCATTTATATGCAATTGGCATTCAAGAATGTGTGTCTGTGTCTGTGTGTGTGTGTGTGTGTGTGTGTGTATGTATGTGTATGCACACACATGCAGTCTCTTCTAGGGAGATGGTCAAGATGTGTTGTGAAGCTGGAGACCACTGGGCCTCTACTCATGACCACTGCAACAACATGGTGCCCATTATGATGGACTCACACTCAGTCTGCTGGTAAAACCTCTTTTTTGTCATAGTGTGTGGTGTTAGACAACAGTATCACATTTAACTTGGACGCCAGTGTTTCCGTCTTTAGTCTTGTTTGTCTTCTGTGTCTTTCCCGCACTAGGACGGCCCAGAGCCAGTGCTGTATGGGGTCTTTGAGAGAGAGCAGGTGTGTGGCGGGTCTAACAGCAGCCAGACAGGGTCAGGCGTGTGGAGGTGGCAGTGGGGATGGCTGTGGAACAGACTCCTATAAGGCAAGTCAAGCGCTCTGACGTTCTGGGCAGGCCTTTACACGACGAAGGCCCTCAAAATGAACGCTACGCTGTTGAGACACCCTGTAATCACATGACTTTATTTAATTTGAATGTGTAATCTTTTTGATCCCAGATGCCAGTCCAATGAGAGGACATCCTGGCATAAATGGCAGAAAGTCAGAAATTACTTGTTCTCAGTCTGTCCTTGTTATTTTGTATAATGACAGCTTTGAATAGCTTGAGTTCAAGGCAAGGAGAAAAATATTGTTTCATTTAGAAAAAAACTGGATTACGTAGAAGGCCGTTCAGGCACCTCCGGGTTTATGAGTCTTTTGTTTACCATCACTGCTAGATATCAAGTGTCCAAATCGAGAAAGTGTTGTTGAGCTATGTCATGTTCAGGGCTTCAGTTCAGCAGCTAACGGAGCTTTCAGCGTGCTCCATTAGTGATGTCTGGCGAAGCTCGTAACTCATGTAATGCAATATGCCTACACTGTTATAATCTTTGGTCCAGAGGTCCTTGGCACTGGAGCCACTCACAGGCAGTCAGTTTTGTTTTGGTTGTGTTCCATTTCCGAATGCAAGTCAGCACTGCGCTGCCCTGATTAGCTGGGTGAGGGGCTTGGTGCTGCCTGGTGACGTGATGGCGTCAGTGCAGCGTGGTTGGTGCTGCCTGGTGACGTGATGGTGTCAGTGCGCCATGGTTGGTGATGCCGGGTGACATGATGGTGTGTGTGTGTGTGTGTGCTGTGAAGGAATGCTGCAGGTGCTGTGCCCTGGGCCTGCGTTTGCACGCGGAGCGGCAGGATTGCGAGGCGCCCGAGGGTCTGGCCTACCCCTGCAGCCACGTCCTCCGCACGTGCTGCCACAGTGGGGCCGGAGGGGGCGGGAACACAATCAGAGAGAGGGCCCAAGCCCCGCCCACCGCCTCGCCAAAAAGAGGTAGGACTCCGCAGGGTCTGCTTCTGCAAGCTGGGAAGGCGCTGCTGGTCTGAGACGACGGCCTGTGGGAAACAGGTCCCATCGGGTGCGGCTGCAGACCGCGTTGGAGGATGACGGCTCGGTTCACCTCGCTGGGCTTCTCCCATCCGAGCCTGGTGTCTGCCACGTGCCGCTGATGTGTCAGTCTCAACAGACAGGACGAGCTTCATGTTAGAAACCTGCCACTGAACAGGATGGGAGGACAGCTCTGTGCAGGAGTGTGTGTGTGTGTGTGTGTGTGTGTATCTGCATATGCCACCCAGACGGGAACCCTTGCCCAGCCCTCTTAGGGGAAGCCACCTACACAAGAACTCCTGCAGGCAATCTTCCAGAAACATTGAACACTGTCTGTCTGGCTTCAGGTCTCGGGTTCTAGGGGGTGGTTCGACTCTGCTAATGTTGCAACATGTGTACATCTGTGTTCGCAGTGTTTAGATTTGGATTTGATTTGTGTTTTTCTGCTGTACTCATAAAGCTCTGAATAACGGAGCAGTGCAAGTTCTGCGGCTTTGACCCGACGCTGCGGGTGTGTGACAGTTTCAGACCGCGACGACAGACACGCCTTCACCCTGAGAGAGGCGGAGGAGACAGAGAACCTGGTGGAGGAGGTGGAGGAGGTGGAGGGCCTGGAGGATGTCGACGAGTGTGAGGTGTATGCTGGACAGCTGTGTTCCCAGCAGTGCATCAACACAGCAGGTTCCTACACCTGCTCCTGCTTTCCTGGCTACACGCTCCACCCGGACGGGAGCAGCTGCCTTCCAGGTTAGGTCACAAACCCCAGCAGCACAGGGCGTTGGGGCAGGAGGACGATGGAGGGAGAGAGGGAGAACGAGAGAATGAGGAAGACGGAGTATAAAGGTAGATTTAAAGAGGTAGAAAGAACCCCTATAGCTAAGGAGAGTGTGTTCGTGTGTGTGTGATGTGATGCCATGTATGCATTTGGAGGGGTGAGGTTTTTTGTATTTGTTGGAAGGCATATTACCCTCCTTACTGAAACTAGAGTTCCTTCCTCTAAAGTCTCTTAGATTAACTGATAATGTTTATCCAAATAAGACATGGCAAGCTGTCTCAGTACGCTGTGCTGACAGGCCTCTGTTTCGGAAGGTCACCAATAAAACCTGAAGTTGTTCTTCTTTCTGCTCTCTCTTGATGGTAGGTGCCATTCGGGTTTGTCTACAGATTGAAAAACAATATATTGTTCGTGCGTATATATTGCTCATGGTATTCCGTAGCTGGAAAGTGTCATCTTCTGTCCAATCACGTGTGAGACCTGCAGTGGTCGTATCAGATGCCTGCCTGTAAAGGCTTTAAAAAGACTTCAGCGGACAAGTTTGAACAGGAAGGAAAGGCGGGCCACTTTCATAGGAAATTATCGTGAGTCAAAATCCCAGAGTGACAGTGGAAAAATAAGGCCACTTGCGCAGGTCCGTGAGCTCAGCTCCTGCGCACGTCAGACCCTGCGACGCGTGTTTAACCCCCCTCTGCCTGCTGTGCTGTGGGTGAATCAGATCTCCACCACCAGACCCAAGTCCCTCTCCCCCCCCCGTCACACCACACGAGATAAGTGGAAAGATTTGCATTGCATAATTGCAGTCTCCTTTCTGGCTGCTTGGTTTGTGTGTGTGTGTGTGTCTACAGTGATGGTAGATGAAGAAAACACACTGACAGAGAACGAGGCACCCACGGCCAGCCCACCAGCTGAGACGCCAACCCCGGCATCTCCTGGCCTGCCGGCTCCGTGCGAAGGTAACCGAGGTGCCTGACACTTGAGAGAGCTCATCAGATCCCCGACTTAGCCACGGATGTTTTTTTTTAAATTGGTTTGAGGCTTCAGCTCCACCCAGTAAGGCAACAGAAAGCTTATACCACAAAATGACATATTTCCATTAAACACATTTGGCCTGCTCAGCCAGATCACTCCAGCCCTCGTTGCCGCGCTGAGCTGCACCGACATGTCTGCGAGAGCTCGGCATTGTGGGGCATCGTGCTGCTGGTGTTCTGGTTGAGCTTCCCGGTCCGGGGCTCCGCCCTGGCACTGCAGTGCGCTGACGCCAGGCAGGAATCCTAAGGGAGTGAAGGTCATTGGGTGAAGGGAAAGGCCTGTTAACTGTAAATCAGTCGACCGTTATCACGCACGCACAGGGCCGGGGGATTTTTCCCCTTTATGAGTGGCATCGCCATGACAACCATCGTCCTTCTGTACTGCACAGGAAATGGCCCGTGTGAGCAGCAGTGCTCCCTGTTGGCTGGGAGGCCTGTTTGCTCCTGTTTCCCGGGGTTCTTGCTGCAGGCCGACGGACAGTCATGTGAAGGTATGTTTTATAGCAGGGTTCATGAAGTGATACGCATTTGCAGGAGGCTAAAGAGAAACCTCCGTTAGCACCTGGTAATCCCCCCCCCACCCCCACCCCCAAATATGCCAGCACCTTCCTCAGCACAGCAGCTCTCTGAGCTCCCAGCACACATTAGCTCACACGGACGGGGCTGTGTCACACACGGGTGGGGCTGTGTGAATGTGAACTGTGCTCCCCTCCCTTTGCGTCTCTGTGCCACACACACCTCTGAGTTCCGTAATGTCCCGCTCTTTGCGGGACCTGCATTTCTGCTGGAGCTCACGGGGGATGCAGTGCTACACATGCCACACACTGCTCCAGACCAGGGCTCTCTGCTGGACTCCCTGCTGGATTCTCTGCAGTGCCTTTAGGGGGTGGTGGTGTTGTGATGTTGTTTGGGGGGGTGGTGGTGTTGTGATGTTGTTTGGGGGGTGGTGTTGTTGTCACTCACTGCTCCTCATGCTCCAGCCTTATCAGGGCCTCTGCACTTACACACTCCTCCCTCACTCTCTCCATCTCTATCTCCCCTCTCTCCCATTCTGTCCCCTTTCCCCATCTCTCTCTCTCTCTCTCCCTCTCAGACATTAACGAGTGTTTGCTCTTGACTCACACTTGCCGGGCGGACGAGAAGTGCGTCAACACCGCCGGTCATTTTACATGTGAGCGGGACCTTGTTTGCCCTGCAGGATATCGAGTGAGGAGCAGGACCTGTGAAGGTAGTCCCACCGAAATAAACACCGCGACAGGACACCTCGTCCTGCGGCACAGGACCACACAGCACAGTGTACTCTCACAATGTCCTGTGCTCCAAATGTCCTGCCACCACAAAATCCCTAGTTGTCCATGTTATCAGTAATGCAACGGTCACATTTCTCATAAGGTGGTGTTTTGTTGTTTAAAATTGGTGTTTTTATACCTGTTGTTTTATTATTATTATATTGTAACATCCCTAAGACGTATCATTCAGAAATGTCTAAGATAATGTCTTTGACTGTCACAAAAACACCTGACCTTCTAAAACACCTCAACAGCTCTTACCCCTTTGTCTTTGTCGTTTTCCCCCTTCTATCGTTCTTGCCGTCTTTCCGTCTCTCTCCGCTCTCTCTCTGCTGTTCTCCTCCTGTTCTCTCCACTGCTCTCGTGTTAACCGCTTGGGTGTCTGAAGGCGTCAGGAATTTAGGGCAGCAGGGACTTTTGTTTGGCGTTCTGCTGCACTGGGATCGTTGCTTTGGGTTGGGCAGGACCAACATAACAGCGTCCATATCCCATTATGGAAGGGATTAAGAATTACACAACATATATTTACATATAAGTCTAGGAAAGAATATAGACAACATATGTACTTAGCAAAGGAATATAAACTCATAGGAAACTAACCTATCCTTGAGCCACAGTGCCACCAAGTGGTCACAGTGCGTCATAATTCATGGGATTACTGGTAATGTTTTTCCTTTTTAGTGCTTGCAAATTAAATGTTACTGCAGCTTAATTTGAATGATGATGATGATGATGACACGTTAGTAGCAAACATGTTCGTTCCAGTAAATGTTATATAGCCCTTGTAGGTCCACCCGCATACCCAGCACTCTACAAAATTACAGCTCCAAGTAAAACTGTGTGCTTGTGCGTTCGGTTACTTCACAAAGCAGAAAAGCAACAGCTACAGTTTCTGTGGTCTCCTTTCAGACGTTAATGAATGCACCCAGGGAACCCACAGATGTGCAGCAGGCTTCGACTGCATCAACACGGTCGGCTCGTTCAGCTGCCGAGCCAGGACGAGATGCCCTGGGGGTTTTAGTCAGGACACACGGGGACAGTGCCTGGGTAATCACTCTAATGCCCGCTGATGTCTACGATGCCTGAAACCTCTGATTCTCTTTAACATCCAATTAGCAAGTTTCAATGAATCCAATAGACCAGAACCTGTGGGAGGAACTGTGGCAGTAATACACAGACGATGAAGTTTTTCTTTCAGGATCTTTCATCGTAATAGAGTATTATTTCCGTCATTAATCACCCCAGTTATATTTCCCTACAATCACATTAGACCTTTAAACTTAGAGCTTTAGAACGTTTTCTGGAGCTTGTCCTCACGTTTTTTTCTTTAATTGAATCTGCCTTTCACTTGTGCCTCAGAGTTGATGTCTAAAGTTCTGGTCATTAATTAAGTTCAGCTAATTGGACACAGAGACTCTAAATAGAGTCTGCTGGGGGTTGGTCTCCAGGACTACAGTAGGAGACACCTGTGACAGGGAGATCAGTTAGGTCACAAATGTCCAGCTGCAGGGCTGCAAGATGTAGCTACAGGATCCCAACCTAAACACACCTGAGCTAATTCATCATCTGATTGGTTGAGCACTTCCTGTGCTGGGTGGGTATGACCAACCCCATGATGCTCTGACCCTCCAGGATTGCAATTGGAGGCCAATGGTGGGAGATCCAGTGTCTCAAAGCAGCGAATCACAGGGCAGCTAAGGAGTTAAAGAGCAGCCGGTTTGCAGCAGGATCAAAGAGCAGGTGGAGAAGCCGCTGAGGGGCAGAAAGGATGAGCAGCAGCATACCCCCACCCCCAAACCCCAACCCCAACCGCCCCCGCCCCCTCCGCATGCTGACGTGATGGAATTAGCCTGCAGGAACAGGAAGCCGGGCATGTTGAGGCAGCGAGTGAGAAGCAGACCTTGAGTAGGAACGGAGCGAAAACGTAGGCATCCGCACCGTAGAAACAGCAGCTGAGAAATGGCTCCGTTTATCCAATTAAAGGATAAATGAGCAACTTCTAGAGTGAGTGACTGCAGAGACTTTAAAATCTCCAGATGTGCCGAACTGAACTTACTTAATCATGGCTCATTGTTCAGCCGCAGGCAAAGTTTTCATTTGCTAAGCTGCCGTCTCCCGTGTTGTGTGTGCAGACATTGATGAGTGTAGGACCATAAGCCAGCCATGCAGCTCTGGCTTCAACTGCATCAACACGGTCGGCTCGTACACCTGTCAGCGAAAGATCGTCATGTGCGGCAGGGGCTACCATGCCAGTCCTGACGGCCTGAGGTGCACAGGTAAATGCCTGTTCGCCTGGGGCGGAGCTACTCATAAAGGCAGCGCTGTCTCCCTGGCTTTCTGGGCACTGCTGTCAAGTTTGGGCTTTTAACTACTCTGATTCAGCTCGTTAAGGAATTGGCAATTAGCTCTTTCACTGGATCTAGTGCCTTAGAGCTGAAAAGACACTAGAAAAAAACAGGTGCACCTGGAATCTCAACCATTTTGACTGGGAGTTGTAGCCAACCAAACCACTTTTGCATCTATATTAATAAAATACAGACTGACCAGTAAAGTAAGATGTCTTTCATTCGCTGTTAGCCACATTAGGATAACAAACAATTCCCTCATTGGTTTTTATTTTAATATGGAAGTCATTAATGTGAATATTAATATGAATATTATCATTTTAATATGAACTCAAACATGCTCTCGTGCTGCCCCCTGTCTGCGGTGTCTGGTATTGCCTCCCCTGGCTTTCACATGCAGACGTGGATGAGTGTCAGACGGGTGTTCACCACTGTGGGGAGGATCAGCTGTGCCACAACCTGCCCGGTACCTATCGCTGTGACTGCCGTACTGGCTACCAGTACGACATGGGCAGGAGGATGTGTGTAGGTAAGAGGATGTAGACCTACATGTATGTGCATGAGTAGGCCCAGAACCTAGTCTGGATCTGATAAAATGGTGCCATGACCCTGTTTTCCTAAACTGTAATAGATACAGCTGTTTGTTGTTGTAGAAAATGTACAGCACAAAGTACAATCTGATGATAAAAAAATTCAATATATGATTTAATATGTATAAGTATAAATAGAATTTGTTTACCGTCTTCGGATGGGGGACATCCTGAGTTGGAATGAAATAAAGTTACCAAAATATTGACAAGCATTAATCAGATGATCAAGACCTTCAACCCTATCAAACATCTACCTCCTGAGAAAAGGAGGATGTGATGTGAGATGTGAGCTGCGGTGTGAGACACATGCGGTGGTGTGAAATCCCCTGCTCGGTTCAGGCCGCCTGTTTACATTTTTATCGGGAGCACCAACACAGGTAGTCACGCCGTGGCTTTGTGGAGCCTTATCTCTGCCCTTTAGGCTCCAATGGGCTGTAGAGGACCGGGCGCTGACTCACAGTGTTGTGGCTCAGCCATGGGGCCTCCGCGCGCTGTTTAGACTAGCGCGGCTCACGTTTTGTCTCACGTCACTTGCTGCAGACGTGAACGAGTGCTGGCGGTACCCGGGTCGGCTATGTGCTCAGACGTGTGAGAACACCCCGGGGTCCTACCACTGCTCCTGCTCCTCTGGCTTCACTTTATCCACCGATGGCAAGAGCTGTGAAGGTAGGGGCTGATAAGGCGCTTGGGACACCTCGAGCTGCCTGTCCTTCTGACACGTGTGTGTGACATCAACCTGTTTCTCACGGAGCAGAAGTACTGCGGTTTGCCTTTCCGGCAGAGTCTCTGGTGAATGGTCACTTGAGCATTTCTATCAGTCAGCATCGGTATAAGTGAATTCTCCAGTGTTGATGGAAGATGGCACACGTGTGTCCCAATGATGGAGACATCCTGAATAAGGAACCCGTGTGTCATCACGCAGATGTGAACGAGTGCCTGCTCAGCCCCTGCGGTCAGGAGTGTGCCAACATCTACGGCTCCTTCCAATGCTACTGCAAACAGGGCTACCAGCTGCAGGAGGACGGACTCACCTGTGAAGGTAGCTGTTAAAAATCTCGAGAAAATAAAATAAAAGCACCCAGGAAACAGGTCTAGCATTATCTCCTTCTCAATTGCACTTTTTAGTGAAGTCTGGTTGTTTTCCTGCAGTAGAGCTCTCTGAGGGAAGTCTCTCTCTCTCGCTCTCTCTCTGATAAACTATTGAAAGAGAAGTCTAATAAGCTAAGCTACCCTCAGTGAACTGAAGGAGGAATCAACATGCTTTTTCATCTGGGCTGTCTCTCAAAATCTGTCAAATTTATTGGTTTCAAGAAATATCACTAACTAGAAAAACGAACTAGAAATAACTTGGGCTACTTGGTAAACATAGTAATTATTAGAAAATGTGTAATGTCCATTAATTTTACCCAATTACATTTCAGTGTTTAAAAAGCTCATATATCATGTTTTTCGCCGTACAGATGTTGATGAGTGCTCCCAGAGAATGGTTCACCTGTGTGCATTCAAGTGTGTGAATGTTCCTGGAAGCTACCGGTGCGCCTGCCCAGATCACGGCTACACCTTGTCCCCCAACGGACGCTCCTGCCGCGGTGCGCCTGTCCGACTCTTCCTTCTGACACAGCCACTGGCAAAAAATAAAACAAACAACTCCAGATTTTGAAGTGAATAGTTCAGCCACGGAGTTTTGGCCTTTACCGTCTAACTGAAAGTCAGGTTCAAACTCCTGAGCCAAACTCCCATCACTAAATGTTGGTTGGCGTGTTGGTTGTTGATGTGCATGCCTCTTTCTGCGCCGTGTTTCAGACGTGGATGAGTGTGGGGTCGGGGCTCATAACTGCACAGCGGGGGAGACCTGCTACAACATCCAGGGAGGATTCCGTTGCCCCAGCGTCATCTGCCCACACAACTACCGCCTCGTGGCCGACACGTACGAGCCGCCCCCCACATCGCACTTCCCCCACTTGAGGCGTTTGTTTACAAACACGCATACGGTGAAATAGGGGCGCCCCCCAGGGGTGTTCAGTGGTATTGTTAAAGAGCCGCGTCAGCTACGAACCACTCCTGATTGGTTGCTACAGACCTAGACCCGCTGACTACACAAATGAAGTAAGGTGTGCACCTGACACCAGGCTGGCCCTCTGAGGGTGACACTGAACACCCCTGGGCTAAGGGCGGAGTCACCTCTAGGGTTTCCTCTCTGTCACTTTACTATAAATCTCATGTACGCAGATGTACATGTACTGCTTTGTTTATCCTTTTCCAGACGCTGTGAACGTCTCAGCTGCCCCAACGTCGTGGAGTGTCAGAACACTCCTGCGAGGATCACCTACTACCATCTCAGCTTCCAGACCAACATTATCATCCCTGCCCAGATCTTCCGCATCGGACCGTCTCCAGCCTACACCGGTGACATCATCATCCTCAGTTTCTCCAAGGGCAACGAGGACGGCTATTTCAGTGCCAGAAAGCTGAACGCATACACAGGCGCCATCTACCTGCAGCGGCAGGTACAGCAGCCACGGGACTTCCTCCTCGACGTGGAGATGAAGCTCTGGAGGCAGGGCACCTTCACCACGTTCTTGGCCAGGATCTACGTCTTCATCACAGCCAGCATGCTCTAGAGCTAATCCTGCTGGAACGTCCAGAGAGGGTTCCACTGTCTGCCTTTCGTCTGTCCGCTGGACGGCTGCCAACTCCTGAACTCATCCCCGCCTGAGATACTTCACAACCACAGTTTAGACTCGCACCACTTTATCATAACTTAAGTCCTATTTATTAACATACCTCCTAAGCCTTAGGAACCTGCAGAGCAAATGCATTCAAATCAGGGGCATCATTCTATAGGCTCATAGGGTCTCAGCACTGCACCTCTCTGTATTTTTCTTGATTTCATGCACCTGATCCAATTCATCAGCAAATTACCGCTTCCCTTTTATAAGCATTAGTTCCTCACATACGCGTTACGCTCTAACTTCTATTTGGGTGCTGGCAGGTTTGACAGGATTCTGCCTACATGTATAATAACAGTACTACATTTTAGTCGGTCTAGTCATATACACGCTTCTGCCAGAAAGAGAACAAGCACTGAAGCTAAACACTTTCAAATGTGTCATACAAGCACATGGAGGATGTAAATCATGTGTAAAGTATCCATAAATTTATCCAGAGTGTAATGAGGAAAAGTCTGTGTAAAGTCTGTGTAAAGGGAGCACGATGACCTGGAGACCTGTGACTAAACCAGAATGACGCTCTGAGCTACAGGAACCGTGGGCTTTACATCACATATGGGAGTATTTGAATGAGAAGGCAGCGGGTCTCAGACTCATGACAGTCTCAAACTCATGGGGTGTAGCTCTCTTTCTGTCACTTCTTAAAACCCTACTGGAAGACACCCTAAATAAAGGGTTAAAGATAAGCAAGCAAATTGAAATAATTAAACAAGTAATTTTACAAACACTTCTAATTGCCATTTAATATATATGATTGTTTTTCTATTCTCATAATATTTACTGGATGTATAAAGTTTTAAGCTATTCCATTGATTTTTCGTCAAGCTTGATTTGGTATTAAAACACAAATAAACATTTTAAATTAATATGAATTATGAGTATGATACATGGTAATCAGTATGTACATACAGATACAGTGCCTCATTAAACTCCAGAGCTTTTCTGTCATTGTTGACCCACACCCATCTCTAGATTCAGACTGTCCACATCTATCTGTTCACATCGCAAAGGATGTGTGTATCTCTTTCAACATTAATAAATATGCAGCACATTCAAACTAATGCTACTTTCAAACTCTTCCAAACTATGCATTGAACATCTATGTTTAAAAGTGCAAGAAACCTTAATCTAGCTTTCTGTACTTGGCTTCAATTACAAATCCCATCTGACCTCGCAGTACAAAACATACAGTGGCCTGAAAAGCATGCAAAGTAAACCCTCTAAACAGTGATTAAATCTGAATGAACCTGCCTAAAGTGGGGGGCCATTATGGTAAACAGGTAGGACCTGAGAGAGGGTGTCTGAGTCTTCACTACCTTTTCCTTTTTGTGCTTCAAAGACTTCCTGTCATTCTCCTGCCACCCCATAATCACCCCAGGGCCTGCTGTTCCTCTGTGTACTTATCTTTGACAATTAGGTTTACTATTTCTGCCAGATTTAACTGAGGCAGAAGCTGTGATCAGGGCCACAGAGATGAAATCCTCTTTGATAGTTCAGGTGGTCATTCTCTTAGGGTAAAATGCTTTTTTTAGCTACATGGAAAGACATGCTCAAGCCTATAATTGAATATGATATGAAAGCACATCATCGCTATACAAAACTGAACTGAATTACATACTTCACCACCTCTTTGGCTAAACAAGTCAAAGTCAAAGAAAGCAGCTCTTACAACTCAGTTTCATGTTCATAACCACAAACATTTCCTCTGAAGAAGGAGGTGTGACTTTAAGGACCTGCCTCAAAGGCAGAGAGTCCACAGGAATTTGCCCACGAGGAGCACAGTGATGTAAAATGGCTAAAAAGTAAAGTGGAATAAAACGGCGTGCCTCACTGCTGGTCTGGAACCCAAGTCTCAGAGGAGGGAAGTGAAAATCTTCCAGTCCGACTCATCAAGATACTCTACAGACGACAGACTATTTGCTCGAAAGAATTCAATTATAATTTAGCTTTTGGGTTGGATTCAATATAATTTCAATTTGCAAGTTTGCAAAATTGCAAAAAGGAAAGAAATCAGTAACGATTGTGATTGTAAAACTGCAATGTGGTTGTTGTCCTAAGAGAATTATAGTCCTAATGCAAAAGACATGCTTACCACACACGATGGGCAGCGGTAAGCAGGACGCAGGTGTATTTAGAGTAGCAAACATTACAATAAATATCTACTGAACACCGTTTCTACATCTGTAGACATTGTCCCATAAGTCCACTGTCACTTTGCTGAATGTTACAGGCTGTGTTTATCCTTTCATATATGCAGTCTGCCAGTGGAGGCTTTTAATGTCAGCACATGACACTGTTACACACCTCCATGCACTTGGACAGGGGGCAGTTATCTTTTTCCCTTCAATAACAACATGGTGACTTGTTCTTAGGGACCCTGGCTACAAACAGCAGATGGCACAGCTGAGCTCAAAGCTGAACCCTGAGGTTCATCTCACCACTCTCAGACCCTCTACCATTATTCAGACTCCTGGCCACGCCCCCTTTGTTTACACAGGCCCGCCCACACTGCAGGCTCTCCCATTATTCACACTCACGGCCACACCCCCTTCGTTTACTCAGGCCCACCCACACTGCAGGCTCTCCCACTGGCAAAGCCAGCATGATGGCACAGTGGAGAAAGTAGGTGAACTGTGTTCAAGCAAAAGTGACACACACAGGTGATGTGAATCTAGTCATGTGATGTTAGAACCTATCGAGTCCCAGTTCCTCTCACGCCCAAGACACGCTGTATGCTTACACCACCGTTGTTCAGCCTTCAACAATGCCAAGTGTACACTTCACAGAGGACCTTAGAGCTTACAGCTCTAAGAACTGGGACACGACCCAAGACTTGCCTTATGCCACTTGATTATAGAGGCACAGTTATTGTATGCCTTGTTCTATCTGCCTAATATGACAAATCTAACCTTTACAAGTGTAGAGTCCTGACACAGAGACAATAAACAGATGGGAAAACCTGTAATTTAATGAAACATTCAGCTGCCACAAGCTTCACATTTACATCTGACCATTAACCTCAGGATTGCACTGCCCCCTTCTGGTTTGGAGGGAGGAGTTACTTTTTTTTAGCACGTGTGATTTGAATGTGTCTATGTTGAAGAGAGTAGATGAACACATTGCAGTGTAGAACTCTAACCTACAGACATGTTTAAATGTTCATATACATAAAAATCGCCATATCCAATAAAAAAAGCTATTCTCAATTCCCTCTGTGTTCTCATGATTCACTGTGAAACAAGGAGAAGAACGTGAAATTAATAACGTTTTGACGTGAAAATCATATTTCAGAATGAATTTTGCAAGATGCAACAGGTAAGCCCTGCATGGCTGTTCGCATACCGTGGTGACCGCAGTCTAATCATTACTTTCTTCTGCGCTCTCTTTCCCCCGGGGCTCTGCACGACAAGCCTGTGTAGTCGTTCCAGAAAAAGGTCGACTTATATGGGATGCATAGGTTTGTTTGTGTTTATCCCTAGAGCGACTTCTTCAACGAGCTCTAGCCTAAAGGATCCCACAGAGAACATTGCTTTGGTTTGAGTCGTGCCGCTTATTTTCTTCGTAGTTAAAAAATATGGAACAAAGTCTGGGAGACATGGTGAAGTCGCGCTAAACATTACGTCAGCATTTTATCCCGCTGTACCTCTGCGTTATAGCCCTGGAGTATTGGCTTGATTGGGGGCAGGAAAATAAATTGAAAGTCATTTACGCGGAAGAAATTTGCTTTCAAACGTTAAATGACTCCATGTCCAGCACGTGCCACGTTCCCAGTCACTCAAAAATCCCTCAGAAATAATTTACGTTTCTCTAAATACTTAAGATTTTTTTCACTCATTGATCATTATATTAACTTTAATGTCATTCTGACTTATAATGATCCATTACTATTCCACTCTGAGTCCTTAAATACACGAAGGATGCTCCCTCAGTGATCTTAATAAATTATTACAGATTCTGTTCAAAGTTTTAATTTTCGGTCAGCACAGATGGATATTCATGAGTCTGCGGTACATGGCATTTGATGGAATCTATAATTAAATTAGAGTGAGCTTGTCGAGCAGTTAGTTTGCTCAGTCCGACAGCAGGTGGCGCTGCGGAGTAAAGCATGTGGGTAAAATATGAGGTGATAGGCCTAACCATTGATTTTCAATTTCTGTTTATTCCAAATGTCTGATTCTGTAAAGATTTGTGTTTAGCTCTCATTTGAAGTTGCTGTGTCATAGATCTGCCCATCAGTGCCAGCATCTTAAACATATCTAAAATACATTTACAGCTTTCGGGCAAACTGCTCGAATTCTTTGCTCATTGTGCTCCTTGATATTACTCTACATCGGATATCTGTGTCAGAATCCTGTCACCTTTACCACCAGAACAAATCAGTAGTGTCATATTAGCCTCCAAACACAAGAATGGAGTACAAGTGGGGGTGGGTTGGGGTGTGTGTGTGTGTGTACCTGAGAGAGGTAGTCACTTACCCTCCACTTTCGCTAAAATGAGGGCGAGACGCAGGCATTACTTCTTAACAAAGGGCTTCTTCTCAACGAGGTGCATACATTACCTAATGAAGGTGAGGGGAGACCTAGATAAAAGCTCTGGAAAATGACATGTGTTGAATGTGATCATTGTTTCCTGCCGCTTTGCTGTTTCACATGATGAAGCTCTCGGAATGCAGCTACGAATCTGTGTTTCAGTTCCGTCTCCTCGTCCATTCAGAGGCTTTTGTTATGCAGCAGTCACCTATATCGCACTGCACAGTGACTGCACGGCCTCTATCACTGATCTGCACCATGTTTGCACAAGCTGCCCTCATCCGCAGGCCCAGGACCAGACCCACTGCGCTCATATTGGGCTTAAGGTTAAGACTCAGGCACTGGAAAACTGATCTCGGATCGAGCTCAAAGGGGCCGTCTCTACCTTAGCACAGTCTGCCTGGCCTGTTTGAAGCATGAATCTCTGGATTCGTGCAGCGATAAGAACCCTGTGACTCTGTGTGTTCATGGCTTTCACAGCCAGTAGCCATGCCTCAACAATAGAAGACATCTCTTGTAGTCACTCTTGCCTGCTATCTCATAATTCACTTGCTATCTCGTGAGTTTTCTCAGATGCTTGTCTCCGTGCAAAAGATGACTCCATGACTGAACACCTTGCAAACTATGACAGCGCTGAGTGAAGGGGGTAGATTTTTTTGCCCCTAGCAACATGGACTGTACACTACAGAGCAAGTTGTAGTTAAGTCTCCATCAATGACTGAACAAACAGTCCTTAACTGAATGACAACACTGTAAAGCCTCGCAAATAGCAAAATATCTTTCCTGTTATTTCAACGTTACAGACAAAACAGAATATATATGTATTTCAAAAAGCAAAAATAAGAAAAGCCCCAGCAATCCCCGTGTACTGAATCTCATCTGGCCAAAGGGAGCAGATCATTTACAGTGCAACCCCTTCATGGTGGTGATCCTGGAAGGGAGTCCCCGATCCCTCACTGAGAGAGCCCGATTATTGTGGTGCTTAAATTAGGTAGATTCTTTCAACTCAGCTGTTTACGTTGCAGCATAGAGTCTCATTAATCATTACATTCAGTCACAGGTGTTGTGGCAAAAAAGCCTAGAATCTGGGGATGTCCCTCAGTAGAGTTTTGTGTTTTGATATTCTTTGTTTTTGTGTGTGTGTGTGTGTGGGGGGGGGGTAAGGTTGATTGACACTGAAAAGATAAATTTGTGGTAGTCAAGAAGTAGATTTTGTATTTAAAAACATACATGACTATACTTGGTAAGCAGGTAGCAGGTAGCAAGAACAGAGTAGAACTGAAACAGCAGCAGGCTTTCTGCAGGGCATCAAGGCAGTGATGAAAGCAAAGGGATTCCCAACCAAGTATTGAAGATTGACATATCATTTTGAAAGTACTTTGAAAGTACAATATTCTGATTGATTTGGTGTGATCCTAATTTCTTTTTTCTGCAAAAGTAGTGAGAAGTAGTTTGGGCTGATTTTTCCACAGTATTCTAATTTTTCGTTTGTGGGCCCTGAATCTATAAGTACTTTCTTGAGTGATGTATCCACCCCTGGCATGCTCCCCCATCAATGTCACCACAAACTTCCTCCATCGCCTGGAGGAGAGATATGGGATGGTGGGGTTGGTGATGACCTCCATGCTGAAAAGGACTCAATGGTGATGATTGAATCCTTTTGTGATGTGCACAGTGTTGTAGGGACCAAGAATGGGATGATGATGAACTCCACCATTCTGGCAAATGGCCGAATGCCACCACACTGACCAGGGACTCTGAAAATGGCACGTAGTCCTATGAAGTTCATTGCAGTTTAGTATGACAGTGAAATAGGTATAGTCAATATTGTGTGGCACAGGACACTGGAATAAAGCATTAGTGAGAAGATAGCAGCACATACTTATGCATATTTATAGCGCAGTTGTTTCACACTGCCAGAGTTGTCAGTAATGATGTGCTGTTGAAGTTGTCATAAAGTATGCTCTCTTTTTGAAATGTCTGGATGATGCTACAGTGTAGCAGCACTGATTAGCCTGGACCCTTTGCCTCCAGAAAACTCAACTCACGATTGACCACAAGTTTCTAATGTAGGGAACTGTGTTTAATGTTTTGCAAAATGTGGGTTTTAGAATTTCTAAATGAGTGTAAGGCAGAGTGCTTAAGGTTTAGTGCACCAGGTCAGTAGATTGGCTACATGAGTTATTGGTTCACAAAATTACTACCAGTTTTGGGGTCTTAAGCGATGGCAAAAAACTGTAATGGTCAATGATTCTGGCACCAAAGTCCGCAACAGTGAGGGACAAAGCAGTCCTACTGTAATAATTCTTAAAATACAGAAATGTGAAGTTCCAGAGACTCTGCCTTTTAGCTGCTCGTGAAACCCATTGGTGCCATCCGAAGGTGTATTCTAGTCTGTTGCATCTGTAAATTCATTCTTTCTTCCCGTAATGAATGAACTTGATCAAAGACGAATTGTTTAGTGATCCCCTGTCAGAAAGAACATGATATGACATGCGATTCTGTTCTTTTTCCACACAAGATCGCTGGAGTTTTTGATGAGGAATAAAAACAAAAACTGACACGGCACGGCGGGCACAACATTATCGGACCATCTGCAGGCTCACGAGGAAGCAAATGAGCTGCAACGGTCTGACTGCGAAGCATCTCGATGCTCAGTGTTCTTCAAAGGCTTCTCTGTCGTACCAGACACAAGGTTGGCTGTGCGGACTCGAACACGAAGAGGAGGGGTTTTGTTTTGAAGTGCATGTCATGCAGTAAGTGAATTTTGAATGGAAATAAAAACGTTTTAGAGATGATGTCACTGTGAAACCTCTGACTTCATTGGGCAGCGTGCTGAAAATGCGTCTGGATGAGATCCACATTGGAGGAGCTGGATCTCGACTCTGGTAATACTGAGGGAAAGCTTCTCTTTGTTATAACTGCATTCATTTATTACATGACTTATGCAATGTTGGCATGTGTGTGTGTGTGTGTGTGTGTGTGTGTGAGTGTGTGAAATTGTGCTAATCATGATTCAGTGAAATTGTTGTGTGCATCGGTTGCCCACGGGGTGTTATTGTTGAGATTTACCGTGACGGGTAAATGATCACATGGTTAAGGTAATTTCCTGGCCCTACCCACGACAGGATTAGGATGAATGTCAGTAGGATGAAGGTAGCAGTAGGATGAAACAAGCATGATCATTACTGAATGTGTATTCAGTCTAATGTAGAGTGCAGTTCCAAGGCACCAACAGGCTGTTTCTACGGCAGCTTCCTAAGTAACAGCTCAGCAAAAAATGACACACACAAAGAGAGACTTAAATCTGTCACTTCTGCCCTATATTGGCGCAACTTTTGAAAAGATCATAATATGGTAGGCACGGGAAATCTGGAAAATCTGGTCCTCGCATCTGCAGATGTGTAAATATTAGCATTTATCATGTCATGGTGCAGCTGCTTCACCTAATTTTAACAATATTATCCAAAGTCAGTAACTCTTGGTATGCGCATGGCAACTCGCAGGTAGAATTTTAGATATATGGAACTGATGACATTACCAAAAACTCCAATAACAACAGCAAGATACAAAACCAAAAACGATATGTATGCGACTATTGTGATGTAATGTCATATGAGCTCAGAGTGGAGTGCCTCATTAACATTGGATGTGGCCTTATCTCCCTCCAGTAGAGAGTGTTTTCAGAGACCTTGTCTATTTTGTGGGTGGCCGTGATTACCTCTATGGTCTCAGTGCTTTGATGTAAATGGCACCAGCTACACATAGTACTTTATAGTTTGATGCAAAGTTGTTGATTGCCAGTGTGTTGCCATGTGTTGTCATAAAACATCAAAAAGCTCAAGTGCCACAGTATTTGACATCCCTTGTTCCCCTGCCGTGTCTGTCCTTCAACTCTCCCTGAAGTTGACGACACAGGGGACAGTCTGTGCCAGCAGGCAGTTAAAGTGCACCTGCGTTTGTGCATCCCACTCACACCAAACCTGCTCTGTCACTTAATTATATCTAAAATGGTAATGATGATTATAGTCAGTTGACGTGGAGGCAGATTGATATGTTTGGATGGGTTATGACCATCAGAAAGCAATTTTCTATATCCATAATCTGTTTTATCAGAGTTAAGGTATAATCCATACACACAGTAGATTAACATTTATATGCATTTTTAATGTCTACTTTCACCCAGTTTCACCTAGTTTCAGTCCATCATCCATCCACTCAAAGACACATCAGTCTCGCATTTTAAATGTATTTACAATTAATAGCCCAGTCATGCTTTCATTCTTTGAAATGCCTTGAAATGTATATCAGGACAGCAACTGTCCTGGGTAGTGCAGGATCTTCTGCGGGATAATCGCTACCTGCAGGGCTGTGTGTTTTTTTCCTGCTTTTGCTTCACTGAATGGAATATGGGCTTCCTATCTCCAAACTTGTCCCCACAGGAACACAGAATTCAACCACTGTGGAAATGCATGCTGCCTGCAAGGGGTCCAGTAGCAGTGTAACAACATTTGTGGTTGCTTATGGCTCTTAATGCTGCTGTTAACAATTTAATGCAATTGAAGGATTTCTTATGAAGGTACTATTTTTTATTTATTAAGATATAATAGTTTCAACTGAATTAAATATAAAATATACATATTCAATACATTCTTACTGCTTCCTGAGGATTGGACAATGTAATTGGTGTAATTTTTTTTAAAACAAGGTAATCTGTGAAGCAGAGGTAGTTCATGGCAGCTGCAGTATTAGGGGCAGAGGGACTCCTGGCTGGTTCACCACTCAGGCTGAGTGTGAGAGTTGACTGGCATGATTTAAAGAAAATGAGCTCCCTAACTCATTGCTCTGTGTAGATCACAAAATACTAAAACAGAATAAACCAGTTTAATTTGAAAGTCTGAAATGTTGAATCGTTCAATTTGATAAACCCCAGAAGTGCGTTTCGTTGTTCATCGTTTCCTGTGTTTCCAATGTTCCCAGGTCACTGTGGGGGACAGGAAAGAACACTTCCTTCGTCTGCTTCTACAGGCACTGCAAACACACCTGTCTGGACATGTTGTTATTGTTGTGTTTGTTTGTTTGTCTGTGGTCATGCTGAGTTACTGTCTGTGGAGACTGTGGCCAGGGCCTGTGCAGGACGGCTGGCTTCCCCACCAGCGAGAGCTGCTGTGCGTTCGCTGGTGGAGCTTCGCACACAGTTTTCTCCGCACAGGCCTCAGGCCTCTGGGGACTAAAGCGATTTTTCACATAATTGCAGCAAACCTGCCTGACTGGCCCCTGACTTCCCCCGCACTATGCACCAGGTCTTTAAAACCCCCACCTGTGGAGCGATACATGGCGATGTTTGAGCTGTTTACGTATTTCAAACATCTCGCGGTGCGACCTGGAAGCAAAAGCAGGTCCGCCCGCATGCTTTATGGAAGTGGTCGCTTTGCCTGAGTCGTTCAACAGAAGATAATAGACTCCCAGGTCGGACTGCCTCCTACTGTAGTGAATTTACTAAAGCACCACAGTGTAACACATGCCTGGTCGGGACCATTATGTGACACTGGATTCTGGAGACCTCACACGGATTGCAGAGCACAACACCTTATGCGATACAGAGTTTAGACTGATAAGAGTTTTTTATTTGAGTATCTGAGATCTTCCCTGCAACTATAGGGACCATTTACAAGCTATAATGCATAATAGAAGCAAGATAGCGAAGCATCTCGAAGGGGAAATGTGTCATAGAAGAAAACAGGATAAAGAGGTCATGCTGATGACATTATAAACAGCTAAATACAGTGTATACAAAAAGGGTTGATCTCAGAACGGAATTCCCCTAAGGATATATTAGTTCAGCGTGTATGCCACGTTGTCGTCATATAGGAGAATCTACACTGGACCCTCTTCAGCAGTTTAGGACAGTGCGAGCTAAAGGATTCTGTTTTAAGATAAAAAAAATTCTCTGATCATTAACAAAGTGCAGTGAAAATAAGTATCCCTCTGTTCCAAAATATTTGTTTGAATGTATAAATGTAAGTTGGTTTAATAATTTCTGCATTTCTGTTTATTTTTCCTTTGCAGTTTGAGATAGAAAAAAAGAAAGACAGAGACAGAAAGCAAGAAAACATCTCCATTAAAATGGGACAATCTGTTTTTACTTAGCTGCCTAACTATTGACATAGTGGCATATCCAGATATAAATGTGGACGTCAATCGAAATGTTTCCTCTCTGATTTAAATTTGTTTTGGTAAATTGTCATTCCTGATTGCCCTGCAGTGATGAGCTATTTTAAAGAGATCACTATAAAACAAGATTAAGGGAAATGATGTGAACACAAACAACTGAAGTCAAAGATTCAGTGACTCTCTGCAGACAATGTCCTTAGGACATTTGAGTTAAGTCACATACTGCTCAGTAATTTTATTATAGTGAGAAACCAGGCACTCAGAAAGAAAAGTGTGCCCGTTAATGGTAGGTTTGGTAAGTGATGAGGAGGTGTTGAGAGAATTACTCGTAGCTGAAACTAGGGTGCAGAAATAGAGAAGAAGATTCTATGATCTTAGGACACGAGTCACTGATCTACTGGAGCAAAGTGAAGCTTCCTGGAAGTCTCAATAACACCTCACGCTGAGGGTAATATGCACAGTAGACCTCCAGTACAGATTAGAGCTGTACAGGTCGAGTGGTGATAACAGTGATGCTTCAGCCACTTCACTGTCCTGCTTTCTCTTGCTTAATATTACTGCTTCAGATCAGATGTTTTGTTTATAAGCAGGGTTGCTTCATATCATGTCTCAGAGACCCAGAAGGGAGTGGTCATCTGCTGGGATCAAGACCGTAAGCTCTGTGTCACGTAAACAAGCTCTGGGCATGAACAGTCACCTACTGCCATCCAGCTGGCTGTAAAGGTGGGATGGTGCGTGACTCTGATCACAGCAACAGGCTGGTCAAAAACTAGCTCGGCCGCTTCACATGTTAACTGACTGACAGGATTCTCCACAGCGAGCGAATGGTCGATTCTGTGGCAATTTAGCCCAAGCGCACAGTGATTAGTGGGAGTCAGTTATCTATGATTCGATTCCCCCCCCCCCAAGACTGACTCATAGCATCATAATGCTTTTTTTAAAGACCTGTAACATCATACAATCGTTTCGAAAAATTTATCCACTTCAAAAGAATATCTCTATGCAAGCTGTTCACTTTGGTTGGTCTTGTGCGGTTGGACGAGAGGAAGAAGAGCCTGAGGGAGGGGAAACCCCCTGTGACAGGCGAGAATGCTGCGCAGATTTATCAAATCCATGCAGTCGCAAATCAGCATATATATTAAACAGGTACAATATCACTGTGATGCTTCGCAGGGTAATGTGAAGTCAGGCTTAACTCACAGTGATCATCCACCTGTTCAGAGGATGACAGACCAGCTCTACATCTTTCATCTAGAAGTTAATATCATGCTTCAGTTTGCCTTTTCCTTTTTGCTACAAGAGTCCTGATCATAATGTTCATAATGTTCTTTATTATGCATGAGCTCCACTCAAACACAGCACTCATGTCCAAGGCAGCACATATCTTCAAGGTGTCAAAGTCTGAAATTACCATTTCTGACTTGTATAGACTTACATAGAGCCATACCAACTATAGAGCTGCAGCAAATGTATAATTGTTCATGGACAGTAAAATATATTGTTCTACTTTGCAATGAAAATGCATTATCTTCATTTTTGCTGCTCTTGTACGTAGCTGAACGATGAAGGCCAAGCCAGCCCCAGTACATAACAGAGGCCTGTTCCAACCTGCTTCTTCCACTCCAATCAGCCAAGAGTGAACAAAGCACATGGCGCAATTAATCAAAGTTGTGATTTCAAGCTAGCGCAGCCTGACAATATGTACTGTGTCTTTCGGTGGCTGTGTTTCCCCTCACTGTGTAAGGAAGGGAAATGTGTAGTTTAGCTGAAACAGATATTGGAGTATCCATTAATATTTAAGAACTGACTGAGGCCCAGTCATTCGCTGTAGTCTGCCCTTGATACACATATCGCAAACATCATTCCTGGACTTGCACATTAATGGTTAATGCACATGCCAATCACAAATGCTTCCTGACTAAAAGTCTGAGGAAACTCTACTTCCAAAAATCAAACCCAAACAAAAATGGTTTACAGCTTTAAACACCAGTCATAATTTCGATCTATTTTTAATTTGCCGATTAAACGATTGTTCTCTTGTTCACAACATTTAAAAGAGGTTGTCTCATAATTTAAGTTTTAGGCTTTGAAACTGCACCCTTTGAGGAATAATAAGCAGAACATACATTTCATACTTACACTATATCCAATCTGTTTTAAAGCGAAAAGAATGAACTGAGCTGGGCGTGTTCATGCGGCCCTGGGCACTACGAGTGTGCGGAGCTGAGCCCATCGCTGGCAGGCTAGCGCCACCCTGTCCTGTATCCGCGGCTGATGAGGACAGAAACAACAGCCTGGGAAGACAATACTGCTAATGTCCCTTTGTGTGCACAACACTAGCGGAGCGCGGATCTCTTTTACAGCCCAATATAATGCCTTCCTCCCAACAGCCCCTCAAAGAAGAGCGCATTTCTTCCGCCACGTCGCCCTCGCCATCCGTTTACCGCAGTGTAACGAGAGATCGAGGCCTTTGAGAGGGTGTCGTTTCTGAGGAGAGGTCAGAATACTCGTTTTAGCGGAGAATGCCACCGCGCTAGATTCTATCTCCCGAGACGTCGTGAAACAAAGCATGGAAGCCTGTAGCAGGAGCAGTCACTGCGGTATATTCTTTCTCCTCGGGGATGTGGTTTGAAAGCAATACTTCGACACCTTTCCATGTTCAGCGGCCAGCGGGAACCTGCAAAAACACAAAACAAAACACATGCACGAATCATTCAGGTTGCCCATGAAAACTGGGACGCTCCGAAGATTCTCCGAGTGAGACAAAGCCTTGCGCCCGTTTAATTAGTCTCTGTCTAACCCAGCCGTTACAGTTATATGGCAGGCCTAATTAACCATTGAATCTCCATAGCGATGGTGTCTCCCCCCACATTTGCAGGTTATTATACATTAGCTTGGGAGTCACATGTGGAGGGACTTTTGTTGGACCTGGCAACAAAGATGCTTCTTTTCTTTCTCTACCTTTTGTCCCATCAGTTATCCCATTAACATGACTGTGTCTCTGCTCATAGTGGTACAGCCAGCTGGACTGCTCTGACACACAGTGAGACATTTGACCTAGCTCTGAACTGCTACTGATGGGGGTAATGTACCATCGTTAAGGGGGGGGCATTTTTTGTTGTAAGTTGTAATGGTGACTAATGAGCATTCTAATGAGTATAATTACTGTTTGAATGTGTAGCTGGATGCAGCAACTGCTTACAAAACTTTGAAATCACTTCATTTTAATGGAATACATAAATGATGAAGTCTGATTTTAAAGGAATACATAAATGATATGGTCTGATATTAAAGGTATATGTGAATGATGTCTGATTTTAAAGATGATTTGAAAAATAATTTGATTTCAGATAAAATATAAAATTTTATTATGGTTTAATATATTATACATTTAGTGTAGCACACTATAGTGTTAAAGAATATGAAAAATTGTGACCTTAAAACATGACCTATGTATTGTAGACATGGCCTCTGTGTCAAGCTCACTGTGAAAGCTGACATTGTCTTCCCTATAAAGCAATGCTTTACAGACGTGATGGTGTCATATCTTCCAGGTCCTTTTTACCAGCAGCCTTGTAATGTAAGAGGTTCTTCACCTCTCTTCCCACTTGTCTGGACGTGTTTCAAATGTATCGTTGCAGAAAACCATGAAACAATTTAAGCTGATACTGCCAGTTTAAATTACTAAACCATGTGGTCACAGTCATTATGCTATCAATCTTCAATCTTGCTCACATACAGTGCATTCATGCTAGTCTTCTGCATAGGTAAATGGAGCAACTTCCAAGACTCTGCACAGGGCTCTAGAGTTCATCCATTCAAGCTCAGGACACTAATTTAACTACCAAAATGTTGCTTTTTTGTAGTATGAAAAATAATGACACATACTTTGAACGATATGCCATAACTCCTGAAACACTGATGAAATTACAGGTTAATTATGGTATAAACAAAAAAGAAAGCAAGTAAAACATTGGTTGTCATATGAGCAGTAGTTTTTTACATCAAGTCCACTCTGTCAGTGTGATACTGGTTGTGGATCAATGATGCCTTGACATGGAGGTTCCCACTTATCATTCAGACTCTTTTCCCCCTGTGGTGCTAGGCTTGAACTTTGTGGTTCATAAAGACTGTGGTGAAAGTATCCTGACATTGGCTCTCATTTCATTTCGTTGAATTGAAACTTGACAAGCTGACAAGCTGACTGTTTTAGACTTTCTTTCACCTGGGTGATTCCTGTTAATTTATTTGCGAAATCAAATTCCTGCGGATCCAGTACATTTGAGGAACAAAGACTCTCTTATGGGGATTGATTTGAGCACACATTCCCAGAGTTACTTTTATCAACTTTAGTTATTTAGTTGTGAAGTTGAGTTTAATTGCCTTTATCCCAGTCATTGGACTTAAGTTGTATTCTCAGAGCAAGGTTGCCCCAAAGCAGGGTTCCCCCAGAGCAGGGTTGCCCCAGAGGGTAACAACGAGATGGATAAGGCAGTGGGACATTAAACCAAGCTCTGTGATCTGATTCTAGTTTCTTAAACTGGAAAATAGATAAATTACATGAAATTATGCAGTCAGCATACACATGAAATTAAAAATTAATAATGCATCAGTGTGATTAAAGATTATCTCTATGTAAACCTGAACGTTCATAGCACATTTGTGTGTTTATTTTGTGAAGTCACAACATTGGTATGAGAGTGAAATCAAAGGATCGCATACACACAAGCTGCAGGCTCTCGGACTGCTGCCCAAGTATCAATTATTAACGAGACTACAAGACTGCTGAGCAAATATGGCCGGCTCACCATTATTACTGGATCCAGTAGATGACCTGCGCTGAGCAGGAAGCAGGATATGCTGCTACCGTCTCTCTCCCAGCTCCTTGCCGGTAGCCAGGGGAGCTTCGGCTGCTTTGGGGAGCACGTTGTCTAATTTTTGAATGTAGTCATGCATAACAAGACCTTAGGCTGTTGTCACAACATGGCTGGACTGTGACATGTGGTGATTAAGTCAGATGGCATCAAAGGAGCCCAGTAGCTTCAAAGGTAAACATCGCCTCCCACTATTCTCACACGTCAGGAGATGTCAGCTGTAATGTTAGGGAATGCTTCACCTAGGATACCTATTTCATTTGACCTTCCGCCATGTTGAAGAAACACACATACGGGGAAATGCATTAAAAGTGTTGGTGAGAAGTCAATATTTTATTACAGAAGCTCAGATGCATTATGATGAGAAAAAACAGGTGTGGTTGTTGTGCTCCAAGTTGCTTACAGAGAGCTCAGGTATATGAAGATTACAGTAGGTGTGACTGGCGTCTAGGGGGACAGGGAGGGGGTATGAGGGACCACCATAGCTCACACCAAACCACAGCAAAGCATGAGTAAGTATCCTATGGGGTTCATGGCTCCTTAAGAGCACCATGACACATGCCAGAATTCATGCACGACCATGAAAGAAACTCATTATTGAAGCTCAATCATTGTGTCTCTAATGTACACTTGCGAAACACATACTTCAAGGAATGTTTTTTTATGCAAACATTATATGTATTAAAAGCTTGCCTTGGTGCTGCCTCCTTGCAATCTTAATCTCATCGTCTAGTAATGTTCCCTGTGGGCTTTGCGGAGCTCATTTTGGAATGTTTACAAGCAGCAGAAACGTGTCGGGGAAACGCGGGCCTCCGGTGCAATGGAGCGCGTTGCTCTTTTCTGCATGCGATCAGGTAACGCAAAGGCCAAATCGTCGACCTCACCGCGCATGGCCGTTATCGATCGTCTTGTGCCAGCGAGGCGCTTTCCGTGCCGTGACACAGCGCCGTGTCTTTGTGGTGTAGCGACTGCCTCGTATTCTGCAGTTCGCGGAACACGTCTCAGGTGCTCGTGCATGTCTCAACCAGACGGAAAAACAAAAGTATGACTGACGGAATTATGTGGCAGGTGATTTATGGACAAGCAGAAGGTGGAAAACACGTTTGACTCCCCCGGTCTCCTCTTGCTACAATTACTGTCTTTATTGTTGTCTTTTGGCTACTGATTATCCGTGGTGATTACTTTAGATGAGGAATTAAATCTTCTCCTGTCAAAATTATTAATGTTTTATGCAACCACTTATTAGTATTTTAATGAAATATTTGTTAATGGCCATTTTGTTTATTAAATGGTGTTTTAAAAAATCATATTGGTTAAACCTTTCGGAAAAGCAGAGACCATTTCTAGCAGAGACCATTTCCATAGTAATGTGGACAGATATGAAGGAAAGTTTGAGGAAACTCTTTGAGGATTCTCTCCTGGATGTTTGTAAATACGAACATGAATCTTAAAAAGAAATAAAACACACACACGCACACACACAAACACACACATACACACAAACAAAGAAGGTTCCACTTCAACACATCAAACATTGTTTATATTTGCATTGATGTGTCTTTGCTTATATAGAAACACTGCTAAGAACATAATTGACATCACCTTGATCTCTTTACTACACAAAAGATCTCTTGCACATGCTCGTCAAACAACAAAGCCAAAACAGTAGCCATTCAGATGACACCGATGGGGAAGGCTTTGTTACAACAGTACATACTCATCCAGTTTCAACAGCATCTGCACAGCATTTGAAAGAATCCATAGAAGCACTAAAAGGAGAATATTTGGTAGTTTCCTGCTTTTGAAGATCGGCATTTGTCCCCTGAGCAAGGAAAGTTAGTGAGGATCTTAACATGCGACTATAGTTAAAAGGTACATCTATGAATAATTTTACAGGAAATGTTATTAATCAATCAATGGGTACATGTATTCAACATGTAATCAATTAATAGAAGTTTTTATTCCTGCAATGAATTTTCTCAGTAGAAGGAGCAACTGTGTGTTTAATTAACCACATGACCCTATTGTGACTGCAGCTGATTCATAATGAGGCTTCTGTGATGCTAAATAGCAAGAAGACTTGCTCCTGATCCCTAAGACCGGAAGAGAAAGCCGAACATGTCTTAAAGGGTCCTCTAGTTTAACTTTAACCAGTTTCCCAACCCAAAAGCCATTCAGCCATCGGTCAACCTTTGACCTTAAAGAGGGTTGTCTAATATAAAATATATCACAGATCTTCTCAGTCCTCCTGCCGTTCTCCAGTGCACACGCAAACCTTTTCCTGCACATACAAAATGTGATTCTGAGGGCCATGAAGAAAGGGGTCATGATACAATCACTCCTCCATACAGTGAGCCTCTTGTCGATGTGAAAACTGGCCTTTCGTCCTGATGTGAGAACTGATTGGACAGACTGGCCTTTCGTATTGATGTGAGAACTGTTTGGACAGACTGGCTTTTCTCAGAGGCTGTTGGAAAGACTGGCCTTTCTCTGAGGCTGCCTGAAATTTTGTGGATCCTTCTTGAAGTTGCTGTAGCAACAGGCAGTTGAGGTTTGAATGAGGTGGATGGCACCGTCATCTATCACTAAAAGTGCCGGATCCTCCCACAGGAGCAAGTCATCACTGAACCACTTTCAGGACAAAACTCATTCGTTACATCCGCTGACCTCACACTGTTCCTCTGCCATCCTGAGAGCTTCATTCAGCAGGGATTCAGCAGCTTCGTCTTCATAACTCATGCCGACAATGAACGGTTTTTGTTATTTCAAGCTTGGGTTTGGAAAAAATTCATGGTTTCTGTGAATTATTTGTCAGAACATTTCAGCGTATGTGCATGCAAATGTTTTAAAATAAAGAAAAAAAGCTGAAGAGTCTGAACATCAGGCAATTATATCTTGAAGTTGTCCAGCTCCAGTGAACTATGCAGAGCACAGGACATAAGGAATAAGGAACATATTTTTCTTTTACCAGCATTTGTGGTATTTCTAGCTATTTATAGTACACTCCCAATGGAAACACAGATACACAGAAAGAAATTACACATAGACGATGTGAGTGATTCATTGAAAGAACCTATAAAAGGACAGAGTAATCAGTGGAATGCACATGCTTTAATGCAGCTACCGTCTGTCACCTATATTCCATAACTACTGCATGACCACACTAAGAGGCAATGCAATCTGAGCACAATAAACAGGCAAAACAGTATAAATAAGTCATTCATATAAAAATACTCTTTCACAAAATATACTCTTTTACCAATTAATTTCAGTTTAAATTCCATATGTCTGGATATATCACTATACCAATTAAAATGAAGCTAGGAGTCAGTAGTTATCCCATTATTTCACCAAATGTGATTCTCCAGACTAGCAGCAAATCGAGCGGGAACTGCAGTGTTTCTAGGGTCCAGTGTGAATTTGATTTCAGTCTGAACTGATTCTGTTTTCACAAACATGCAAGGCTGCACTACCTCTATTTCATAAGTCCTGGCGTGAGAAATAACAGGAGCAGTCTGCTGAAGAAATAAATAAAAACGTTTCTCTAAACGAATAGCCAGCTATCTCCGTCACTGCGTTTGTGCCATTATACCCGTCGTATAATGTCCCATATGCGAAGGTGCACACACCTATCATTACGAGTCTGATGTGGACCGAGGGGAGAGAAAGTCTGAGAGCTTTGATGCATTTCAGACATCTCCAGACTCGCCCACACTCAGCATTCGCCGCAGGCCTGGTGAGATAGGCAGGGCCCTGTGAGGAGCTGAGTTTATGAATGGAGACACTTCATTCAGTCTCGCAAGTCCAGGGCCATGTCTTCACTTCCCCTCTGTTTTCTCTGGTCATTTTTAAAGTCTGCTTTTCAAAGTTTATTTTTTTTCCCCAGCATGCGGCACTGACGCTCATGGATTCGTCCCACGAGGAGGCATTGTGCAAAAAGACGACGGCGAACGTCTCATGTCCGAGCTTTGAGATGTTCGTCGGCAGACAGAGCACCCTGCCCGCCAAAAATGGCGGGGTTTATTGCTCCTCCCCTCCCCCAACCCTCGCAAGGAGGATCCCCCAGCAATTGAGGGCAGTACAAGCACTCAGAACTGTGAGCGCAGGCCGGCGCTCACTTGCACGTGTGCACCTCGGTCCGCTCGCTGCAGGTGTTGCACTTGACGTAGCAGCACCAGAGGAACTTGCAGTTGCACTGCCACACGCGGGAGTACTGGTGCGTGTTGTAGCCCCGCCCACAGCACATCAGGTCGCATCCGCTGGGGTGGTGCGCCAGCGTCTTGTTGCACACGCGGCCGTGCGTCCCCACGCTGCCCGTCACCGGGTCCGGCTCGCAGTAGCTGGGGGACTTGTCGATGTAGACCAGGTCCGTGTCCATGGGCTTACGGTAAGAGAAGGGCTTCTTGATCTTCAGGAAGGTGGGGCGTTTGTTCCGGCTGGCCTTCACGGCCTCCACCAGTACGGCCTGGCCGTACTTCTCCTTCAGGATGTAGCCCAGCTCCCGGAACTTGGGCAGTGTGGTCCAGCACGTCTTGGTGGTGCAGGAGCCCGACACACCGTGACACTTACACTCCAGACGCATGTTCCTCTCCAGAACCTGAAGGAGGGAAATATAGCAGAGGCAGCTGCTTTCAGGCAAATGTAGCAGGAATTAAAACAGAGTAGAAATACTCAAATCAGAGTTACTTAAACCACAATTATTCACTGTACTAATGGGGATGAAAGTGCTTAGGTTTTGGGAGGATTTGGAACGCGACACCATCAGTGTTACGTGAATCCCTCTTGACAATAGCAAGGTGTCCCTCCAACTTACTGTGATGTCACATAAAGGTCTCCTGTCCCGGCTGAACTGATGTGATTCATGAGCAGAGGTCATCTGATACAGTAACTCTGTCTATAGTGTATACACAAGTGCAACTATCAAGTGTCAGGCTATGCATGTGTGGTTATACCTCATCTTACAGAAAGAGAAAGAAACCAAGTTAAAGCAAAGAACTGAATAATATCTTAGAATTACCATGAATTCCAGTGTGGTCTGATATTTTTGCCTCAAAGTGTTGGGGCTCATCTGGGTTACTGAGAAGAAAGTATTTTCGTTTTCAGATGTACAAATCAAGCATTCCCAGGGCGATATAACCAATTGTCAAAGCTTCGCTAATCTCAAGTAAGTCTGAATACACCCTGATAACACAGAACTGAGAAGGAGCAGAAACACTACACCAGGTACCTTAAAAATGTCATCACTGTTAACATTGTACAGCAAGAGAAGTTCTGTGTTTAAAATGGCTCCGTTAGCCTTGCACAACGTTTTCCTCTTTACCCGTGCATCACCAATAAAAATGGCCCTTTGGAACTCACTTCTCCGTTAACATACCAGTGAGTAAAACCATGGGCAGCTTTTGTTATCTGTCGCTTAGTGCTGGGCAACGAAAGCCTGATCTTAACCAATGTCATTACATTAGCCAGCATAAATTAAGACTTTGGATAAGGACCGTCCCAACAGAGGCCTCCTTTAACGGCCGGGAGACAAAACATACAGATAGAATGAACCTGGAAGCATAGTGAGTCCACTAAGAGGCAATTTAGCTGCTTAGATAAGCCAGCGTGAATTCAGCTATTGCTCGAGGACGGAAAAGAAATGGCTGCTGTGAATTGGCAGTGTGATGTCAGCATGGAGGCCCTGTGTGAGGGGCCGATGTTTGAGCCATGAATTGTCTCTCTGTGACAAGGAGTGGGACAAGCCAGAGACAAGATGGACACTTCTTTTCCTCTTCATTAAACTGGGAAAAAGTGGGATTTATTCCGTGCCCGTCACTGGAAGCCAAAGGGGGAGCCCAAACCTGCAGCTGACAAGCACGTACGTTTAACGAGGTCCACTTGTGACGGCAGGAAAGCCTGTTTTTCATATAGAAGCATGACAAAAGGCTTTTATCAGCCTCAAGATTTAGTTAGAAGATATTAACTCAGACCACATCAAAGGCAACAAGCAGCTGGTGGGGAGAGGGACGCCTTCCCGATGCAGGTGAAAGTGAAAAAGCCTTTTAACAGCGCAAGGTGTTCTGCGAAAAACTAAAAGGTCGAACAAACAACAACAGGGCATCAAAGGTGAAACATGTTACCTTTTTTCACCATTTGATGAAGAGATGAAGCCCATGGGGGCTCCTGGTGTGAGTCAGGGAGTTGTAAACTGAGCAGAACGCGGGGGAGCAAATGCCTTTGTGTAGTTCCAGTGTGTTTGCAATTCTCTGATCTGGTTTGTAATCAAACTCTGCCACTTAAACTGCTCTTACCCCTAAAAGATTCCCATTATTGCCCTGCCAGCTCAGCATGGCTCCTGTGCCAGGCTGTTGACGTCCAGGCACCTCCATGCCAAGTTTGCTGACTCTTCTTGGACCCTGAATTTACTTTGATCCATTTAGCGTGACCGCTCCAGGTCAGAGCCATCACTCGGCCAATACCAGGCAGCCAAGTAGCAATAACGCACCAGTACATTAATATTTGTCAACAGCTAATAGCTCAACCAAATACTTTAAGCCGAAGCAACACATCTCCAGCTGTCTAGCTTGATGGCGATCCTGACTTGTTTTGTGTTTTATCTGTTTTCCCTGATGAAAGAATAGCAAAACAAGCACACACACACACACAAATGCTTCGGATGCTAGTCTGGACAACTGTGCTCCGGGATACTGTAAACATTTATTGATTAGTAAATGACAGTAGCCCATCTGCTGTCATGCATAGTTTGTGTTAGCAACCCTTCAATTCTTCATGAGCTATTTGGTTTTTCTTGCATGGCAGACCACTCTCCACCAAAGGGCATGTGTAAATATTCCAGCAACATGTGTGGCTCATGTATCTGATACACGTATACCACTGACCTCCCTCCAACCCCAACCACACCACGTCACTGTCACTGCACATTTGACAAAAGCATCCATCAGAAACTGACCAGTAACAAAAGAAAGGTCAAAGGTTAGGTCAAAGGTAACTAATGGCTCGTTCCTGGGAACATGCGGTTTACGGTCTGTACCTGCGTGGATATAAAATGCAATAGATGTACCCAAAAAATGTGGTGCAAATATAGAGGTTTCCGTTAAAGTAGGCAACGATCCTACACTGTAACGCACCACTCCGGTACCTCCTGCCCTTCTGCACGTACCTTCCGCCCCACCTCGTTGTTGTGGAGGTTCATGAGCGTTCTGGCGCTCTGCTTGATTTCGCGGGCGTCCACGAACACCTTGGAGAAGCCCAGGCCATAGTGGACGTCCGCTGAGCAGCCGCCCCACCTCCAGCCATCTGCGCGGCCGTGGAAGCCCTGCTTCTCCTGGTCACAGCTGCACTCGCTCAGGTTGCCCTGCGTGCACGCCGCCGTGATGGCGTGAGCCACGCCCGCCGCGATGATGGCATAGGTGAAGGCCGCCTCTTTACTGCCTGGAACACACACACACACATGAACAATCACATGTGCACACACACAGACATGAAAACACACACACACGCGAGTGCGCGCATATATGAACACACGAACCCACGCACAGACGCATGAATACACACAAACATATGAACACACAGACACTCACACATGAAAAAACACATGAACACACACACACATGCACGAAAACACACGCATGAACAGGCACAAACACATGGAAAAAACATGAACACACACATATACATGAATACACACACACAGAAATATACATGAATACACAAACACATGAACACACATGCACACATAGACTCATGCAAACACAAGGTAATGGCTACATTACTACCAACTGTTTTAAGAATGTTTTAAGAATGATCTGAAAGGTGTGGCCTGTTATGTTTGTGTTCCCACAGGTCGTATTATTGTAGCCATTCAAATGTGACTTTGTTTTAATGGTTACAGTCCTGATTCTCTGCTCTTTGAGAACTACATGTTTAGAATCCACTCTTCTTTGCAGAAATGTGCAGATTGTATATATATATTGCAAATATTTAAGTATGCTTTTGCAGGACACTGACCATATCACATGTAGTGGTGAGACACATGTCATCACAACACTGGAAAGCCAGGCTGCTATTACATAGTGGTAGTTAACACCGGCATTCATGGGATATGCAGCCATGTTATAAATCATTTACACATGTCAGGTTGGCAGAACTGGCATAGAGATACCAGCCAACCTGGATACAAATGATATTCAGGCATGAGGGACAGGCTGAGACCTAACTCATATCAGACTTACACTTAATAAGGCATCTGCAATTAAGACCCCTATCTGCAGCAGCGGTAATGGTGGGAGGGAATAGGCTTCAATTAAGTCAGGATGAACGATCTCCAGAGTCCTTGGGGATTATTACCACTGTCAGAAAACTGCTGCAATTCTACAATACCTATACTGGTTGGAGACAATCGATCAACACCATTAATTGTATTAATTTGCATGTTGTTTTACATATATATCAATTTTAATTCACTGAGTCTATCACTAGCCAAAAAGCCCTTCTGGATAAAAAAATCTTCATCTGAAAATTACAGTATACTGCACCTCCAACCATGTTTTAGTGTGAATATGGTGATGGACGATTACACTGTAAGAAATCTGGTACTCCTACTTCAGGTACAGGAACGTTTAGCGCCTACAGGTCAATAGGTCAGAGGTGGACATGACGTTGTCCCTGCATGCTTTGAAATCCTCAAAGTCCAACAAGGATATTCAATCCTGGTACAGTACAGGTATTTAAGTAAATAGAACAATTTGGCGCATGACCGAGTAGGTGAAAATGACAACACTGACGCTGCCGCGCGCTCATCTGCAGCAGCACAGTTACGCTGTGGAGAAAAACAAAATCATTTATATTTTTTGTTTAATTTTCAGCTAAATACATCGTAACCCACACCAGTGGGAAGACCACGCTGCCTGTAAATGCTAGATACACAAATATGAAAACACAAAGAACATGTGAGTGCTTCTCTCAGGAGGTCGTTTTTCATTTAGAATGTTCTGACGAAGCTGATGACAGCTTCCCTTCTGTGCAGTTCAACTTAACTCTACACAGCAGCAAACACGCGCCTGACACATCTCACCCGAGTGAAGGGCTTCACGAAAGGGCAAGACAACAGCCATTTATTTATTTACGCAATAGCCCGTAAATGTAGGTGCCCGTTTTGACCTAAAATAGATTTTTAAGATACAAACTGAAGTTTTTTAAAGGTTGGAATTACTATGTGTACTCTACTATCATATCAGGGACGTTATGAGTGATATTTATTTAAAAGTACGCCTAACTAACGGGAAAGAACATGTATGCTTTGCTTTCTGACTTTTAGTGAGCGCTTAAAAGGTGATTGGGTGCACGCATCTGCAGGTTTGCACGACCCCAGGTACCAAACACACGCTCATGTCATCTGACAGACATCTCAGGCATGTGGGACGGAAGTCTAAGGTGAACCAGGTCGATCATTTCGTGAACTTTCCAAACCAACCTAATCAATCTTCACGCGTTGTCATTGTGACTGTTTAGCCTCGGGTTTACCTGAGTTGTAAGTCAAATCAATGCATATGTTTCCTTTTACAGTGAGGACGTTGCGCAATACCTGTCCCTATAGACCCGCAATGTAAGTGCTGCAGACGAGCTTTAAAAGGTTTGTAACATACCCACTTTCAACTCTTTTCCGAAGACAGTTCTCTCTCCGAGGGCAGAACAGTTCCAGCGACCGTTCCTGAATTGAAACTGACACTCGTTAATTCCCATTTGGGCTCCCTGTCCGATAACAATGATTGCGTCCGGTCGACTTTGGCAGATGATCCGTTGTCGGGGTACAAGTCCAGGAATCTTGTTGCATATGATGCTAGCTCCTAGCGCTAACACAGATGAGAAGCCCCTAAAATTAATAAAACAGAAAAATCCACTGTACGTTATTCAAAAGCTTAAGTGCGAAAAGCTATGCTTTGGTTGTCCCACTAAATTAATGTATACAATAACAAGCTGCAAAGCAGAAGCATAAAAACAAAACGTTAAAAGTAATAGACGTGTGTGTGTTTGTGTGTGTGTATTTTAAATGAGAATACTATTTTCAGGATTTTATTTAATATTACAATGTTTCCTGCGTTTCCGAAATGCGTCCTGATAGCTTTCCTGTTGCAAAGAGAGCGCAGTGCGCACTTACACAGCTCGGAGCGAGAACAAAATAAAGGGCCCATAGACAAAAAGGAATGCATAAAAAGTAATACTGTGTTCTGTGTAGATTTTACAGCCTTTGCAGCATTGCGGCAATGCATAAATTCTAGATGTTGGTTACGTTTCACACTGCCGAACACTATACTGTATTTCATACCCAAGTTTTCATACGTCCTTTCATACTTTAAGGGTATCGTGTGAAAATTCATTGCGCTGTACAGGGAGCCTCTTAAAAAGATTAGGTCAAAGAATTGCCCAAAATCGATATACGAAAAACCGAAATGCGGATTAGTCTTCTTCACAACTCACCCAATTTTCAAGTAGATTATTCCAAGACAAAGAAAAACGCGAAATATCCAGCGTCGCGTTTTTCTGCTCATGGTGATCGCGTGTCTGTTTCCCGCAATGATAACTTGAAAATGTAAAACTAAAAATTATATTCAGTTGGCAACTGCTTTAAATCACCGACGTCGGCTCAAAAGAAAACTCTAAAACAAACGCGTTCTCCCGTGAAGAGTGTTTCCTGCACACCGCGCCATCAGATCGTAAATACACAGGTTTGAGTTCGCATAGTAATACTGGTGGAAGGTGAAGACGGGCATGCAGTTCGCTGATCTGATATCAAACTGTCTGCCTCCTGCCGTGTGATGTCTCAAAAGCGCACTTCAGTGCGCGAGGCTTACACGGGGCGTGTTCTAGGCTGCACGGATTGAGCTCACCTGTGGAATCTGAGACAGGCCTCCTGGAATGACAATTCACCTGTTCTCTGTTTTTATTTTTATTTGAGTGATTTCTTAATGAGTACAGGTGCGTGCTGTAGGCGTTTTCAACAAATGGGACATTGCGAATAATTATTGCCTTACATTTTGTGTAAATGTCACTTTTTGTTCCCTTTAAATGAGTACTACATTTCCTTCAACAGCCTTCCCAGGTGTCTAAGCATTGAGATGACTAGTGACGAAGTATCTCTTAAAGTAATTTAAGAATAGTGACTTCATTCCCCTCCCTTGCCAGATTAATTGGTATTTTGATAATGGTCTTGGATGCGCGTGTTGTTCCATATGCAAAAAAGGCAATTGGGAACAACCGTTGGTATTGCGCCCCCTGCTGTTACTGTGCTTCACATGCATGTTATAGGTCTATACACGGAATAATAACCACCTATTGCAGTGTTTACACACCCGGTTGGACACAATTAAACAAGTTAACTATATGAAGGTTAGAAATTATGCTGTACAAGAATACAGTAACCCAAATATGACTCCTGAAAATACACACTTTAAAATTCTGTCGCTCGAGGCATGCTGAGACCGAGCTGGTTTGTGGTTTGTGACAGCGTATTCCCCATCACAATGCCAAAACATTGCGTAACCTTAGCATTCATCAAATTTGTTCGAAACAAATTGAACAGGTTCCCCGTCGCATTCTTGTTACAACCCTGTCTCAGTTATAGGCTCATGCAGTGAGTGTCTTTTTCCTGTGGAGGGCGCGTTGTCAAGTCCATTGGCTTTTCATTACAGCGCTGTTCATCTCCAGCAAGGCCACGCACGGAGTGGTCGGGCAAAGGTGCTTGATGTCATAACTCAAAGTAATTGTGCTAATTAGCACAAATTAGCTCAAAAATCTGCTTTTTCGCCATTAAAGATTTCCTAAATCTACTACTACATACAACTACATAATATTTTGTAAGGGAAAACACATTTGATAGGCTTTGAAAAACTTGGACCTGTTGGCTACACATAAATTACCTTGTTAACAATATAGTAACCTACATTGTTCCATTTGAGTATTATGTACACTCACTGGCCACTTTATTAGGTACACCTTGCTAGTACCGGGTTGGACCCCCTTTTGCCTTCAGAACTGACTTACTCCTTCGTGGCATAGATTCAACAAGGTACTGGAAACATTCCTCAGAGAGACTGGTCCATATTGACATGATAGCATCATGCAGTTGATGCAGGTTTGTCGGCTGCACATCCATGATGCGAATCTCCCGATTCACCACATCCCAAAGGGGCTCTATTGGATTGAGATCTGGTGACTGTGGAGGCCACTTGAGTAAAGTGAACTCATTGTCGTGCTCAAGAGACCAGTCTGAGATGATTCGCACTTTATGACATGGCGCGTTATCCTGCTGGAAGTAGCCATCAGAAGATGGGTACACTGTGGTCATAAAGAGATAGACATGGTTAGCAACAATAATCAGGTAAGCTGTGGCGTTGACACAATGCTCAATTAGTACTAATGGGCCCAAAGTGTGCCAGGAAAATATCCCCCACACCATTGCACCACCACCACCAGCCGTTTGTAGTAGGCCATTTCGAACAGAGCCAGAGACAGAGGAGAGAGTGGGAGAGAGAGAAAGAGAGAGTACATAGGTCGTTCATCAGATGTTCTTGCAAAGTGCTTCTGCAGAAGACCTCTGTCCAAAACTTCCTATTTCTCTGTGCTTTAATACAATACAGTTACTTATCTGTGTGTGTATGTGTATATATTCCTTTCGTGCTGACTTCTCTTCCCACTAATAAAACAATGGCTAATATATATATATATTATATTAGCCATTGTTTATATATATATATATATATATATATATATATATATATATATATATATATATATATATATATATACTATTATACTTAAACACTTCAGGATCCTCCAGGATGACTGAAGACACATCTGTTTCAAGAGCACTTAAATTAAATTTTACTACACTAGCATTTATTAAATATTTGTGACTGTAATGACTTTTCTTGCTTTTATCTTTTAAGTAGGGTTTTTTCAGTATATATTTGAGTATATCTAGGCGTCCATACTGACTGTATCTAATAATATCTTTGCTTAAAGTTTCTTCCTGATTTTAGCCTAAACTAACTAGCTAGATAGTTTATTCTGAGTAAAACAATGAAGCACTTTTTGTAAGTCGCTCTGGATAAGGGCGTCTGCTAAATGCCGTAAATGTAAATGTAAATGTAAATGTATAGACTGCATCCCTTTTTAAGAATCCTCCACTATTTTTTTATAGATGAGACATGAACATTAAAGACGTGCTTGTTGAGAATGATTTAATTAACCATTCAGATTCCAACTGTGGTACTGTAGTCGGCAACCGATCTAGATGTGCTACGTGTACATTTATTAACACAATCACTAAAATAACTGGCACAAAAGGATAAATTGTTATCACTCATTCATCGTCATGCACCACAGCTGAAGTTGTCAATTCAATTACTTGCAAGAGATGTAATCAGCATTACATTGGAGATGTAACCAAGATAAGACTTGCCGATCAGTTTATTGAACACCTTCAGACCATCAGGATTAAGGATGTGTCATTTACAGTGTCAAGGCATTCTAATACCAATGGACACTGCATATATCTGTTTGTTTGCAGTTGTTGCTATGGTAGCAATGAAATTATGAAATAAAAAAAAAAGAACTGCTCTACATTAGAACCCCATGAATGAATATGACGATAGTGCTTCTGATTTAATATATATATGGTTACTCCTATGGTGGTGTGGTGGTTAGTGTTGTTGCCTCACAGCAAGGTGGTCTAGGTTCGATTCTCGGTCTGGTCCCCTCTGTGTGGAGTTTGCATTTTCTCCCTGATTTCTCTGGGTACTCCGGTTTCCTCCTACAGTCCAAAGACATGCGTGTTAGGTTGATTGGTCACTCTGAATTGCCTGTAGGTGTGAGTGTGTGCGTGTGCGTGTGTGTTGGCCATTTGGTGAACTGGTGACCTGCCCATGGTGTACCCTGCCTTCGCCCAATGATGCTGGAATTGCCCCCTGGCAAAGATGCACAGCTGATGAATATATATATATATATATATATATATATATATATATATATATATATATATGTGATGGAGTTATCTCCACATATCCATAGTTCCCACATCCTATATACCCTCTCACACTAATGGCTAACCAACTGGACATCGTGGTGATGGACAAACATCAGAACAGGGCTGCTGTTCAGACACAAGGAACATGAGAAGCTGGAAAAATATCAAGGGCTGAACGAAGAGCTGGAAAAGATGTGGAAGATGAAGGCAACAGTGCTTTCTGTGGTAACAGGAGCACTAGGGGCTATGAGTGGCTCCAACCCATGAACAACACCTGATATCTCCGTCCAGAAGAGTGCAGTCCTGGGATCAACTAAGATAATGCGCTTATATTATTAATACAAGGAAACACGCACAAATACAAATATTTCTCCTTTAGGTATCAGCAAAATAGGCTTTTTTCAAAACGCTTTTCAGCCTGATTGTCCCCATCGGTATGCCGTAGTTTCAGTAAACATGGTGTAAGTTGTCACTAGGTGCATACTGCTGTGTACTTTTCTTTTCAGACCACGACATGGAGCACGATCAACACAGTTTGCCGCTGGACTGTTGGATAATCATATTTTCTTTTCTTAATGAAGATGATTTAATCAGTGCTTCGTGTGTTTGTAAGGTGAGAAACGTTACAATGTTACGAAAGTGCAGCTTGCTCGCTTCATGAAGCTGCTATAATTACAGCCAAGTCGCTACACCAAACTTGAAGAATTTAAGATATATACTGGTAATCCCAGTGATTATTGTACATTTGAAAACAGAAAAGCACAGAGGTCACGCGTGACACAAAAATAATAAAAGAAAGAAAAACGAAAGTAGACAGTAGGCAGCGATGTGATTCCGCCCGTCTCCTCGTTGTCACGCGCACTGATATCAAAGCGAGGTGACTTGTAGTTTAGGACAGTTTAAAAACTAAAGATTTTAACGAACGTATGTTAACTAACTGAATAACTATAAAAAAAAACGTGGAAATGTGGTGTGATGGAAGAGCAACTACGGCTTTTCAAGGAAGTGGGTCCATACCACCGGAATTAAATAAGATTCCGGTGTTAGCAATGCTTCTCGGTCCAGAAATGTCCATGCACTGCGCATTCTGAGTGTTCCTTAATTTGACGCACCTGTGTCCAAACGTTTGGTAATTGTCTATCTCCAGACACATCTCAGACAGTTAATCAAAATGCAGACTTGAGTGAGTTTGGAAATAAAACCTAAGAAAATATCTGGTCTGGCCTCATGGGGCCAATGGACAGGGTGACCATACCATAAAAACTGGCCCTTTCTCAGCAAATTCTCAGAATGATAATTTGTTGTGTTTCTCATGTTGTAAGCCCAACATAACAGTTCAATCTTTCCAGTGTTATTGAACAAATGTTTTGTATATAGCACATGTAATAATATATTGTTTAGTTATGACTAAACATGAATATGACTGTTTGCACAGGTATGAAAAAAATTTCTCTTCTCTTTACTGTTTGCTCAGGAATGGCATGAAGCTGGTGAAAGCCCATGGCTTTGGAGGTAAGTTACATGACAAAGCAGTACTTCTGTATGCAGTCGGTTACCTATGAATGAAAGTAAGCTTTTAAAAAATCCACCCTGCCTAGAGCAATGTGCTTGCAGCGTTGGGGTTTCTGCAACCTAGGGCAGCTCCTCTCCGCCTCCGAGAAGTACACCTGGAAAAGGTATTACCTGCATCGCTCCAAGCTGGAGCTCCATATGGCGTCAGGCAGACCAGGAGGGAACTACACCTGCAAGAGCCTGAGAGGTCATAAAGGTACCCACGACCACTCAGACTTTCTACTGCTTCCTACATCACATCCTTCCAGCAACACAGTTGCATTTATCTTTACATGCATATTGATTATATAAATGTTCCATCTATAATAGAAATTACATACTCAGTGTGTGCAACACTAAATGCTCAGTGTGTGCAACACGCGACAAGATGCTTCTCTGTCCTGGCACCCAGATGGTGGAACGAACTTCCACTGGCTGTCCAAACAGCGAACTCTCTCGCGGTTTTCAAACGCAGACTGAAGACCCATCTCTTTGTAAAGCACTTATAAGCACTAAGCATTGGTATAAAGCGTAATTGCACTTTATCTTTAGGAACACTTGCTAAGTATTGCACTTATACTGCATGTAGTCTTGTAGGTATTTCAGTCTTGCTAGGTATTGCACTGTGTCTAATCTTCTTTCTAGGTATCAGCACTGGCAACTGTTTATGGCAGTGCTTGAGCTCGAGTAGTTTGGACTTAAACCTGTTTATACTAGATAGAGATGCATATTCTGACTGAACACATAGTACTTTTGTAAGTCGCTCTGGATAAGAGCGTCTGCTAAATGCCGTAAATGTAAATGTCTAATACTATGGAATAATCTTTTAGGAAAGGTTGTTGGTTTTTCTTACCTGATGGGAAACTCTAGTCTCCAGGACATGTGGACTTGCTCTCCGGTTGTCTGTAGTGCATCTACTGATGGCACAGTCAAAGCGTGGGACATTCACAAGGTGCTTTTTTTTGTTGTTGTTCAAACTTTAAAGACAACTCGAGAACTATAGTAAAATTTTGAGACAGCATGTTTCAATGTTTCATGTGTTTTTTTCTCACAGGGTGTCAGTCTGTGGTCTAGTTCAGCTGGGAACCCAGTGAGCGCCATGACCACAGACCCACAGCAATGTGTTGTAGTCACTTCTGACATCATGGGAACCATCAAAGCATGGCAGGGCCAGTCGGGGGCGGAGCTTGCTTCTTTCTCCTCTTCTTCCTCTTACTGCACATTGCTGACGTTCTGCAAGCATGGGATCTCTTTCCTCATGGCAAATATGTTACAAATACAACATTTAGTATTGATACGGAACGCAAGCTTGAAGCTTGTACACTATGCATGTTTTGTTTCTTTTAGGTTGGAGCTGCTGGAGGTTCATTGCTTGTCTTGAGCTCCCCCTTACTGTTGGAAATATCAAGGCATGTCGTGTGCGATTCATTTAGAGTAAATATTATCCTCCCATCCCCTGATGAGAAATGGATACTTGCTGCCTCAAAGGAAAACTCTGATTTAAGCCCAAAGGTACTTTTGTGCTTCAGCCATGCAGTTTGACACTCATGCATGTTTTCCTCCAAGAGTGTGTTTAAACTGTTCTCTGTACTGCTTGAAAAATAAAAGGGGAAAATCGTAATACGGAAGGAGGTGAAGAGCCAACCTTTGCACTGCTTTTCTGCGCTCAGGTGTTCTGGAGTGCCAGTCTGTGCTGTCCTGTCTCCGAGGAGGACACGGTGTGTGTGGGGCTCCCCGTCAGTGGCTGCACCGCTGCCGTCTTCCTCCCTGCTCAGCCGGCACGCGTGGCCGTGATCCACGACAGGGACCCGCTCCACCACTTGGCACTCTCCGTCTTTGATATAGGCATGAAGAAGTCCAAGTACAAAATGGAGGCTGAGGGTAGGACAGCTAACCTAAACGCAGCAGTGTGACTGAAGTTTGGGGTTCGCGGAGTTCACTCTGAAACCGTCTTCATGTGGTTTTCAGTTAGTTGCATTTGAGCTGATGTTATTTTTGAGTTCATGTTTGTAAACCATACTCATTCATCTATTGTGGTTTCAGCTCAGCAAGTTGAGTCGTTTCCACTGGATCTAAAGCAGAGGCATTCAGACATCATTCTTCAGGCTAAAGGCAGTAGCACCATTCTGATTACCGACGGTACTGACCTGAACATCTACACCCTTAAAGGGGCCCTCATCGCAAGCTTTAAGGACCACATACAACCAATCGTCTCCCTTTGTGTGGTAGGATCCCCTCTTATTCACCGTTACCAGGGACACCAGACAAATCCAGTTATACTGTCCTGATTTTACAGGACAGTTTCCGCGTTGTCACGGCGTCACGTGACTTGTCTTTAAGAGTGCTGACATGGAGGAAGGACCCAGATAAAGGACTGACCCTCGAGAGCCAGTACCAGCTTCTGGGAGGATCCCACACAGCATCCAGGTAAATTATGTATCACACAAGGGGGACCATTATATTTGCAAGACTTTTCAAACCCATTGGTCTACGTATCAGGACAATATCGACCCAAAATTTGACGTACTGTGTGATAATTGGAAAGACAGATTTCTGCTGTATAACGTGTAAATGTGTCAGAAGCTTTAGGTTTCCCACACAATAAATGTACATCAGTTCTAATGTACATCAGTTTTAATACAAGTAGTTTATTTCCACAGAGGATTCACAGGGGTGGCGTGCGATTATGCCAGTATAGTTGCCTCTGTGGAGTCTGTGGAGGGGAAGGATATTTTGAAGGCATACATTTTTAATTCTTAATCTACTTTTGATTTGAATAGACGATTCAGGTAAGTGGAGTGCTTTTAATGCTTCTATATTACACAGATTAAGATCTATATTACACAGATGAAGTTTTACACCATTCTGCAGTTGAAAGCTTAGTAAAACTTGAATATAATTATTAAAATGCAGTTGCTAAACAGCAATCTGAATGATTTGATTATCCAACAGGGAATGATATGGGACAGGATACCAAGGCGATCAGTACTGATCATGCAAGAGGAGAAATCCACCACATGCCAATTTTTTCTTCCTCAAATGAATTTCTCTTTGTATAGCACTTTTTAGAATACGTCACGGAGCAGGTTTACAGAAATAATATATACCGAGAATTCAGGTCAAGGGGCCCATTGAACCAGCCAAAGCCAACAACTCCCCGAATAAAACCAAGAGGTCTGAGATATATGCTGCATTAAAACATACATGAAAGCTGATATGATTTTATAATGCAGTGGTCTCATTCAAACAAGTGAAGGAACAGTAACGGAAGAGAAAATGGAGATTCTGGAAAAAAGCAATGCTAAAATCCAGTCTACACTAATGAAACCGGTGTTAGGATTACTCAACATCACACGACATCATACATGTGCTTTAATGTAATTAATTAATTGATTCATAAATCCTTACTGACTTTGAGTGATGTTTATGATGCGAGAATTGAATACTACTTAAAGAAACATTAACCTCTGTGATATCAAATGGTGTATGTTTCTATATCATGATAGCCCTGACATCACATGTTCACAAGACCCACACCAGAACTACTAACAATTATTTCATTCAGGCATGGAAAATATTTCAAACTGCAATAATAAACCCTATACACCGTGGTAAAAGAAACATGCATTCTGGTATTGATAATGACAAGACACTGGCAGAACAATAAGTATTCAGTATTAACCAATATATTTTAATAAAAGTATATTTTAAACATTTCACAATCCATCAAATGAGTCCTAATAATCATATTTCTAATATTTGAATATGAATAATAGGAATGTCTTACAAATGTTGCACACAAACAACTGGCCCTTGATTTGTTAAAGTACAGTATCTTGGTAGAAGATATTAAATGGAATTTCAAAATCTCTCAGAATACTATAGTGTATTACATCATTAAGTGCAGATTATTTCTGCTATGGACACAAAATCGCCATACCATTTGGTCCAAATAATTAATCTGTATTAATTAAGATTACAGCAGACTGTGAATTCTGCCATAAAGACATGAAGGGCCCACTCCAGAGTGAGCTGATACTGCTCCATAATTCTCAGCCCAAAGGAAATAATCCAGTCCAGCTGGTTTTACAATGTAGATGGTCAATCTGGATTCCTGTAGTCCCTTATTTCTTCATTTTCTGATGCCCTTTGAGAAAGCAGAATGTCAGCCTAGAAACCTTACAGGTGAAATGACTATTTTAAGTGACTCCCAATGTAGTGTACACTATCTGCAATCACAGGACTGCAAGGAAAAGCAAGACCACCGAGACCTAGATTAGGAGATGCTGGAGGTACGATTGTGGGTCTTGCTGGACTGGCCTCTCACCTGCTGTGCTCCAGATTCCCAGACTGAGCTTCTCTCCCAGCAGGTAAAGGGGGACCATGCTGACAGAAGAAATGGCCAGGAACACAATCAAGCCTACCAGACTGAGGTGGGCCAGGATGGGGTACACCCAGATCCCTGAAATGTAGTGAATCCATAAGACCCTAAAGAAATATATAAAAGAAAATACAGATCGGTGTATTACACTGTAGCCATCTAGTTAAATTTACTATATTCAGACTTAATATGAATATTCTAGCTAGGAACCATTACAAAATATTAGATTCAAAAGAGTAAAAAAATTAGCATGCATCATAAAAAGCATCAAGAGGTCGTTACCACGCCAAGTACAGTGATGCAAACAGAGCCAGGCTGAGAATGCCTTTGAGACGGCTTGGGTGTTGATGATGTTGCAGAAACATCTGCAGCAAAAGTAAAGGCAAGACTACACTGTGCTGTGGGGGAAGAAAAACACAACAGTAAATAACAGTCCACGAAGTGTTTTGGGACATTTAGATCCTTCGGGTGTCTGAGGGCTCACACGTAGCCCAGATGGGAATAAAAACTTACCAAGGCGTGATTAAGCCAAAGAGGAATTATTTCGTCTATATACTTTGGATACACCAACTCGCGATTGTAGGCGTAGAGGGACCAGAATGAAGCGCACACAAACTGAAACGAAACAGGTGCAGTTAGTTCAACCGGACTAAAATGGACGCTCGTCCATTAATTGCTCAGCTTCATGTTGGCGAGCTAGGTATTTTCTTTTAAAACTGGGAACAGACTCACGGTGCCAACTGGAACAGCCAGAACAGTGAAAAATCCATCTCTCGCTCTTACAATCAACTGAGGAATCCCCCGTCGCGCCCTTGTGCTCGGGAGCACAATGTGTACTACATCAGTTACAACACAGACCCCAAAGAAGACCGTCTGCAACACCTGCACACGGGAAAAGGCAGTTAGGTTCGCCTCTACTGGAACTGTCGGGCATTTTACCTCGTACACGCAGACACATGGGTAATCTAGCTAGTTTATCTTACTATTCAACACCTTTCCAGGAAATAATATGGAAAAAAACAATAGCTTTCTTACGTCTTAGTAAGCACGTTTGGCTGGCTCAGAATCATACTTACCAGATTGATAAAAGTTAAATACTTCCAGCGACCTCCGTATGTCCGAAACCCAGGGTGTCTATCTGAAATTTCTAACGAGCAATTAGTCTGAAGAACGAATACATACCAGGCAAAAACTGTAACGTGTACAAGCATACACAATTTGGGATTAATTACCGATCTGACATTATCAGCCATTTTTAATTCTAAACGCAACTCTGCGTGACCTTCTTCTTTTCATCTGTAACAAAATCGTTGCAAGCGGAATATGCATGGCACCCCCTACAGGAGCCTGTTATGACTACACAATTATTTTTAATCTGTGAAAAACATTTCTGCAAAGAATGTTATGTATTTAAACGTCATTATTCTATGGGTAACTTGGGACGACGGCAGATATTTTAAGGAAGTATTTAGAGCGATACTTTGTGTATTTACTACATTTACATTAAATCTATTAACTAGTTATTCTGTTAATTTCAAATTTAGAGGCATGAACATCTAAGTTTTCTTTTTAGTTACACATCACATTGAGTAGCCTAGAGACCCAGATCATGCTAAGAGGGGTGCTCACTAGTCAACCAAAATCAGTCTCAACATTGACACACTGTCCATTTCCACAGCAGTCAAGGACCTGTTCTCTGTTGAACTGAGAAACAACATTTATCTTTCACAACTAAACTTATTCTGAGGTTTCTCAGGGTTACATGGAAATGGAATAACAAATGGTTGTAGGTGCACAGACTATGCCATCATAAGACTAACAGCTTCAGCCTGTGTGCCCTGACTAATCAGTTATCTACATGAAACATACAAGGTTTCATTCAAATGCAATTCTTCTAAGCAGGCAAGACACACACACACATCATCACCAGTTTATTTTATGTAACTAATGTCAGTTCTATTTAATAGAAAGCAAACGTCATGCCAGCTGCATCAATGTAAAGACACGTTCTGGCACAGTAAGTACAGCAAGTACACTTTTAAGGATTGGTAGGTCATACACCAGCAGCATACCATTCCAAGATGAAGCAATGAACAATCAATGGCCAGTCATTTTGAAAATGGTTCAAGAACACCTTCAGAGTGAATTTAAGAGATATGAGTGGTATATACTGTGATCTATGAGGTATATTCTGATCTGAGACCCGACTGGAATATTCTTGAGACAAAAAGCTAATTATATGGCAGTATTATAGTTTGCTGATGTAAACGTTATTTCAGCACATATAAGGAATTGTGTGGCACTGCACTTCATAACATTTGCATTACATTTAATAGCATGTTCAATACACATACAGTAGTAAGTCATGCATTAAAAGGTCTGTGTTGAAGAACAAAGGCAGCACCTTTGACAAATAAATGTCAACATTCTATTAACTTTAAACATGGGGTGTATTCAAAATGAAGTGTTTGCATACAATATGTGGTTCAAAAAACAAACAAATTCTGTAATAAAACAAGATTACGGATATCGAGTCTATACTCCAGTGTTGTTCTCACCCCTTTGGCTCAGATACTCTCTGTAGAGTAACAGTCTCTCTGTGGCATGCTCCGGCAGCCTATTTCTTCGGGCCCGAACTATACATGCTGCCAGAGGAAAGAGACGTTTGAATCCTCCCGAAGAGGCCGGGACAGCCAAAAGTTTGTGGCTGACACTTCGTAACTGTGGGAAGCGAGTGGCCTCCCTCCAAAATACATGTACGGAAGCATCTCCGTCCAGCAAAGGTTCTGATATATAGAGGTCCAGCTCTGAGACCGCCGTTGCCTTCGGGGGAGGCTGCATGAAGCTAAAGATCTTCTTGCATTTGACGTTGCCCAAACGGGCAGCTCGTGTGGCAGGCTTACCACTGTGTTCAAGATCCACACTGCTCTCCTCAACCGGAATCCATGTGTTGGTTTCACTCAGTGCAGATTCTAGTATCGAACAAGCCCAGTACTTTGTAGGTGGAACAAGCGTGGCACCTCCAGCTACTTCTTCACCATCATCAAAAGGCTGAAGCTTAACGCGTGGGTCCAGGACCGTGGCTAGTATAACATCTTTTTGCATAATGAAAGTCTGGAAGTAGTCATGAAGGCCAGAGCGGAGAGCTTTGCAGAACTGGCTATAATTTGTGGACTTGACCTTGAGGGTTTTATCCAGGCCAATAAGAGATGGAATGACAAGGGAGAATGTGACGCCATCATCTTGAAGTACCTGGATTGCTTCTTCAAAGGGCTCCAACAGGCCTATAACATCCACCACCTGTTCACGCTCGACATGGATCACTGGTGGAAAAACAGTATTCTCGTTGACCTCTTTGCGGGCTTGTGCCAGAACGGCCATCACGGAGCCCCAGGAAAACTCCTGTACTAGTTTGCGAATGATAGCGAAAGTGGAGTTCCAAGAGTATCTGTTGTAGTTGTATGGACTCGCAAGGGTGAGTTTGCATTCCTTCACAAGTACCTCATTCCAGTAGGTACTGCGGCGGAAGAAAGCCACAATATCCTGGACCTGAGAGAGCACGTACTCCGCAGATCTGGAGGCCTTCAGTGCTTCCTTGATAACCAAGTTCAGAAGGCTGCTAATGCAGTCCATGTTTTTGCCGAACAGAATTTCTGAGAAATCCACCGTAGAGCCTTGATCATCAAGGAAGTCTAACAACTCATCTTCGTCTGGGTCGTTCTTCAGCGCACTGTGCATAATCTTGTAGTCGCAGAAAATATTGTGTGTAGCAATGGTGTTTTTGGCTTCATGAGCATGGATGTAGCCAATATTGTGATGAAACAGGCCGTAGCCAAGGAGCACGGCTTCCAGCTCCCTCTTCACCAAGATATGCAAGTTCTTTCGATCTAAAGTACGAAAAGCGACCATCGGTCTATGAATGTTCCAATCGGCGGCAAGGAAATGCAGCTGAACAGCGAGAACAGGTTCAGAATACTCACTGCACCAAATATCTGCAGTGACATGAACATTGGCACTGCCTCCACCAACAGTGACACACTCCCTGAGCTGTTTAATCAGATGCGGTTTCACAATCTTCTCCACCTCATCATAAAGCTTCAGTGCCATCGTACGCTGGGAAAGTCTGGGGTAATGGGGACCAATACTAGCCACAAAGTGACGGAAGCCAGACCCCTCAACAACACTGAGTGGCAGCATGTCTTCTGCAACCATTTGGAGCACCGCCTCTGTGAAGGTTTTCTGCCGAGACTGCACCATGTTGCTGGGGCAGGAAGCTGAACGTGTGGTGGGGCTATGTTTTGTGTCTTTATTAAAGGCTGCTTTCACCTGCTTGCTTGTTCTGAGTTTCTGTTTTCTCCTCGGAACCCTGGCATTTCTGGTTGCGGTTAACTGCAAAAAAGACAGTTTTCTTTTAAAAAAGATGTGAAGAATCCCCATTCTCTTATTACCCAGAGTAGCTTTTATGACTGGCAGTGTCCTTTACAAAAATGTATTAATATTATTATAAATGTATTATGTATTATTTATTTTTTGTTTAGTTTTTACTACTTTTTCAATGGGTATCTAATTAATTAGCACACAAGTTAGATAATCCTACTTTTTTTATGGGCAAGCTACAGTTCTACTGGTGATTTTAAGTGTGTGTGTGTGTGGGCATGTGTGCTTTCTGGGTGCTGCTCCATATCCTCCACTCTCTGAGCTCTCCTTCATCTCTGCCCATTACCTGTAGTTCATTTCCATTACCTGTAGTTCATCTCCATTACCTGTAGTTTTCTCCTCCCTGCTCCAACATCTTTACTTTCACTCAACCAGCCCAGCTCCTCCCGCCTCTCTTTGACTGCCTTCTCCTGCCTGTCTAACTTTCTAGTAAAACAATGAAGAACCTGCACTCTTTAGCATGTGGTTATCATCCCGTAATTCAAATAAATAATATATTATTAATATAATAAATACCTGTAGGCACATAATGTGTAAATATGAACTGAATTCAAAATTAAGACTTTCACTAATGAAGTGACTGCCTCAGGGTGTTTATTGGGGGTGGAATTCATGTTTTCAATGCACTAATGTTTCCTTAGACAGCAATGTAACTATGTAGTTAAATGTATCAAAGCATTAATAGTCATATCACTCAGGACAATTCCAATATTGTGTGTATAAAATAGTTGTGTACTATTTTTCATTACAATTTCGAATCTCAATAATAATCTCTCTGTGAAGGGATAAATCATACAAATATACACTCAGCGGAAAACAAAGAACGCATGTTGTCACCAATACTGATTTTACAATTCAAGCACAGACCCAGTATTCTTACCTGCTCAGGAATATCTGTTACCGGATCTGAATCCAAAACAACATCACAACAAAAATCTTCCAAACTCATTTTAGTAGGCCGTGTTGTAGCTGCTCTTTCCTAGGACACCGATATATTTTTAAATTACTTAGAATTAACATTTTTACATTTTAAGCATCCAATCAAGCATTCATGAGAACAGTCAGCAACATATGCCTCCATATTGGAATAAGTCTACATATTTTGAAAATCACATTATTATTTACATATCTCCAATTCAGATATTTAATCATTTATCTAAATTGAGCATTTACATGATTGAACGGTCACCCAGAAATTACTTACATCGTCAGGAAAGTCCACCACAGCAGCTGATGTCAAACTGACATTAAAAACAGTGTCCACCTGAAAACACAGTTCCTACATGGTAGTAATAAGCCACTTATTACTAAAAAAACAAAAAAAAACACACTCCAACCCAACATTACATCAGAAATATTACACCATACCTTGTTTTCCTCCACACAATCAGACATGTTTGGTTCCTTTTGTACAAACAGTTCCATACAAGGCAATTCTACATCATCCAGCACCAAAGCACCAGTCTCCAGTTTGCGCTTTAAAGTTGAATACCAGTGATTCTTGATAGAGTTATCAGTCCTGTCAAGGAAAATAACAAATTTTACTATATACCATGACAATAGAGTGAGTGCTAAGTTGTTATTCCTGTAGAAATGCAAGGTAAAACAGTACTAAAGTACAAATTTGGCTCAGAACTAATATAGTTAGATACTAAATCATTTTATTACTAAACATTTCCTCTATCCATGTTTTTGCCATTAAGATCTATACAGGTCTCTGCTGCTCTGACCAGTCCCACCAAAAATAAACTTGAAAGCACTTCCAGAAGCACTAAATAAAGACTTACAAATTTACAAACAAAAACAATCCAAAGAATGCAATAATGTTCACTTACAACGATCAAAGCATGATTTTAAACTTCAAACATTACGCTGAAACAATAGTTTAAGAATTACTTTAAACAGTGCACTGAATGAGTTTAAATCACATATGTTCTCTTCAGTTCTTCTCATCATAAAAAAAAAAATAAACAAATAAACAAAATTTAAATATACCTTCCGGGGAGCAATCTCGAAATCTTGGCCCAACGATTTCCTAACTTATTGTGGGCTTTACAGATGAGAGCATCCTCTTCTGGGGTCCAGGAGTCTTTATTTACTGACGGGTCCAGGTGGTTGTGCCAACGCTCTCTGCACTGCTTTCCTCTGCGACCTTTCAGGTGTCTGGCAATCCTTGCCCACCTTTTCTCTCCAAACTTTGTCACAAATTCTATTAGCTTTGGAAATTAAGACATTTGTTAGAAAAAATATATGTTTGTGTGTGTGTGTACACACACACATACACGTTTGTGTGTGTGTCTTCAGTTTATAAACCACACTTCGAGGCTTACTTTTTGATCTTCTTCCCTAGACCAACTTCCCTTGACAAGGTCTGGGTCCAATACAGTAGTGAACCGATGCCTACAATCCTGCTCACTGCGTCCCTATGGAGATATAATACACAACACACAAAAAAAACTATTAGCTTTCATATACCACTCTCACATACAACAATTAATCATTAAAATAGAGAAGAATAATATTGTTTTCTTTCATGTAAAACTCCTATAACTTACAGGTAAGAGCAAAGCAATTGCAGTCCAATTTTGAGGGCCAAAGCTCTGAACTAGCAACTTGAGATTTTCATCCTAAATGTAGGGGGGGGAGGAAAAAAATGACAGGTATTATTGGCAAGGACAAATATGCAACTAAACAAATGAAATTCTGTCATCATTGCATGGTAGTAGAAAGCTTTACACGCGATTTTGATTCACTCAGCAAATGACTGTAGTAAACAATCTTAGTTGAAGGTGCCCATTTCATTTACAGCACCTCCCCTTAACTAAAGGACAGTTTGTGTTTTTCTGCTAAGACTGGACCGTTCCAGAGTTAAGAACCACTGCTAATGTTACTTACTTCCTCAACAGTCCATTTAGCCCTGGCCTTTTCATCACTTGGTTCTGCTAGGACATCTGTTACAGGATAAAGGCTTTCAGTTTCCTCCATCAGGCTAAAAATATAGAAGAAATATTACGAAGCAATCCTCTGCAGATTATGTACTATAGACAGAGGGATAGGTAAAAAAAATCCTACAGAGAAATGGTTTTGTTACAACAGCATAAGACATCCAGGGACACTAATGACACAACAAACAGTAGTAGCGAGGACTATAATTACAATAGAGACTCACCAAGACGACGACAAATTGGATAGAGTGGATACGCTGTCAACATAAATGTAAACGTAACATGTTAAATAACGTTAACATGCTAATTCTAACAGTACAGCAACATGCCGTAAATATACTTATGTATAGCTTCTCAATTATAAAAAGTTCATGCTGTTGGCTATAATGGTTTTATTTAGCCACAATGTTGGCATTAAACCATTATCATTAATGAATTATACATGCAAATAGGGATGTCACGATACCATAAATGTATTAGTCAGTACCAATACCACTACAATAGATACCAGATCCTAGATACCAATTTATCTAGTTTCCAATTTCGATACAACAATAAATAAACCATATGAAAAATGGTAATGAATGTATGTCAACAAGCACACATTTCAAATATCTTTCTTCAGCAAAAAGTGTGATTTGATAACCAATCACATCAAAACCTATGGTTCTACAAAGATTTTTTTGTACAGAGATTCACAAAAAGTTGCTAAAAGTCTAATAGCCCATTAATATTATGAGGGATACAGAGTAAACTCATTATGTAGCCTCTTAAATGTGAACTTTTTACTACTACATCACTGGTGATGAGCCAAAGCAAGCTAACGTCAGCAGCCTGTGGACGTTGAGTGCCGAGCATGATCACAAGAGAAGCAGCTGTCGCCGTTCACTAATGGTTCTTCTGTCATTTTGACAAGATTCTCACTTCGAACTCTTTATACACCTCTGAGTGTCCGTCCTTCAGGTACTTAACTAAATCTATAGTGTTTCCTCCTTTAGTGACAAATGTTTTCAGACACCGTTGGCATAATGGCTTTGCGTTGTTCATTGTTTCACCCTGGCCGTCAGACACAAACGCAAAAAAAATCCATACGAAACGTTTGACATTTGCTGGTTGACATTGTTGGTTTATTATGCTGCCCTTGGGTGGTATGGGAGAGCCACGAAACCACCGAGCACCAAGAACCGTAACTTTTTCAGAATTCTGACATCGACTTGGCACCGAAGTATCGGTTCTTGTGAAATATATACGGAGCAACTAGCTATGGTAGATAGAGTAGTTACTTCCAACAATTACATAATGATTGGTAGCAAGGTAGCTAACTTAGCTAGTTGTGTAAAGCTCGACTTAACGAAAACGTGGCGTAACGCCATTTGATTACGGTCACATTTACTGGACATTACAGTTACAGATGTATACCTCCTGTGAAAGTCCACTGAATGAGACAGCTAAATTAAACAAACAAGTTCATTTAAAAGCTTCTGGCTATTTCTAAATTCTCCATCAACTGCACCGTTAGCTAACACGTTTACCAGTTGGCTAATCATCTAGCTAGCTACGTTAGCAGCGTTAATACTTGCCAAGAACTTCTGTGTTTATCGATATTACTCATATGAAGACAAAATTGCTCATTCCTGTGTCTTTTACATCTATATGGTCACAATCCAACAGTTGGCTAATAGCTACGTCGTAACTAGTTGGTTTTAAAGCTAACTAGCTAGTTACAGCACGTAGGGTTAGGCTGGCAGCTAACAGATTAGCCGAGTTAGCCAGCTAGTAGCTAGTACCTTATTCACATACCTGAACACTGGCAACGAAAAAGTTTTGAAGCTGTCTTCCAAGACTTACTATACTATCATCAGTCTCCAAATATGTCAAGTTAGGCATACACACACTTGTCCCGACCTATTTTTCACATACGTGATAATTCAGTTTGTTGTAAAATGAAGCCCTTTGCATTTCTTGTTCCATGCTGTAACGTATTTCCAGGCGCCTAAGTCGTCAACTGCAAACGTACTGGTCAAAGTGAACCGTTCCCGCGCAGAGTAAAGAGGTTCGTGCACGTCAAAGCTGCGTTTAAACTGCGCAATGATTACGTTCTCATACACCATAGTGAGTTCTTAAAAAATCAATCTCAGTAACATATACGTCTTTAATGTTAATGTTAATAACATTGGCTTGTCATTGCGGAGAAGAGGAATGTAAAATATCACAGAGATACACCATAAATATATCTGTTAATGTCATACAATGAAAGAAAACGGTTTATCTACAATTACATACTAGCTAGCTGGTTAGGTTAGCCAGATTTGTCCAAACTTGGCTGCGCTCGCGAGTCACACTGGATTGTAAATTAGTCACGTCAAAGTTACTAACAGAATATATCATATTTTGCAGCTCACATATTCAAGGAAAAAACTAACTAATGCCATATATAGTTAGAAAAGTTAGCTATGATTAAATCCTTTTACAAATACGTCCTTGCACCTACGTTACTTGTCTTCTGTACTTGGGGACAGCAGAAGAGGTAACATACGACGCCGGCTAGTTCCACTAGCACGGAGTTACATTTGCCAAGCTGTAGTACTTTCTTGCTAAAGAGCTTACACAAACTTCCATTCATAGACCTTCATAATGCTAACATAATACCTCCAACTGAGGCAGTGGTGATTAACTGTTTTTTGATTTGTGTCCATATGTTTTTTAACATTAATTTATTATAGCCTCACATCAGCTGAATACAAAGGACGTGTGTCAGTAATGGTAAGCTAAAGGAATATGTAGCTTCCATTCAGATTTACAATGTGTTGCGTACAATTTATTTGTCATTTATGTTAATAAAACGTTCGTTTCCACAGGTATCACTGTATTACCAAGATAACGGGCCAGTTTTAGTCCAGAGTCACTGTAATAATCGACTTGCATTATACATGGGGTGAGATCTTATTTCTTAGGTGTATGGAACTTAAAAATAAATTGACATTGAGCGTCTATGTTATACAATTACTAACAAAGATCTCTCTCTCTCTCTCTCTCTCTCTCTCTCTCTCTCTCTCTCTCTCTCTCTCTCTCTCTCTCTCTCTCTCTCTCTCTCTCTCTCTCTGTGTGTGTGTGTGTGTGTCTGCACATTTATATACACCCTGACACAACCTTTTACAATTTGCAAATAGCAAAAAACAGGTCCTCTTAACAACATCATTTTTTGAAGAATATTCTTTGCCTATGCACTATGTTGGACCACAGGTGTAAAATGAAATACCAGATTCCTCTCAAGTTTTAAACAGTTTGCATGAAAAATAAACGATTAACCTGGCTAAATTCAACTTATCATTTCTAGATTTCCAGTGCCTCTGTCACATCTGCTGCCTTTGTGCTAGACCATGTTTTGATTGTGATTGCTGGACAGGTCTATCTTTACTCCTTGAAAAAACACACCTGGATCCCCTCACAAGGTGTTTTATTATTATCGTTATTTTTTTTATTACTTTAATTTATCAAGAGCTCATAGCACATTTCAGCACACTCACTAGCATATGAGGAGACTCATGTTCATAGCATGTACTCTTAAGTGTTAATGTCAATGTCAGGTGTCACATCAAGTGTGTCTGGTGTGTCATCTCTTCAGTGCTGCTTCAGCAAGGACAAGGCCTGTGTGGTAAGTGCAGATCATACCCCAGTAAATGAATACACATTATGAACGTCTTGTGATCATTTTCACATAGAGCTCCATTGCCTTTGCGTAGGATGTGAGCTCGACTGTCATAGTTTACGAAGTTGCAAGTGCTGTGGAGAATCAGCAGGTCTTTCTCTCTTTGGACGGAGGACTCCACTTTCAGATTTTGCAAGTTTCACCTGTGGCCAAAGTAAGACATGACATAGACATGATTACCTTATTCATTGTTTTGTTGTGTTTTCTACCAAGAAGCAAATTCTGTGAATCACTGCTTAGACAATACAGATTTCTCAAGGAGCCTATAGGACTCCACAGGTCATTTTTAAAAATCTTCTCCATTTGTTATCTCACAGCAGTTTATTGGTGGTGTGTACAATATGCCTACTCTGTCAACCATTGTGGCTATGGTCACAGATGAGCAGAATATGGTATGCTTATTCATCTAAGCAAACAGCTGTATCATGTATCACTACTGTGGGGTACCACCTGATTGGTGGCAGCTTTCTTTCCGGTATGTATTCTCTGAGACGCTGCAGCAAACAGTCCTGCACCCACAGAGGGATCCTCTGCAGCACATCCAGGTGCTGCAGCTTCAAGGCATGCAGGGCCACCTCATTATATGGTCACCACACACGCTGATGTACTCCCCCAACAATGGTAAACTCGTATCCTCATGGATGAGTCACAATAGCGCCAGTTCCATCCATTTGCATATAAACCATTTTCCATTGATACAAAACATTTAGATTTGAATTTGGAACAAAACATACATTGCCTTCCTAGCATACTGTAAAGTCATATGATACCGGATCAGTGAGTGATTCCATTCCCCCTCATTCCTTCCTCCTTGTTGAGTAGGAATCGTTATTATTCCGTTCTCCCAGATTGGTAAAGAGGACAGCACCTTACCCCCTCCAGGTGAAACAGTTCTGCAAGTTACGACAGGTAGTCATACCTAACACACACTTTAAGGTCCTCTGCTTCCAGCACAGAACAAAGAAGATCATTAACAAGTTATTTCACTGGCAGGTAATCATGGTTTTGTGGCCATTACTACAAGTGATGGGTCCCTGTACTATGGAAGAGTTGGACTAGAAGCAGCAGTGACTAAAGTAAAGAGCAGTAGAACCATGTGTTCAGCCACGCAGGCCACAATTGGTTTTGTGACTTTCACAATAATTAAATCAATTGCACTTTGATCTTATGGTTCTATTGTGATCATTTTTTGTTTAGTATTTATGCTCACATACAATAGAGAAAGTAAATCGTAAACTTGCAGTATGTCATCAGTCAGTGAGATTTCTCTCCTCCATGTTTTCAGTTTTCATTGGTTTTGAATGTCTCTGAGGAATTCTTCATGCTGTTCACTCAATACGGAGACCTGATGCTGGTTAAAGCCAGGTGTGGGGACCTGCTGATGACAGACTTTATTTTCGACCGCACCTACATCATTGTCAACCAGGAGCTAACACGCTCTGATCCTCCTGCTGGTTCTTGTCCGGTCAGGCATAAAACTGTCTAATATTTGAAACTGTTTCTGTGTTTTAATTACAGTTCAGCTGAACCGCACCAACATTGCTAGCGTTCCAATGCTAATGGTGGTGTTTCTGAAAGAAAGCTATGATGTCATGCCAACTGTCAACAATAGCGTTTTGTCAGTGTACATGACATTATGCGCTTTAAACTTTAAACTGATACAGTTTGCTCTGTTATGTCCCAGGTGAAACAGTTTTACAGTGACTTTGAAGATCAGCTGTTTTACATTGATGTGGGCTGCACCACTCAGCTCACTGCAGTCTTCATCACTTCCCCTTTCAGTCCCTTGTTTCCACTGGTAAGAAACCCAGTTGTTTGGGGTTTTGTGCAGATGGTGCAGATTAAGAAGCTGATCACATTCTTTGCTCCAGGAGCAGTTGAACACACAGTGGTTTTCTCCAGTTTCCTGATTCTTCGGTGGTTCTTGATTTTCTTGGTAGGTCACAGTGACAAACGCTAAGGTCATGGAGGTGGAACACGTATGCACAGAGGACGTTGTGGCTGTTAGAGGAAATTACAAATATAGACTGGTAGTCTCATACTCAGATGTGCTCATGTACTGCTGGTCTTTGAAGACTTTCAAATTCATGCTCAAATATATTTATGTTTCCTTTACATGGCGTTTTTCTTACAACGTGATGAACATCACAAATCAGGATATCACAATACAAGCCAGCGAAGCTACAAATATGTTGCATGGGTAGGAATATATTAATATATGGAAGCTTTGTTTTGTTATGTTTGTTTGTTAAAGGAGTTCCTCGATATTTTTATTCAGTGCACTTGCATCACTCACATCCATAAGATTCAGGGTTTGAGTATTTTAATTGATCTACATGATGGAATTCAGTGCCGCTAGCACTGTTGAGCTTGCATTTCATCTTGGGTGCACTTGCACGATCCTCCAGGAGGTGGCAGTGTTATGCATCTGGCGTTTTCTCGTCTATCACAGCTCTCAGGACAAAGGAATCCTGTCTACAGTCACAGTGGACCTGATGGGAAGACATATAGTGTGCAAAGACCATAACCCTTTGGTAAAAACTGATAACTTATTATAACCCTTGTGTTATTATTAAATTCAGTAATGACATTCTAAATTAAATTAAATTCTAAACAGTAAGTATTTGATAGTGAACGATCATAAAACACTTGATTCGATTATTTTGTTTTAGAAAGCCCACATCATAAGTGGATGTCCTCCTGAAAAGCAGATACGTGTTTTGAGGTCGGAGGAACATTATTCCTTCAATCTGCCCTTTCCTCATAAAAATGCATGACATTGCAAATATGCTAATTTTGAATTTTTGTTGCTTTCTTTCAATGTGTTGTCTTATTAGCAATATAACAACATGTTCCAGGGGTATCTTGACCCAAGACGTACTTCAGGACAACTTTTCCTACACCATTCCAAAGTAGACACCATAAATTATGAGTTTCTGTCCTGAAGCAATACATATTTGCCAACTGTGAAGTGTGAAATAAAATGCTTCTTTTTCTATCCCCAGAAGTGTCTATGACCCAGAGCATCTGTTCAGGCCAAACTCAGCAAGCAAAGATCTCCACATTCAGTACAACTTTACCACTTATTACTGTCCCTTACTCACCTATTACAACATGCCATGGAAACCAACCTTGGAGCTGTAAGTCCCTTGTCAGCTTGCAACCAAATTATGTTATCTCCACAAGAACACAGTATTGGCTGACAGTGTTGTGTGAGTACAGTATTAAAGCTAGTGGGCTGCTTTGTGCTTTCAGATTCACTAAAACATGTTACACATTTTTAATAATTCCTACTATGTACATGGACAGTTCTTCTGAAAGTTCTTCATGGTTATTACATCCAACTATTCAACTTTTTTTTAAGTGTAAGCTACCCTGATTAGCTGTGTGGAGTCAAAGATGACTCATCAGATTATATTACATTATGATAATGCTCTAACAATCAGGATTTACACATACTGCAAAGGTTATTCATCCAGCACACTAACGTCCATTGACTTTGGCTTTAAATGACATCCAGCAGACGCATTGGCTTAACTATTCAACAGCAGTCCTGCTTGAATGTATGTGTTATCACAGACACGGAGCCCGGACATGGAACTGCATTTTCCTGTAACTGTATTTTGCTTTGCTAGGCACACGCCCTCATGATTGTCAACAATTCTCCCCTTCAGCACATTAGGAGTTTTGCTTTGACTGGCTAAACTACATATCTAGCAACAGTTCAAGTGCATTCACAACGTTTTTGCTGTGTGGTTTGCTTGTAATTTATATTGACAAAGAAGTCCCATTCTAACGCTGTTTAAATGACCTTGCGAGTGTCAGAAACTACCGTCTTGATTTGAAGTGTTGCCAACAATTCTCCCCTTGACCCTTCTGACTGGTTTCAGCTGGAACGGGGACGAGTTTGAGGAGTACGTGCCAGCAGATTTTGTGATGTTCGAAGTGAACGGAATGTACAACTACCAGTATTTGCAGTCGGTCAGAGATGCAAACTGTGTTTCTCAGCCTCAGAACTGGACCTCCATGCTGTCTCGCCAAAGCCAGCTGAACCCCAACACTGCCTGGAGCAGAGCGGTACAGCCCCTCCCCCCACCCCCCCCACCCACAGGGTCAACACAAACGATGACCCCTTGCACTGTCATTCATATTTATTCATTGACATGATAGTTCGATAACAAACGCACCATGGGCAAATTCCTTCTAATCCAGAGGATGCATGGTTTCTGTGAAGCTTGGTGGTTTCTTGATACTCATTTCTGATTGGTCTTCAGAATTATAAAAGCTGCAAAGATCCAGACGGACCGGAGCTCATAAATCCAAAGGCAGAGTATCAGGTCCTGAGAAAGAATACTGGGAACACAATAATCTTCTCAGAGTACAACAGGATGTACATTTTCAAAGCAATAGTAGTGGATGCCAGTTACAGGTATTAACGATTCCCCAGCAGTGGAGAAATTGTGTGGTTGATCATGTGTGTGCGGTGTGATTAAAAGTTTGCCCTGTCTTCCCACAGCTTCTGTGAACTGAGCACCACGTTCAGCGTGTATGTGTACGGAGCGTTTCCCCTTGAGCCCCTGGCCACCGATGTGATGCTGTCCATTTTTCTGGCCATTTTAATTGGGCTTCTCTTCATCAGCTTCTTCATCCGTTGGTGCAAGATATAACACAGAGTAGGACAAACACCATCACAGGCTTAGTGAAGAGGCTCAGTGGACTGTGTGTTCACTGATCCGTGGAGAATTTATGTTGTTCTTTTTGTTTTAGGTGATGATATAGGAACTTACTACTTACCATTACACAGTAAAAATATTTGTTGCTATATCTTAAATAAGTAACCTTATTCGATTCTAAAAATAAAAATAAAAAATAAAAAAAAAATCTAGTGTTTCATATTTTGTTAACTGTTAAGAATTTTAAGATAGCCAGATTATATAAACAACATCATTTTTTAACAAAGTGGTATGAGATCTTGAAATAAAGTTCTCATGCAGTGTTGTGCTATTAAGTATCACTTCTGATTATTCAAATACAAATACGTCCAACCTCTGTGTGTGTTGTCATGGGTGAAGTCACCTGGACTGTTTCAGCTGCTTGTAACTAAACAAACAGTGCCTACCCATAGGGAGTGAAAGGCGAGCTCCTCTCACAATGCCTTCACACTGCTCTCTCGCTGCTTCCATTATTATCCAAACTCAGCTATGTGTGAAAATATTATCGCCAGATCAAAATTTGCATCATGAACAAGGAATTAGTTTAAAAAAAATATTTTTTTTAAATACCTTCTTGTACAATCATTTGGCATTCATGTAACAACACAAAATGCACAACACATTGTTTAATTAATTGCTCACATACTGTACCCTTCAATCACTCAGCAATCACTAACGTTGTTACTAATAATAACATTTGGCTTAAAAGAACCTCTAAATGCATCTAGGTTTAGCAGTACAGTAGTTATAAGGCAGTCTACAAGTACTACAGTCTACAAGTCAGAATTTTATATACATAATCCATCTTAACAATGAGTATAAGCAGAAATGTCAGACAGGAGGATAGTCATTCAACTATACACACAAACAGACACACAAATGTGGAAAATATTCACATCAGTTCTTGACCAGTGGATGTAGGTGGGTGGTGGTTTGTAAATGGTGAACTACTGTCCTGTTTCATCTGACTCTTAACGTTTTGCCTCATCCGTAACTGGTGCAAAGAAAAGAAAACTTAAGTGTTTCAGCATTCAGTGTTGTCAGCGTTAGATCCGCTGGCCTGTCCTCCGGGACTCAGCAAAGGCATTCAGAAAGCTTATAGTCAGTGCAGGAACAGTTGTTTTAATTAAAAAGCAGACAACCTTGCTGCCTTGAAACTCTCTGAATATATTCACATATGAATATGAATCACTGATTATGGTGCTGTCAGCGTACTATTTGAGCTTATATTACTCAACATTTGAAGGCAGGCAGGTTACAGCAAAGCCTCAGCACTTTCAGAGAAAGCCGTCTTCACTGGAGACGTAGGAAAAGCCGTTGAAAGCCCCAGAGCTGCTGGCAGCCAGGCTGGGTGTCAGTTCTGGAGTGCGACCCACTGAGTTGGGTACCATCTCTCTGGTGAACTCTGGGTCAATGTGCTGGAGGTCAGCTGGACCTCTCTGGAGTAAATGGAGAAGCACAGTCAACACTCACACTGATGTAACTATTTCACTGCATTTATCATTTGCCTTAATTCTACAATAATTTGCAATAATGTAATATATATATATATATATATATATATATATATATATATATACAAAAAAAAACACACTGATCTGGGCATAAGCAGTAATGTTTACAAAAAAGTATATGTGATATGTCAAGAATAATGTTCACAGCCTACCACGTTGGGGTTATAAGGAGGAGTAATTCGTTTGTGAACGAGGTCATCCCAGTTAATGGGGCTGAAGAACACATGATTTTTTATCTCGAGCTGTAAACCAAAAAACAATGATTCCATTACCTTACAGTAATAATAAGGTGTAAGTAATCAGTGTTATTTCTAGGGAGGTTAGCAGCACTTAGACAAAAGTCCAAATTTTCCAGTGGAATGTCCCATTAACTAGAACAACAACACCCTAGTAGGATATAAAATCTGACAACACATTTTGCACTCATTGCAATAATCTGCAGGTCTGGAATGCAAGATGGCACAATCACCCGTCCCCATTTAGGTTTACTCACAAAGTCTGCAATGGCCCCTAGTCGGCGATGCTGGTCCTTCTGGAGCAGTCCATGGAGCAGGTGACACACTGCGTTAGACTTGCCGGGTGGCATCTGCAGAGGCTTGTGTAGGATGCCATCGTACATCTCTGCTACGTCACGGTGGTAGAAAGGAGGCTGTGTGTGCCACGTTGCAAAAGACACAAGTTGTAAAGGGAAAATTCTATTTTTAGTCAGTAAAATTTCATGTGGTCTTTGGGTAGGTAGTGATACAAAGCTAATCGTGTACAAGAAGGTTTTGGTGGCAGAACTCACTAAGCTGAAGAGCATTTCATACAGCACAGCCCCCAGACACCACCAATCCACTGTGCGGTCATACGACTCCTTCCGGAGAACTTCTGGGGCCAGGTACTGTAACAAGAGAAAAGAAGAACTTCTAGTAGTGATGCAAGATGGAAGCAGAGATGGAATCCAGTCTCAAGTGTTTTTCTTGTGGTGTTCACCTCGGGCGTTCCACAAAATGTTGAGGTGGTGGCTTCTGGTTCCAATCCTTCTTTACACAAGCCAAAATCAGTCAGCACAACATGGCCCTAAAGCAAGCAGTAGTGTGTAGCATAAAAATCACAACACACTTCCAAGGATGCTACAACACATTTTGAGTCAAAAATAGAAAGGTTCCTTACCTGAGCATCTAATAGAATGTTTTCTGGTTTCAGATCCCTGGGTGAGCACGTTGAAGATTAGAGAGGGACGTGAAACCGAGCAATGAATGTAATTCAGAAAATGACCCAGTAACTGACCTGTAAATGATATTGAGGGAGTGGAGGTAGCCGATGGCACTAGCCACCTCAGCTGTGTAGAAACGCGCTCGCGGTTCAGAGAAACACCGCTCTCTCTGGAGGTGGAAGAATAACTGACAATAAAAGAAAAGGGATGGTTCGTGCATGCATTCACGCATTATCTGACCTGCATGTGAACTCTTAGCCCAGACAAAAGCAAGGTATCATGGGAACAATGTGAAAGCAAATATCTGCCACGGTGAGGGCACGCGCGTGGTCACGGCCAAGGTTCCCTGTCAGACTCTACCTCCCCTCCGTTGACATAGTCGAGGACGAAATAGAGCTTTTCTGACGTCTGGAAGGAGTAGTGGAGGCCCACCAGGAAGGGATGCTTCAGGTTCTTCAGGAGGACACTCCTTTCTGCCATTATGTTCTTTTGCTGGGAGACACAGAACAGCATTGATGCAACTGCCATGAGGCGACGTGACACAGCAGCGTAGCCTGTCCATAAAGGTCAGGCACAATGGGACTCTCACGCGACCCCTCAAACAGTGGCACATTCTTCTTAGTGTGTTTTGCTTACAGGAGACAATGGACTTGTGTGACTGATAGACCCCTGCATTACAAGTGATGCTGTTTAGCGGGATTTCAGCCCATTTCACAAGTGGTGACATTGCAAAATTCAGAGTGTTTGGGGAAGCAGCATGACAAAACACAGACATATTAAAAGAAAAGTTAAGTGTTCAGCTAAGACCTATAAATGATTGTCATGGTACAAAGGACAGAAGAAGCCTATCATTACATTAAGCTATCATTACTACAGCAACAGAAAATTAGTCATAGCTACTCACAATTCCACTTCTTAGGACATTATCAAACAAATGTCATAAAATGTCACGATGTATAAAAAAAATCCCAGAAAAATGATGGTAAATGACTAGCAGTACAAACCTCTTTTTTCTTTAATATGACTTTTTTCTGCAAAACCTTCACAGCATAAAATTTTCCATCTACTTTGAGCTTGGCCAGAAGCACCTGCAATTGATAATGTGATTCGAAAGGCATGCTATTATTACCTTGAGTAAAACCTTCCAGTTAATACAGAATCTTCTGTGCTATACATTCTAAAGATAGCAGAGTAAACAAAGTTCAGCAGACTTGATATTAAAAAGTTAATAATTTCTCAAGTCATATTGCAAGGCCTCCTAACACTCCTACTTTTCCAAAGGTTCCTTTTCCAATCACAGCAAGAAAATCAAAGTCTGTGGGTTTGGCACTGAAACCAGACAAGGCACAAAATTAGCACCAGATTGAAATACACTTAGTGCACGTAGCTAAAAGTGTATCAAAACATTCTAGATTACAAAGACATGAGGGTCATATTTTCATACATGTAAGTACATGGCAAGCCAGCATGCCTGTGCATAAGTACACTCCAAGCCTGCATAAAACATGCCCAATTCCACCTTTTTGGTACTTTTTCCAATATCATATCAAAGATAATCCCAGAAGAATATTCCAGTTGAGTAACTGCAGTGTACTGTAGTAAGAAATGTAGAGATACTCCAAATTGTAGTGAAGTACATATAGTTTCCACAGAGGACGTTTTAGAGAGCGGTCCTTCATCAGCCGTGCAAGCAAAGATGTGCAATTGTTTCCCTTCTGGAAACTCTGTGTACTTCAGAGCAATTTTTGTATACACACATATATATATATATATATATATATATATATATATATATATATATATATATATATATATATATATATATGTACATATATGTATATGTATGTATGTATGTATGTATGTATGTATGTATGTATGTATACATATGTGTATATATATGTACATATATGTATATATATTCAACTTTATTGAAAAACAACCAAGAAGCAACTTACTGAGGATTCGCTGAGGCCCCTAGATTGACATCGCTGGCCGACGGTGACAGCGGCTGAATCACAAATTCGTTAAATGAACTCATGAAGTCTATAATATCAGGTGAAGAGTTCAAAACGGTTGGCACGCGCTTGAAATCGACTTACTTGATTACAATGTGCCATCGTTTTTTCCATAACAATGTATCCTGTTCCCAGACGAGAGTCTACATCTGAATCGGGTCTAAAAAACGAAATCGTCAGCGTTTGATGACTCGACCACTATCGAGTGTTTGTCAGTTTGCCTATAGAGGCGGTAGCTTCGAAAAAACTGGATCTTCAGGTTTGCTGTCCAAAGCAAAACCATGAAGGACATTGTAACACAAGAGCTCTCATTAGGTTTACATAGTAAATACTCTCTTTCCATAAAGAAATTTGACAATTAGCCTCTATTTACTGCTTGGCATTAATGATTTTGCATGACAAAACACAGAAACAAACTAGCAAAAATGATTTTACCTGTAGGGTAAATGTTATAATATTCTATGAGAGTTCTAATATCTGTTCTAATATCTATTAATAGTCAATTAACTGTTATTAACATTTTATGCATTAAACTTGCAGGTGCACTAGCATTAGCCATATAATGTTTTATGTTTCTGGTGGTGCCGGGATAAATTATTCTTATATAAACAAAAAAAAAAATAATACAAATTCATGACCTAATCCCTGACAATTGAAAACTACTCATGTATACTATAATAAAAGTGACGGAGAGTCGAAGAGCTCAAACACTTGTTTGTGGTTAACGGTACAAGTGTACGAAACTGTAGCCTACAAGATGCGACCTGAACTGCGTTTTTTTAATCAAACAGAAATTTATAACCCGCAGTAAAGTAAGTCGACGTGGTTAGTATTACTGTATACTAATACTGTATTAGTAGCTTATTAGTAGTCTTTCTTTTTAACACTTTTCCTACCTTGGGTGTTGTAACTAAGTGAAACTCTCGTAGCTTGCATGTCGTTTGACACGCGTCTGAGGAGCTTTAATTCTGAGTCCCGCCGCGGTGTTGCAGAGCACGGCGCTTATTTGCTTCATTAGACGCCTCATAAACGTCAGATCGCAACAAATTCTAGCACTTACGCCAAAACTCCGAGTGAATGATCAACTAAATGTTTTGCCCACGGAGACGTGTGTACGATGTGGTACGCTCGACTACTTAAGGCAGTACGCCAAAAAAATATTCTGCATAGTTTACTATATGCACGTTGTGTAAAATAACCAAGTTTTTAACATACAGAACCCGCCTAGCAGGGCTTGAATTAAACGTTTATTTATGTTGATGAGCTGAATGGCATTTTTACTCAAGAACTGTACATTATTATAATTTTCCCATCAGAGAGAGAATAGTTCACCAAAAACAGATTAAGATTCATGTTGAAGGTGTTCAGTTCCAATCCCTGTCAATTAACAACGACAACAAACAAAAAATGAATACAAGTTCATTATTTTGATTATTTTGATAAGCAACAAAATACCTCCAGAAACAGTCTACTAAAGGGAAAACACTGGAGATTGCCCTGATACTCCTTTTCAGTTGGCTCAAAATATGCATCTGCTCCACCTGGTGGTCGATCATATAAAGTGCATAAACATTATTGTGGGTTAAAAGAGGTTTCGGGGTAGCACCAAATCTGTCGGAAAATTCCCAGATGTTAACGAACACTTCGCACATTGTTACGTAGAACACGTTTGTTCACATAAAACAGCATGCTGTCAAAAAGTGCTACTTAACACCTGTCTTATTTTTATGTAGAACATCTTTGTTCACATACAACACCACACTGCTAAAAAGTGCTACTGGTTTGTGACTCCAAATATTATTAATCCCATCTTAGAAGAATGATTGGTCTGGGGCCATTCAGGGTTTTCATAGATCTCTCTGCAACAGCTGTTCAGTGGACCAAAACTGCTTGGTTATGACTGAGGAATTGGCATACATCCCCTTTCGGACACTCCCCAAAGAAGTTGGAACGGGAACATCTGCTTTACGTGATGTATCACAAGCAACAATGACATCACCTTATGGAACACATAGTCAAGGGAAACTGGTCAACCAGTGTTCTCACTCTGAGGCAGCATGGGAGTGAAGAGCAGACAGCTCACACCCACACAGGAGGTCCTGATTGGCTGTAGCAGAAAGAACAGTGACCACCCAGGATAGCCCACAGCAGTGGGCTTTGGATCGGAGTGTCTTCTCCCATAATGCTGCGTTCTGCTTTTTTAAAAAGCACAGCTGCATCAGCTTGGCTTCAGCTAGGCCTTACTTAGCCCTTCCTTTCCCTGTTTGGAGGACGTTTTTTTGCTTATTATTTTTTTTTATATTTCCTCTCTCTCTATCTCTCTCTCTCTCTCTCTCTCTGTCTCTCTCTCTCTCTGGTGGGGACATCAGTAAACACCAATCACATGATGGGTAATGGATGAACAGGCATGTCACACAGATCTGAAGAGACACACAGTGGACTACAGTCCTTCATCAGTGCTCTTGAACATCAGGATGGAGTTGTAGATCTTCAGGGCAGGACCCAGCTTAATGCTCATTATCTTCACAATGTCAGTCTGGCTCAGCAGAAGAAAAGCCTCTCCGTCAATCATCTGGAGAGGAAAACGGGTTTCAATGCTGAGACAAGAATGACTGTTCTCCCAACAGAGAGCAGCAGAGAATATGAAGATGTTTGAATGCGAATGAAGATGAACACGATTTGCTCACTTCATCTCTGAAAAGTCGGGCCTGCTCCTCACAACCTATAAGGTTCTGCACGAAGCCAAATACCTGGAGACAAAAGAACACAGCGCAACAAACCCCTTCAAACCGCAGAAGAAGCAGGACAGTGATGAACCAGAGTGCTCTACATGTTCTGAAGATGTGCTGGCTTTGAAGCCCCTCTGAGGTGGTTCCAGACGCCTACCTCCTCCACACTCCATGTAGCTACTTGGCTCGCGTGGATTCCAGCGACGCCAGGCAGCAACTTGCAGTGCTGCTCCCAGCAGAGGGAGAGTGTGCGGTCCGAATTGGCCGTCAGCGCCGACATGAAGAGGGAAGGATACAGGCTCTCTGTGGACATGTCTGACACACACACACACACACACACACACACACACACATACACATACATGTACACACATGTAGGCATGCACACACACATACATGCACACATGCACGCACACACACACACACACACACACACACACGCTCAAAGTAATCTGGTGTAATCTGGTAGATATTATACCTTATTTTGGCAAAGACAAATTTATACAGGTTATACATTTTACCAGAAGCAACATGAATTTGAATAATGTTATAAAATACGATGCTTACTCTGATAGGTTCTTTGCTGACTTTTTCGATATTTTGGAGGGCGACCAATCCTTGGGGGGGGGGCAGAAAAAATTAAACAATAGTATCAAACTGTGTATCCAAATGATTACAAATCACATTTTTGAAAAAGTTCTCCACCCAAGGACTCCACCCAATGGATATGTAACACCACCTCATTAATCACAACCAGACTGATTATGCATCTACAGTGGTGTCCTGGCTGCCATGCTACTCTCTGCTGCTGATGCAGCTGCTGTAGCTGCTCAGAGTGATACCCAGAGTGATGCCCAGGGTGATGCCCAGGGTGATGCCCAGAGTGATGCCCAGGGTGATGCCCAGAGTGATGCCCAGGGTGATGCCCAGAGTGATGCCCAGGGTGATGCCCAGGGTGATGCCCAGAGTGATGCCCAGGGTGATGCCCAGAATGATTCCCAGGGTGATGCCCAGAGTGATGCCCAGGGTGATGACTAGGGTGATGCCCAGAGTGATGCCCAGGGTGATGCCCAGAGTGATACCCAGGGTGATGCCCAGAGTGATGCCCAGGGTGATGCCCAGGGTGATGCCCAGAATGATGCCCAGGGTGATGCCCAGAGTGATGCCCAGGGTGATGCCCAGAATGATTCCCAGGGTGATGCCCAGAGTGATACCCAGGGTGATGCCCAGAGTGATGCCCAGGGTGATGCCCAGGGTGATGCCCAGGGTAATGCCCAGGGTAATGCCCAGGGTGATACCCAGTGTGAAGTACCTGCCATGGTAGCGAGACTTTTTAGCCCTCTGGCCAAAGACAAGGAGGTTGCGTTTGGATCCCTCTGTGTCCGAGAGATCAGTTTTGACCCTGCCCTGATTCCTCTCAGCCAATGGGCAGCCTGATATGCAGTGATGTGCTGTAAAACGCCCAGTCACGTGACCTGAACCATCGCACCCAGGGGTAGGACACTTCCTGTTTCAGAGAGAATGCACTATGTAGCATGGAAGTGATTTACAAAACAACACTGACAACATTTCCACATACTTAAAAAGGATGGCAAGATACTCTGAACCACCATTTGAACAGACGAACAGAACGTTTAATACCACCAACCCATAACACCAACTGATTACAACTTTGACATGATACACTGCCAAAAGTTCTGATATTACATTTCTTGATAGCCCACTTCCTGTCCTATTGACCTGTTGTTACTTCTTTTAATATAGTAACTACTCTCCACACAATCTAGATACATATGTATATCACAGCTGGCTTTATAGCACAGTACTTGAGAGTCTTGTAGTTAAACTTCACTAAACGTGTTTTAGCAGTTCCTGGCCAGACAGTTAATGGAACGTGCTGCCAACCTGTGGTGGAAGCTGTACTTGGAGGTGTTGCGGGACTGCGGGACAGGTTTACAGGGTGCCGGCGTGTAGCTGGGTTGGCCCGTGATAGCGTTCTCCCTGGGTCCTGCAGAAGGCATCACAGCATCAGACACGGAGATTTTATCCATCATACACTGAGATTTTATCCATCATACAAGGAGATTTTATCCATCATACTTAGAGATTGGTGAGCTGATCACACGGACGTGTAGTGGCATGAAAGTGGAGGCTGTCTGTGTGTGTCGGATGGGGAGAGGCTGTAGCTTCTTACCTGGGTGCTGGATGGTTGGGGGTCCAGGTGGAGGTTTCAGGGGGTGGCCTGTGTTTTCACACCAGCCCACCGGGTGGATGTCAGGGTGGTCGGAGTCTGCCCACTCGTCATACACGTGACTCCATCCATCAAAATGGATCTGGGCATAACAAAGAACAGCCTACTGAGAAAGTGACATTTTAATGACCTGGAGTGAAGGAAATGACATGGGGCCAATTACAGGGCGCTTCACATGAGTTTACACTTTACTCTCATTTATTTATTTAATTTACTATCAACAGTGTAATTATGTTGCATTCATCATTATTGTGCTTACAATGGCATGCAAACGAAGGATTATACAAAGTAGTATATATGTGTGGGGGTGTGTGTGGTGTGTTCTATATGTAATTGACTTTATGTATACGTAATTTCTTAAATACAAATTCAATTAAATGTTTATACACAACACCTGTTAAAAGTCTTAGAAATAAACCAAATTCTTAAAAACAAATATGAAAATTTTACAAGATTTTACATTTCAATTAAAACTGTTAAACTGTAGTATGTAACAAATGAAAGTGTTTGTGTTTATGTTTGTGTTATGTTTATGTTTTTTGGTGCCGCTCCTGTTGTCTCCCTGATCCACACAGCACTAGTCTCATTCATTAAACCACTCTGAATGTGCTTGAGTTCTCCCTGAAGACATTCACACAAACCAAACTGTAAACCAAACCCTGCCGAGCACCAGTGTGCTGCGATAACACGCAAATAAAGGTCAAAATCCAGTCAGGATCTCCAGTAAGGCATTAAACAGCTGTTTGAGCCACTGGAACTGGCGCAGATGAACAGGCAGTTTGGACCTGCTTTAGCATAGCAGAGAGCTACACCAGCGCAACGCAGCCCTGTGTGAGACGCAGCCCTGTGTGAGACGCAGCCCTGTGTGAGATGCAGCCCTGTATGAGACGAAGCCCTGTGTGAGACGCAGCCCCGTGTGAAGCCAGACACAGTGCTCACCTTGATCCTGTGCGTGTCCACTTCCTGCACGCTGGCCACGCGGATGAGTGCCGGGCTCCTCTTGTCCACAGCCTCCAGCTTCATGTTCACCTGAAAGCTGTGCGGAGGACGCTAGTTGCGGGTGGGAAGAGAGCTCGCGTTACTCGCAAGTTACACGCAAGTTACACGCAAGTTACACGCAAGTAACACATAGGTCTGGTGTAACTCTCTTAAATACTTCATAAGCTTGCAAACAAGAAAGCAGGCCTATGACCTACATTAGATACTATAGTGGATATCTACAGAGGTCTTATTTAGGTAACGGGATAACATGACTTACATTTGCAGTCATACTTTATAACATATATTTAGAATAATGTAAGCTTAGACTGTCTTTTACTTAGTGTATTATAAATAGCAGGAGGACTGCGTCTACGGTGTCATTTTTAGAGATAACGTGGGGGTGTGGTGTGGTGTCTAATTCCAAACAAAGACCTCTGCTGGGCAGGAGCGTCTGTATTTGAGGACAGCAGTGCTGTGGGATGCTGGTGCTACACACCACTCTGAAGGCGTCTGCAGGAGCAGCTGTTGATCCGGTCTCCTCCAGGTACCTCTCCCAGGAGAACTTGCCTGGGTCAGGATAGTCTGTGAAAAGGTTGCATGATGATAGCAATAATAATAGTAACAGTAATAATAATAATAATATTTATCTAGCATGTTTTAGATGCAAAATACCATATATTCAATAAATACTGAATATCAAGCCCTTTCCAGAGGAAATATTAATATTAAGAATGAACTTTCATGATAATACAGTGAATGAATGAAATAACATTTCTTTATATTGTTGTATGCTGTTTCCAGGGGATTTCTATGAGTTTCTATTGGGCTACTGGGCATGTCAGTCACCTTGAGGAGGAGTGAGGGGGAGGCTCCTCTCTTGGCACCAGCCAATGGGGTGAATGTATGGACTTCGTGCATCACACCTAAAAAATAAAGGAAGAAAGAAAAAGAAACATCGCAGGAATACAAAATGTCGTCTTGTACTACTGTGCGTAAGCTGTTAAGCCAGTGCGTGGACACACCAGTAATCATACGTGTCATCCCAGTTGTCAAAGTGGACAAGAAAACGGCTTCCCACAATGTCAGTCACCGTGGCGACGCAGATGAGAGAGGGGTTCATGCGGTCGACTGCTTCCAGTTTCATGCCGACCTCAAATCCGCCCGCCTTATCCATCTGTGTGGAAAACACACACACACACACACAAAGTTTCCAGGGAGTAACTGCAGTGCATTGTGGGTAAAGTTTCAGCGCTAGGACTCTACTTACTTTGCCCGGGCTGGCGAACAGCTCTTTCGGAGCGGGTTGTGCTTTGGTGAGCTTTAAATAGCTGGCCCAGGAAAACTCCTCCTCTTTATACCCTGGATGTGCAGTGGTAGACAAGCATTAGCATTGCTTAGACAAGCATTAGCATTGCGCTGTCTGAATGGAGACGTCACAGAGCATCACGGTGAGCGCTCACCTTTGGGGGTGTACAGTTTGTGTCCTGTGCTCTCACACCAGCCAACGGGGTGAATATCGGGGCAGTTGGCATTGACCCAGAAGTCGTGGCAGTCCGAGTAGCCATCGAAATGAAGGCGCAACCTGTAGCCACACACCTGCAGGACGAGCGGAAGGAGACGTTTGCCTTCGGTTCAGGAACGGACGGGGAATGAAGCAGAGCGCTTTAGCAGGAGATGAGATTATCAGGAGAGGCCGGCTTCTACCTCGGCAACCGTCAACACAAAGTACATGGAGGGGTGCTGAGGGTCAATACCCTCCAACTTCATCCCCTGGCAGAAGTGGTTCTGGCATTCCGCAGCCCTCTGGGACTTCGCAGACAGAAGGCACAGTAAAGATGTAAAGTCCAGTAAAAGCCACACAGAGACCAGATCACTGAAAAGGTAAACAAACTGCACACCACCATTCAGTATTTTTGATTTTTCAGCTTGTATGTAGACGTTTTCTAATTCAGAGTAATTAAATATATAACAATTTAGCAAAAAAAAAAAAGCCAAAACAAAACAACTATTAACAGCTCAGTAGCATTTGTGTGCAAATACGTTTGGTTTGGTTGTTGTAAACTCCACCTTAAGAGGACATGCTGCAAGCAGACAGTACCTCCTGGAAGAGTTTGGGTGGAGCTGCCAGTGCTTTCTGCTCCTCCAGATACCGCGACCATGACCACGCCTCTCCTTTGGGTTCCGTAGTGTCTGCGCAGATAAACACGCCGTTGTGTTCCCACATGGTTCATCTTCACCACCTCCAGATACAAGCTCACCCAGATAAGGAGGAAATCTCATAACGGAAGTGCTCCGTTTCCGAGGACGTTTAAAGGAGCAACTGGTAAAGGCCCAGTACCGGATGCAGAGAGCCGGCGTGTGTGTGCGTTTCAGTGATGTGAATCAGTACAGAAGCATGTAGCCCTAGGACATGACATACACGTAGCCTCAGGACACACACATGTGCGCACACACACTCACACACACACAGACATGCATGCGCACGCACACACACGCATGGGCACACACACACACACAGACACACACATGCACACACACCTGTTTTTCCCTGACCTTCTGTTTTTAAGTCCTCAGATTTCTCCTCCTTGAATGAGAAAGTGAGGTTAGTGTAATGCACTACAATTACACAGTAGCCTTTCTGAGGGGGGGGGCGTGTGACTTTAACGAGCAAACCACTGTGGTCAGTGTTCAGGTGCGACTTGCTACCCTTTCGAGGTGTATCATGGTCTCAGCTTCCGAGTCTTCCTCAGACGGGCTCAGATAGTCTCTTCTCCTTCTCTTCTTCATTGGCTTTAGCAGTTCAGGGTCACGAGAGGTCACCTGGGCTTCTGGGACCCTATCAATGCCGGTTGTTCTGGAAGAAACAAGCAAAAGGGACCAAAAATATTTATATGAATCTGTGTGCCATTTTTAATGGATTTTTAATGTGTGTCAATACTTATGAACTGCTAATATGTGTTTTAGCTATTTATTAGTAGTTCAGTCATTTAGAATAGGTTTAAAATAACTCCAGGTTTGGTGTCTATGTCTCAATCACACAGGCGTTTACAGTTAAAAGAGTGTGTCAGGTTTTTATTAATATTTTTTTTGGTGCTCTTATTATAACTTAACTTCTCAAATCTGAGAGGTCTGTGTGGGTGTTATATTAAATATTCACGAGATCACTTAACGCAAACCCACGTTGAGTGAGAGACACACCATCTCTCAGCAACCAGAGCACAGCTTGCTGAAAACACATGCAAGCTCTTCGATCTTTGCATATTATGTTGAAAAGTACCTCAGTGGTCCAAATCTCCTCAATTTGAAACACTTAAACACTCATATGAATCTGCACTTGTTTATGGTCATCACGAGCCCTGCTACACAGCTACGCTTGTTTCCTTAGGACAGTGGGTTATAGCATATAGGACTGAGCCCTCTATCTCTGCAAAGGTAAGACCTCCACCTAGAACCCTTCCGCCCCCTGGTGGTGGAAATGGTATCAGACAAAAGATTGTGCCCACTAGCCAGTTTCCTCATTAAATAAATTTTGGTTACGTTAGATGAAAACAGCACTTTTAGTATTGCTCTTTATAAACTTTCTTTGCTGAAACATTGACTTTTTTGATATGGTCTACAGGAATTAGTATGTGCTTGCTTTGCTTTTCAACTGGTCTTTTGATTTGCACCTTTCAAATGCATGAACTCATTCAGTACTAGTCAAAGTCATGCAGGACAGGTGAAAGTAGCACTAATCTTCTATGCCAGGAGGTCCTCACATTGAAATGAACTGATATCACGCAAGGATAACAACTCATAGGAACATTTCCCCCTCAGCTTTACAACACCTCAAAGCCTCCTGGCCCGTTATTCCTCATGGGTGCGTAATCAATAAGGGACCATTACTTCTCTGGCACGGGCTCCCGGCGAAGCTCTTCGGGGTAGGGCCGCTTGGACATCTGTTCGCTGCTGCTCTTGTGCTGGACGGAGCCGTCCTGTATCTCTGCGCTGCCCTTCACGGCCGGTTCAGCCTCCGCAGAGGCAGCCGCACTGGCGGCGGCGAGCACGGGGACACCTGGAGAGGGACGAGGGCTGCTGCTCATTACAGGGCTTCACACCGGAGAGGCGCCAAACACCCACCCTGTCACAATGGGCGAACACCACGTGTTGACTGACCACCGTCTGCTGTGGGGGCTTGAGATGTTTTAATCCAGCATTCCTCTCCCTCAAAATGCTAAAATCAGTGCTGAAGCCTCGCCCAGTCTTGGAAGAGTGCAGTACGTGATATCCAACATACCTGATTCAAATCGCTTCCTAATTAGCAGGCCCTTACTGAGCTGTGTCAGAGCGATGGTTTGCGCAGGACTGGACGTGATGAACGCTACTCCTGTTTTAGGGCTACAAAACGCATTCTCCTAAGCAATTCACAGTTATGCGAAAAAGGAAACACTACACTAGGTACACTAGGGGAGATCTTTGGAACAGTGTTTGGAAAAGGAGCTTAGAGGAATCATGGAGACCTGCTGATGGATCTGGGGTGGGCTTCACTGCCTGTTTGTGCTCTCCATCAGCTGGCTTGGCTCCGCCTCCCTCGGTGAGTGGGCTGGCAACACCCACCTTCCCCTGGCTGATCACCTCAAGTGTGCCGCTGTCCCCGACACATAGCTGGAGAGCATACACAACACCGACATCATCCTTCACCTCCTCCCTCTCAACTTTCACAGATCTACAGAAATCGACGGGCTCCTAACAAGCGAGTGCAATTTTGCCACACGGGAGAGATTCAAATCGACGGCTTAGTGGACGCTGTGGCGCTTTGCGAACCTTCAGGCTGCTGCCTGGCAGGATGGCCATGCCTTCTTTCCACTCCAGGACATGGACGATGCTGCAGGTCCCGCCCACCTGGCTGCTCAGCGGGCCGCCCTCCAGGCCGCCCGAGACTGCACCCTTCACTTCTTTTGCAGGGGTTTGGGACACGTCCACCTTTGGCATCGGATGGGCGGAAGCTGACGGAAAAATGAACAGATTGGATCGTGGCGCTTGCTCTCCCCACTTTGCCTTTTGTTCACCAAAACGACGAAATGTATGGTACTGCTGTAAAGCAACAGTGTCTGACTTGAGGTTCGATCCCCATGTTCAGATCATCCACTAATGTGCTTTCATTGCTTTGGATGCATTCAAGTATTGACACAGAGTCTTCAGAAGCAAGTGAGGAACAAATTAACGACCAAATGGTTTAAATTGCTGGTAGAGGTATATTTGAATGCATTAAAACCTTTTTTTTTTTTTTTAAAGTTGAAATCCAAATTTCCACACAACCCCTTCAAAACAGGCTGGTTGCTATAATACAGCTGGATCATATTATTGATCAAGACATCTTGAAAAGGCTCAGAACACAATGAAACAGACACTGTTCCTTTATCGAACCAAAACAAACCCAACCAATACATTTTTTAAAACATTTAAAAACAAGCAGGCCAATGCAAGGACGTGGTTGGTTTAACCCCTTTGCCTAATATCACCTGGTAAAATGATGGTGGTGGTATTTTGAGGTCGAGGGCGTTGAGATAGATTGTCCTTGGACGGGAACGTGCCATTGCTTTCCGGAGAAGAATCTGCATCTTTTGGCAGGACGTCCACATCCACTTTGGCACTCATGACAAGACGCTCAAAGCCATATTTGACACAGAGGGGGTGGGGAAGCTTATTTTGGTTAAAGTCACTCTTGAAATATTTTTACTGATGAACACGAGAATTATGCACAGTATAATTTGTATAAAACACTACATATTCTAAAGCACCATCCTTACTCTTTCATATGGAGGGCAGTTATGCAAGAGATCAAAAGCTGTGACTATACAACGCTTTTCGTTTCATTTCAGACACTGGTATACCGTTTAGGAATTACATGACGACGGTGTTTCTGTGGCAATCTGTAAGGGTTTTAGTTAGGGTCAGACAGTTAGCAAAATTTTTTTTTCCCAACAATCAGTTCTTTTCGACTGACTGCATTAAAGAGATCTAGATCCCTTTTATTCAAAGCAGTCTACCCCGAGACATACACCTGGTATGCGATTTTGCTTCTACAATAGGTATAAACTAAAATTTTGGTTTGATCACCCCATTACCAAACACTGCAAATAAATGTCCGCGACACTGATTTATAAACACGGAGGTTTATAGGTAAATAGGTTAATAAAAACAGTCCGTGCACCCCTGCGCCGATTAACCTGTATAGCTTGCCATTTATTACACATTGGCGATAATAGTATGCTTGACAGGGACCATGTCGGACGTGCTGTTAAGAATCGGTGCTGCATTATTTGACGAAACATAGCCCACCTAATCACGGCGCATCCTTTGGTCTTACTATTCCAGATCAATTTAGTCTACAGTAGCACTGCAAAATGGCGGACGACTATATATATTAATATATATATTTACGAAGTAAACTGGAGTGAACTCTTCATGAACACGCCATTTAACATTTCGCGCACACACTTAATGTATTCAAGCCTGAATAAGAGGCAGCTATCGCTTCCTACCTACGGCGCTCAATCGCGGAGAACCGTCAATTCAATGGCAAATTATTAACGTACAAATGTTACATGCATGCCGTAACAATATATTTCCAGTTTCATGGAAACATTAGCTTGATGGCTAATTATTTCACATTTATAAATTGGTAAATTGGACGCTGTTCAATAATTCTGGGTAATTTGCATTTTCCCCCCCGAGTACAAATGCGATGCAACTTTATCTTTGGTATATTGCGGAATGATGACAATTTAGCATGCACTTGCCGATAAGATAATCAATTTATTCTTACCAGCGGTCCGTCCTGCTTCTGATAAATGTTTTTACAGCGCATGCGTATAACATCAATGTGGAGCACCATCCATCCCCCCCCCCCCCAAAAAAGAGCTTTCCTCTGAGCACGCAAAAATGGTTACATTGCTTCACTGCCGTAGAGTACTGAATCCACCCCCTACTCTACCGCATCTCTCCATTTTAACTCCTCACAGCGAAACTAGGCTGCACAGAACACCTTCAGACACAGTACGAAATGGAAATATGGGCTATAAGAAATTAAACACCGAAAATAACGCTCAACAACGATAGAAACGTATCAATGTTGACTTTAATAAAATGTACAATAAAAATGAACTTGTTTGCAATAATCCTTAAGACTCACAATATGGGAGCTGGTTGGTTTAACAGAACAATTATAAGAAATTAAGTCAATACATAAACTCTATATAATCGATGTAGATGACAAAGCCACAAGACAAATCAGATCACTGTCGTAGCTTGCGCATCAGTGCCTCATTCTATCACATTAACTGAGTAATATTGTATATGATATTGGGGGAATCCAGATCAGGTTATGAACAGGATTAACTGTATGAATGCTCATTTGCACAACACAGATCGAAGCTCCAAATGTATATTTCTGCTCATGCCACGTATGAAACATCTAATCTAATCTGGTTATTATCAACTGGCTTCAGCAAACGGAAGGTCAGCAAATTAAAACCCGACTGAACACCCAATCTTGCCCATTGGCATGGAAGCCCGTCCTTTCCACGACCGGAAAGCATGTTCTAGTCCTGGGAGGCAGATCTGGAGCGGGACCTGGATTTGGAGCGTGAGCGGGAACGTCGTTCGGGAGACTTGGAGCCGCTTTTCTCTGCCGGTGGTGAAGGGGAGCGAGAGGCAGACTTGGCCCGGCCGTCGTTGCCGTTGGTGGCGGGAGAGTTAGAGCGGCTTCGGGATTTCTTACTGGCCGATTTCTCGTTGGAGCGGCCTCGCGAGCCGCGCTCCGACTTCACCTTTGAGGTGCTCTTGGAGCGAGACTTCCGGTTGTCAGAGCGAGAACGGGACTTGCGACTGGCTGACCTGCTGCGAGACTTCTGGGTGCGCGAGCGCGAGTGGGACTTGCGGGTGCGCGAGTGGGACTTGCTAGACGGGGACTTGGAGCGGGACTTGTGCCCCGACCGCGAGCGGGACTTGTGACGGGACCCGGAGCGGGAGCGATGTCGGCGGGACCTGGACCTGGAAAATGGGGGAAAAAAACAGAGGGGTAAACAGAAGAGACGAGCACAGTGCTCCACAGCTGGAGTAGAGCACATGGGGAGCACAAGGTGGAGCGGCGTTGGCACCTCGAGCGAGATCGCGTGTTGCTCCGCGAACGGCTGCTCCGCCGGCTCCTACTGCGTGAGCGACGCCGGCTGCGGGATCTGTGGATGAAAACAGGATAGACTCAGAGCAGTGGACCACCACACCCCCTCATTTACATACGTGGCCACTTTTATACCGTTTACCACACAAAAAATGGTAATGAAAAAATTCTTTATGGTCTTTATTTCTCATAATCCTTATGAGAAATGTACACTGCAAAAAGGCAAGACTTTGAATCTTTCCTAGTAAATTAGGAATCACCATTATTGATTCTGTAACTGTAATTCCTTTAGTGTAATGAGCTTTAAACACACCGATTTAACCTTGTTGTACTCAAAAGCACTGGAGTAAAATGAAAAACAGGAATGAAATGCCTTTAGCCTCTCTGATTTGCTTCCTTCTCAGTCTCTTCTTCTGCGGATCCTGTTACAAAGGGATCATGCATCCACTAACAAATAACCAATAAAACTGCCGCCAAAAACAGGATCTACATAAGATCACATCAGTATCATGAGGCACAGCTGAGTCGTAACTAAAAGCAGACTGGTGGAGACACCTTTGCTTGGCTAAATGATGCCTTCACTTCCCATCAACCAGCCAAAGCTCTATGGCTAATAAAGGAATGCATACAGCAGCATTAACTGCTATATTAATAGCTGTATTAATAGCTATATTAATAAGCTTTCTTTATTGTATTTAAGTTCTCAGGAAATCAGAAAGTAAAAATTTACTATTATTAATACCATCTGCCCACAGGCCCTTTTCGTACTGGCAGGACTGAGTGGAGTCAGGTGAGTTAGAGCAGAAAAGACACACAGCAGTTCCTCGCGTAAACACCACGCACCACTGGCGCCGGCCGCCCACGAGTGACAGGCGGCCCCCCACCTGCACGCGTTACCTGGAGCGGCTCCCGGAGCACGAGCGTCGCCTGCGCGGCTTGTCCTCGATCAGGCGGATCTTGCGGCCGTTGATGTCCGTGCCGTCCAGTTTGTCCAGGGCCCTGCGCATGTCCGAGTGGGTGCGGAACTCAATCACCCCCTCGTTGGTGCGCTCTTTATGGGCATCGGCGTACGTCACCTCCCCCGCCTGCCGCATGAAATCCTAACAGACAACACAGGGCTGCGGTTCTGCATCCGGGAGGCTTGCGCGACACGCCGGACTTAGTAATAGTTAGGATGGCATTCAAGGATTTGCGTTGCGCTATTAGCCATTTCAAGCTCATTTGTAATATATTCTTGCCCGCCATATAACCATACGAATGCATTACAAAGCAAACGTGGCAGGTAAGGATAAGGTGGAGGAGGAACGGTTCACGCTTACCTTCAGGTCTTGCCAGCTGCAGCGGCTGGACAGGTTCTCCACGATGAGCCGGTATTCAGTGCGAACCGGGGGGCCGTACTTATCCCTGCCCGAGCGACTCCTGCTGCTATAACCACCTTCAATAGACAGGGGGAAACCAGGAGCAGCAGTCAGGAAGGTCTGTCCCTCTCAGGGAGAGATTCAAACAAGAGCCTAAGTCACAAATTGACCAGAAATGGTAAAGCTGGCAGCGAATGCCTTCTTGTTGCTTATCGCAAACCTTGTTCACAGACTCAGTCATGAGCTGTTTGCTGCCTCCCAGACATGGAATTACTATTTGGAACAGAGATATAGGAACTCAAACACACAGAGCTGATCAGACGAGGTCATAATCTTTCAAGGAAAATCATGTCAATTTGTTGTATGGAAAATATAGCAAAATGCATTCAAACACAAACAGGTTAAGACATGTTTCTCCCTTGTATGTAAATCACTGACCACGTTGAACAGTATGCCTAACCGAATGCCTCCCGTTCAGAGATTGGTTTTACATCTTTGGCTAGAGGCTTTTCCATATCGACAACATAATAACTAGCATTCCTCACCATCACCCCTGGTCTATTGGCAAAAGGCTGCTGTCATCTTGGCTTCCGGTTAGGTCAGCCAAAGCATCAAGGGGCAAAGGTCACACACACATTGTAAGGTGAAGGCCAAGGCCAAGGCCAAAGCGGTCAGGTAGTCATCTTAGCCACAACGAACTGGGACCCGGCCTCAGCCCCACTGGACTCTTTCAAATTGAAACATCAAGGACTCTGTCACTGTGGCAATCAAACTGGAAATAAAATTGCAACTTTAGCAGTCATACATAATAACGGACGTTTATGTTTCCACTCGGCTACAACATATGCTTGAACAGTACATAATCAGAAAATAAATTAATATACAAGACAGTCAATATCAATTAAATATGCTGGAGAGTGTTTCTTCTTTAAACTGGTAATGATTATTATTAATAGTCTTGGATTAGGATGAGAACATGCATGCCAAATTTTTGCCATCAATAACAATTTGAGCCTTTTAAAACACTTATTTAAAACCTTATCTTACCATAAGTGATTCATAATCCATTTTCTGTGCAAACAGCCCATGTTATCCACTATAAGAGGGAGTCATGTAATCCATTTCATAGGCACATTCCGAATTAATGGGGCAAACCAATAAAACATTTTTTTTCTGATTTGGAAAACAATAAGCTATTTAAGGTGTTAAACTACTCCCTTTACTTGATTAGTGTAGTGTTTCTTTATTTGTTTAACTTTGAGAGGGAAAGGGTTGTGGTGCAGGACCTCTAAAGTTGTGATGTTAAAAAGTGGGAGAACCTGAACCTGACCCTTCTGCACCTCAGTCTGAGAACTGTGCACATTTTATGGCAAAGAATACAAAATAGGACTTTGTAGATGTTTATTTAACTTCCTTACTACTAAAAGACAATGTATCTCTCCAGAGTGCAGGGCACATAGTAATTAAAAAAACGTGAAGCACAAATTTGCTTCTTAACACTTGGGAGTACACTTACTGCGGCCCCCTCCATAATAACCTCCCCCGCCGTATCCATCACGGTCCCGCCGGGGTCCTCTGGCATGCTCCACCATCACCCTCTCTCCACACAGCTCCTTCCCATTGAGCTCATACACCGCGTCGTCGGCGTCCCGAGTGTCCTCAAACTCCACAAAGCCGTAGCTGGAAGAGAACCACAGGAGTCGTCTCACAGCAGGAGTCACAACACCGCCGAACTGCTCCAACTGTGTTTCTCACCCCGAAAATAGCTGACAATAGCATGACTTGTATCATGCATTAGGTCGCTAGCCAACAGAATCATCTGCTTATGTCTTGATGCCACGAGGCATTTTTGACTGTAAATGCAATCATCATAAACTAGCTATTCACTAGTTACAAAGGAAAACACTTATATGTCAACATAGACAGCTTGTTTTGAAGAACATGCCATATTTACCTTTAGCAGTTAGCATTTATGGAAAAAAAAATACAGATTACAATTCATCTAACTATATTTTCAAGATAACGGTTAGCTTTAAGAACATCGAGTCTACAACGACAGAACCGGACATGATTTATTTTTATAACGAGTTGTTTGTTTGATCACGAGAGTTGACACTAGAAAATGGTGGGACTAGGTTCTGCTAACACTGCGTTATGCGGTTCCTTAGCCAAGTGTGATTACGTGGTATAAAAACAGGTAATTGCTGCAAAACAGCATTACAACGTATCTTGTTGGGGAAGTTTGCAGTGTGAAGTTAATGACAAGTTTATTGCCGCTCAAGAAAAGCAACTGAATCGCATGATAAAACCAGCTAACCATCTGTATAGCTCGAATTCTAGGCTAACTATGCTAAGCTCTGACAGCTAAAGGCGTTGAACACACGACTAGCCAAAGTCTCTCTTAATATAATAACACGAAGTCTTAATCGAGACGACGATCTTATTGTCTTAATTGAATGCAGCCATAGTCAAAGAGGTACAAATTTAACGAGATAACGTTACATTACATAAGCTAGTTAGCAAGCTAACTCGCTCGCTAATGGCGTACTGGCCGTGCTCATGACATGTAGAGCAAATATACCCATTTTTTAGATCGACTTCAAGAAGTTTTCCGTATCCACTGAAAAAACGCTGTATGTCCTTTTCGCGGACATGATAACTCAGGCGTCCAATGTACACCCGAGGCATGATATTTTCGTTTGCAGCAGCCCCTACAAACACTTGCACTCTCCTCCCAACCACATGAAGAGGGCGTGAAATTCCCAAAAGCAACTCTTTTGTTTTTAAAATGGAGACCGATAACTGTCAAATTACAGGTCTCAAACTACCACCTTGAAAATGTTCTCTTTAGCCTCGGCTTACAAATACCTCAGTAAATGTAGATCAACGCGTACATATTATTTTGTATGTATTCCGCGCATTTTACAAGATTCACATGCCCTATACTATTTATTTCTCATTGTAGGATGATCAAACAATATAGCAAATATGATATTATGTATCTATCTATATCCTATATCTAAATCCTAACAGTTTAGCCACGTGAACATTCAACAGTTATCCATGTTTAATTGTATTATCTGTAGCATGTGATGTGTATGAATGGTATTCTACTAATTACAAACCAGTAAGGGTTATCCTTTTTGTAAACATCAATAAAAACCAAATACGCCAGCTAAAGCTATAGATGAGTTTTAAGATGCTTAGATGCATATACATGATGCTTTTAAACAGTAGAACAAGACTTTATATATATAAATAAACACCTTTACGCACCCTACGAGGGTAAAGCAAAAATGTATTATTTTTCTAGTAGTGAGGATGATGTAATGCTCTGATGCATTTGTAAAAATGTTTTTTTAAATTTATAAAAAAATAAAACACTTCACTAATTATCTGTATCATCAATAATAGGATAGTGTGAATTACTATAATCTGTCAGGGATTTACAGCACAAACTGAACATCAGTAAATACACCTGCATTCTGGGATATTCATCAAATAATTTGCAGACATCGCATGAGTTTTCTTTATTGGAGTCCTGCATTAGTGTAAGGGTTATGACAATGGCTTAATGTGAGGTAGCATTTTTGCTCTTCATTAAAATGACTGAGACAAGTATATGCAAATTGCACCTCGACATTTTCAGTAAATTTTTTAACATGCACCGTACATGTGCATAGCTGTAACCCCACAGAATGCCAGTTACAGAGGAAAACAGTAAACTCTTACTGTGACCTAGAAACCAAACACTGATTCCAGAACACAAAGAGAACAAAGGCAACATTCTAAAGTGCTTTCTTTTATATGGAATCCATCTTTTTAGGCCTTCAGAACATACAAAATGCCACGTCTGTCTTTTATCAAAAGACATTCTGTACTTGATTGGTTGCTAACTGTTCTAACAATACCAATTTACAGTGAAAAACCCATCTTTATGTGCAAAAATGTTATATCAAAGGTGCATATATACGGGAAGGTAACAACATTGCACACTAGCTTTTGCAAGAAAGCCCAACATGCTATATAGGACACAGATTGCCACATGTAAGACTACAGCTTATTAAAGGCAGCAATAAAAAAAACAAAAGCTATTCTTATGTCCTTATGACATACACCTTATGCGGTAGAAATTGGGAATCAGTAACAGGAATTTAAACGACTACTATAACATGGCTGGCAAAAACCAAGGAACCTTTGGAAGACATTATTTTCTTTCAGATTTTGTTACAGAAACCTCTCTCACACATTACATTGGTTATAACTGGGAAGGGAGGAGTGACTATGACCCTATTAGGAGTGTTGATTTGTGAACACTGACAATCACCAGGTTCATTCCTTAAGCTTGTTCTCGATGAAATCCTGGAACTTGTTGATATTCTCCTCTTGCTGGTCTAGCAGATCCAAGATAAACCCCATGGGGGTCTTCTTCAGCCCTACACCCTCAATCTTATTCTCCAGCTTGTTCTTCATGCTACGCATTCGCAGAGAGGCATGTATCAGGATCACTGAAAAGCAACACAACCCACCAATCAATGAATTAACACAGAAAGATAAAATGATCTGTGATAAAAAATAAATAAATACAAAATTTAAGTTAACAATATCACTAAAAATGTTTTCAATTATGTTAATAAACAAAAACATCACATTAATTTGTGTTTATTAATGGTTGCCTTTTATTCTGTTTTAGGCATGTTAACAATTTTGGTTTCTCTGCAGGACAGAGAGAATAGGAATATTTCCAGAACCTAGTGTCAGTACTTTAGAGCATGAGGTTTAATTTCAAGTCGAACCATTGCCAGATGCCAGCAAGGATGAACAATAGAAAAAATATAATATAAACACTATAAAACAAACTGAGCAACATTCACTGCCCTGACAACTCTGCAATCATTCCACACATGCTAGTGCTCTTGTTCTCAGTGATGTGAAATGACACACCCTGACCTTCAACAAGATCACACCCTGTCTTACAACTGATCTTCTAGGCTCATTTTTGGACATGAAATGGGGTATAAACAGCTAACAACAGTGTAGTTCACTGCTGATGTATACTACATAACCAGTAGTAAATTAAGAAATTCTGTAAAGAAAACAATTCAAAAAGGTCCAAACTGGGTCATTGTGTACTGTATCTATATGACTTCTGTTATGCTGCATAAGTTGCTATTGAATTTAGTACTCACAGAGCAAAGGGAAGGTGATGCCAAAGATGAATACCATCACCCCTCCACAGAGCGAGAGCAGGAGGTAGCTGGCCAACATGACAATAATGACAAAGAGAGCAGGGTTCTTCTTCTTGAAGTTCTTCACCACAGCCTTGTTCTCTCCAGCCCACACCAAGCTCACGAAGACCAAGGACACCACTGTGCCACCAAGCAACATGCCCACAGGGTTCATAAACCTGCAAAAACCATTAATAAGGCCACAAAAGACAATATGATGAAAATGTATTTAAATGCAATTATGTTTCTTCTCAAAGGCAAAGAAGATCCAGCACAAACACTGTCGTTGCCTAATGTGAGGATGTCTACGTATCTAAACGATTGCATGGCAATGCAATACTGCGATGCCAATACTTTGTATTACAAATGTATAATCCCTTGTGCTCTAAATTACACATTTAAAAGTTACTGTGGTAGTTGCTCATAACAATTTAACATAACCGCCGAGTTGTCTTCGGGACTAAACATAGTCTGAGTGACTCACTGGTTCCTGACAGCTGCGATTTTTCCGGCCTGTTAGGTAGCGCCATTTAAGCTTAATAAACATTGGTATAGCTATAGTTCACGATCAAACAAACACAAAAAGTCACAAAGTTCTTTAGTAGGCTATACAAATATTAATAATACATTTGTTCCTTTCCACCTAGGCGAAACGCTTCATTAACCATGGGAGGTGGACAGCCTAATGAAGTCAGCATCACACAACATCTAGCTAACTTAAAATAGCACAGCTAGATCTACAGTCAAAGCAGAATTTATCCACGACGGAGCATCTAGTTAAATACTTACATTAAGACATACTTGCACAACCAGTTTAGCCAAGAAAGTGCTGGATCTGGTCACCATTAGATAAACCAGCTAGCCAGGTACCTACCCAACAATCACGAAGACCACGACAGCCACCGCGAAATAATTGGTCTGAAAGTAGAGTAAATTGTTTATTACTCTGTTGTTCCATTTGGTTAAATCTGACGTGTCTGGTTTGGCGAAACGGTCAACGCCAGGGAAGACGTCCTGCCAGGGTCTAAAAGGGGCGAGCTCCATCGCAGCCATGACTGCGCTGATGTGACGGTGACGGCCCGGGTGCTCAGCGTCTGTCTGTATACGTGAACTCAGCAATAACAACAGCGTTGCTTTTGAATAGGCGGGATAACACACGTCCACACCACTTTAGTTTATCCGACCAAAGGCATACCAAACGTGAAGCCTGGGGTGGTTAATGAGAGTTTTTTTCTCCCCAAGATATCCAGTCATTATTTTTGGGAAAGAAAGATTTAATGAGACTTCGTGGCCTTTGAGTAATAATAACCTATTGTTAAAATTATTTGTAAATTTAAACTCCGTTTAATTCATAATCTATATTCCCTAGGAACGTCTACAGAGCCAATCTAAAGGTTAATAATTCATGCATCTCCTCCACTATTTCTACATTTCGGTAATTTAGGAGTATTTGGCATGAGGCTAATTTACTGTTCAGCACTCCAGTGCAAAAATAAGTGGCCGTGGAGTTAATGTACAATGGTATTAAAGGAGGCTATATTTATAGTACTCGGGCCTGATTCCTTTTCATGATCAGAAATGTTTCACTTACTGTAACTTAGCAGGAAAACCGACAGTATTGATTCGTTTTTCATTAAAAATGGGAGTTTATGGAATATGCCTGTTTTCTCCTCCATGATACACGTGCTTTAACGTTTACCTAAGGGATCCTGGAGCCAAATCAACTAACCAAATCCCATTAGACAGTTTGACAGTTATCAAAGGCAGGGATTCTTACATCAGTTCAGCTGCCCAGCACACATGCTCCATCATACACAGTGACCATTTAGGGACGCGAAAGCAGAACCATAGCAGCTTCGTCTTAAGCCTTATCCAGCTGCCGAAACTCCTGCGAACCCCCTCCACCCGAGAGATGGCCAATCAGGACGAGAGAAGCCAGTTCTAAAAGATTGATCAGCATGATACACGCTTGCTTCATGGTATGTGCTAGGGGTTAATAATAATTCTAAATATGATGACAATCACCAACAACAATGACTTTAATATAACTATAACTATAATAACTAACAATTAAGTGAACAATAATTCATAACGAAAGCAATATGTTCACGCAGCATTTATTGAGGTCTCACAGAGTAATACACCGTACTGTACTGTATAAACTACTGTATCACTTGTCTCCCAAGCTCTTGCTCATATGTACACATTCAACATTACTTCTTGTATCTCTTATCCTTTTCATATTTTTGTGGCAGTGGGGGTGTGGCTGAGCATAATTTACGATATGGAGACAGCGCTGGTGAAACAATGGGTCATTTACATGAATTAAACTCTGACTTCTGGGGACTTTTATTCTATTAACAGAGATGAAAGTCGCGAACTCTGCACCCATCTCTGCGTCCCGCATCATCGTTGCCTAGCCTACGTGGCCCAGGATATCCACTCTAGCTTGATAAGTTCTATTTTACTTTCTATTTTTATCGTTTCCATTTTATACTCTACATGTAGTTTTAAAATAGCTATGTTTATGGCTTACCTTATTTCATTTATGTTTAATCTGATTTCTGATCACTCTATTGGAAACAGTTCAGTGTGTCAGTATGTTTGATATGTTACATGTACACTCAGCAGAACAAATCCAAAGATAAGTAGCAAATTCAGTATCCTTTATACAGGAATAGGTCAAATATGCCTTCTTACAGTATATCTCCCAGCTAGAGTTCTGCCGATGGTGTAAGCTTTCTACGACACACCGCGTTACAGTGCCCAGTCTGTTACACCTCTGAATCTCTGGTTGACACACTGTGCTGAATATAATGACAAATAACTCCAGAGCCTTCGGCTGTAACTCATACCTGCTTTATCTTTCCGGGTACGTTACAATATCCATGAAAGAGTTGCAAGTGCGAGTAGTAACCAGTGGGAGGCGCCAGTGCACAGTTGGACACATGGCAAAAACCAGATGATCCACAATGAGAGATGTCTGTAAAACCAAAAGTACTCACTGACTCTCCTGTATGAACCACTGCAATGTCCCCCTGTGCTTCACCAGCACTATACTACTGAAATACAAGGTTAAGACTAGTTTAAGACTAAAGTTTTCTAATCAACCCCTTAAAATGTAAAAAACAAAATAATAATAAAAAAAGACTCAAAATCAGAGTGGTGCCAAAAAGAAAAGTACATAGTGATAACTTTTCATAAAGAATAAAAAATATTTACCATAATCAGTATAAATATGAGTTTAAATGGAAATGATTAATAATTACAAAACAAAAATAGAACAAAAGGAAAATTAAAAATTAGTCTGAAGATTATATCAATCTATTAAGAGTGAACATCACCCAGCCAACACACACCCACACCCACACACTTTTATGCTACATCCAGTATTAGTTATTTACAAGTTTCATTTTGACTGGTGTTCCCAACTGTTCGAGCAAAAGTGTACCATAACAGAACAGAGCGCTGTGTAATTATAATGTGTAGCGATGTCAGCACTACAGGGATACTGTTGTTCTCTTTGTAATCATTATAAATTACTATAAAATACTTAGTGATTCAGTTTATTAAAAAAATAAATAGCAAATTATGACATAGTTTGCCCTTTTGCCAGTGCATGGTCCTGTTATGTTTGGTGTCCAAAACTAAAGTGTTGATGAGAACTGATGTGTATTCTACTCTATAAATGAAGTGATGTGCAGTCTACTCTATAAATGAACTGAAGTGTAGTCTAATATATTAATGAACTGACGTGTAGTCTAATCTATTAATGACTGAGAAGTTTTGATCTCCCAGACAGTGAGTAGACCAAGCTCCCATATGAATGTTCACATGTCATTGTCAAATTGAAAAATGGTGTTCTAAAATGAAAGATTAAAAAAAGATGCAACTTGGAAATATATGTGTTATCAAAACATGATAAAAAAGGAATTATTTCTATTGCATCTGTGTCAGCATGCCTGTGTGTGTGTGTGTGTGTGTGTATTATGGTCCATGGAAAATATGTGGACATAATAATCTGATCAGATTGAAGGTGTTGATGACAGGGCTGCAGTAGAGTGCCCAGTAGAACAGGCAGTCGCACACAAACTGGGGCAGGAGCTGCCACAGCAGAATCCAGCTGAAGCCCAAGCAGGCCATGCCCAGCGTATACCTCAGCACCACGGAGGGCACCTTCCTGAAAGTCACACAGACCAATGGATGAACAGATCAGCCTACATCACATCTAGTGAAATATAAACCAGGTTTGCATTTGAAGCTGACCAACAGAGACCAGTCTTGTCAGACCAGTAAAATCATTGGAGATGTAGCTGATTCTACTTTTACAGGGCTGCAGAACTACACAGGTTCTTCTCTGATTTTAACACCCCGTCACCTCATTAAACTATCACATTCTTCAAAAGATGAATGACAGTGTAAAAAAAAAAAACCCTTTATCAGCACAGTTCTGTATGGAGCAATAACCTCTTTGGCAGTTTAAAGTAGGTTCGTGTTTACCTAATGCACAAATGTTCCTGTTAGAACACTCATTTTTATTTATAATTCCAGCTGATTTGCTCAAATTTAAACTGCCTGCAAAACAGAAGCCCACCTGCATACTCATCATTACATCACTCTCAAAGGAGCATCAGGGTGGATTATTAGAATTTCATCCCACAAAATGATTTGGAATGCTTATACCATTCGGCTGTTTCTACCAAACACAGTCATCTCGTACGCTGAAAATGTTTAACAGGACAAACCACAGGGTCACAGGCTGCGGTTCTACATGTTCAAGGCTCTGTCCATCACTCTCTTACCTTCTACTTGAATGTTAAGTGAAGGATAACACAACCAGGGAATCAGCTTATTCTAACATCCACCCTGGGGCTTAGGAACAAGGACATCACAGGAAAGGTGTGGTGAATTTGCCCTGGAGGCTGCCAATCCCATCACATGGCCCAGAGAAGGATTGTGCTCTCAGGATGACTATGCTGGATGAAAAGCTAACAGGAGCAGCACAAAGTCTCAGCTGATACCTGATGTTAGTGCTTCTGCAATGGACGCGGAACATGATTCCTTCTTGCAGGGTTAGCAGGAAAGCGCTACAGATGATGATGCGGGATGTCCAGTAGTGAACGTCCAGCCAATCCCATGCAAAGTCTGCCAGCAGCTGGTAAGGCAGGAAGCAAAACTCCACCAGGAAGCCCAGCCACTGCTTCTTGCTCGGGGTCTGTTGCTGCCACACAGGGGGAGATGGAGGCACTGAATGAGAACAGGAGGGCAAGCTGGTCACACTTGTCTCTATGGTGCACACACACATGCACATATGCACACTCCTCCTACCAGATTCCGGAAGAAAAAGCCATCCTCTGATCGTTTTTTTGACTGTGAGGGACAGCTTATGTGAATGAAGGGAAGGAAAGAGTCATGGTAATCGAAGAGGAACATGTAGATGATGGTGAAGCGTGGGGAGTGAATCAGGCCAAACAGGAGGAAGAAGGACCTCTTCTCATTTACCACCTTAAGGAAAGACAAGGTGGAATTATATACAGGTACATGTGTGTTAGAAACAACCACACAGATATTTGACTGGCCGCTACCTGAGGAACGTACAGCCATTAGTTTTAAACTAAGTCAAAACAGCATTAAAGACCAGCAGTGGCATTCAGTTTGAGGTCACTGAGAGAGACACACAGGTTCCAAAGTGTCATGTGACCAGTTGCTTCATATGCAGTGTCAACAAAAACATGGTCTTTCCGGTGGATTCCCAGACGGAAAAGGTGACTCATCAAATTTCAGAGCTGCCAATTTTTTTTTTAAACAACCAGCATGAATGTCAGCACTGGCATTTTTGAAGCGGGCATTTCTCATAACTTTAAGCACAATCTCTACACTCTGACAACAATGATCAGCTCTGGGGAATGTTGCCTAAAAGCTCTTAAGGCTTTCTGTATACTCAGTCCCATGTGGAACAGGATGGCGTCTTGAACCTTGTATTCCCAAAGGGTCTGAGGGCGCTTGGAACCCAGTGTCTGCAGCGCGAGGACTTCCTTCTGCATGGCACGCCTGTGCAGCTGGTTCCCTATATTGTAGGGAGGCTTTGACAAGTCCTCTTCTCCCAGTGCATTCAACAACCTAACACATACACCACACACACACACACACAGATTAAGAATGGCTATCACAAACAGTGCATGGCGTCCGTTGTGCTGTGTTGTCTGTGCTGCATGTTTGTGGCCTACCTGCCGTTGACCTGTTCCTTGAGGAAGACGTCTCTGTAGGGGGAAGTCCACGGGCCCAGGTTCTCCATCCACATGGCCACCTCCCTCACTGTCCACTCTGTCAGAGGCTTCTTCACCAGCAGCTCCACCTCGGAGTTCCCACCACTCCAGTGATACATCAAAAACACAACCTAGAATGGAGACACATACACAAACACATGCATACACGCATACAAACACATGCACCCATGCACATGTAAATAAATGCAGGCATGCATGCACACACACACACACAGTTTTGTTCTTGTCTTTGTTATACATATATTACATATGTATTATACATATTTATAACACTAGTTTATTAAGATCACCAAGCATATACTACCATTCACTAGCTATTATATTAGGTATGCTATTTAATATGTAACAGCTTTACTAATACTTAATGTAGTCTAATGTAATATCATGTACCACTTGCCAACCAGTTAATTACTGGTCAGCTTCTGACCACAGGTATACAGTATGTTCATATGTTCATTACTGGTCAGCTTCCACAGGTTCACTGCTGACCTGTTACAGCAGTTACTCTGTATATGTACAAGAGAGGCACAGCAGTGGGTGTTTGCTGTGATTCTTTGGAAGCACAACAGCGATCCTGAAGTTGTTCCACATGTCAGAGTCACTGCTGAGTTGAGAGGGGCCAGCAGCAATCTTGTGGTGAGAACCTGGCCTTTGGTAGAGAGTCCACGGGGAGTGCATTCTGGTTACAACCTTTATCTACAGGGTGTGTCTAACAAACTCATTCTATATAATGTAACTGTTGACAAATGTTTATGGAACTAATGGTCTGACCATAAGCCAACGTCTAAGTTTATGATTAGGCCTTTACCTCAGTATCCAAAAAGATGTGTTTTGTTTTTTCAAAATCTTGTAGCCATCACTACATCATGACTTTATATAATTCCAGGAATCTGATTCTTGTTGTTGCACACAGCTGCAACTATTTCCCTAATGCACATTCTCAGCATCACTGCATCTGACCCACTATCGTCATGTGCCACCAATGCTGCATTTCAGGCTATTTAAGGCATAACCTCATGCCATACCCCGATTCTTCAACACTGTAATTCATTCTTGTTTTCATGGGTAAACGTATAAGAAATGTCATCCAATGGGTGTGCAGCTCACAGTTACCATGAGTACCAATCACCTCAGAGAAACACAACCATGAGTATCTTGTGTCCCATTATAAAGTTTGATATTGTACAGCTGTTGACTGATTGATTGAACTGGTGCTGGTCCACTGGATGTGCTCCACGCCCAGGATGTGGTCATGGTCGCTGGTGTGTCAGCACAGGTGTGTGACCCACCACGACAAAGGTGATGGCGATGAGGACGGCGAAGAAGAAGACGTCCATGCCCATCCACGGATGCCAGCGTGCGGGCATGTGGCCAGCTCTGCAGCTGCTGTTGGGCGTGGGAGTCTGGAAGGCCTGCAGAGAACGCACGATCCTCGGGTCACCCAGGATGTCTTTCCGCCTCTTCATCACATCGGCTGGGAAATGTGTCTCCACAAGGTCCCTGCAAAGAACAAACACTGACCTCAGTATTAGGGCTGTACAGTATGGAAATGTTTACTGCACTGGGATATTACTGCTACCTGTTGCAATCACTATTCAATCACTGCTGAATCACTGCTACCCATTGCAATATTCTAACAGCGTTCTATGGCCCCTTGTGAGTGCATGTGAAGGAACCTCTCATTTTACAGGATATGTGTAAAACTTTAGTAGTGCACGACATGCTTTAACATATAGAAATGGTGCATTTAAGCTCACCTTAACAAAATGTTTATTTTTGGAAAACACTGAAACATCTCGCAACACCCAGGACACTGCGTCTTCTGTGAAGTCTGGACCCACAGAGCAAGACAATGCCGACAGAAGTTGTGTCCGCAGTTCAGCGTGGTGGGGTCCACCATGATGTCATAGCAGCAGTGACACAGGAGGGCGTCCCGCGAGATGTTGTCAGAGGCATCTTCCTCCATGCGAAGAGTCGTGGAACTTAAGAAGCCAAGCTCTATGGCACAGTCATCCGGCCTTGGCTGGTTTGCCATTTGGCTGCTGTGAAACATATCTCATCACGTCAGTACAGAATGGAAGTACCACTGGAATCCCACTGTAGATTTGTGTTGTTTTGCTGTTTTATTTTGGTGTGTATGTCCTGATATATGTATATATACAGTATATACTGTATATATGTACAGCAATGCAGAACCGGAGTTGATGTGCTGTTCAGTGTTTGCTGAATGTGTTGTTTCAGCACATGCACTATGGGCACTTCCTTTAGCGGTTTACAGACTTGGGTAGTCAAAGCAAAGCAATATGTGAGGACAAAGTGAAACTAAACTATAGTTAAAAGGTCATGTAAGTAGACATCAAATATCGACAACTGCAGTAAAACCACTGAAAGACCAACTATTGTTTAACTGTTTAGTTGTTTAGCTACTGTTTAACTATTGTTTAACTGTTACCTGGTGACAGCTGAACAAAATATTTTAAATCAATTGTAATGTTGTATTAATTATGATGTTTACTGTCTAGAAATGTAAGTATAATATAGTATAGCAATAAATAAAGCAGAAAAAATAAATATTTGAATCTGTTTAGGAAACCCAGCTACATTATAAACAAGAAAAAAAACACAGTCTGATTACTCACTTTGAGGCTGGCCAATGTTCAGGTGGTGAAGAGAGGCGCTCGGGTGAATATGAAAGTGGAACTTTTTGACCATGTCAACAAAAAGCTCAAAGCCGGTAGTGGAGAAGTGAAAGTAACACCCTACCACAGTGTGACAGCCACTCAGGACACACTACTGTCAAACCTGTTCTGATTACACCTATCCTTCATGTGGAAATCTACTTTATGTTTAAGTCATGAGCTGTCATTTGTGTACTAGTAGGGTTAAGGTAACGAATGAGCCTGTAAACACTAAGGACTGCTCTACATGCCAGTGTGAACAGAAGTAACTCCCATGTTCAAAATGGTTCAATATCGTCCAGTTGTAGGACATAGCCTATTGTGTCATGCAGTAGTGAAGGCTGTAGCGGTTGAGGTCAGGGGTGTATCAAGCTTTTCAAAAGTGGGGGTGTTGTGGGATGTCATAGCGTGCATAGCATATTTTAGAATCGTTTTTGTTCTTGGCTGGCCAAACTTTGATAGGGCGAGGACCTTGTAATGTGTTTCTTTTCTTTGGTAATCTGGATTATTTGAGATGATGAAATGAATATGATTTATTAATCTTAAATAATTGAATCAATTTAAAGGTGAATCTTAATTAATAAAATGAATATTTCTAAAATGAAGCTCTGGATTGTCATTGTGAGGTTGAATCCAGCTCTGGATTGTGTTATTGTGAGGTTGAATCTGTAACGGGTTTAGGCAGACAGCAGGAGGCAAGGTGTAACGCCGGGATCGGCGGAGAAGTAGTTTGCGGACACAAACGCTGAGAAGAGCGAGATTTATTAAAGGGCAATCCAGAATCAGAATCATTATACCGGGCATGGGTCATCACAGGCAGGGAGTCCGACATCGAAACAAAACCAACACGTAGAGACATAATGAAATATAGGAACTAACTAACACGAACAGAACACAGACTTAGAACACGAACGAAATACAGGGCAGAGAAAACACGGAAGTACACGGAGACTAGGGCAGGATTCAGATGACAGCAAATGGATAGACAAAACAACCGGTAACAAGGCAGACAAAACACAGGGTTTAAATAGACAGAACTAATACAGGACACCTGACTAGGACTAACGAGGGGCAGGGCTAAGACGCACATGGCTATCACAACAAACAGACATGAAATGACAAGGAGAGCAGGGCGGATCGTGACACAAGGGTAGCGAGCCTTGAACTTTATTATTATCCATGGCTTTCAGGTAACAACTCAGAACACCGGCAATAATGCCTGACTATAACATAAAATAAAGAAGAGAATCTGAGGAGTAGAGCTGGCGTTCAGGGCAGCAGAGATGACATCCAGGGTGAGTAAGCGCAGGCTGGATCCTTCCAGGTAGGGCCAATGTGCAGCACTGAACGACAGGACCTGTGGGCTTAAATCATAGCTCCAAAAGGGTGCACAGGTGTCAGTACTCAGGGGATAAAGAAGGTGGGAGTGACAGGGTCTGTGTGGGTGTGCGCGAACGCCATGTGAAGGAGTGTCTAGTCTCACGGGTGCCATCTGGTGGCAATCCCGCCTTCTCACCGTGACAGAATCCAGCTCTGGATTGTGTTATTGTGAGGTTGAATCCAGCTCTGGATTTTGTTATTGTGAGGTTGAATCTAGCTCTGGATTGTGTTATTGTGAGGTCGAATCCATCTCTGGATTGTGTTATTGTGAGGTTGAATCCAGCTCTGGATTGTGTTATTTTGAGGTTGAATCTAGCTGTGCATTATGTCATCCGGGTCTGGGTTACATAATTGTGAGGTTGAAACCTGCTACGGATTGTGTCAAGATGTTATTTTTTATAAACATTTTATTCAAGATTAGCATTTAAGTATTCTGACAAATGATTAAAAAAACAGAAACCAACACTGGAGGAGCAAACCTATACATGCATTATATTGATTTTTAAGATCTTCTTAAACTGAGATTCATCCCTGACAAAATATAAGGTGTATATATTTATGTGATGTCTGAAGTTGCATTGAGCTGTTTTTGGAACACTGTGAAACAGGAGTTTTCTTCACTCTCAGGAGCTGTAACCTGGCTCCAAGCTGCATCTCTCTGTTATGGTTCTGGGTGGGTCACATGGTGTGGATACCGTATTCTGTTTGCAGCTTACATGCTTTATAAGTTGGTTCTCCACTCTCCCAGCCTTGCTGGGTTTGAGCTTGAGGGGTTCAGGAGAAGTCTGGAACGCTTCTGCCTTGGTTTGAGCCCTGCAGAAGGCAGTCTACGTGTTTGTAGTGTCTCATACAAGTCATTAGATAGACCTGATCCTCTCAGCTGGCAAAGGGTTCCTCAGACCCTGCCCTTGATATGGCCTGATTGTATTACATTTTAACAAATGCCTTTGAACACAAGGTATGGACACAACTGTGAAACCTTATAAAAATATAAATGTGTCACTGAAAAACAATATTCCTCATGAGACACTTAAATGTTGCTTTTGATGATACTTTAAAAAAACAAACATTTTTTATTACATATGCATGATAAGCAAACCCTTCTCTGTGAACACAGTTTCATAATGTTTAAATAAAATGGAGGATAATTGTGTTAAATACATTCCATTATCAATCCTACACAACATCTACCATTTAAAATATGTTCATTATTAAACCTGATAGCATTTACAATTGCTGGACACCATCATCCAGATAGGTAGACTATGTGTAATTGTCTTAACTACATTCTAGAACACTCTCCTCTGTATAATCCTCTGTATTCTAGAACGCTCCTCTGTATTCTAGAACTCTCCTCTGTATTCTAGAACACTCACTGTATAAACCTCTGTATTCTAGAACACTTTCCTCTGTATTAGGCTCAACTGGATGTCTTTGGAGTTTCTACTCATGTGCTTTGCTGCAGCACTGTGTGTCAGATGCAGCCACACACAGTCCGTAAACTTTAAGACATGCAGTAAAGCGAATATAGGAGCTACATTTTGGCACTGATGTAAATGTATGTTTTTCCCACAGGTTTAATGCATGTATGTCTGGATTTATTTGCTTTTATTCAGGTAAATAATTGTTGTATTGCTTATTGCCATATTTCTTGAGTTTGCATAGAAACTACATGAAGTGTTAAGATAAATATAATATTACTACTAAGGATGAAATAAACATTATTCTGAAAAAAATAAATAAAATAAAATTATCCTGAAATTTATTTTAGAAGAGTAATCATTTATGATTACTGATTAAACTAAAATTCATCCGACATTAAAAAATGCCTGAAATGCTCCTAATAAAAACGGTTCTCAACAGTAGAAAACATTCTCAGTTACCATGGAATCACTGATGCACTTTTCTTCAGAGTTTATAGATTTCACAGCAGTCAGAGGATGTAGAGAGTGCGCAACATCGAATGCACAAGCCTATGAAAGAAAACAGTAGCTTTCTTTCTTTTTCATTATAACCACCAACTTCCCAAACTATGTCTTTTTCAGTGCACTTCAAAGACTTCAAAGAATGCATAAATACTAAAGAAACAGTGTAATCGATCCCCTAGAATGAGGCACTTCTCCTCCCTCAACCCTTGATCCTAGACCAAGTGTCCTGACTATACTGTGATTCCTGATGCCATGACTGGCGTACAGTGAGCTGACAGCAGTGCTGTATGTGTGCTGGCCTATTCTTCTCGCTGGAGCTCCGGAAGGCAGACGGACAGAGGGGACTCCATGGACTCCTTGCACCCAGAGACCCTGGCCTGGAGGTCGGCGGAGCTCAGTTTCATCTGGGCCTGGGCCTCTTGCAGAGCTTTGACCTGCATGGTGAAGAAGGTGTAGAGGAGGGCTCCTGACACCAGGAGCCCCAGACACACGACTCCCAGCAGCCCCGTGGAGAGGGAGGAGCAGCCGCCAGAGCAGAGGGCAACCGAGTGCACCAGCAGCAGAAGCAGGGCCACAGGTGGCAGACACATGGCCTTCACGCGCAGGGCCTTGGTGTGGTCCAGCTCCTCCCTCACAACTGCACACGCCTGCCCCGTGGCATCGATCTGCTCGGTCAGTGCTGCTCCTGAAGAGAGATGGGAGAAGACGTTTTAACTACGTACTGAATCAGTTAACATGAAGATGCCTGAAATATGGGGTGGGAACCTCGAGGCACAACATAGTGTCCTGATGTTATAAACGAACAAACACCCTTCGCATTATCCCAGCATGATGCGGAAAAATTAGTACACGCCTTTGTTAGCTCCAGATTAGACTATTGTAACTCGTTACTGTCAAGATGCTCAAATAGGAATCTAAATAAACTTCAATTAGTTCAAAATGCCGCAGCCAGAGTTCTAACTAGTACTAGGAAATTTGATCATATCAGCCCAGTCTTATCGGTCCTGCATTGGTCCCCAGTAAAATTACGTATTGATTTTAAAATTATTCTATTGACCTATAAAGCACTGCACGGACTTGCTCCTGACTACCTCCAAGAGCTTATCTCTTATTATGAACCCCCACGTCCACTAAGATCACAGGGTGCTGGCCTCTTATTAGTTCCAACAAATAATAAGGTAACAGCAGGGGGAAGAGCCTTTTCTTATAAGGCCCCGCAACTATGGAATAATCTTCCACAATGTGTTCGGGACTCTGGCACAGTCTCAATCTTTAAGTCTAGGTTGAAAACTTACTTGTTTAGTTTAGCATTTGGTAATGTGCCCCCTTAGATAAGGTTACAGATCCAGGGGTTTATGGGCAAAGGGGTTTATGGCAAACTGGGGTGCTGGTGCTGTCATCCTGTCACTGCACGTGGTCACTCGAGTTTGTTGACGGTGTAGTGGATGGATGCCAGTGTCTCAGGATGCTCCCAAGTCTGTGTTACCTTCTGGTTCTGCCCTTTAGCTAGGCTGTAATAATTTAATTGCCGAAGTCGCTGCCACACTCCTGAAATGTTTAAATTTCCTTTGTCCAACATATCCCATACAGAGCTAATTGTCCCTCTTCTCTTTTCCCAATGGCTGCCCGAGAAATACAGAGACAAGGAGAGACGAGCCTTTCCTGTTACCAACCTATTTAATCAAGCCTTCAACAACGCCATACAAGCACCTAGGAGATGGTCTGGTTTGCCAGTGGATGTGCCGATGCCGTGGTTTGATGTGCCATTGCCGCAAGAGGACGCGCTGATGCCAACTCCTACCTGAGGCTCACCATCGGCACTGAAGGGACTGTGACTACTTGGCCTGGAATTAGAACTATAACTACAGGACTATGTTTGAACTATATTTGAACTATGAATACGGACTTCTGCTAGCGGGCCGCCCAATGGAGGATGGGTTCCCTTTTGAGTCTTGGTCCTCCCAAGGTTTCTTCCTAAATTCCTGCCATCTTAGGGAGTTTTTCCTTGCCACTGTCGCCTCTGGCTTGCTCATTAGGGATCTGGACCCATACGATTGTAAAGCTGTTTTGTGACAACATGTGTTGTAAAAAGCGCTATATAAATAAATTTGACTTTGACACCACTACCACCACCAAAACTGACAAAAAAACATTGTAAAACAGAACTTTCTATAAATGTATTACTTGGCATTGTTCTATTTTTAAATCTTGTTTAGCACTTTTTCAATCTATGATTTGTATGTACTGGATTACAAAAAAGTTGGGACACTAAACAAATTGTGAATAAAAACTGAATGCAATGATGTGGAGATGGCAAATGTAAATATCTTATTCGTAATAGATCAAAAGTTTAAACTGAGAATGTCTTAATTTAAGCGAAAAATATGTTGTTTCAAAATTTCATGGCGTTAACAAATCCCCTTCTTACAACACTCAACAGACGTCTGGGGACAGAGGAGACCAGTTTCTCAAATTTAGAAATAGGAATGCTCTCCCATTCATGTCTAATACAGGCCTCTAACTGTTCAATTGTCTTGGGCCTTTTTTGTCGCACTTTCCTCTTTATGATGTGCCAAATGTTCTCTACAGGTGAAAGATCTGGACTGCAGGCTGGCCATGTCAGTACCCGGATCCTTCTCCTACGTAGCCATGATGTGGTGATTGCTGCAGAATGTGGTCTGGCATTATCTTGTTGAAAAAATGCAGGGTCTTCCCTGAAAGAGATGACGTCTAGATGGGAGCATATGTTTTTATTCACAATTTGTTTAGTGTCCCAACGTTTTTGGAATCCGGTTTATATACGTTTTCAATAGGAAGGCCACACAGTAACAAACATTTTAAAGCACCATACAGAGCACTCCTGCAGGTGGGTTAGGGTTCATTTACAAGTCATTGTAACGCTGGGTCAAGCTGCCCAGAATTTAACCAGCTGTTCTTGATACTGAATACACAATGGCTATGTTTGAAAAAGCTACATACTATATACTGCATACAGGACGCAGCATGTACTGTATACTGGTCTCTGGAGGAGTATGCAGTGTAGCATCCAGTATCGTATCTAGTATCCGAGGGGTCACGTGAATGTATGAAGATCTGTCCACTTGTGATTTTCTGCCAACGTTGCATGATGGGATGCAGTTCACCACGAAGCCAAAAAGTGCTTTAAAATGCCATCAGAAATTAGAACTGTGAGATTTGCAAGATGTGCATATCTGCAGGATGTGTTGGAGGACATTGGACGGTCTCAAGGACCTTACTGCGGAAAGGCATTTACCAGCAGAAAAGCATGTTGAAGAGGCAGGAGATTGCATTTCAAGTTTCACTCAAATGATACTGGAGTAAACAAAAAGCATGGGCTCCGATGGTTAAGTTAGAAGAACAGAGTTCTCTAAAAATGACATTGACGATCTACAGACCCATCAAAGTGAGTCTAAGGACAGCCAAGCAGGTTAATGAGCTGAAATCAGGACAAGCTCACAAGCTGTAATCCATCTGTTTATTGAGCAGATGGATTACGTAGAGAATCAATGCAGGAAAAATAATCTCATGATTAATGGACTTGGACCAGATATAGCAGCAGGAAACCTGGGCTGAATCGGAGTCCAAAGTAAAGAACTGTTCACCACTTCAGTTGGAATCCTGTGTGGAAGAGAGAGGTCACAGGAATGGTATGTTCTCAGGTGGCAGCGAAACAATAAGATCAGTGGTGATCAAACTGTTGTTTTCTAAGGATAGACAGACAACTCTTGCCAAGGCCACGCCTAATTTAAAGAACATGCGAGTTCACACCACAGAAAAAAACTTTTCTGAATGACTGAGGAAGATACTACAGGCATTGGAGGCGAGGGGGGGGTTGTGGTCTAGTATTGAGGCCATTTGGTTTTAGCCTCAATCGTCCCTCCCAGTCCCTGATGACTGACTGCCATTGGCTGTCCCTCCATAGTTGTCTTTTGTTTCTGCTTTACTTAAGCTCACTGGAACCTTCATCCAGTGCTGCTCCTCGTCCCCCACTGTTGTGTGTCCCAGACGAGGGACGTGCTGCTCTGCCTCTCTGGGTTTGAGTGCCAGTGCTGTTACCTTCATCAGCTTTTCAGCCGCTGTGCTTTAAAGACACTCCAAACGTCCCTCGCTGCACCAGTCACAACCTGTACTGACCATTTATTTACTAAAACCAGAGAGTTAGGTAGGGTTTATTTACTAAAACCAGAGAGTTAGGTAGGGTTTATTTACTAAAACCAGAGAGTTATGCTGAAGCCCCTGTGGGCTCCAGTGGTCATTAGACTGTGGCCATAGTACAAAAAAACGACCTAAAGCACTGTATGAAAGGTCATACATTTTATTAGAGTTATTTAATTAGAGAATTTTATGCAGAACCAAGTATTGGCAGGAAATGATGTGGAAAAATCCCCCAGTGTAAGGGTGGGCCAGTCCAAGAAAGACTAACCACCCAGGTTTTTGAGGGCAGGATACAGGAGCAATAACCAAATGTCAAGAACTAAGGCCTCCGCAAAAACAGTACGGGAAAAGTCGAGAAAATAAAATGTAAAATACAAAGGGCAAAATATTAAATGGAACGGGAACGAAAAAGGCACGGAGCAAAACTCTACGTGAAGGTAAGTAACAGGGACAACAGAAATATGCACGGAGCAAACTCTATGTGGTGTTAAGTAAATGGAGAAACCAAAAGCGCACGGACTAAGTCTACGTGGCGGAAAAGGCAAAAACATAAAGGAATAGGGAGCCAGTACAAAATAACAAAAGATAGGAAATAATAGACACTGGAAAACTTGAGAATGGCCAGGGATGGCGCAGGAGTTAAATAACTCGAACAAGATCAGCGTTGGTGACAAAACATCAAGAGATAAAGCATGAGAGAGGCTGACTGAATGCGCAGGGCAACAAACAATCCAGCGATGAGTTACTGCAACTGTCTCCCTTTAGTAAGGGGAAAGACAGCTGCAGCTCCTCATCGCTGATTGCGAGGAATGCGGGCTCGCAAACTCCCTCTAGTGGAGACCGAGGGAGTCACGCTGGAACCAGCCCTGACACCCAGGTTTTTTACTTAACTATTTTATCTTTGATCAAGATGCCCCAGTAAGAACATTACAGTAAGAACATTTATAGTAAGAACTGTTATAGCATTGTGGAGAATTTATGGAGTGTATGAACTGAAGAAAAACTGCCATAGCAACTGAAAAGTGAACAACCGGCCTTATTACAGAAGCTAAACAGAAAGAAGAAAACAAACTATTATCAAAACAAAATTTGGGAGTGGAAGAATGATGCTAACAAACATTGGAAAACCCTGAATTAAACAATGGATAGAGCCAAGAACACTGTACCTTCTTTCATTGAGGTTAATGGGATTTTCTTAAGAAAAGTCATTTCAATGATCACTATGCGAGCAAAGCAGATTAGTTAAGAAAGAAAATGGGCTCCCCTAGTGGGGGTGGTATGCTGACACAAACAACAACCAATCCTATCCTGAGAAAAAAATGTGTTTATCTAGACAACTCCTAGTAGCCGGCCTCCTTGTAATGAGACTACATTAATCACTCACACAATGTATTGTGTATTATGAGCAGACATTACTAAAGAAACCCGTAAGATGGCCTCTCCACTCCTCTGTGCCATAAGAGACAGGTGTGCACTCTCTCCCTCTGGCCCAAAGCGAGCATATAGGGCAGGGTCAGCCTTGCAGCTTTAGTCTGAGCTATTTGGGGCTTCGACAGACAGCTTCCTGTTTTACTGACTTCCTGTCTGCTCCCAACCAGACTGATGGGCAGTCATCAAGATAAGTTGAAACCGGTACCTATGTCCCCCAACTCTCTTTATGGCCATCACAGTTCTTGTGGGCACACAGTGGACCTTCTAACAAAGACACTGGTCCCAGCCTGGCCCCACTACTTCAAATGTTCTACAACCACCTCTGCCATCACAATGTGGAACATGTTACCATCTATGATCACTGAAACACTCAACACACCCTGAAGAACCTTTCTGGAATATAGATTGATGTGATGTTTTGGGTTTATTTGACTGAATTTTCTCTACTCTTCCCAGTCTTCATCCATGGCCCATTTCCCCTGGCTTCATCCTGAGTATTTATACTCCTCGTTTCCTGGCTCAGTTTGTCGGTCTTTGTCGTACCGTTGTCTGTGTTACCATCCTCGTGGCATAGCCCCGTTTATTTTGCTAAACTTTTGCCTCACCTCCTGTGTCACACTAGCAAGCTAAGACACGAGCAAGCTAAGACACGTTCAATCAAAGATGGTGTTGTTAGAGCCTATTAAAGGTTAAACATGTCTGGTGCATATTTGCTAAGCATTAGTTCTTTTATCAAATGAACCTGCACGAAAATAGAAAATAGATCAGACGTGAAGGCACTGTTCAAGCATGAACTCGCAGCTTCGCTAAACGCTATGTCGGAGACTCGAGTGACATCAGCAACTGTGTATGGCAAAAGCTCAGACAAGCTCCAGGGCCGTACACTTTACACCAACAGAGGGGGACATCCGGTGAAGTACATGTGGAGATTAGAAATGGCCCAGTTATTAACTGTACATTTAAGCCCTGTTTCCTGAGGCTTGAAATCCTGAGGCTTAAAGGCATACCGCTGACCACTGTGTTCCTCTTGCTGCAACAGGCACCTCCCTCTGAGCACGTCATGACCAGCTCCGTGGTGAGAGCCTCATGGTCTGAGTAGGGGAAGGGTTGATCAGGCACCGAGCCCTTGGTGGTAGACATCGACTCACATCTAATATTTACACTTCCTGAGCCCTAGACGGTAGAGAGGACAAAGATGGTCGCACACATGTAACATGGGACACTGGAATTAAACTGCTTATGTTGTAATGCTGGTGACAGACAGGCCCCGTTTCACCTTGATGAGTATGTAGTCAATTCTGATGCCTTTCTCAAAGGGAATAAGGTCCTGCTTTTTGGTGAACTGGTTGTCAGCTATTAGTGTAATGCCTTCTTCGCAGCCCTATAAAACGCATGACATACAGTTAAATTCCATCCCCATATGTCCCCAAATTCCATCCCCAAATAACTTAAATAACATACCTTCGGTATAATAAAACTTTTGTTATAGTTTATTGCATCTAATTTCAGTTCTGGGTTGATGCAGAGTTGAAAATCTCCCCAAATTATCTTATATATTCTGTATTGAACACTTGAACCAAAAATGGCCGACAACATCTGAAGCTCTCAATGTGAAAACAGTTCCCTGTGTTTCAGAAACCATTAAATCAAAGTTGCTTCAGAAAAGTTACTGCTGCTTCTGTTTTAATCTTATTTATTATAATAGTAACTATTATCAACTATTATTAAAAATGTTGAACAACAGTGAAGCATGAAGAGCATACTTTGCAGGCAGACAATATTATTTTCATTCTGAACTCATGCTAGCATGTCTGACCACTCCGATTTGCAGTGAGAGCTGAGGGGAAATATATCGTCTTCAGGAACTGTACACCACAGTTCAGAGTAACGCCCTGTGAAGTCTACCCAACACATCGTTATGGGTGAGATGTGAATATTTAGATGGATTTGCCACTTCTATTACACATAAGAATAAAAAATAAACAACTAACAAAAGAAGAGTCAAGTAGAATTATCTGAATATAACCAAACTGGATGTTTAAAAAGTATCCAGGGGTGACACAAGGGAGGCTCAGGTCACAGAGAACTGTTTTAATTCACTGTTGTATACTGGGTCAAAGTGCTTCCTACTATATACAGAACAGCAACCCACACAGCCAGATGTCCTGGGAAGGACCTGATCCCAATTTGAGGTTTGCCTGAAGGAACTGATTCTGACTGATTCTCAAAGCGTTGGCACGCAGCACGGGAAGTTGGATCTTGCTACGCTGCCTGCTGCAGAACCTGTCACCAAATCTTCTGAGTCTCTCTCACATGTGCTCAGAACTACCCCATGGGTAACTGGCAGAAGCTTCCTCCAGATTGGGGAAACCTGAACCTGGTATTCTCTTTGCTTTATGTCCTGTGCTCGTCCAAAGAAGCGGTTATGAAGTTTGGGACCCGTCCCCATTTGAATATGTATTTTAACTGGCTTTGTGTTCCAAAACCAGCATACAGTATGTTGAATTTGTTGACCTTGATTAGCTTGTCTTCCTTAGTTAAACGCTTTAGCTTAAGCCCACATTGCCCACAGAGTGTTCAGACAGTAATCATGCGGACTACGGTCCTGAAAAACAAATGACTCAGGAGTGAAATGGTGCCTCTTCCTCTGAGAACACCCAGAACTAACATTAGAAAGAAACCTGACTCTGCACTGGGGATATATCACCCACTGATGCTTGAGATCTGTTATCTTCTTTAGCCAAGACTGACTGAATAAAGTGTATCAGATACCAAGCCTGAGGGGCAAATATTGTGTTGAGAAAGAAAACAAAAGGGGCTCATTGCAGAGAACGGGATTCCTGTTTGGGTCATGAACTGTTGGCAAATTGTGAGAGAAATCGGTTAACTAGCTGTTGAAGGACCCTCATCACATGGCTGGTGGACTGTAATAAATCTGGCTTGCAACTAATTTTGTACCTTCTGCTGTTTTTAATCCTTGCTTTTTATTGTACACTTTTTTTTTCTTAATGTATTGTGGCTTCTGTTACACACTGAGGCTGTGATCCAATTCGCAGAGCAGACAGGAACACAGTGAGGAATTCCAGCATGCCATGTGCCTCTCCACTAACCATATTTAGTTTGAATTTAAGGTTTATATTTAATTGTTAAATTGTTAATTTATATAGTATGTGTGCATTAAGTTTAGTAGTTTAGTCTTCTGATTAAAATGATTCTGCTTACATGATGCTTACCATCCTGGTGCTGTGTGTGTTTTAGTTAACCTTACCGACCTGGTGCCATGTGTGTGTGTTTTAATTAACCTTACTGTCATAGTGCTGTGTGTGTTTGTTTTAGTTAACTTTATTGTCCTATCTTTATTGTATTGTGTGTGTGTGTGTGTAACTTTACCATCCTGGTGTAGTATGCATTTTTCTTTAGTCTTCTATGCAGCTACTACACTATTTCATTATGTTTTATATTTATATTATATATTAAAATCAGCTTTTTTATTTTGCTTTTTTTTAACACATTCCATTAAATTTGATTTCTACTCAGTAATACCCTCTATATCTCATACGCTCTTCATCTTATACGCTCTATATCTTATATGCTCTATATCTTATACCTTCTTCATAGACACCACACATGCTCAGTATATCTTTCAGCTTGCAGGATTTTCAGGTTTGAGTACATTGGAGACCATTGAGGAATGGTATTGCATCTCAGAGTGTGACTCACATCAAACGTGTCAGTCTCTGTGTAGCAATCCCGGAGTCCCGTATAAGATCGGAGGAGGCGGTTCCCCAGGTCATCTGGATGCATGTTCAGATCTCCACCAACGATCACCACATCTGCACTACCCGTTGTGTGACTACAGGGAGGTCATTGCAGACACATGATTGCATCTCATCTTACACACTTTAAGGGTTTAAACATGCATAAATCATAACTTTAGAGTAATATGTGCCACAGTTTGATGTATTTAACATGCCCTGATTTTGTCATGAACTGAATGATCATACTGTGTTAAAGCCCCAGGGAATCTACATCTCTGACTGCTATTATTATTATTATTATTATTATTAAATATCATTATTATTAATCTTGTGCAATATGAAGTTAGAAGGGAACACAAAGATGAGATTTGCTCCCCTTTCACATTTAAGGACAGGTTGGGTCAGGGCAACCTAGTAAATGAAAGCAAACTATGGAATGAAAATGAATGCTAGCAAGAGAAGCTATCTATCATCATTCTCAAACAAAGCATGGGCAGGAACATACGCGAGGGGTAGAATTATCCCGAGTCTGTCCGAAACGCACCACTGTGTGTAATCACAGGTCTAACCTGCAAATTCAGCTTGTTTTAACACACTCCTCTAATTTCTTTAATTCAAATTCTACTGGATGTAAAATGGTATCATACAAATATTTTGCACTGTGTTTCTTTAGACCAATAATGCATAGTAAATAACCCAATTATGAATATTATGATTAATGATTACTATTATTATTAATAAGGACTTTTATTTTACCGTACAAACTGCAGGAGTTCCCATGATTGCACTATTCTGTGAGGTAGGTAGTCATCTTTAATCCTGGAGTATTCTGCATGTAACTGAGAGAAAAAGAGGCTCATTCTTAAATGGCAGCTAATCCCAAATAATCTGTCTAGGCTAGTGCTTGCATCTGAAACACAGGTGACATAGAGTTTGGCATCAAGTTTGTCTTCACTAATTCTGCCAGCAGTGCCAAACACCTTTTGCCTCACTGTAATGTTTTGTTGTTGCATTTTGTTTTTTGTTTTTTTTGCGATGCAAAACTGTTTAAGATGCGTTTCACTGCACTTCATCTCCTAAACTGTGTAGTAGTTTATTTATTGACTATTGATTTTCAATACTGAGATAATCTGAGAGGAGATAAAACTCTGAACACAATTCACAATCTCCAGGTAAATTAGAGGAGATGACAGGGGATTTCACCACAGGGTCAGAGGGCAGGTTTATCCAGAGTGGCAGAATGAGAGAAAGTTCTCCATGAGCTTTGAGTTTGTACAATCATTTGTAGGAGTGCTGCTCTCTATTCTTGCCCAGTGGAGGAGGGGTTTGCCTTTAGAGTCTGGCCCTCTACAGCTCCTTATACCCCCAGGGCTGTTTTTCCTCGTCTCTCTCAACTTTGGTTTCTCAAAGTCATTAGAGATTTAAACCTGGTTTCTGCAAAGCTGCTATATAGAAATTGAATTGAATTGAATATCTGATGGACCCTCAACACCTTCTGCTGTTTCTGGCATCCACGCCCCATTAAAGACCTGCTGGTTATACGTGGGGGAGTGCTGACTGTACTTCTGTGTTCTGAGTTACTCAGGACTGTAACTCTCTGGATCAGCAGGGTGGGTGCAACAAGCTCTCCTCCCCAGCCAGTAATAGCCACAGCCAGCAGTGAAAACCTGCAGCACTGCTGAAAACCGAAATCAGGACCAGCAACCAGACACCAGTGAAAAGAATTCAGACTTACGTGTGTTACGTAGACATTCATCTTCAGACCAAACACGTCCAGAATGACCAACCCAACACCTTTTCCCCCAAACCAGTCACCGTGGTGCACCTGAATATACACCCACACACAGAGTTGTAACACAATCTTCACTTCATGATCCTTCACAGTCCTTTACATCAAATTTGACTTTTCTATTAAATGTGAATCCCTTGATTTCTGTACTATGACTATGGCTATCTGAATTACAGGTCACTTTACTGGTTACACACACTCCAAATGTCACTGCATAAACCTCAATGGCTGTGACCAGTCAAGATTTTCCCTTTCTATGGTCTATCGTCAGAAGACCCAAAACAATAAACAACACAATAAATAAGACAATGGAGCAGAAAAATAAAGAATGATTACACAGCACAATGTGGACTCACCATGAAAGGGTATCCATTGACGGTGTATGGACAGAGCAGTGCATTCTGGATGCGGTGTCTGGAGAACACAGCCAGCCCACTGCCAATCACCCCACTATAGAGATTACAGTGAACACTTGCTGAGGGCTCTGATGGATGCTTTTTCATAAAAACCTGCAAACTGTTTAAACTCGCTATACTCAACACCTTCTTGCTTATCGCTGTCTTATAGCAGAAACCAAAGTGACGTCACTGCGTGGCTGGATTCTGACAAACTGCATCCCTTCCTGTAGCCTGTTCTGAAGCGTTTAGAGGGGCATTTTTGTCTGGTGAGAGAGACTGCTAGACCTTTCTTTCTTATTTAGGATTTCGTTTTACACCAGCCATGTTCTGAAATAAATGGTATGTTCTGTACTGATAGAGGAAGAAGCCTTTTTAAAGTTACTGCAGAACATGTGTTGTCAATGTAGCTCATGAAAGGTTATTTGTAGTGTATCTGTTACCATGTAGAGCTTCTGTCAACTGTCCTTCAGCGTTTCTGTGCATAAACACCCCCAGCAACACTGTGATGCCTGATGAACCTGCACCAGCACTACACAGTCGTGCCACTACTGACTACTGTGCAGATGATGCCATTTCATTAATATCTGATCAGCAATGGTTCTGTGGTCAGAAACTGACTGGTGATGAACTAAGTCAACGCTGGATGATGTATTTTGCATGGCATCAGCCTACTGTCTGTCATTGTACACTTAAAACCTGCACCTAGAAGACAGATGTGTATGAAGTGACCATTCAGTACAGGTGCAAAATAGGTGTTTGCAATGAAGTAGCTGGGGAATGTATCATCACGTAAAGTATAGAGTGACTTATACAGTGACAACTGTGTCAGCATTTTCCCACTGTCAGAAGGCAAACTCCTGCCCTGCTTGTGCACTCTGAAATCCCACCTAGAGGGACACTATCAGCAACATGAAACAAGGACAATTTCACTGGCTCAAAGTTTAGTTCTCTTGTCACATACCGCTAATGATGAGGCTGAATCTCTTCTGTGATATCACAGCTTATATAGCATGAGCAAAAATACACATTCCGCATAAATTTAACTTTAACTCATGACACCTCACTTCAACGCATAGCTTTCACCCCAGTTTGATCACCAACCAGTTTATGCTTTTATGCTCTAAAGTTCTAAGCATTTTGTTATATTGTACATCGCAAGGTGTAGTGAAAGTTCTCTCTCTTCTCCTGGAGTTATACTCACCTTCTGAAGTAGTGACTGTGAGGATGAGAGGAGACCAGCTTTCTCTTCAGGAAAAGGAAATCTCTCTCACTCCATACCTGCAACATTAAAAAACCAACTTTAACAGGCACAATCATATTTACTAGATCTGAAGACCTTTGATGACTGTGGAGTGACCACTGAGCTAGGTTCCACTGAGCTAGGGTCCACTGAGCTAGGTTCCACTGAGCAAGGGTCCACTGCATATTTTAAAGTTCATTTGGACCACTGACAGCCTTTACCTGCTATCTTAGTCATTTTAGTAGCATTTATGACTTCTGTATTCTATAACAAAATAAAACTAGCATCCTACACCAAAATAAAATTAGCATTCTATACCAAATTAAAACTAGCATTCTACACCATACTAAAACTAGCATTCTACACCATACTAAAACTAGCATTCTACACCAAAACAAACCTAGTTTTATATAACAAACTAAAACTAGCATTCTACACCAAACTAAAACTAGCATTCTACATCAAAATAAATCTAGTATTCTATATCAAAAAACTAGCATTCGATGGGCACAGATTCAGATGGAAAAGGTGTGCGTGAGCGCGCATGCACGCACCTCCTGCAGCAGCGCAATGTCATGCCGCTCGCTCTCCAGAAGATCACCTATCATCCCATAACGCTGAGCACATTTACGGCTGAGAAAACGGATCCCCCTGTAAAGCCATTCCACACCCACACAGAGAAAATGAAAAGCTAAACAAACTTCTCACATACAGACACTGACATAAATTATAAAAATAAACACTGTGATTAACACTCAAATACAGTGATTTAAAATGAACTCGCCACAGATGACAACTCAGGTTTTTGCATATGACTTAAAATAAAAACACGAAACACATAAAGATAACACTTTATTAAAAAAAATAAATAGTGTAGCTTAAATGCATATTTGTAAACCCCGAGCTACAGAGGGCGCGTGTCCGCTTCTCCTTGTTTGTTGAATTTTCTGAGGGAATTCTAGAAGCCCGTGCTGACACTGCCAGCATCAGCAGACTGGGACTCATAGACTTTAGATCATGTGACCGGTTCACCTCAAAAGCGTCTACGTTTTCACCTTCTCATCCTAAGCTATCGGCGACTCATAAACTGTCTCAAAAGTCAAGATGCAAAAATCACCACCACCGTATGACGAAATACAGTTTAGTCATTTTCTCACTTCGTTGCAGCTGCACTGAACACGGAACAGTCGAGAGAAAAAAAACACTTTTACTTAGCGTACTCTAAATATAACTCCAGACTACGAGCAACGAAGGTTTAAAAGAACCAATCATTTCAACACTAATAAGACCTATTTTACGTATTTTAAAAAGTATTTTACGTCTTAGATAATGACCAGCTCACCTTCATAGTTAGATCACGTAACTTAAAACCTAGAGCTTCGGAATAAGTCTTGAATCAGCTGTTATGCTGCATCTATACATAGTTTCTTTACGCAAAACCTCACGCACATCAATCGGCACGAACACGGAACTCACCAGCAGTTGAGGGAAAAGACGCGCAGTTTGACTGGACGCGGGGTTGCCATGGCGCTGACACGGGCACAGGGGTTCAGATGGTGAGAGCCAAAGGCGATCCGACGTGTTTCGGCGTCGTTGACGAGACTGTCTGCAGTACGAGTACTCAACAAACAGAGGATGGACGCAGGTTGCCTATTGCAGCCGTCAGCCAAAGAGAGAAAGCCAACTACACCCCCGCCCCATCACCACCACCCGAACGCAAACGAACGAAAGGAGGAGCAAATTTTATGCTCAGAATCCTTAAAACACTTTTAGGATCAATTACAAAGATCTTATCTGGCGTACATGAAAATCTGTGAGCAAAATTGTATTTAATTACGGATACATTTTATACTTTACAAATATACTTTTCAAATCCACGTTTGTATAATCGAATTACCTCGCATTTCATCGCAAGTCAGACTGTTATTCTCGGTCCATGTCCACGGTTCAATACATACCAGGTGCTGCACTCTTGTTAACACGTGCGTTCGCGAATGCACCATAGCATAGGTGTATAATCAATTTAGCAGTCACTGTTCATGCGAGTTTGACCTACACCTTACCGATAAATTTAACACAGTGTAAAGATGATGCAGATGCACCACACGAACCAGCGCGCGTGACAAATGTAAATAGTCACATGCCTTATGGGCAATGATGTTCTCTTTGCACATGTGTATTTGTAGTTTTTCCCCCCATTTCCTTTCAATTTTCTTATTCTTTTTTGTTGCTATCCACGTTAAAAATGTCAGTTTTCTTTAAATAACATGTTTTGGTAGTCAAGAATCTTTGGCACAAGTTCCAGAAACAACGGCAACTACAGCAAACAACAAGAGTAGTTAGAGCTCAGTCATATCGACAGCTGGTTTGCTCTGGAAGATCATTTGTGTTTTAATGCAACAGAACCAGTAACAATATCCGGTTTATTTAACGTTACCATACTCCATTTTACAGCGAAAAACAGCACTGATTTTAAATAGGCACCGGCAGAATGGAGCTCCCAGATTTAATTACTTTACAAAACGTGAAAGGGATTTTTTGCGTATTTCTGCATGTATTTATTTTAAAGTGGATTAGTTATCTGAAGACCTTTGGAATGATCATTGGTTTCGTTGTTAAACCTAATCCCTAAATACACAAGTGTTATGATAAGACATACGATCAGTTTACCCCTGAATTGTTTAGTGCAAATAATTTTCATTAGATAAGGCAACAAATCTTTTTAGCTGACTAAGTGAAGGAGCATTCATTCATTCATTATCCGTACCGCTTATTCCCGCTAGTCGGGGTCACGGGGGGGCTGGAGCCAATCCCAGCATCTCCGGGCGAAGGCAGGGTACCCCATGGGCAGTTCGCCAGTCCACCACATGGCCAACACGCGCACACACACACTCACACCTACGGGCAATCTAGAGTAACCAATCAACCTAACATGCATGTCTTTGGACTGTGGGAGGAAACCGGAGTACCCGGAGAAAACCCACGCAGGCACAGGGAGAACATGCAAACTCCACACAGAGCAGCACAAGACCGAGAATCGAACCCAGACCGCCTTGCTGTGAGGCGACAGTGCTAACCACCACACCGCCCCTGAAGGAGCATTAGTTACAGTTTTTCACTGAAACTTTAATTCTGTTACAGACATGAGACTGAATTGTGTTTGACCATATCATACATTTCCTTAGATCATAACAGCAAGCACAATAGATATGATATTATGGTAGCCTCAGTAGTGAATCTGCTTTAGATTGCTTTAATTTCCATTCTTGAGTATTTTAGACATATTTCCACACATGGTTACTTCAGTTCTTACAATTTTATTGGCCTTTAAATAAAACACATCATACAAATAATTTCCACCTTCAAATTATAACCAGAACAGGAACCACAGTGGTGAAACTGGCCAAACTAAAGTGAAACCAGAACCCCCTTAAATTAAAGCAGCTGAGGACAGAGGCAGTTAGGCCCAGTGACAGCACAGGCAAGTGAACCAATCACGTCACGAATCAGGACACAGGCATGGACAGCAACACAGGCAAGTGAACCAATCAGTTCTCTGAATGATACACTTCTTAGGCTCCACATGTCTGGATAGTTTAAATGGTCAGTTTCAGGTCAGTGAACACACATGCACAACCTTCAATTTGGGATGGTAACACTTTGGGACGCTACCAATTATTTCTATGATCATTACTGCTGCTATAATAACAACAATTATTATTATTATTGTAATCAATTGTGATATTTGCTTCTTTGCTTTCTTCTAATGCTCCCTGACAACAGGCTTACACAGTCTCCTCTAGTAGAGGCACAGAATCTATGCAAGATGACCAAGATTACCAACTGTTCCATATTATCCAGGATGCCCTGCCTTTGGGGTAAAGTTGCATTGTAAAGTTGTGTGAGACAACTCAAATCTAGATGTTGGTTTGAGACTGCTATGTAAATGGATGTAGTATTTAATTTCAGGCACTAGAGGGAGCTACTTAAACAAAAGCTGAATCATGAATGCTGAGATTTCTTCATTTATTTCTTCATTATTTGGACAAAAAATTACCAAAATTAAATAAATATATGAATAAATAAATTACTCCTCAAACAACTAATAACATACTAACTTACTGTGGAATATTCCCTTAAAGCCACTATCGCTGATCTGATTTAATTATGTTAACTTATGAAAGTTTAACACATGATATTAAGGATGAAATATTTTTGTTTCAAGTAGCTAAAAAATATAAAATTATGCATTGGGATTTTTGTAAAGTTTCTCAGTCCTGAGCACATAAATGACAAATATGTATGGCATCCTGCTTATGTTGTGCTGACTTGACCAGAATCCTGAACGTTGTGTCCAACATATCCTTAACATTGCACATGGCAGAACAGGAAATCAACCTGAAGTAAACAGGAAACTAAGGATAATGAGAGCCACTGGGGGACCTCGGTACAGAATAGTGTAGTGTGCCTTTATTGTCTAAGAGATAGAAACTCTCAAAAAAGAAGGAGAAAATGTTCATGGATTCTGTACCAGAAGCCCTCAGTTTTCTCAGGATGGTATATTGCATTATTGTGATTTTCAACTGAGAAACACAAAAGAACATTGTTTTGTCATTGTCTTTTTTTTAACCTCATAGCTCATGTATTTTACCTCATACCACATGCATCACAAAAAAGGTGACTGTAATCTCACTTTTCCAGAAAGGTTACTAGTCTATCCTGAAGGAACCCTGTACCGAAGGCTATCTCTTCTGTTCTGAAGGAACCCTGTCCTGAAGGCTAACTCTTCTGTCCTGAAGGAACCCTGTCCTGAAGGCTAACTCTTCTGTCCTGAAGGAACCCTGTCCTGAAGGCTAACTCTTCTGTCCTGAAGGAACCCTGTCCTGAAGGCTAACTCTTCTGTCCTCAAGGAACCCTGTCCTGAAGGCTAACTCTTCTGTCCTCAAGGAACCCTGTACTGAAGGCTAACTCTTCTATCCTCAAGGAACCCTGTACTGAAGGCTGACTCTTCTATCCTGAAGGAACGCTGTACTGAAGGCTAACTCTTCTATCCTGAAGGAGCCCTGTACTGAAGGCTAACTCTTCTGTCCTGAAGAACCCTGTACTGAAGGCTAACTCTTTTATCCTAAAGGAACCTTGTACTGAAGGCTAACTCTTCTGTCCTGAAGGAACCCTGTACTGAAGGCTAACTCTTCTATCCTCAAGGAACCCTGTACTGAAGGCTAACTCTTCTGTCCTGAAGGCTAACTCTTTTATCCTGAAGGAACCCTGTACTGAAGGCTAACTCTTCTATCCTGGTACTCACTCAGTCTAGCCCCTGTGCAATAGTTCTTTGTGCCACACTTGATAACCATGCAAAGCAATGTGACATTGAGCATCCTGTCTTCTTTTTCTCTACTAAATTGCACCCTTGATACATATAGAGTTTCACACAAAGACTAATTATGAGCATTAACCAAACAAAATACCCACTGGACACAAGGCAAAGTTAACGCCAGCCTCTCCAGACACAGATTTTAAAACAAATGCTATCCAAAGCACACAGTAAATAGAAACAGATATGGCAAAAGTGGGTAAGGCAAAACTCTGTGAGGCAAAACAATAGCTAGCTAGAAAATGCTTTTAATGAAAAAAAAGCATTAGGACCTAAGATCCTTTAACACGGCTACCACACAAACATTAAATCTCTCCTCGTACTGGAGAATATTACATTACCTTCCTCAGCACACAATGGGCTGCTGTTCCATGGACCGATTTGAATACAAATACTGCTTTAACATACTGAAGGCCTACACCAACAGGACAAGCATTCCCAATCTGGAGGAGTACAGTGGAGAGCAAATGTCCCCTCAGGTACCCTTACTCACACTTAAGGAGTTACGCCAAACAGGAGATAGGGGACACAAGACTGAACTGTAAATCCAAAACAAAGGTATCTATCTATTCCTCTTTAATAGAAGGATTTCTTCTGCTGAGACAATAGGAACGTGTAAAGATGCATTAAAGGTGCATCTTTTATCTCTAATTTCTCCTCGATTCCTCCGTCCTGCCTCTTCCTCCTCCACCTCTGTGTCCTCACTCTGAAAGCCTCCTCTGTGCTCGATTCCTCCCAGTGCATTTAGTGAGTTGATACGTCGTTAAAGATGGTGGATGGCAATTGGTTCACAGGCTAGAAGAGGTTGGACAGAGTAATTGAGGAGGCAGAAATTACAGGTATGAGATCCACCCATCCAATGCAGAAGTAAGAGGGGGTGGGTGTATCTCAGCTCCCATCACATGATCTACGGTCATATGGTTAAACTGATCACCCACTGTGATCTGAATCCAAGAATGAGAAAGATAAAACTGAAAAGTCCCTTGCAAGGACAGATATTTCCGCAGTTGCAAAATTATCTAGACATGTTTAAATTCTAATGATAGCTTAATATTAATGCAATAGCTTAACAAACATGAGCAATAAAAACATAAACAACAAACAACAGTACAAATCCCATAAAGGATCTCACAACTGGTCCAGTGGGGCATTATGGGAGTTTGGAATGCTTCCCTACTCAAAAAAATGTGGCTATCGTAAACCAGTTAGCATATTTGTGACATCGTCATGCCATATTTGGAGTCACATGATGTCAGCCACATTGCGTCACATGGTGTGAGCCTTTAACATCTGATTCCTTCTTTCCTTCTCTCAGTGCTCAAATGTACTATATTTTAATATACCAGAATAAACCTGTTCTCATTTACATTTTTTTCCTGTTCCTGTTATCAGATAATGGCACGAGTATGAAATAGTGACTGAAACAGCAGCAGTTAACTGAAATCCAGGCCAGTACCAAGCTCCTGCCCGGCACTGATCAAATTCTGATTTTATAACTGAAGTGTTGTTTGATAAAATGGCCCCACACGGGCTTTGGACTGGGGATCAACAAGACCTTTGACAAGAACCTAATGGAGCTGAGGACAACAATGAGTCATGTCACTGGAATTTTAGCCATATGTTAGCACTCCTTATACCTACTGCTCAGTGCATGCTCCTGCCAATGCCTGTGTAATGCTTGTCTAAACCTACAGAGGGCAGTGCAATGTGTATTTACAGCACATGCCCCACAATGCCAGTCTCTCCTGCAGAAAAACACATGTCCCAACGTGACCCCAGTGCCCAAGGCATGCCTATTGTGAATGAGTAACCGGCAGTAACTGGTAATAATTGGCAGGTGTGTTTTTACAGAGACTACTGAACTTGGCAGAAGCACTTATTGAGCTGATAATTTATCTCCCTCTCAAGACACATTATACACACAGTTCAGCGTGTCCTCAGCTAACCCTGTTCAATGTCTTGGTCGTCTGTACATGTAGGGTGAAAGGTAAGGTAAATATGAAGTGCTAAACCACACCATCAGCGAGGAAGCAGTTAGAACTGTCCTTTCCCTCGCATCTGCCTGATTGAGCAGGTATGTGGGCTTATTTACACAGATCTGCACAACGAAGTAAATACCCTCGTGGTAGGAATGGTGTGGTTGGCGATACGGAGAAGCCTCTCATTCGGTAAAGGATGGGGTTAGGGTCATGCACCACTACAAATGATTCAATGATATCTGTTGAATAGCGCACTGTGACTTGATACTAAGTCTGTTCTTATGATACAGAAGTCAACAGTTTCCAAGCTTGTCACCTGCCCCAGAGTTACAAATTGATCCAATCAGTCACTTTGTGGTGGTGAGTCGCTGAACTATCACTGAGTGTTTGCTCAGCAGCTGTGACACCTGTGAAGCGCCATGGGCCTAAGCAAGCACATACTGTGTGTGTGTGTGTGTCTTTCTGAAAAGTCCAGGTTAGCGGTAGAACCCAGCCCTCTAAGAATATGGTCTCTGCACGGAAATGACTGAACAGTGTGTGCAGGAAGTGGTGTGAGCAGTTGGATAGGTGCAGTCCCCCGTCAAAAAGCCTCTGAGTTCTCACACACATGAAAAGGTGCTCTCCCAGGACAGGAGCACAAACACACACACACACACACACACACACACACACACATATCTAGATTGTTTGACCTAGATTCCCCTCATCTGAACCGCCGTGGTGGGGTTAGGGGGTGTTGTCCCCCCCCGTCAATGGTTTGAAATGCTGCCAAATAGAACTGCAACTGAAACTTTTACTAACCCCCCCCCCCCCACCTTTAACACAGGAAGAGACGACACAGGGAACAGAAGAAAAAAAATCAAAATGAATTCATAGCTTTTGCAACCTGTAGGACTTCTATCCAGATTTCCTTCTCTCCGGTTTCGTGGTCTCCGTGTTGAGTGAGGGCTCCATGTAAGCACTACCAGCTTGTTGTGTTGAGCTTTGGATTTCTACAGGAGAGAAATACACAATTCCATCGATAACAAAGAGAACGTGACATCACAGTGGGCTGATCCGGACAGCGCCTGAACACAAACATGCAGGAGAAACATGGATGCATTCCTGAAAATGCCACATGTGTGACACTAGGTTCATCTGTGGACTGTGATCTCACTCCTGTACCAGGAAGGACCTCTGAAGGGTTTTCTTTCAGTCACTTCCTCTTTCTTGGCTAAAGGAACTCAAGGAGTCTAGGCAGTCTGACCAACTCTGAGCAGTTGCTTTGGCGGCTTGTGGTTTAAACTTCAGAAATTTTTCCTCCACTTGTTTGGACACATTTGTTTGGGCTGGTTTCAGGTGCACTGAATCTTCTCCCTCTGAGCAGGTTGAGAACTGTAGAAGCTCCAGAAGATGTGTGCATGAAGGTAAAGAGGTGACGATGTTTTGCAGCTGGGGGGTGGGGTGGGGGAGGGGGTACTTCAGCTTGTCCTCCTGGTCTGCACCCCATCGATGTTTTTTTCCAGAACAGTGCAAACCTCGGACACCAGCGACGCAGCGTCGAGACGCATGGAACTCAAGCTGGATGCCTCAAACTCCCCGGGACAGACGCCAAATGTTGACAAAAGCGGTGAGTGATTTCACAGGGGTGAAGGGCAGTGAGTGATTTCACAGGGGTGAAGGGCTGAAGTGGTTGACCACTCATTCTTCGTTTGGATCATATGTGAGACCCCTGAGACTGACTGAGAGCAGAAGGGGGGCAAAAGGTAAGAGGAGTTGAGAATTACCCAGTCCTAAGGACCTCAGCATGTTTACCCAGAATTACCCAGTCCTGAGGACCTCAGCATGTTTACCCAGAATTACCCAGTCCTGAGGACCTCAGCATGTTTCTTCTTGTAGCTTTCTGAACTATTGGATTGCGTTGTTTTCGTTTTCTTTTTTAAAGAGATAAGTAACAGTAACCCATGTCAGTCTGGCTGAGGCAGAAAGATCTTTCTTTGTCCTCCTGAGAATGTCTGAGATTGAGCTTCTTATGGACTCTCCTCTCTCTGTGCTCTGTAGTAAATATCACTGTGCCTTTATGACTGCAACTTGCTGCTCGAATCACAAATCGTCAGATCTCTCCGCCTTCCATTTCTTCCTAGCTCTTTCTTTACTAGCGCTCTCTCTCTTTTTTTCTCTCTCTCTCTTTTCTCTCTCTTTTCTTTCTTTCTCTCTCCTCGCTCTCTCTCTTTCTCTCTCTGTTTGTCTTGTTTACTCGGTGGCTGTGCTGGAGTGGGCAGGGAGAGAACACAGGCTCACGCTAAGGCAGGCGAACCTCTGGCTACTTTTAGTTAGCGCTTTTCCCCAGTCCCTCGATGCAGTGCAGTTGCTCAGAGCCCATTTCTCTCTCTGTTTCTTCCTAATAGGAACTATGTATATATAAGTCTCCTCCACCTGCTGCCGTGACCATGCCTGTTTCTCCTTGATTTTCAAGCCTTCATCATCCAGGTATTTAAATATATTTTTGCGAAGCGTTTGCCCTTCTGGTGTTTCCTGCTTGACTTCAACAGACCCACAGATTCTTCACTATATTTCTTTCCTGGCCTCGCCTGTCTTCTCACCATCATATTCCTCCTGTAAATTTGTTTCCTTGTGGCCATGGCTTACATTCCACCATTTCGACTTTGCCAACGACCATATAACTAATCTTAATCATAACCCTAATCCTAACCCTAATCCTGTACCAAAGCCTAAACCTAACCTTTTTCTACTCAGAAAAATTTGAATTATGTAAAACCTCCAAACTGCATTGATTACCGATCTTTGATACACAATTTTGTCAGACGTTGTTGTTGTCACTGTAGTTGTTGTTGTTGCTGGAGGCGATAGTTTGTTGAAGGTTTGCTGGAGGTAAAGGTGTAACAGATGTTTCATTGTGTTTCTGTACATTCCGGTTTCTGCAGGTTGTTGTGGTGTTTTAATATGCACAGAATTGAAAACCCCGGTGAATCTGGAGTTGACACGATCATTTGTGGTTTTCATCTCTCAAAACCAAGTTGTTTGTGTCCTGTAAATTGTAAATCAATACACAACTGCTGTTGTCCTCTGCTAACAGAAGAGTAGTTCTTTCTTTCATTGTGCATTTGAGGAAGTTATTAATTCTTCACTGACTTACCCTGCAGTTTTGTGAGTGCGGTTGTTTTAGTGTGTACACACCATATGCAGTATCAAAGAAATTCGTCTCATATGTACTACTTTATCAAGACTTGATTTAATAACATTGCATGTTTTATAACATTATGCACAAGAACTCTCTGGCCAAGACAAGATTTGTGTATGAACTGGAATGGTCAAATACCAGGTTCAAAGTCAAATACGTTACATTTTCCATAGTAATTTAAAACCCTTATGCATAGACACTTTATGTAAGATAATTTTGAATGTATACATAACACAGATTTGTTGTTGATGAATAATGAATATTTGTTATGAATTACAGCAAAATCTGTTTAACAAGCGGATACATTCAAGATGGCGGTGATTGGCCATGTGTTTGTGTAGTAGTGTGCTTAGTTCTTTTGACTTTGACTAGAAACTTCTGTTAAAACACTCTGTTGAAAATGTATGAACTGTCGTAGTGCGCTTGAAGATAATCCCCTATCCCTCTGCTTCTGACACATCTCAAAACCAGGCATTGGGCTCATTCTGAAGGGAAACTGGAACTGTGTCATTTGGTGATACATGTAAAGGTTTTTCTTCTGTTATTTGACGTTTGTGCTGTAATGTGTGTCAGCATGAGGCAAGTCTGCTGCCTTCCATCTTTCACAATCTAGATGCTGTGAAAGATTCAGTGTGCATGTTTATTTAGCACAGAGACAGAGAGAGCTGGAGAAAGAGAGAAGGAGGGAGGCAGAGAAGGAGAGAGGGAGGGAGGGAAGAAAGGGAAGTGTGTCCTCCTCCCCGTTCTCCTCAGATGAACTTATCATGTTGCTTCATAGTTTTTTTCCCTCTCTCTCTCTCTCTCTCTCTGCTTCTCTCTCTCTCTCTCTCTCTCCCTCCCCCACCCCCCCACCCTCTCTCTCTCTCTCTCTCTCTCTCTCTCTCTCTCTCTCTCTCTGTCTCGCTCTCCATTTGGCCTACTTCCTGCATTTACTGTACTGCTGACAATTAGCTGCTCTGTACAGTGACCGGCCGCATCACATTAGCCAGCAGGAAGTCTTTCTTTAGAGAAGGCAGGGTTTAACCCTGCATTCACACGCAACACAGAGAGGACCAAAATGCATCTTAGGAGAAATGAAAGAACACTGCAGAAGAGATGTAAAAAAGAACACTGTAAAAGAGATGTAAAAAAGAACATCATAGAAGAGAAGAAAAGACCATAGACGAGATGTAAAAAAGAACACTGTAGAAAAGATGTAAGAAAATAACACTGTAGAAGAGATGTAAAAAAAGAACACTGTAGAAGAGATGTAAGAAAAAGTGTAACTGGTATAAATGAATGAGTAAAGAAAGCTTAACTGGTACAAAGAGGGTTATCAGAAGTTCACAAGTAGAAATTCCTAATTCATAATTGAATGCTGAAACAGCAGCGTTGTACCCCAAAGTTAACATTCAGTGTGCAGTAATGCGGTTGCACTCAGGATTGTGGGTTCTAAAACCACATATACTTAGCTGTATTGTGGGTAAAGATAGTTTGCTAATCTAGAGTGTGTGCGCTGGCGAGGCAAGGCTGAAGTCTTATCTGGGAGTGTAGACTGCTAACAGCAACCCTCCATTGCATATGTGACAGAGTCACCCAAGGTCAAGCCCAACTCTGCTTCCTGTTTTGGGGGGTGCTATTTTTGCAATAACGGCAGTGCTCTTGGTTGAACACGATAGCGGCGCATGTCACAAAGTACATCATTTCTGCTGCTTTTCATGGATTTCAGCAGCCTTCACTCCTCCATTAATGTAGAATATTTTAGGTCAGCACTGAACCTCCCACTTTTGTGCATATTGGTGAATACACCGTGGAAGAATGTTGTTGTCTAGTCAGGGGTGAGGGGTCAGGCAATAGGTGCAAACTCTTGCACACTCTTCCTTCTCATATCACAAGAAGAAGTCAGTAAAGAGAGGACACCACACAATTCTCCCCATACAAAACCCAGTTCTCCCCATACCAAACCCAGTTCTCTCCATACCAAACCCAGTTCTCCCAAAACCAAACCCAGTCAGAAATTATAGGCAGATCAAAATGACACTTGCTCATCATTATGGGGGTGTTGCATGGGAAGATGGGGGTTAAGATGATTGTAAGGGCCTGTGACGAGGGCCCTGAAGCCCTGGGGTGGTGGAGCCCACTGTTGGGGCCCAAATCCCTGGTGGCCCCCTGCTTCAGTACACACTAACAGGTGTCAGGAAGACGCCTTCCTACCAAGGATACTATTTGTTTTCTGTGATGCTTTATGGAAATTCCAAGTCCATGTGACAAAAAAAAGACCCCAGGTGCTGTCATTGTTACTTACATAACGGGTACTTTGTTAAAAATGTTACAGGCTGAACACCGTATCCTGCAGAAACTCTACGGTGAGAAGGAATACCAATAAAATGGACTTTGATATTATCTTTGACTTACCTACTTAGGAATAATTAGCAAAGTCCTCAATAAATGTTAAAGATTTTTTTTAAATTAAAGATTAGAAGTCTAACTATGATTAAACCTTGACCAGCGTGTGGCATTGAACCTCACTGACAAGTGTGTGGTATTGAACCTTATTGACCTGTGTGTGGTCCTGATCCTTATTAACCAGTGTGTGGTGTTGAACCTTACTGACCAGCGTGTGGTATAGAACCTTAATGACCTGTGTGTGGTACTGAATCTTACTGACCAGCGTGTAGTATTGAACCTCACTGACTTGTGTGTGGAATAGGATAGCAAGGATTCCATCTGATCATGAATGTGTTCTGACCAAATTGAAAGTCCAGAGCTGGTCCCTCAGTCACACATGTGATTTTTTCAGTGTATTTATTTATTTTTAAGTGTTTCTGAATAATGCCAGAATATGTGATTAGAATGATAGTAAATATGAGATTTGACAGCCTCATGCCCATTCAAACAGGAGCATTTAGCTCCTACCCCACAGATGGAGCCATATCTTCACACCTCAAACTTCTTACTCCTGCCCCACTAGTGGAGCTGCATTCACACCCCTTCAACAGGCATGTTAAGCTCCTCCCCAACAGTCAGAGCCATACTCTCACACCCCTACAGGCGATTTAGCTCCTCCCACATGCTCACGCCCCATTTACTGTATAGCCAGAAATATAATTATGCTCACAAATATTATCATAATGCTAAAAACTCAGCCAGAGCTCTGGATAGTTGCCTCGACACCATTTTGTTTCCTCTCTGTCGCTGTGTGTGGAACGCTATAATCAAAACCTCCTGAGATGCCCCAGGAGTGGTTGCGTTTCCCTCAGACTGTGAGACAGCGAACTTTATGCAGGGCTGCTGTGTTGGAATGAGTTCAGTTTCTGGTGAAGTGGGCACACACTCTAGGCAGGAAGTCAAAAGGTTTTTTTCTGTGACGCCACGCCAACCGTGCTGAAGATCAGAGCTGTGTGTTAAGCGTTTCAACTGTGTTCAGCATATTCCATTTCCCACTAACATTCCTCTGTACATTCCTCTGACCTTTGGCTTAATCAAATGTGTGATCAAACGTATTCCGTTGAGGTTGTAGGCTGTTGTTTTCAAGGCTACAAGACTGAAATATCATACTATAAAAGAAAGGAAAGATTACTTACAGAGAGCAGTGTCCATGCAGTTTTCATATACTTTACACACATACAGCATTTGGTACATTTGTAGTTGCTTATTCTCACACTAAATGAAAGCCACGAAATTTCCTCTGTCACAAAAAAACCCATATTTGTAATTCGTAATTTTTGAATTTATAACTTCTAATAATGCAGCTAATTCCAATATGTTTTATTAATATAAGAAAAAGAAGTACAATAAGACAAAAAGAAATTAGTTGCACTTCAGAGTTCTCCCTCGGTATGTGATTTCATGATTTCATGATAGCACTTTCTTTCATTCTGTAACTATAACTATGTTCTATTTGCAGGTTTTTCCCCTAATGCCTGGAAGGCCCTCCCTCTGCTGCCTTCAGGGCTGAGGTAGTAGATTGAGTAGTTGTGGAGCAAGTCCTGCTCCCTCTGAGATAACTATACAATCTACTGTCTTTCCTAAGGAGACAGCCAGATCAACCAGAAGCACATTCAATCAAGATTACCATTCTCTATTTTGGTCCGTTATTTAAAATAACTCGTTCTAACTATTTCAAATAACAGCAAATCAAGTGAGCTCAGTTTAGACCTGTAGCAGGCCAGGCTATTCATTAGCGCCCCCTGTCTTTTATCATTGTTTGTTTGTTTTTGTTTATATTTTGTTTATATTGTGCATTTAAGTCGTGAACAACATGCAGGAGACATAAGACCATCTGAAAGGACACAGACCTAAAGGGGAAAGTATTGGTGCGTTGGCGTGGTGAGGTAGTAGGTTGTATAGTTTGGTGGGAAGGGCCCTATTTAGGTGATAACTATACAGTCTATTGCCTTCCTCGCTGCGCTGACAGACTGCCCGCAACCATAGAAACACATCAATGGCCAGGTCTTCACTGACATATTACTAGCGATTGCAAATGTGTTAACACTTTCTCTTTGCCTTCATTCATTCTTCACACACACGTGTGTGCGTGTGTGTGTGTGTGTGTATAATTGAAAGATGTATGTGTTATTCATTAAATAAACTCATGAAATAAACAGTACTCAATAAAAAGTATTTTCAATTGCATTTACAGTATGGTTGTATATTGAAAGTCTCTAGCTAACAACACTGTACAGAACTGTGTAGAAACCAGTGTACAAACAGTGTGCAGACCTGTGTACATACCAGTGTACAGACCAGTGTTCAGACCAGTGTACAGACCTATGTACAGACCTACATACAGACCAGTCTACACAGAAATGCTATATTAATCCCGTGTCATTATTATTATTAAACTTTCTTTACAAAAACACACACAAAATAAATGAATAATTTCTTAATGCAACGAAACACTTTTTGTGAACACTTTTTGCATGAAGCTTCAAATAACAAACCCTCTTTCTTAGTCTCCAACATCTTTACCTCTTGCTGTCAAAACCAAGGGCTTGCTTGTCATATCAGTGTGCTGATGAAATAATACAGTACAAAAAAAAAGTATGAAAGCATCTGGGCATGTCTTGTTTTGTCCAGCACATTGCTGTTCTCTCATTGGTTGATTACATCTGTAAACTGTTTAACATTAAGATTGCTAGTGTTTAGAGTTATTTGGGTTTAACAGTAGTGATTAACCATTGTGTTTTGGATTGCAGACCTTTCATCATGACATCGTATTGTGAAGTATGCTCCATAATGAAATGTGCTTATTGTAATGACCAAAGGATTCAGTACACTTCTACATTTTGGGTGTATCAGGTGAAAACTGTGCAAAGCTTTGCCAAAAGAATTTTCCTCTTTGTAAACTGCTCCTTTGCATTGGGCTGTGTTCAGAGTATATGAATTTGTGTGAGCATTTGGGTTCTGGGAGGGGAAATAGACCCATGTGTATTCAATAACACAACACTCACTAATCTCTTTACAAGGGTTGCCAGTTAAGACTTTAACACGTGTATGAACATTACAAGCATAACACATTATTATTTTTTTTAATCATATCAATATGCCCTTTAAGATCTATCTAGGCAGCTGTCTTGAGGCTTTATGGATGGCAAACAGCTGTTGTTAAGTCACAGCCCAAGTCACACATCTAGTCTGCAGATAGGAAAGGTGATGGTTATAATAGCTGCTTTCAGTTTAAAAATGGCAAATGGGTGAAATTACAAGAATTCATGTATGCAATCTCTGTGCTAGCAAATGTCACAGAGGTATTGCTTCTCCAGCATTTCACCGAGGAGTCGGTGTTACTGTAAAAGCAGCAGTGTTAGTCAAGAGCGGAGATACACAGCCTCTGTTGAACATTGTTATCTCTTTTATGACTGGCATATTTGACCAGAGTGTTTGACTAAGGCACACTGTACTGGTGGAGGAGCACTGGGCTGTGAAGGAAGACGGATACAGTGCAGATGGATGAAGCAGACCATGACAACATGGAGGTACATAGAGACACAATGCAGCATCAGAAGCCACCAGCAGCACAACAGCGCCCCTCCCTGGCCAGCTCCTATATATATGACAGATCATTTCTAATATGGTTTACATTAAAGATCTTCAGAAACATTCAAGATCAATATTGTTTTAGTAAAGGGAAAATGTATCTTGCTTCACTTCTCACTTCTCACTTCTTCTGATGGCACTGACAAATTGATTGACCTAAATATTTGCCTTTGAGGTAAAAACAAAGAATTTTGAGAGATGTGAGTGCAGGTATTTCATTGAGTTTTGAGAAATGCACTTGTTGTGATGCCAATGTAAACGGTGATGTGAGAAATGTACCAAATTGACTGAGAAAAACTCAAGTTGTAAAAGTTGAAAAACTCAACAATGATTCAATCTGCAGCATTATTTTGACTAACCGCAACTCCCATAGAAGTTTGTTCTTGCAGTGTATGTTTCACCTGTTCAATCACTTTTGTTAGTTTTGAAGAAACGTGTGATCATCACAAAACCTAATATGTAGAAAAAGAACAGTTCACTTGCATTTATGTCCAAAGATTAACAGACAGACAGACAACAGACACATAGATAGATAGATAGATAGATAGATAGATAGATAGATAGATAGATAGATAGATAGATGTCAAAGAAACATAAAGTCCTTATGTAAAGGAAACCTTTTTTCTATGCTGGTAAATCATTGTTAGAATGTCGTTTTTGCTTTGCATGTGTGTGTGTGTGTGTGTATGTGTGTGGAAGTGTACGTGCGTCTGTGTGTGGATGTGTGTGTATATGTGGTTTTGTGGCATGTGTGTATGTTTGTGTGTGTGTGTGTGTGTGTGTGTATTCGTGTATTTGTGTATGTGGTTTGGTGGTGGTGAGGTGATAGTATGTGTGTGTGTCTGTTTTGGTGGCAGTGAGGTGTATAGTGAGTATGTATGTGTTTGTGTATGTATGTGTTTGGTTTGGTGGCGGTGTAGGTGTACTGTGTGTGTGTGTGTGTGTGTGTGTGATTTGGTGGCGGTGGAGGTGTACTGTGTGTGTGTGTGTGTGTGTGTGTGTTTTCGTGGCGGTGGAGGTGTACTGTGTGTGTGTAGTTTGGTGGCAGGGGAGGTGTAATGTGTGTGTGTGTAGTTTGGTGGCAGGGGAGGTGTACTGTGTGTGTGTGTTTTCGTGGCAGTGAGGTGTAGTGTGTGTGTGTGTGTTTGTGTGTGTGTGGTTTGGTGGCGGGGAAGGTGTATTGTGTGTGTGTGTGTGTGTTTTGGTGGCAGTGAGGTGTAGTGTGTGTGTGTGTGTGTGTGTGTGTGTGTGTGTGTGTGTGTGGTTGGTGGCGGGGAAGGTGTATTGTGTGTGTGTGTGTGTGTTTTGGTGGCAGTGAGGTGTAGTGTGTGTGTGTGTGTGTGTGTGTGTGTGGTGGTGGCGGGGAAGGTGTATTGTGTGTGTGTGTGTGTGTTTTGGTGGCAGTGAGGTGTAGTGTGTGTATATGTGTGTGTGTGTGTGTGTGTGTGGTTTGGTGGCAGGGGAGGTGTACTGTGTGTGTGTGTGTGTGTGGTTTGGTGGCAGGGGAGGTGTACTGTGTGTGTGTGTTTTCGTGGCAGTGAGGTGTAGTGTGTGTGTGTGAGTGTTTGTGTGTGTGTGTGGTTTGGTGGCGGGGAAGGTGTATTGTGTGTGTGTGTGTGTTTTGGTGGCAGTGAGGTGTAGTGTGTGTGTGTGTGTGTGTGTGTGTGTGTGTGTGTGTGTGTGGTTTGGTGGCAGGGGAGGTGTACTGTGTGTGTGTGTGTGTGTGTGTGGTTTGGTGGCAGGGGAGGTGTACTGTGTGTGTGTGTGTTTTGGTGGCAGGGGAGGTGTACTGTGTGTGTGTGTTTTCGTGGCAGTGAGGTGTAGTGTGTGTGTGTGTGTTTGTGTGTGTGTGGTTTGGTGGCGGGGAAGGTGTATTGTGTGTGTGTGTGTGTGTGTTTTGGTGGCAGTGAGGTGTAGTGTGTGTGTGTGTGTGTGTGTGTGTGTGTTTGGTGGCGGGGGAGGTGTACTGTGTGTATGTGTGTGTGTGTGTGTGTGTGTGTGTGGTTTGGTGGCAGGGGAGGTGTACTGTGTGTGTGTGTTTTGGTGGCAGTGAAGTGTAGTGTGTGTGTGTGTGTGTGTGTGTGTGTGTGTGGTTTGGTGGTGGGGAAGGTGTATTGTGTGTGTGTGTGTGTTTTGGTGGCAGTGAGGTGTAGTGTGTGTGTGTGTTTGTGTGTGTGTGTGGTTTGGTGGCGGGGAAGGTGTATTGTGTGTGTGTGTTTTGGTGGCAGTGAGGTGTAGTGTGTGTGTGTGTGTGTGTGTGTGTGTGTGTGTGTGGTTTGGTGGCGGGGAAGGTGTATTGTGTGTGTGTGTGTGTGTGTGTGTGTGTTTGTGTGTGTGTGGTTTGGTGGCAGTGAGGTGTAGAGCTCCTGTACATTTACAGGACATGTTGGTTTGCTTTAACAGTGTTCATGACTGTGAAATCAAATGGCCAATACTGGATTTCACACTCGAGCACTGATTAATGATTGTCTTTTGTGTTCTCGTAGTGTGTGGGTTGCTATCAGCATGCTGTGCTGACTGTAGATATGAAAAGATATTTTTATGCATCCACACACAGCACAGCCTTACGCTCCGCCCTGAAACTCTTATCAGTTTTATTACAAGACCGCAGGTTTTGAGTGACGTGCTTTTATAGCCACTGATGTGCTCATACCAGAGACTCCAGCACCATTATGTAGTTCTAAACGTGCAAATATTAACGTTTTTGTGCAATCGGCTAGACACAGTAGTCAACCTGCAAGTGCTATGGGGAACCTTTGGCTATAGGTCACCTTTGGCACACACTGTAACATGTAAGGCATCATTTCTCTGTGTTTGGGTATATGTATATGCAGTGAAGCTTATGAAGCATATTATGTAAAGAGAATTCATGGGACATATATATATGACCAACTTCCCATGAATTCTCTATGTATAAAACTATACACTATTCATCATTGTAATCCTTAATTGCTCTGCTGTTTTATGTGTACCTGTAGAGGCTCTTGGTACAACATGTGATATAGCCAACAGAAGTATAATGGTATATATAATCATATAAATTTGATCTGCTCTTAAAAATATTTGTTAAAAAGTAATCATAAGAATCCAGTGTCTTACCAAAAGAATAACTGGATCTATTGTTATTGGGTTGGTAAAGCTGCACGTGAAATAATGTGTCAAAATCTCACACACAGGAACACAAAGCTGTCTGATCAAATAATGTATCAACATCAGCAGAATCTGAAGCTATCTCTTCAAAACAAAGGTCCACAGTACCTTCAAAGAATTCCTGATAACCCAGCAAAATAGCTTTTATTTATTGTGACATGAGCTTAAATCTGATTGTTTGATCATGTTTTTATATGTTGTTGTTATGCATATGTGAAATGAGTTGCTTCTTTCAACAGCTATTAGAATGATTTTATTCAGTCCACGTTTCTGAGTTGTACGTATACATTATACACAAGATTGATAAAGTAAAAACACAAAACAAGCTTTTTATTTCAATACAACACTACATATAACGTAGCTTTGCATGACATGACAATCCTCAGATTTTCATACACTGCATTTTAAAGGTGAAAAGATGAAAGCCATTGTTGCCTCTAAGGTATAACAACACATAAACCATCTACCAACAATTCCGATTAAATCCTGTCCAGCCAGACATATAAAATTGCATATAATAAACATATCAAAAGTACATGTGGGCATTAGAAATGAGCAAAACTGACTGTGAATACTTAGTATTCGTTCATGTTTTCCCTGTGGAGAGGGACTTGTAGTCAGACACCATATTAAATCTGCATATGTTTGTGTGAGTTGCTCTGAAGCCCTCTGAGTGTTTTCTCATCAAACCTGTAAGTGAGCTTACGTTTCACTTTGCATATCTCGCCGGTGCGGGAGTAGTTCCTGAGGGCACGCGCCATCTTCTGGTATGTCATGGTCTTGCGGTTTCCCTTGCGTCTCCCCCACATTTCAGCCAGTTTCTCCTTGTTCTGGGAGGAGAACTGAAACGTGCCGTTAGCTGACTGCACCCACCAGATGCAGCTGCGCATGTCTGGAGTCTGAAGCATCTCGTAGAGGAACTGAAACAGCCGTTCTTTCCTTTTACCTGGACAGAGAAAGCAAGATTTCTCACCTGTTCGTGAAATTACTTTCCTTTCATGCTTATACAGTTTAACAGCTGCTAGTGATAGTGATCTCAGAAATGCAAGATTCAAGTATCCTTATGTAACATACACATACTGACTAATCACTGGGAGCACCCCTATAGAGCAGGCGGGACTAAAAAACTGGTAAATGTGTTTGTGTGTACACGTGTGTGCAAAACCACAGGTACCGGACAGAGGAGCCATGGGCAGTGGTTCCCAGCCCGGCCTCCTGATGTCTGCAGGGGGAGAAGGAGGGAAGTCCTGGCAGCCTGAAGTGCTGGACTGTGAGTCCGTGTCACTGCAGGGATGGTTGTCATACTGACAGTGCACTCCCTACAACAATCAGAATAGCAAATAAACCACAGATGGATCCTGGCTTGATTCCTTTATCCAACGGTGCCTGCAGGTTCATTGTGTGCGCCTGTGTATGCTTGTGTGCCTGTGTGTGTGTGTGTGTGTGTGTGTATGTGTGTGTGTGTGTGTGTGTGTGTGTGTGCTTACCCACTCACTGGGACTTGAGAAACTGAGCCATGCCTGCTGCCGTTGAGGCTGCTCTTCACAGCACGGCTCTTTTGGTCCTCCTGGGCCACTGTACTGCCACTCGTATGAATATCGCCCTGACCAGCTGTGTTCTGCAGAGAAAAACAAAAGACGAGTTAAACTCTCTCAAAGAAAACTAGTCAATTAGACTCTCCGTAGAATCTTAAAGATCTTCAAGAACATCCCGGGTTAGATGAGATTCTTTTTCTGGAGAGTTGCCTTTGACTTGCCCTCTAGAAAAGCTCCATCCAATCTGTTCTTTTTTTTTTTGGACACTCTGACCTCTGTGTTGAGGATCTTACTGTGACCTGAGGTCAGTGGCTCCATGTTGCTCCTGCTCTGGATGCAGGTCCTGGGCTGTACTTCCCCTGTGTGCTCCTTCAGATATTCCTCAATCATGTCCAGGTCCACCTCGCCGGCTGGCGACTCACCTACTCTCACCTCCTGGATATAATGGATCTGCACCAACACAGAACAGAAGCAAGCAGGCCAATATGACAGAATCCAGACATACAGGACATTCAGAAGAAAACTCTCCTGTAAAGTCATCTGTCAACACCAGTCACCTTGTGCAGGTAATCTTCATTCAAAGCTGCACTTAGGAAAACAGACCATAATTTTAGGTTCCTGAACTAAACGTGGATCAGCTAAAGTCATTGTACTTATGCCTAATTATGGATTAACAAACTGGGTTAGGCACAAAACTGGGTAACAAGCTTACCAAAGGTCTAGCTCAAGCTCAACACCTTCCCTATGTACGCAGGTGTGTGTGTGCAGCTGGGGTGTTTACAATTTAACATTTAACCAAAACACCTGTGTTAACCGAGCTCATGTGGATTAAAAACAGGTGGTTATTGCATATCCCAAAGGACACATTGTGTACGAGTTACGTATCACAACATCATTCAGTTAATTAATTTGCATTATAGACAAAATAGCTTTAAGACCTTAAACTATATCTTGTGTGTAGACACAAACACCCTGGTAATAATCTGCTTGGTATATAATATGCTTTGCGTATTGATAATCTCTGTTCCGATAAGGTAGAACAATGATAGTAGTCTTCAACTACATTTCAGCTGTGTTATTTAGAAATGTCTGTGTGTTTCTTCCTGCTTCAAGGGGCTTGACCCAACTGTGGGGTGACACGGCTCCTGTGTATATAGGGAAGGTGTCCTTCACCCACAGTGACTCAAGGAACTAGTGTAAAAGGCACATTTGTTTTTGATGTATTGATGTTGAGTCTAAACTGAAAATAACAAAATTAGACAAAAAGTAGACTCACCAGTTCAGGGTTAGCCAGCATGCTCTGCACACAGACACACAGCAGCTGCAAAAACAACACATCCCACAGAATGACACTCCCAAGTCAGACAGTATGAAGTCTCATCAGGCTTATACAGCATATTCTGCACAGATCGGATGTTGACTCCATTTAGTTTACCAAATAGATCTTAAGAGTGTAAACATGTTACCTTGGAAAAGTTTGTGATGTTTCACAAAATAAGCAGGAGGGTGCAGTAGGTCCACTGAAGAATGAGAGAGATTGTGATAGAATGGGGCAACAAGTCAATTGTAATGTGCACCTGCTGTCAGAACACCTCCTTTTATATCATACAACATCCATCTCTCCCTCTCTCCCTCTCTCTCCTTCCCTCCCTCCCTCCCTCTCTCTTTCTCTCTCTTTCTCTTTCCTGTTTTGCTCTCTCTCTCACACACAAACACATATGCAAGCCTACACAATTGTGCACCCTGACACACATCCATGCACACACATGCATGTAGACACACACACACACTTCACACACACACTTCTCTGGATTCCCCTTATCTCTGTGCCAACCCCTTCATGCAAATTCTTCTCCCAGACAGCCTTCCAGGCAGGGTAACGGTGTGGGCTACTCCAAGGGGCTCACAGGTGCTCCACCTTTGTGTTTCCATTAGCAACAGTACTACAGCTCCTCCTGTTGCGTATTGACAGACAGATGATAACAGATTCATTTGAAACGTAAACTGTGTAAAACAGATCAGTACAGTAGTGGTAATACTCGCATGTGCACGTATATTGGGAATATTTTCACTATTACGGCAGTCCATGTGCTCTTGAAACTCTGTTTCTGTGTTTCCAGGTGTGTTTCTGACCTGCCCAGGTGTTTCCAGGTGTTTCCAGGTGTTTCCTCTCTGTGTTCCTGTTTGCATGTGTTCAGTGAGGTGGACAGAATGGATGAAGCTCACACCAGTGGACTTCTGTTACTGATACTGGCAGATAATAAGTGTGTAACTAATTATGATAGCAATTGCTTATTAATCAAGATAACCCAATTCTAAATGAAAAGGAATTAATTCTAGTGCTGTCCTTGGGAAAAGAAACAGTGAAAAAACTGCTTTTCCAGTGAATGTAGACACTGAGGTGAACACCCTCGACACTTCTACCACAGTTTAATTTAAAGTTACAAATTTCTCTTTCAAAATGAACTGATCTATCATCACCATTCAATTGTATTTCACATAAAATTGATGTAAATACATTGTAAATACGTCAAGCTGTGGTTTTGACTTCTGGGTATGTGATAAAATCACAACATAAATAGTATTACAGAAGCAACCTGTTATCATGCCCATGGGACTTGGACTCAGACAATTCAGTGTTATCAAGAATGCAGTATTACATGGAGTTCCATAGTGTCCAGAGAAAAGCCTCACACTCCCCATTCTGCCTTAACAGAATCCCCTGTATGTCTTGGAGGAACTTCTCAAATCAAACAATAACAGAATTATTTTAAATTGACGATTTATTGAGAAAACAGTTTTTCTTCTAAATAGAAAATTTTGAACAAACAGTCCAGTGTACCAGAAACATGCCAGAACATTTTGTTTATATTTCTTAAGGTTATTCTTTCCTTGAAAAGTGATTCATCAAAAGATTTACAGCTGCTCTACTCTGTGTCTGAAGGTAAATAAATCACATGGAGCAGTAAAGTGTTACAGGCGAAAAGCTTCTGCAATAATACTATAATTCTGTCAGTGAATAGACATCAAGGCCATTCCTGATTCACATCCAGTGATTAACATCATCTTTGCCTATTGCCCAAATAATCTTAGAAACAACTACAAGATAATAACATTAATATAAATAATAATAATAAATGTGATTGTGTCTAACAGATATTGAAAAGAGTATGTAATTTTGAGAGGAAAACTCAAAATTCTCTGAGGAGAATTCTGAAGTCAATTCTGTCCACAATTGGTTATTCCCCACAAACTAGTCAGAGACCTGTAGGATTATTTTTTTTCTGCTGAGAAATCATAAGATCATGGAGACACAGTGACACTGCGTTTCACTGCTGGCGTTGAGACTTGATTAGCAATGAAAATGCTATTAGTTCAGGATCCGGTGTCAGCTGGGACACGTCTGATTTGCACTGTTGAGACTGATAATGTCTGCCATCTGGAATATTGTACTATTTTATTGACCAATTTTGCTCCCAGGCTGTGGGAAGCAGAGTTTGCTTTGTAAACACCTCGCCATGCCTGCAAAGCTCCTCTGCACTTCATAACCCGTGGGAGCTCTTCACATTCTTACGCGTTAGGCCACTTGGAATTGAATTGACTTCCAGGAAGGTTTTCGCTGTGCATTTTGCGGAGACACACGTGTACATGACGTTTACAGATGTCTCTCTCAATTCCCTCTGAGACTCACTGACTGGATCAGTGTGTGGGGTGTCATGAGAACCTTACAGAATCATTGACTCATAGCTGCCTACCAAATCGCCTACATTAAAAGTCTAATTAATAATGGACAGAGAATTAGCATATAAACCACAGCAGTATATCCTGGGTTGAATGGGAAATGAAATTTTTGTGTGAATTCCCCTATTGCACACTTTGTCCAGTTTACGATTTGTTTAAAAAGCTTGAAATCGCTGGCTACATGTAATCAGAAAGGAATTCAGACAAAAAAAAAAAAAAAACAAATAAATAGAAATGGATTTAGCTTGTGAATAATTTGGCTTTAAATCACAAATAATTTCCGCTTTTCTGTGATGATTCACAAAAGTGGTTTTAGTTTCTCTTTTTCATTCTTAGGACAGAGTGAACTCTGCTCTGAAAGGCGTTTCCTCTTACAGCGTATCCCGCTGTGAGTGCGAGTGACTGCTGCACTGTGTCAGAACGATGGTTTTCAGGACATCTACCTGCTCGGCATGTTTGGAAAATCCCCAGGTGGGAGAATATCTGGCCGTTGCTTTGCAGAGCTCTGCTGCACCTGTTTACAGGGGTTGGGGAGAGGAGGAGGCGGGGCTGGTTCAAGGTCTTCTGAAACGTCAGTCCTGATTCTTATCATGCATGTGTATTTAATAACAAACCTGCCAGGCTTGATTGTAGCACTGGTTTTAAATCCACATGATATAAGAAAGAACCTCCCTGAGGAACATTGTTCCAGACTTTCTGCATTTACTGGTTAGCAGTTTTAACTTCTGGTTAACATCAGAAGGGCTGAGATGGTCTCTATAAATAACTACATTCTCTTTACTGTTAGCTCCTGCACTGATAGATGATGTCATAACACTGCTATCTGGCAGTTCTTTCAGCTCTAGTCACTGATCCAGTACTGTATGACATTTGCAAAAATGTCTGTATATGATCACTGGTGAGGCAGGTTTATATCTAAAGCACACTTTTCTTCTTTTATACATATCATAGACAAAATAAATAAATAAAATTGTTTTTCTATAAAGAATATAGAAATGAAAATCTACAAGTTGTTCTGAAATAAATACAAAGAAATGAAAAACTACAATTAAACAAAAATGAATATATTTTTCTTACATAACTGTATATATGAGCGTTTAAGTTTTCATTTTGCATATATCTTAATTCAGCCTGATCAGAATACACAACACACACCCAGTAAGCTGTTACACACCAGTTAGAGTTAGGTGTATACACCAGTTAGGTGTATACAGTGGTTAGAAACCGTGATATGCAAATCTTTTTTTTATAATTCTGCTACACAAACAAGACACCATTCTGCTGAAGGTATCATGTACATGTCTGCATTCTTTGTGCCTGTGTGTGCATATGTGTGTGTGTGTGTGTGTGTGTGTCTATGCACACATACCCCTGGCCAGGCCTTGGCAGGGTCACTGAGTCATTAGTAGTCCAGGTGTGTGCTTTAACAGTTTATAAGGAATCCCCAACTGAATTTGCAGAAAGACATGCATAAACAAATCAGGGAAACACTGTGAAGTGACTTGGGGATTCCCCCAGACCGTCACACATTCAACTGCCCCAGACCGTCACACATTTACCTGCCCCAGACCGTCACACATTCACCTGCCCCTGAGTTGTTTGAAATCTCCTCTGCTTCCATGGGAACTCATCCCCCATTCCTCATCGCCTCTGTCTTAGGGGCCATCGCTTAGATGGGTATATGGATTTTCATGTCTAACCCTGAATAGTGGATCAAACAGGTCCCTTCCCATCATATTTTGGCGTGGAGCCCTTGGGTGTCGGGTCTTGGGTGGAGTGCCCCATGCATTGTGAGACGTGTTCTGGTCTTGACGTCAGCGCTTTCAGGTCTTCCCTTTGCCAGCTTATTGTGCCTGCTGGGTATCTGCTGACTGGCAGGACATGTGTGCTCATGACTTTGATCTCATTGTTCCCATTCAACTGGCTCTGAAGGACCCGCCTTACCCTGTGGTGGTACTTGGGTGCTACTGACATTCTCATCTCTGCAGTCTTCCAGTGAGTTCTGGTTAAATGGCTCTAATGGTGTTATTGACCTTTATACAGGTGTGTGATATTGAGCCCTATGCTTTCCTGTAGGCCACTCTTAGATCGATCTGTCTGGTCTTAGATCCGTCTGTCTGGTCTAAAATAAAATATAATAATGAATAAAATATTCCAGTTGAAAATCTTAATTTATTACACTGTGGAATGTGTTGAAAACAAAATAACAAAAAATGATCAATGTAAATCAAAATTATTATCTCAGGGAGGTCTGGATTTGGAATCATATTCAAAATCAAAGTGGAAAATCAAATGACAGGCTAATCCAACTTCAGTGGAAATTCCTCAAGACAAGTAAAAATGAGGCTCAGTATTGTGTGTGGCCTCCACATGCATGTATGACCTCCCTACAACACCTGGGCATGCTCCTGATGAGGCGGCGGATGTTCTCCTGAGGAATCTTTTCCCAAACCTGTATTAAAGCGTCAAGTCAACTCCTGGATGGTCTGTAGTGCAACGTGGCATTGGTGGGTGGAACGAGACATGATGTCCCCGATGTGCTCGATTGGATTCAGGTCTGGGGAACAGGCAGGCCAGTCCATAGCATCAATGCCTTCATCATGCAGGAACTGCTGACACACTTCAACCACATGAGGCCTAGCATTGTCATGCATCAGAAGGAACCCAGGGCCCACTGCACCAGCATATGGTCTCACAATGGGTCTAAGGATCTCATCCCGGTACCTAATGGCAGTCAGGGTACCTCTGGCTAGCACATGGAGGTCTGTGCAGCCCTCCAAAGAAATGCCTCCCCACACCATTATTGACCCACTGCCAAACCGGTCATGCTGGAGAATGTTGCAGGCAGCAGAACGTTCTCCACGGCGTCTCCAGATTCTGTCATGTCTGTCACATGCTCAGTATAAACCTGCTCTCATCTGTGAAGAGCACAGGGCACCAATGGCGAATCTGCCAATCTTGGTGTTCTCTGGCAAATGCCAATCGCCCTGCTTAGTGTTGGGATGTAAGCTCAAGCCCCACTTGTGGACGTCGGGCCCTCATACCACCCTCATGGAGTCTTGTAACATGACTCCATGTCACTCATGTCAGAAACATGGATATTAGTGGCCTACTGGAGGTAATTTTGCAGGGCTCTGGCACTGCTCCTCCTGTTCCTCCTTGCACAAAGCTGGGATGCTGCCCTCCTACGGCCCCCTCCATGTCTCCTAGTGTACTGGCCTGTCTCCTGGTATCTGTTCCTTGCTCTGGACACTGTGCTGACAAACACAGAAAACCTTGCCACAGCTCGCATTGATATGCCATCCTAGATGAGCTGCACCACCTGAACAACTTCTGTGGGTTGTAGACACCGCCTCATGCTACCTCGACCACGGACATCTACACCTCCAGATGCAGGCGGAGGGCCACCTGCATCATGAAGGACCCCACCCACCCAGCACATTCACTTTTCACCCCATTCCCCTCAGGCAGGAGGCTGTGGAGCATTAAGTCCAGGACTACCCGACTGAGGAACAGCTTCTTTCCTGAAGCTGTGAGATTCATAAATTCCCACTGAGACCAGCACTCAGTCGGACCCTGGTACTCTATGTTTTATGCACAGCACTCTTATGCACACCCACTTGACACTTTATGCTGAGGCACAGCCACTTTTTAATGTCTACATTCATTATTGTACATAGTGTCCTTATTTCATTATAGTATTTTGTTTCTATAAGTATATTTTGGTTTATTCTATTCTTTTTTTTAATCTCATTCTATTTATGTCTTACTGGGGTTAAAACCGGGACCTTGGGTACGTAATTTCGTTACCACCTCATGTACACATGTGATGTGAATGACAATAAAGTCTCCTTGAATCCTTGAATCCTCTATGGTGAGAGAACTGACAAAATGCAAAAGTGACCAAAACATCAGCCAGAAAACTTATATACAGATATATTACAAATATATACAGATCCTATTTCCTCATTTTGGGAATGTCTTGTGGGATTCAACTTTCACAAGCGTCCAATGTCAATAACATTCCTTAAACAAACAATCCTTCATTTTTTCTTATCTGCCCCAGCATATAAAATATATGAATATATGTGTAAATCACCTGTTTTCCCAAGCAAAGCAGATAAGATACAGGAGCAGACCTTCCAGTTTCTCTCACACACAAACACACACACACACGCACGCACACATGCAAAAACACACTCAAACTCACACACACACTTACATACACTCAAACACACACACAAACAAGCATAAATGCACACATGCATACAAGCACACACATATACACACACACACATATGCACACATATTGAGATTCATGCACTTTTATCAGTCTTGTGATTATCACACTTTCCGCTGTTTTCATACAAACAATAGCTGATTCACTGGGAATTCATAACACATTCGTGAACACTAGAGTTGCTTTCCCAGACACATGAGTAACACATGAATTCACAGTTGCATGTTTGCTAAAGTTATTTGGTATTTGTTGACCCCCCCAAATCCAAAAATAAATGTTTGGTGTTGGACTGATGCAACACAGCAACATGAGCCTGAGCTGATTAAGGAAGAGATAGTATGCCATGAAGGCAGTGTTACCGTGGGGATGACCAAATTCACACGGCTCATACTGGACACGTGGGATATCTGGATGATAAAGATCAGCGGTAGGAGTGGAAAGACCTGGAATCTGGAAGACTGGCTCCTCAGTACGCCCTCTGCTGGCTACACTGCAGTGCCACAGTCTCTGCTCCCTGAACACAACATGCATATGGGAGATTGATGGCAAAGCAAAGCTGGCAGAGGCAACACCTGGGGCATAGCCCTCAATGGCAGTATGTCCTCTCTAGTGTCTTAACGTAAACTGGCCACAAGATGGCGCCATCGGCTTAAACAAACAATAGCCATGTCTGAAATCAGAGACTTTTATGAGAATGTTCCTATTTTACAAAATAATAACATAAAAATAAACATAAAAATTATGTCGTATATCAAATGTCTACTGTGGTGTAGAAGACACTACAAAGTCTCCAGCCAATCAGAAATACAAAGGTGGAGATGCCGGTGGATGAATGTTTTTGAAGATATAGTCTTCAAAGTCATTTTAAAAAATCACCTACTTTGATTGACTGTTTAGACAATCAGGAAATTAAAACTGAATTAGCCTTGGGCATCGGTGTGGTCATGTGGCCACATGTCATGTGAGGTGAGGATAGTGCCTTGGGAATTATCTTTCAGGCATTAAATAAGGAACCTAAATGTGGAACCCATTCAGTCACAGAACCTGTCAATTTATACATGGGTTATAAATTGACAATTCCTACTGTTGTCTCTGAGAGGTGCTGTAGGACATTACATTTGCAATCAGAGCAGAACACCAATGCCTATGGAAATATAAAATACATTCCATACACGACTTACAAACAAACAGAGCTAACATGTCATTGAATTGCTCCCAGTGGAGTGTGCATGGCTGTAGTGCGGTCTAGCCCCGATCAGTCTATGGATCACAGCTTTCCTGTCCTGGTCCTGGATGGATAACCTGCACACAAACCCACATCAGCCTCAGAGAGCTGCGTGTGTGTAGGAACGGTGCGGTAGGAACATGCGGTCCATGCAGATTGTGAACCAGGGCGAAATGAGGTGCATGCGCAGTGTCTGACAGTCACGCTGGGACTCTTTCCTGCCAGCTCTCTGTCATTATTGGACGGAAGAACACGCGGGCAGGCCGAGCCCGCTCTGCTGTAATACTGCCCTGCCCAAGGTGCTCCACATCACCTTCAGCTGTGTTTGTTTTGCTTCCTCCGCCGCACCCAGATTTGCTTCACCCTCCCGGTTTCTGAAGCACAACAGTATGTAAATGTAAATGTAAATTAAAATATTTATTTGGGCTGAACGGCAGGGGACTGAAGCAGACTTTCACGCTTGAACACACAGAAGGCACTGTGATGTGGAGAAAGATATGACTGGGAAGACCACAGGGAACGTGGGTCTGTCTGGACTCACGGAAGGCGATGCTGATTACACACAGAAGCAAGGCTGCCTCACCCTGCGCGCTGTCAGCGTGACAAACAGAGCGTATAACATTAGATGCTTCCCTTCAGTGGCAATGTTATTATGTCCGGATCCTTGGTGACAAGAGACCTGACATCTTTTCTTCGTTTAATCTTCTGTTTCACAGGCTGTGGTAGCAAACCCGTGGTCTTTTCACACTCACACACACACACACACATGCACACACACACACACTCCCCTATTTTGAGATATTGCTGGGGTTTCTTAAGGGGTCTGCTTGAAATAGTGATGGTAAAAAATGTCACCCATGTTCTAACCATGGCTTGCATGCTGTTGATCAGACCAGAAAGTCCATGTTCCCAAATGACCAAATGTGAACTGTGGCTGGTAATGGAGTCCATGCCACTGCGGTTTGTGTTAAAACTGCAGGAGTCTCCATGTCCTTTCCTCCACTGGGCAGCTGTCTCCAGCCTTTTTGGAGTTCAAATATAGAAAACAAGCCCAAATCGCTGGATTATACACCATGCCTTTTTCTCATCTAGTGATTAAAGGAATCAACCATTCCTCATCTTTATTGCTATTTGCCCCATCATGGCGTCACTGTTCAGGCTGAGTAATTGAAAAGCCAGGGGCATGAAAAGAAAAGTGTGTCTGTCTCTGGCCTGGTCACACACACACACACGCACACACACACGTGCCGCTTGGCCTCTTTTGGTGGATCAGTCCAGGTTCAGTGACTAAACCACCATAATGTCTCCCAGAGTGTTTCTATCTGTCTGTCTGTTGATTGTCCAAGTTGATTGTCCTTTTAGCAGTCAGTGACTATTAGCGGGTGAAGATAAGAGAGCAGGGATTGATGAAGATAACAGAGCAGGGATTGATGAAGATAACAGAGCAGGGATTGATGTGTTGCTTCCCAAAAAAAACGTCTCTTTACATCAGCATGGTCTGCATTAGAATTCATTTAAACACATGCACTCATTTTGACGAGTTGTCTGTGGTGGTATGTTAATAAAGAGATGACTTTTTTTTGTCTTGTGATTGGTTGCGTGGTCTGTCAGTGAGGTGTACACTGACGGGTGGGCCCAGTTACTGGCTCCTTCTGTTGTGATGAGTGAACAAAGCACACGCTAATCACCGGACAGGACCGCCTCCGCCGGCAATTATCAGAGCCCCTCTGGGCTTCCTGCTCTTTGCGATTGAATAGCCTGTGGTGAATACAGACAGGTGAGATGCAGGTAACTGCTTTTCTTTCGTGCCTTAAGAGATTACCGATACTTGGAGAGAGCTGGAGTGTTTGCCTGTGCGCGTATGTGTGTGTGTGTAGCAGGAGAAAGAGAGGGAGGCTTTTGATCCTGAAGGACAGGGCTCGGAGGAAACCTTCCCGCGGGGGCTGCAGCTCTAGCCCAGCAGGTCACCCAACCCAGCACTCTGTTTGCAGAGCTGCGTTTCATGAGCGCAGTGCCAACGTTCGAGCTTCTTTTCTCCACCACGTTGGGCGTTGTTTACAAATCCCTTCCTTTCAGCGCAGAGACCTTGTTACTCTTCTCCTCATTCACTCTTTCAGAAGCCACAGCGGGTTGTGAAGGCAGCACAGAAAATACAGGAAACAGCAAAAAAAAATGCTTCATGGGAAATATCAGCAATAACAAATGTAAACCTGCGTTTGAAGCGGCGGAGCTGAAATTGAGCTGAAGACGGGGAGGCAGAGAGAAGGCGAAGTCTTTTGCAAGCAGCTTCTATCAGTGTTGTCCCTAGGCAATGCAGGAACCCAGTAGAGTAGAGGGCTTGCATGAAACTTGTTTGTTTGATGTGATGAGAAGACTGCAGGTGCTGGCAAAGGATCCGGTGTGTGTGTGTGTGCGTGCACGTGTGTGTGCGCCGCATGTGTGTGTGTGCGTGATGTACGTGCAGCTGAAGAATGTTCATGAATTAATGTTGCTCATTTGAAACGTTTGAATCTGGCCGCATTAAATGAATGAGCTGTATCTGAGACTCCTGCGTGTGTTTGCTGGAGCAGCATTCAGTTAACCTGAGCCAGGATGGACTGATTTCTAAAGATCCGTAGTTAAAGCACCATCACAGAATCATAACACCCTATATGGATATTGTTGGTAATATGATCAAAAAGGATATGAAAACAAAAGCCAAGACAACTGTAAACACAATGTTTATGTCTACAGCTCTGAATGTATGATAACTCAGCTGTACTGTAGTGGAGCCACTTAAATGTTTAAGTTATGGAGACCTCGTGTATTTGGTTTATGACGTACAAGTCATTATATTTACTTTGCTTTTTTAATGCTAAATTCTACTTGATGTTGGGTGTTGCAAGACCAGGTGTGGCACCCAGGAAAGAAGTGTTGTAGCTGAGGTTAGGAGCTGTCTGGGGTTTAGGGTTGGAGCTAAGAAGACTCTGGTGTTAGGGTTGGGGTTAGGGTTTGGATTAGGGTTAGAATTGGGGATATAGGGTTGGGGTTGGGTTAGGGTTTGGATTAGGGTTGGGGATATAGAGTTGGGGTTGGGGTTGGGGTTGTGGTTATGGTTAGGGTTAGAGTTGAGGTTGGGGTTGGGGTTAGTGGTTTAAAGACTTCACATGTTTTAGGATCTGCAGCACACTAACTGTCTTAGCCCCCAAATTTTTCATCTTCTGCATCTTTGCCCCATGAATCTTCATGTCATTTAATGCTCATTAAACCAGTGTTCTAAGTTACAGGCTAAAGATTAAGTTATAGTCTACATGAGTTTGAAACTCTGCTCTGTAGGAGAGTCTCTAATATGCTTCTGCTGGAGAGCCGAGTCCTTACCCTAGTGAGCTGTAGGGTGTTGGAGTGTGTCTCCTGCTTGGACTCCCCCCCCTTCTTCCAACCAACGCATCTGCCCAAGGGAAAAGGAGAGAAAGGAGGGAGAGTGAGGAGGCTCCACCCATCCCCAAAGCTCCAGCCAATCAGAAAAAGAGTACATTCTTCCACTACAATAGGTGAATGTCTTCTAAGTGACATGGGAGGGAGGGAGGGTGAGAGAGAGAGAGAGGGGGAGAGAGAGAGGGAGAGAGAGAGAGAGAAAGAAAGACCTGTGCTAGCCTCTGACTGACTCATTCACCCTTGGGAGTTTGAAGTGACAGAATAAATGTTCAGAGACTCAGGCGAGCAACACAGAGGTCCTGTTTCTGCAGATCAGCACAGTATCAGCCTAGCACAGACCCTGCCGAGTGACTGGGACAGACATCCTTTTACAGCTCCACAGACAATCAGGGCACACACACACACACACACACGCACACACACACACAGGCGGCCACGGTCGGGACTGGCCATGTTGCTGGGGTTGCTGCTTCTGATCGGACTCCCGAGCGTTGGTTCTCAGGGACTGGCGGGCCGTGGTGCGACAGCGTGTCCGTCTCTGTGCACGTGCGAAGAGGAAGGCCTCCTGCTGCTCGTGGACTGCTCCGAGCTCAGACTCTCCGCTGTGCCTGAGGACATAAGCCCCTTCACCTCCTACCTGTGAGTACACACCTCCCACTGCCCTCCCCTCCCACCTCACACCTGCTTCTCCCTCTCGGCTTCCCTCTCTTCCTTCATGCAGCATTTAAGTGAGACATGCTCTGCTTGTGTGCTGGTCTGACAGCCCTTTCCCACCACTGTAAGTTTCAGCAGATCTAAACCTGGTTTAAATGCTCGAGTAAGGTTCATACGTTTTATGTGTGCGAGAACATGGGTAGTGAACGGCTGAAACTGGCTCTATGTTTGACGACTCAACCGTTATGATTGCGAAGGGACTCGTAATTGTATTTGAGGATGACAGGGCAGCATTTATGTTCCGGATCTTGCAGGTCTGAAACATACGCGCAGACAAGAAGCCCCAACAGTGGCATGGCACTCCCGTCCATCCATAAATAAATAAAACGAGCTTTTTTCCCCTGAATTCTGCCCCAGCTTTGTGTCTGGGTGCGCACGCGCTGGAGTGTGCAGCGCTATGTGATGGGTACGTGTGGAGAGTGATGCACTAGAGTGCTGTGTAGAGTATTGAGTTTCCCTATGTCAGCTGGACATATGTGGGGTCGGCGGCACGCTAAGCACTCCAGCATGCCAGATGGCTCTTGATTGTGAGAGATGACGCAGGAGGACTCAAATGTTCCCTCATAAAAACTTACTCAGCTCTCATCAATTGATAACTAACCAAGGAGGCCAGACTCAAATTAAGGGGCCTAAATTCGAATTTCAGATAGACATTAAACTTGTGTAGGCTCCTGTACTGTGAACAAATCTTGAGATCTTGACTGGTGAATCATGTGAGTGGGATAAGTGGCTTTTTAGATGTTTGCTATGACTGATATATAGAATATGCTGCTTCTGCAAGAAGAGTTCAGCACCATGTTCGGGCCAGTGCTAACAGGAGTGCATCTAGTGCCACTCTACAGGAGTGTCAAGTGTCATTCTCAAATGTAACTCTCTGCTGGAGTGTCTGTAGTATCACTCTGCAGGAGTGCCTCTAATGTCACTCACTGCCGGAGTGCCTGTAGTGTCACACCCTGGTCCATGATCGTTACTCTGGTTAACGGCACCTTTATGTAACATTTTCATGCTCGCGCAAACAGAACTGCTACTGGCAATATTGACATTTCCATGCAAGTGAATGTACTCAGCATTCTTTACTTTCAGAGTTCTCAGATGGGCTATTCCTGCCTTTTTATTAGAGCTGACGGGTGAAGTTTTTGCAGCCAGAAGACTTTTCTTTGAAATGGAAATGCGTTGCATTAGCAGTTCTGTTCTGTCCATACAGCGGGAAAGTAAATGTGTGTAAATATTGACTCAGCTTTGATGTGTGTGTCATTGTAGAGGTGGATGTTCTTAGAGGAGCAGACACTCTCCAATGCCCTGCTGAAATCCTACCTGCTTCGTAAAGCCTTTGATAACACTTTTCTCTTTAAACTTAGATGTTGTGCCAAGAAACAGTGTGCATTTGTGGACACACACACACATAGACAGACAGGCTTATATATTGTAAATATGATGTAATCATGGAGACCCAAATGTTTTTCAGTTTCCTGAATGCTTAAAACCACTGTAGATTAACATACACAGTTACAGCTCCAAAAGACACACACAGACACACACACACAACACACACACAGACACACACACACACACACACAGAGGGGTGAGACAGATGTGTAAGCAGCTGGAGTGAGGAGGGAAAGCACAAGAGGTCTGAGTATGAAGGTACTATTGAGAAAGGGAGAGGTGGCTCTGATGGACAGGGTTCATGTCCCACTGTGCACCAGATGACCATACGGGTTAACAGCTGGCCGTATGGGTTAACACCTGACCATACGGTTTAACAGCTGATGGTACAAGTTAACAGCTGATGGTACAAGTTAACAGCTGACCAAAAAGGTTAACAGCTCACCATACAGGTTAACAGCTGTTAGTACAGGTTAACAGCTGACCATAAAGGTTAACAGCTGACCATACTGGTTAACACCTGATGTTACGAGTTAACAGCTGACCATACAGGTTAACAGCTGACCATACAGGTTAACAGCTGACCATAAGGGTTAACAGCTGACCATACTGGTTAACACCTGATGTTACGAGTTAACAGCTGACCATACAGGTTAACAGCTGACCATAAGGGTTAACAGCTCACCATACAGGTTAACAATGTTAACAGCAGATGGTACGAGTTAACAGCTGACCATAACACATGTTAATTAATGTTGTGCATGTCCAGCAGGGCAGTTATTTGTGTCCAGGCAGGGGACAGTGTCCCACTCTCCAGGCATCCTCATTATAACCATGCAAACCCTCCACTGATGTCTCACAAGACTCAGTCCTCAGCTCTGTCCTTTCGCCTCCTTCATACCTGCTCTGGTGGGGAGGGAGCCTCACGTCTACGGCTTCTCCTTACGCAATCGCACTGATGACGAACCAACCAACCCCCCCCTCCAATACTCCCATCTCCCGCGTTTCTGGCAGTCCAGCAGCTGAAGCTCAATATCAACAATACAGACTCTATCTAGTCTATTGGCTCTACTGCTGGCTGTACGCTGGACATGCAAGTTCTCTTGAAGGGCTTCAGGTGGATTCAGACATTTGTTCATAGTCACCTTGTTACAACTCACTTCTGGCACGTCTCCCTGCCTGTGCCATTAGGTCTTTGATACACACACTCCTTCCTTTCTTCTCCCTCCCTCTCTAGGGTGAGGATCTCCCGCATCACCGCATGGCTGCGTCTCCCCACTGGCCTCTTATAGTTGTGTGCATTACATGCTTGATTTGCAAAGCCAAAAATGTACCAGCCAGTGTTGATCAGAATGTAATGGTCAAACCCAAGACTGCACCTTGCTCCCTGCGAGAGACAAGTAGACCGACGTGTAGCGGTTGAAACAACATTACCCAGTCTGTCTGAACAGAGTCCACCGGTGTCTTCAAGTACAGGTCCATCTCTTCAGTAAGCACTTGAATGAACACGTCATGTGTTAGTACAAAGGATGGTTTTGCAAGGAGAGTGAAAAACACCTCTGTTAGTCACTGTGGATGTAAATGTGTCCTTAAAATGTAAACATGTCCTTAAAGATGAAACAAAGTGCTCAGACTGCTGAATATTATGGTTATTTGAGACAGATGTCAGAACCAGGATTTGGATGAGGATCAGGGTTAGGGTCAAGACGTGGGTTAGAATCAAGGTCAGAGTTTAAAGTTTAGTTGATTAAGCTCAAAACCATTGCACTGGTGAGAACATCTTTACATCCACAGTGATCACAGTGTTCTTATTAGACTGGGTTAGTGCTGTAGAGTGAAGGCATGTTTTTAGTTACAGCTTTTATCAAGAGCTGGAGTGTGATTGATGTGTGTGGTGGGGGTTATCTGACTAGAGGATCATAAATCCATTTGCAGAAGCTTTGACTATGATAGTCACCAAGGGGATAGTCCCAAAGAAATCCCAAAGTAGCACAAAATATTGTCAGAGGCTGGAATACATTTTGCACAGATTTTACACAAGTTCCACAAAGGAATCATTTAATGAATCAAAGGAATCATTTGAGATAATCATGGCACTCTTCATAATTGAAATGTATTGGTCTCTACAAAAATGTATGCTTTTATTTAATATATATTATCTAACTTGAAATCAATCTTGAACCAAAGAACGAAACAGTCAATGTTAGGCAGACATCCTAATATGAAAACCATTGCTTAAACATTTAAATAGCAGTCTGTAGAGAAGCATGTGGGAAGCATCAGGAATGTTTGCTCAATGTCCCCCTCACTGTTGTCTCTCATTGCTCTGCATCATGATGAATACTGTTCATGTTTACCTGTGCTATGTCAGATCATCTGAAAGTGCGATCTTGTGAGTGCAACAATCTCCAGGTCAGATTAGCAAACTCCTGCTTAATCTCAGAGGATCTTAAGTGTTCAGGGATATAGGCAGCCTGGAGCACTGACGATCCCTGAGAGCTCTCCTGCTCCTTTCCACACCATCTCTTCAGGGAAACGAGTGTGATAGTCATCCTATTGACCTTGGCATAGGTGAAGGCTTTGAGCCGGGGGAACGTACTGTCAGAGGAGGCTGAGCATATGGACAGTGGGGAGGGGCAGTGGAGGCCCAAACAGAGGGGATCTGGGGGGTCACAGTGCCAGGGACACACACACACAACACATAAGAGTGTGTGGTAGATAATGGACTACACACACAAACACTCACACACTGACACAGACACATGGGCACGCACACACACACACACTCACACACACAAAACACATAGGAGTGTGTGGTAGATAATGGACTACACACATACCCACACAAACATGCACACACTGACACACACAAAACACATAGGAGTGTTTTGTAGAAAATGGACTACACATACAAACAACACATAGGAGTGTGTGGTAAATAATTGAGTATACACACACACACATACACGCACTCACACACACACACACACAACACAGGAGGGTGTGGTAGATAATGGACTACATACAAGCGCACACACACACTCACATGCACACACACGCACACACACACACTCACTCCTGGATTTTTATTCCAATCAGGTTGCTCTATCACACATTCATTACCAAAACATATTTTAAAATGTAATGCTCAAAATATTACCATATGTATAACATGTGGATTTATTTGAGCATGTGGTATTTATGAGTGAGGTACAGAGATAGGACCAGAGAGACAGAGAATGAATGGGGCAGAGAGAGAAAGACAGAGAGAAAGACAGAGAATGGGGACTGAACAAGCATGCCTTGTTGGTGCAGAGACTCCATGTGTCTATGACATATCTGTCTGGCATGGTTCGTTAAAAAAATTGCTAGCTGACAATTTGGATAAGAAAATTTTTTCAACATGCTCCTATTACATTATTTTGAACCAATATATTTTGCCATCTAGCTCTAAGTTCCTCAATAATACATGTCAGCTAAGAACCACAATGTGCAGCTGATAAAAAGACATTGCTTCATGTTTTTGCACCAATCGCAGGTAAAACCTAATGAATTGAAAATGAGTGTTAATAAACTGCACATGGCAAAAGGAGTGTGTGTCTACACCAACGTCTGAGCTGCTGGAGACTGTAATTTCCAGCATCCAAGCAGAAAAGCGTTTCTGTTTTCTGGTTGTGTCAAAACTAGTTACAGCATGACAATGTGTAGGATAAACAGAGAGACAGAGAAAGACACAGAGACCGAGAGAGAGAGAGACCCCAGAGAGACAGGAAAATAATTTACATTTACAGCATTTAGCAGATGCTCTTATCCAGAGAGACAATGAGAGATAGAGAGAAAGAGAGAGAGAGAGAGAGAGAGAGAGGGAATGAGAGGATGTTCTATCAGTCAGTTCCACTCTGCACCTTCAGCCCTCCGGTCTTTACTCACATACCACCCTGCAAGTTGCTGAAAGGGGTTGAAATGATTTCTTCTATAACAAACCAGGGGTCTGGCTTCTACTGTGTCGGAGAGTTTCACCCAACCATCTACAGTGGAGTGGAGAGCATTCACAGCAGGACCAGGCACAATGGGCAGCTCTACTCAGAAAGTCTCAGAGGACTGGCCACTTCAAACCAGGAAGGGTGATAAACTTTGCACTACGCGATCAAGCTTTGCAGTCCTTCTGTGGAGCATGTGTGCTTCCTCCACGATCAACTCCTTCAACAGAGGCGTGCATTCCCAACAGATTTCGCTCAATGAAGTGCACCTTGGCAAACCCAGGACCTGCGTCCTGGGAAAAATTCAGTGAATAACATACTTGTCCCTCGTTTTATTAACAACATACTGTATATATAGACACATGCATGCACACTCATTGACATGCAGACTCAACCTCACCCTCAAACAAACATGGCAGTAATTGTTCATTTCCTCCCACCCCATTACCTAACAGTGAAATGAGAGCAATTAGTGTCCTGTGAAGTCAGCCCAAAAATAGTCGCAGTCTATACAGGACAAATAAACATGGGGACCTACCGCAGAGTGATGGATCTCCAGGCCATCTTTAAATAGATCCAGAGCTGAATCACCAGAGCTGAATCAACAGACCCGAATCACCAGAGCCGAATCACCAGAGCCGAATCACCAGAGACAGTCTTGGTCCATCATAGCATCTGCAGCAGGAAGCAGTTACCTAATACCTAGAAGCACTTCCTGATTTACCTTTCTGTCCAGCCTAGGACATGTGGGCCTAATTCATTAAACATTCATCAGTTTTGTCCAGAATTATTAATTCAATGAGAAATTCATCAGTTTTGTTAAGACGATTATGTTACCTTCTACATTGTTTTGGTTGAGTTGATCTTAATAAACAAACTTCAGATGTTATTTTAGAGTTTGATGCTATATTTCTGAGCCACTTAGCGCTTTATAGAAGTCTAAATCTGGTTTTGGTTTGAAGGCCTACGTTAAGCTGTGCCTCTCAGCAGACAGGAGTCTTGAGGATCCTGTCAGGGACACTTCCTCCTAAACATACTGGTCTGCTGCGATCTCCGCCTACAACAAGTTTAGCTTTGTACTTTACTGATGTCTTCCCATGTTGGTTTGTTCAAGGGAACTGACCACATCATTCTTGTGAGGGATGTCATCCATATCCATAGTGATGTGTATAATTCTATTCAGATCAGTGGAAAGAGGGTGAAATGCAATCTGCATCTTAACTACAGTTTAAGGTGTACATGCCCCATGCTGCCCCACTGCCACGTGACCGTCTGCCCACAGGTGTAATCCTGTTCAAGTCCTTCCCTATCTCACTGTTAGAAGAGGCTTGTTGCAGGGGTCAAGACGCTTTAGTCTGCAGAGAGGTGAATATCCTCTGGCATGTCACAGAACCTGCGTCCATCCATTAAAGAAGCAACAGGAAATATCTGGAAACATCTTCCACTTGACAAATCACTCAAGTGTGGAAGTGGTCGTTTTTTTCTCTTCAGGTGTCTGACATCAACACAGTAAGTGACTCTCTGAGCCCGATCGTCTGGCCTGTCTGTGGACACCTTCATTTTGTACTTCACGTTGTGTCTAAGGGGGGGGTTTAACGGTTGTTTAACTAGCTAGTGGAGAGGTATGCACAGCAGAGTCCCAAAACTCCAGGCAACACATCACATCTGTGGAGTTTCGGTCCAAACAAATCCATTTAATGCTCAGGCTGAATTTCGCCATAAACCGATATAGTTCAGCCATCATCTCTAACCCAAACAACTGCACATTTCTATTGTACCAAGATGCAAGCGGATTCGCTCATATATCATCAAAAATGCTGAAGATTTTCACTGTCATTGAATAAAATGACTTGCCTGAGTTATGAGAGATTACAAAGAAGAAAACATTGCATTTTCAGAGAACCATTACAAGTCTGATTGATTTCCAGCCAGGGCCTCAGTCTTAATGGAAAATTATGGCTCAAAACGTATTTTGCAGATTGCTGAAATGTATCCTTTTGGTCATGGGCTGTGGGGTTATGTGAGATTCATGTTACTGTCCTTGTGAGTTGAGGGACAGGGGGCTCCTGTCTCTGACAGTCTAATCTCTGAATGAGCAGGGCTGATAAATTCTAAGTGGGCTACAGAGAGGAGGAAGTCTCCCTTGATCACATTCCAGTGACAGCATGAAGAGACTGCTTTCCTGCGCTGGAGGCCGGATCTTTTAGATCTCCAGAGGTGCAAGCTATAATGAGGAAACCTCTTGCATGTTCCCACTCGATAAACTCTCAGTGAGTCAAATTTATTTCATGTTCCTCCTAGCATTTAGTGTATGGGCCCTAGCTACTGCTGGCCAATCTGAAAGGATTTCTCTGTATTTCCATCACGGCTTTGACATGCAGGGAAACTGGCTGGGCCACACAGGAAATGAAAACAAACATTCAAAACGAAATCCCATAATATCTCTGTTGCTTAGTTTTCTTTACACAGCATTGCTGTGATTTGGTGCACACAAACTCCAGCGAGGGAAAGGGAAGCTTGCGTCCCTGGTCTGCTCTGAACACAGGCCTGCACCCCAGCACTGGAGACCAGCATTAACTGCAATCATCATCTCTCTGGGCAACAAAACCTCTAAAACCTCTGCTTTTGATGCTTGGTTAGAGAGAACATTTTTGGGAGGTAGTCGTTTTCAGAAGGTCGAAGCTTTGTAGGTGTGAATCCAGGGTCTAGTGTATCTCAGAGATGAAGCCAAGGCCTGGAGAAAAAGAGATTCATAAATATATGGATGGATACTTTTATGACTATGCCAGTAACTTCAGTGTCACTGGTTATTATAATCATTGCATCTCCAGAGACCTCGTAACATTTATTCCTATCCTGGGAATTAGCAGTTAGCATTAAATAATCACACTGAAAAACAAAGAAAGAAGGATGTTACCCAGAGTAGGATTGACAATCTCCCCTAATCTCCCCTTTTCCTGACTAACTCTATCCCATACTAAATCTGAACCATAACAGCTCCGCTCATCTAATTGTGGCTGTACACAGGTCTTCATCTGCCCTGCTATAACTGCCTTGCAGTGAGACTTCCACTAACATATTAACTAGGACACCTTTGTATCACACATTACAAGCACAGATTCTCTCTCACTACCTTGCACAATATTCAAGTTTCCTTCAGCCCAGTGTCACACAAGTCCTGCTCACAGTGCTCAGAGAGGAACCCTTGCATTTCTCAAATGTTTTATCACCACTGGACAGAGTAAACTAAAGGTCAAAAAAATAATATACAACACTTTATAATAAGGTAAAGAAAACATTTTAAATGTAGCACAAAAATAAACACTTTAGATTTGCTTAACCCTGGCTGCAAATTGTTCCATGAAAGATGTCTAGACTGCAACATATCTCACAGCACGCATTTCTAAAACACTCACCTCATCCTAGTCCTAACGCCCTCCAATACATCTAACCCTAGTCCTAACCCCCTCCAATACATCTAGCCCTACTCCTAACCCCCTCCAATACATCTAACCCAAGTCCTAACCCCCTCCAATACATCTTACCCAAGTCCTAACCCCCTCCAATACATCTAACCCAAGTCCTAACCCCCTCCAGTACATCTAACCCTAGTCCTAACCCCCTCCAATACATCTAGCCCTACTCCTAAACCCCTCCAATTCAGCTCAGTGTTACATTGCCGTACACAAGGCCCTCAAGAAATCCATCTGCATGTGTAGCCATGTCTTTCACAGCTGTATCATGATCTAAATCAAAGGATAAAGTGATATTTAGACACATGAAATAACATTCTGATCTTCATCAGGATCTCTTATTTTTCTCTTCTTCTTGTGACTGCTGGAAGAATCTGTGTATTCATTCTATCTTCCATCTAGGCTGAAAATAAGAATTGTTTGAAGAAACTGGAAAAACACAAACAGTATTCAAAGCAATTATTCAACAATATACAAGAATGTAGAAATGCTGAGGAGGTTGAAAGTTCTGGAAGGTTTTGGGCATATGTGAGACAGAAAAACACATCTTCAGACATTCATCATCATCATCATATGAAATATGGTGGAAGTAATGTCATGGTTTGGAACGCATGGCAGTCTGTAGAACTGCCTTTCTGCCTTTTACTCATGACTAAACATATAAGCAGCCCGGTGACTTCAGATGTGAGCTATTCTGCCTGTTTGTTTATAAGAGCATGCGTCTAGACTCTCTGGGCTTTACAATACGGGAAGATAATCGCTAAAAGGTTCTGCTTAACCCGTTGGTTCATTGTGCAGTCGTCTGGGTGTCATGCACATTCTTCAGCTTTTAACACTGTCCAGCTTTGCATTCTAGCAGTTCTTTCCCTTTTTTAAACCTCTAGATATAAAAGAGGGCTGGTTGGATATTATTCTTCTTAAACTGGCAGATCACAATGCATGAAAATCAATAGTCGGGCTTCCATCCAAGCGTTTCGCAAATGTTACACGCATTTACAAAATTTTGGCAGATAAAAAATGCTAATTAAGTCGCCTTTCCATCCACAGACGTTGGCTGCCGTGATTAGGGGGGCATTGAAGTTTATGACATGTTTACCAAGTGATACCACAAAGTGAACTCTGAAAACAGCCACATCTTAACGTTTGCAGATGATATGGTGATCGTTAGCCTTTTATGGAGTCAGGAGTGTGGCCATGGTGTTGTAGTTCAGTGATTCACTTTGACTCATTGGGCAGCCAGCCCTTTCTTCACAAGAACAGAGCGAAGAACATGCCCATTGGCCTTAGGATCTCCCCATGCAGAGGACTTGCTGCAGGAACTAAACGCAGTGAGTCGTGGCCTCTGCAGCCTGCAGAGCTAAACCCAGTAAGGTGGGCTTAATCGCCACAGCCAGCAACCTGCAGAACGTGAGCAGCTACACTGCATCTTTTTCAAACACAAGGCTACAGACCTGGTGTGGGGTGGAGGGTAATATTTAGGTTTATGATGTTGAGCGTTCATGATGTCATGAGCAATGTTGTAATCAATTGTGTAAGTGTTGTGTAACTTGCTCAGTTGTCCAAGCTGCACACCAAATTTCCCACTGGGGAAACAAAGTATAAAGTAAACTAGGCACTGCCAAGACAAGGGGGTCTGTCCCAGAAACAAGGAGACTTACCGACCCCTGACCGTTACAGATATCAATCAGGAATATTTGTTTTCAACTTTTTCTTTGTTTTACAATGTTAAGTTACTTTTAGGTACTGTTCAGAAAACGAGTGGAAAAAAACATTCCTAATCTGTGTCCATGTAGGCATGGGAAGATGATGAGTTTTGTCAGAGGTTTGAAACAACACCATTATTGTGAACAAGGCAAATGCCAACTGTTAAACCTGCTCATGCTGATTGAACAGAAAGGATTCAAAAAACGTATTCTGTCAAACATTAATTTCGATCACATACTCAAAAAAAGGCCAAAATGAAAAGGTAACTCATGCAGCTAAACTATGGGATGAAGGTGTTTTTAGTTGCGTACATATCAGAGATAAGACAGCTCTTTAGTCTTAGCATTGCAAAGCTTACTATGTCCTTGCTTACTGGTTTTCTGTGTCTCAGATCTTACAGTTCTGGATGCTCCAGCGTCCCACTGACTGAACATCTCAGAACATCACAGGGCTTGGTCTTCTGCCAGCAACCACTACAACCACATCAGAACCTATTTCACTTGTCTCAGCTCTTCTCTGTAACCAGCCTTAATAGTGCCCCTTTAACTTTATGCCAAGGGCAGAGAACATTCCACCATATTCCAGAACATGGCAGAGAACATTCCACCATGTTCCAGAACATGGCAGAGAACATTCCACCATGTTCCAGAACATGGCAGAGAACAAACTACTGCAAGATACTAGCAAAAATCCATTCACAAGCTAACAGGTAATTGTAGTGGAGGCAAACTAAAATATGACAGAAACAGGCCAACATTCAAATACCAAAGAACCAACATCACAACAATAACACAGCTCAGTAACAGCTCTGCTACGCACCAAGCCCCACTGCACACAGGGGTTTAAATTGGCAGGAGAGTGATGATGTCCTAATAGGGCACAGATGCAGGCAATGAGTGGAGGTGACCCGAGTGGAATGGCCTGTAGGGCGGCGGCACTGAGCACAAGAGTAAGGCTTGGGGTGTGACACGGGGAGAACCATTTCGCTGATATTGGCAAGACCACTATAATGTATAACATGTGTTTTTGTATTTTTCCCACATTAGAACAGGAGTGCTGCTCTATATTGCAATCAGCACATCTAGGATCTAAACAGCTCTGGAATATTTCTGAAAAAATCATGGAATTGTTTCCAGGATTATTGCTGAAAGCTGTCAGAACATCTCTACAGGTTTGCTGTGCCAGGTTGCCACTCCATGTAAGTGGAGATGCAGCCAAGCTATAAAAAAAGTCCACAATTCTAAGCCTTATTATGCCATACACATGTGAACAGAGCTGTGGACAACTTCATCTTCAGTAAAAAACCACAGCCTGTTAGCAAACAGCGGCAACTCTGAATGTAAATCAGATCTAGGAGCAGCAGGAGTAGTAATCATCCACACCCCTCTATTTATGGTTCTATGGTTAAGACTTTGGTGTCTGTCTTCTCTTTGAAAGGCAGGAGGACCTCTCACCGCACCTCTTTCTCTCTCACCACAAACTGTTTTTGTGAACTTAGGCAGTGTAGTGGTGATGGCTAACCAGTCTGGCCTGTGGAGGAAACCGTGACAAGCAAATTAAGAGTTGGGGGAAACCAGGCTCTGCCTGTGCATGTGTGTGTGTGTGTGTGTGTGTGTGTATGTGTGTGGACCACCCACACACTTCCAACCAAAGAGAGACCGCAAAGTGAAGTAACTCCACTTTGGAGCCTGTCTCCGTCTCCGTCTCCGTCTCTCTCTCTCTGTCTCTCTCAAGATTTATGTCTTTCACTGGTCTACTGTATTTTTCTTTCTATTCTTTTCTATTCTGTTCTCGCTGTGTTTCTGTCCCCTTTTTTGTTTCTTTGCTCTTTTCTCCTTCAGTTTTCTCTCATTGGAACAGCGTTTGAACCCATGAGACATAAGTCCCCTGCACATCCCACATACAGCATAGAGTGTTCAGTTCCCATGGTACTGCATGGGAGGGACGAGCCCCAGTCAAGCTAACCAGCACAGGATGGACGCTATCAGTCCCCAGCATCAACTGGCTGGCTCCAGACTGCTCCCTCTCCTCTCTCTCTCTATCCCTCTCTTTCTCTCTCCTGGAGTCTATCCTTACTTTCTCTCTCCCATCCAACACTCTCTCTCTCCCTCTCCCATGTTCTCTCTCAATCTGATTTGAGCAGGGGTTGAGTATTAAGACTGGTCATGTTTGGTGATGCTTGGCAGGGGGAAACGCATGCAATGCATTACTAGACATTTAAAACAGATTAAATTCCCACACTCACCTGAAGTGTGAGTAAGGTAAACTGGGAGGGGCCCCTGTATGTTGCGCTGTGGGTGTGAGTGAGTGACTGGATGATGGCCAGTTTGATGTTTGGGGATCTGCTTGGGATCTGCATGAGATGAAAGATGGAGACCTGTAATTATGTGCGAGGTCGACCATTGAGGGGTAACAACACAAAAAGCCATAACTTCACTGAGCTTCATTACATCTGTATGAAGGTCATTTCAATTTACCGCTGCAATTTTGTTTCACAACATTTGTGTAGCTACTTATGAACTGCATGCCATGCCAGGGTTACTGGCACTGGATCTAACCACTAATCTGCTACTGAGCTCAAAATGGTGGGGTGTTCATAAACATTACACTTATTGAATCACTTTAAAATGAACAAATCCATATATCTCTATTATAAGAAAGACTTGCATTATAATACAATTCTTACATTCGTTATAATTCTTTCTCATTCATTTTGATGGAACTAAACCTTTATTTGTACAGCACTTTTTATTTCTACTTTTCTAACCACACTTTTCAAGAGTCATAATTTGCTTAATAACAAATTATACAATCCAGACAGGATTGAATTATTTAAGTATATAGTTTAGTTTTATAATGTAAAATGAACTGTGTTCACTAGCCTACTTATTTTTCACACATTTTCACTTGTATGACTTGGGTTACTTTTGTGGAGTAGTCTACTACTTGAATGTCTGGTAGTGGGCTAGCTCGGTAGATTGAAGGTTACTAGCTATCAACCACCTCTGTTGATATTGCTCTTTCAGTACTCTCATACTTTTGTGTCACCAAATCTTACTTCATATATTTGGGCCAAGTCCTTTATTTCATATTTGCTATCTGAGAGTAAATTGGCTAGAATTATTTAGTTAAAATATTGCTAACTGAACAACAAATGTTAGTTAGCAAGCTAGCTATTAAAACATCTATGATGTAGCAGCTTAGGTACAGCTTAGCCAGATAATTTTTTTTAAATGATTAATAAAAAATAAATAAATAAATGTCTACATGCTGGCTAAGCTGTACCTAAGCTGCTAGCGCGGTCAAGCAGTATTGTAATTCTTGAATGGATTGTGTAATTTCTTCGTTATATTAATACTACAAACATTAGGTGCATAAAGCAATATGTCTGACTTCAGTTCAAGCTGAAGCACAATATCATGGATTAACATTTGCCTCTCTACAATACAATCAGTGCAAATTTGTTTGTTAAACTGGCCGTAAGTGGTTCCCATGTGAGTCTAGCGCTATGAGACAGCACCAGCGGACAGTTATAGCTGGGACTGACCTGGACATTGGAATGCTGTTTTTAGTTTGTCTACAGCTTTGCAAATTCATATTGGGAGAGATTCTGAAATGCATGTTTGGGCTTCAGTGATCATAGTAATTACAGTTAATGATTTCCATCCACATTTGGGTTTGGTTTAAGTACTTGTTTCCCTACAATACATGCCCAGATTGCAAATACCATGCAACAACTGTTTACCTAAATTATTATTTTGACATCATACAGTATTATTCAGAAAGCAACCACATGGAACTGTCAGATCATCCCAAATTTGCATTTGGCTGATCTAGACAATCCCTCCTGGTGCATGCAGCACGGTGGAGCCAGAAATACAGCAGGGCTATATCCCTCCAGAACAGTCAATCACTCAGAAGAACTATATCCCTCCAGAACAGTCAATCACACAGAAGAACTGTATCCCTCCTGAAGTCAATCACACAGAAGAACTGTATCCCTCTACAATAGCCAACCAAACAGAAGAACTGTATCCATCTAGAACAGCCAATCACACGGCGGGGCTGTATGCCTCCAGAACAGCCCTTCACATGGTGGGGCATGGTAGAACAACCTCTCACTGCATGGTTGGTGCGCTTAAGAGCAGTCGTTCACACAGTGGGGCTGTATCCGCATCATTGCCTTAGCTGGAAAATACATAATTGCAAGTTTGGAAATTGCTCTGCATGTAGTTAAACAAGCTAAGCTAATGGATAAAAGTGATACTTCTATTCACCGATAAGGTGGCTAAGCAGACCATGCATTCCAAAATGTGTGTGACAGCCTGTACTGGAATACGAGCAAGGATTCGTCAGGCATTTCTGTTTGGAAAAAAAAAGAAAAATAGTGAAAGAGTAAAGAGGTGAATGTTCACAACACTTCAGTGGAAATGATGTAAGATCACAAGTGGTCACACGAGACGTATACCAGGTGTAAACGGCTGTGCTTCTTGGCAGTCCCTTGTGATCGGATTTCCCAAGATGCATGTTAACGCCAGGTGTGAACATGGCCTCATACAGGCTAGGTACAAAATAGGGCTGTATTTTTCTAGAGCACTTACTCACTGGCTGTCCCTCTAGAGCAGTCACTCAGATAGAGCAGTGGTGATTATTTCTAGAGTAGTCACTCGGAGCAGTGGTGTGTCTCTAGAGTAGTCACTCAGAGCAGTGGTGTGTCTCTCTAGAGTATTCATTCACATAGAGCAGTGGTGTGTCTCTCTAGAGCAGTCACTCAGATAATGAAACTATGTCCCTCTAGAAAAGCTCAGGAGAAGCTTCAGTAGGGATACAAGCAACAACAACGAGGTTTGTCAATGTGAAGATTCACCTGCTCCACCCTTAAAGGTGCCCTTGCCCACGGCAATGCTTGGTAGCACCAACAAAAGCTTACAGAAGGGAGGGGCCAGAGGGGGAATGAAACAAAGGGGATGATGAACTCAGCCACATCGAAACTTCCTGTTCCTGTCAAAGGAATAAAGGCAGCTCAGGCGTCCGTATCAGTTTAAGTGCTCGTGGGTTGAGATTGCTGGAGTGATACGTGCTGAGAGGAAGTGTGATCTGATAGGGCATCCAGTCTGTACATGCAGTGCTGTTGGGCCAGGAACTATTTTATAGATGTCTTGACACAGTGGTGAAATGTTCCCACACCGTGGGACCACAGCATTCAATCAACTTTTAGTGTGAATAGCGAGTGAGCTATAATATATAATTAATAATGAATGTTTCTGAATTCATCATTTGTTTAGCATTTTTTAATTATTTTTTCAACAGTTGAGCATTTGTTCAGTCTGTTTTTTGGAAGGAAATCAGTTTCCTGTTATCAAGTCCATAAGGTTCTCTACTTCCCCCAAGCCTGTGTGGCAACCCGCGAGCGTTGCTCTGAATTCCATGTCCAGTTTGAGGGTGTGTTGGGGTCACTCCTGCTGGCCAGGGCCTGCATGCTTGCATTGTACGAATTCCTCAGGCTCCATGGGAATCTGCTGTACCCCAGTGCAGTCAGCAGTCCCCATTCTCCACTACCACAAAGGAGGCATTATGTAAACGTCCAGGGCTGAACTACACTGTCCTCAAACCAATCGTGTTTGGCAAAGTGTGCTCCATTAGTACTGAGGGATTAACAAGAAGACCAGGGCAGCAGTTGATGACAAGATGATGTGGCCAGGAACTTACTTAATACCTCTACTGAGATACTGTCGAAATTCAGTTGGTTGGAATGGTGAAGATCTCTGGTAGCAGGATGTTAACTCAGAGCATGAGTTCAGGCTGCAATTTCTTCTACAACGTGAATTTGACATGATTAAAAAAGTACTGCAACAGGATTAGAAACGAACCCTCTTTTTCCTTCATCTCCTTCTCCATCTTTTAGCTGCCAGGTATCAACATCATGTTTTTGTTTTGTGACATGTGTGGTGAATTATTAAAGCCGCTTGGTTTAAAAGATCTCTGTTGACACTTTGATCGCCATCTCCACAAACGTGACTCTTCCTCTCCACTATCCCTAACCACCTGTCCATCCATCTATCCATCCATCCATCCATCCATAGCTCAGATCTGTGGCCAAGTGCAGGGAATAAAGCCCATTCAGAGCTGTACTCATGCGACTGGCAGGTTCTCTGGCAGGCAGGTGATAAACGAGGCCGCCGTTAATGACACTTAATGCTCCTTCAAATCCCGCAGTAGCATCAAAGACACTACGAGCTCCGGCACTAATGGCATTCTGCGGACGATGTGTGTGTGTGTGTGCGTGCGTGTGTGTGTGGGGATTATGTGCTGGAGAAAGAGTTTGGATGGGACGCAGTGAACAAGAAGAAAAGACAGAGATCACAGCCACACTTACTGACAAAAGATGGCGAGGAGACATGTAGGAATGTGTGGAGCATGGGGGGAGGGGACAGTGGAGACAAGACCCTCTGAATGTCTTCATTAAAGAGACAGAGAAGTTCTGTTCTAACTGTGACTCAGATAGAGCCAGAGAGAGACATTTGGAAAGGTTTGCAGGATATCCACCCATAGAGTAAATATCCTCAGAGACTGGCAGTAGAGCCTTAGGTAACTCAGGCTGTAACATGGCTTTGCTTGTCAGGAATGATACATCATCTTCCAGCCATGAGAATGAAAACAGATACAGTCAGAGTCTGAGGAATTATTATGGAACAATTTTAAACCATCATCTTTGTTTGCGAGGCAAAATACATTCTGCATTTCCTCAAAGACTTTTAAAATCTTTATGGGTGAAGGCACAAAGATGGGGATAAAAATGGACCTTTTTGATTTTTGCATCTGAGGTTTTACTCCTGCTGCTGCTGCTGGCGACCCCCCTGAGCTTTACAACCTCTGCATGGTGCTTGTTTCAGGCACAGCTGTATTATGAGCTTTGCGTCAGGCTTTTCCATTGTGCTCATTCTGCTTTGGTACTGATCTAGTGTGAGACACTGCAGATGCGTTAGAGGAGTAGTGGCTCGGCTATAAGACTATAAGATCCTCTATAAGACTATAAGACTCGTCTTGCTGTTCGCTATCAGTGCTGTGATACAGAGGCACAAGCTATTTCTCAATAAATGTGCTCATGGATGTGCAAAAAAGCCACTTCCTGTGAGCTGAGTATTGTCAGACACTGCCTCCTTGACCTGTGGCACCCAATCAAAAATGCACCATCTTTTGTCCTCGAGTAAATAAAGTGGCATGTCTGTGGGAGGTGTGTGTACGTACATACACACAATCATAAAGTTTACACACAGCTTTGAAGTTCTTTTATTGTATAAACTACCAACATTATTTATTCAAAAATCAAAATAAAAAATATTGTCATTTAGAATATTTATTTACAGAAAATAACTGTATGAGATTGACACCAACACAAATTAAGAGCATATGTGGGTACACATACAAAACTGTGTTATTGTATTGCCATTATTATTGTTGTTGTCGTAGTGATTGGGGAGGGAGGACGCAAGGCTTCAATGTGAATGTGAAGGAATTCAACAGACATATATATATATATAGTTATATATATATACAACTAGCATAATCTATGCTGCTTTCTCTTGCAATTTTGTTAGTACCTATATACTGTATGTATATATGGAGAGAGAGAGAGAGAGAGAGAGAGAGTGAGCTTTTAGTGAAGCACTTAAGGTTTCCAGAGCGGGATGTTATATGCGCTGCACATACACAGAAACAGTTCAGCTCTACAATGGGCATCACTGAAAATGATGTGTGTCTCTGTGTGTCTGTGCATGTATTAAACACAGGACGTCCTTCCTGTGCCCTTAGGGGACAGATGCATGTAAAACCCTTGACATGTTCACAGACTAAACATCCAGTTTTAACCACCCAGACATCTGACTCTCTGTCTCTGTCTTTCTCTTCTACTCTTTAAGCCAATAGATAGGAACATAGGAAAGAAAGAAACTGCATCTCTCCCTCCCTCCTACCCCTGCCCGCTCCCTCCTACCCCGCTGCTGCCCTGCCCCGGCACTGCTGTGTGTTCTGAGGGAGTGTTGAGTGTTGGAGACTCAGGTGAAAGAGCATCCTCCTGTTCTCCAGTGAAAGAGAGACGCTACAAAAGAGAGAAGACAGACCTGGGCAAGTCTGCCAGTGGAAGGGCAGCTGGGCTTGGGGGAGCACAAGGGGAAGCGTGTATTGTGTCGTCCTTCCTGTGCCATTGTGCGTCTGTGTGAGCACAATGTTAATTCAGGCTGCCCTTTCACCACCATAGGAAGGGCAAACAATGTTGTTCTTTTCTTTTTAACCTGTTTTCTTCTTTTCTTTTCTGTCACGGTTTAGCCAGCCGTTCAGACTGTGGGGGATATCCACTTTCATGCTGTTACTGCTTACCTGCCTCCATTGCTTTTGTTGGTGGGGAGACATTATAGAGCATAAATGACTTTTGATTTGCACTAGAAGCTTTTCATGAATTACACCCTTTTTAGGGGCTTACTGATTTATTCACCAATCTCTGCATTAACCTGCCATTTAAAACAAGTTAAATAAATAGTTTATATAAGGTGCTCAAAGAGTTTTCTTGGGGGGGCGGCAGTTTTCTTTGGGAAGACTATTAAATTACTGATCTAATATCTCTTGTAGTTGAGAGGCTGATCCACCACACACCTGTTGAGAATAGGGCCCTGTCAGTAAGTGGAGGAGTTAAATCCAAGGAGAACAGAAAGCGAGGAAGGAGCTCATATGACAGTGTTGTTACGGAGGATGGGCAAACAGACACCGAGGCCGATGGAGAAGCCCCCCGGGGCATGTCTCTCGGCCCGCAGCATACTTGGCCTGTGCATGTAGGCTTGTTTGAGGAAAGGCCACAGTCACAATGGCAGAACCATCTTGAACAGAGGCCAGAGGTCAGAAGACAACACCTGAGGACCTGTGTGCTTTTCCTTTGATTACCTGGTGACGGCTGTGGATTCATAATGCTGTTTAACGTTTTGCTGAACTGCTTCTGAAAGCAGAGTGGTGGAGAGGAGAGGAGGTCTGTTTGGGCGAGGAACCATAATGGAAACCAACAAACAACATACAAGCATAGGGCAGCGACGATTCACTATGCACATTGAACAGTACAGGAGAGGAAGTGTTTAGTCACTTCCTGTTAATGTTTTGAAAATATATGGAACAAATCACCATGATGGGTGGGAGTGAATGTGCACTGTCAGCTCGCCACAGGAGCTGTGTGGTGTATAGTGCTATTGTGTATTCAGGCAGGGGATGTTTTGAAAACCCCTATTCCTTCACAGCCTTTTAAAGTGTAACTATGAGTTATCCATCTTTATCTCACTCTTTGTTGAGGCTGTGCATTCAATCCCTCTGCTCTCTCCAGGGTGGTCTTTCCTAAAGCTAGCGCAAAGAACCTTTGAAGAACTGTCTCCTGACCTGGAGGAAAATGTGTGTGTGTGTGTGTGTGTGTGTGAGTGTGTGTGAGTGTGGGTGCGTGTGTGTGTGTGTGTGTGTGTGTGAGCATGCATGCATGTGTGTGTGTGTCAATAGAAGAAAGGCAAAAACAGGATGCATGCTAACAATGTTCTGATTGTTCCACTAGTGATGATGAATGAAGTCTTGTCATCAATGGGCTGGGGAAGATGAGGTATTCCTCCTCTGAAAACTCCAACAGTCGGGCGGGCTTTATCAGCCAGCACTCCAAGAGCAACAACAGTGTTAGCATATGCATGTTAGTGCATCAGTGTTAGTGCGTCGGCCCTGGCTGGGCTGTGTATGTGCTAATTGCAAAAGAATTGCAAAGAAAAACTAGAGCCTCATTTGTTTTGGGTTCTGTAGTCCTTCTTCCATGCCATTAGATCAACTAAAACTGAGTGATGAATTGATGAGAAACTGCATTCTCCACACTGCACTTAACCCAAAAAGGACTTGAGGTTTCTCTCCATGGAAACAATATCAACTTCCCCTAAACATAATATAAACGGCTTTCTCTCGCAATCTCCTCCTCTTTACTCCTCTAAAATATTCTTCAGATGAAGCATAAATTAGGTTTTTTAGTCCTTGCCAAAAGTGCAGTTTCCTGACATTTTGCCCATGGTGCTAACCCAGCCAGTGAGACACATGCAGTCATGACTTAGGCCCCATCGACAGATACACAAACAGACATGCTAACAGTAGTTAAATAGACGTGCTAACCCTGCTGAGGACGTTCCTACATGATAGAGTCTGATTTCAAACATCAAAAACGGTCAGGAGCCATGCCTAAGTAACAGCTGCAGGACATTTCTAGAATGGGCATGTGTTGATGAGTGTATGTGTGTGTGTGTGGAGGGGGCGGGGGGTTACGGAGGGATCCCTGAAGCTTCTGGAAGTGGGACAAGGTGATGAAAGCATACCTGTGCCAGAGACAGGCGGAAGGATTGAGCCCTGCGGAGTTACCTGAGTAATGATCACTACCCTTCCTCATCTCACCTCTTCGTCTCAACACGATTGGCCGCACGGCACAGTTACGTCCTGAACTCGGGATGTCTGTACCTTGCTACCACAGCAGTCTCCTATCCTCCCTACAGCCCTACATACACAGATACCCCAACAGCCCCTAAGGCATGCCATACATCTACCCCAATAGGACAATAAAGCCTCCTCTAGCTGTTTACATTCTTAAACAGCCTTCAGGGTCTTTCATTAACAAAAGATATGTTGCAAAATCTATATCAAATTGAGTTACCTTCATGCATTTTCTCATTATTATACTTATTCTCATCATCATCACCATTATTATTATTATTATTATTATTATTATTATTATTATTGGAACAACAACAGTAATAATGGTGGCAAAAAAGGAATATATCTTAGTGCTCCTACTGTAGTGCCCATGCAGGCATGTACACCTCTAACACATCTGATTTCCTGATCTTACACTTTTCCTCCTGCATTGGCCTGGTGCAGAGAGAATAGATTCATGGTTGCAACATGAAACTTTGTCTGGAGGTATAGCAGATCACACACACACACATCTGGAGGTATAGCAGAACACACACACAGACACACACACACACATCTGGAGGTATAGCAGAACACACACATCGCTCTTGCCATGCAGACACTGCTATTCTGTAGTTGGACATTTCTCAGTATTTGACGCAAATATTTCCTATTTGGTTTTGAAAAAAAATATATGGTTTTCATTAGTTGTAATTACTCCAATAAAAACAGCAACAGATGTTACTTAAGGGAGAAAAAATATGAATTACCACACAAGAGAATACACTGAAAGAATCTGTCAATACAGCTCTTGATGGGCATGGAAGACTTTTTCTAAGGAAAATTTCTTTTTTATGGTAATATGGATTCTGTTTTCCCCCTGATTATTCTGATTAATGTGCAGTCATACTACTCATAAATCTGCAGTCATTTTTTTCTTTTATCACTGTTGCACTGATATTACACATATACCAATATCACATATACACATATTTACACTGTTGATATTTGATATTACACACTCATTTCTTCATCTCATGCTCTAGTTCTTTGGAAGTTTACGTCCTAAACGTTATTGGACAGTAACGGTTTTTGTTGTTCATGTTGTTGTTATAGCTGTTGCTCTGACTTTATTTGATGTAGGTATATGGAGATTTCATATATCTTGAAGTCAGTGCGGTGTTAAAGTTGTGCAGATTCTGGGTTTCATGTTGTAATGTTGACATCATAAATAGCAGCTCGCGTGTATGATGCTGAGAGTGAGCTTTAACCAGAATCTTCCCCATGGTGTAACACATTTGTGTTGAATGATTTCCATGCCACTAGTGGAAAAGACTGGTGCTCAACTGCCGTTTGTCAGAGACGTTTTCCAGACACCCTGCCGAGCAAATTAGCTTTTCACCTTGCCATGGCTGACACTCTGACAAAAGAAATAAATAAGAAAGTATCAAAGTCTCAACGATGAATATTTTCAGACTTCTCAGTTTATCTTCTCAAGCCTGGTGGTCTCTATTATGAGCACTTTACCTTTACTCATTCTCCATCCCTTGGGACAAAATGAAGTCATGTTTCGTTCAGTTCACCATGGCCCGTGGGCTCCCACAGTTCCCTTGTGCAGTGCGGACACGTGCTAAAGAGTTCGTTTGACTCTGCCTGGGAGGTACATATAATGCTATAATTTATAATCTGTTCTATAATCTGTTCTATAACCTGTTCTATAATCTGTTCTGGGAAATCCTGGTGATGAGCCTGATAATTTTGAGACACAGCGAAAACTAACCACTCCAACATGCTCTTCAACTGTAGAGAACCCAGGTTTAAATATGTATTAAACTCAGCTATAAACTGGGAGAAAGGATCCAGGGAACACCCCACAGGGACAGATGCAAACAGCTCCACTGTGCACTGCACTGACCCTCAGGGCACACTCCACAGGGCATGGGCTCATTAAGATGCTATTCATTTTATGGTGATGCACACAAGGCATGATGGGTAATGTGTGTGACCTCAGCTGTCTTTTCTGTAGAGAGAAAAACTGGCTTGATTAGGCAGAAGGCAGAAAAACATCTGGAAAACAACCCCAAGCACCCTTCTCCACACACACATACACACACACACACACACACTTGAAAAAACAAAACAAAACAAATAAAAAAAACCCAAAGAGGAAATTACAGCTGCTGGACAATGATCCCCAATGGAAAGTATTCGAGTCCCATGTTTCTGTTTTCTCTGATGGATGGTAAAAAGTGCAGGTGTGCACTGTCTTTGATATGAGAGTCCACATGTTTCCTTTAAAGCAGTCTTGGCCAGATCGAGAGGAAATGGGACAAGCATCGCACAGCACAGAGACAGTTCAGGTCACATTCTACAGGTGCTGCCATGATCAGGGGGCGGGCTGTTAATCAGTCCCTGAGCCACAATTGGCCCAGCTGACAAAATGCTGCAACGTGATACGGCACCTCCTCGCCCTTCATCAGGGCAGGAGGAAGTGCTACTCCTCAATGTTTCCCCCTGACAGGAAGCCCAAACCTGAACCTGCACTGCCTTAATTAATGAGAAGGGAAATTGAGAGAGGCAGGAATAATACAGACAGAGCCAGGTTTAAGAAGCTCTAATTAGAATTTGTAGCGTTTTATTTCAAATGAAGCCAACTTCCTCAGGCCTGATTTTCATTTGAAATGCTTTGCTTATGATTTCTCAGTCACTCCACAAATATAATCAGCACATTGCGTTCTTCATCTTGGTTGGCGCAAAAGGAGAGAGAGAGAGAGATAAAGAGAGAAAGAGATGGGCTATTACTCAGACATGAAAGGCTCCACATGTAAAGTGTAGAATGACAGTACCAGTTGGTCTAAACGTGACTAACCCCAGTGGCATGTGACAAAATGGGCACTGTTGTGGACTTCTGATGATGTTCCATATACTTTGTAATTAACAGTCTTCTCTTGTACTTTGTAAGGATGACAAATGTGAATTGGAGATTTTGTTCTCTTGGTGAATTGGGGAGATTGTCTCATCACAAACATTACACCTTCCTTTAAGCTCCTAGAAGTGATGTGAATGTGTTTTTTGCCTGGTTCCAATGGTCTCTCCTGCCTCTCATCACATTCGTGACAAATCTGACATTTTATCATTGTTCTCATCCTCTGTCTCCCTGTCTGTGTCTCTCCAGGGATCTGAGCATGAATAACATCAGTGAGATTCAGCCCAACGCTTTCCACAATCTGCCTTTCCTCACTGAACTGTAAGTACATCGGATCACGTTGGGTTGTGTTAAAGTGTGAAAAAAGTGAGTCTGAGACTCTCACTTTGGTATGAATCATGTGCATGATTTTGTTTCAGTGGTATATGATTTATTCAGACGAAACATCTGAATCCTAAAAATGAAACCACGTGGAATACCATGTGGAATACCATGTGGAATGCTTATGCCTGTCTCAACTATAGGCTACAAGAGGGGCTTTGTAACTAATTAATGTGACAGACAGAGAAGATTAATTTTCCACTTAAACCTTTATATTCCTGAATTAGGCACTAAGTCCCAAGGTGGTTATATTAGTTTCCTGTAGCCATTAAGGTTATACTGAGTTTACTTCAATCTTAACAGAGCTCCACTATACAGTTTATTGTTAGACCAAATCATCTAGTCTGATCCACAGAACCCAGTGAATTTCTATCAAACTGGAGTCAGTATCTAAATGTATATCAAGCTTAGGGGACATGTGGGTTAAGAAAGTTAGCAGAGAGGTCACCAGAAACTCTGCATCCTGACACTTTCACCTTTGACCTGAATGAAAAGCCTGTATTTGGCAGATTGGGATCCAGTAATCCATCAGCATGAGAACCAGCATAAAGGGAGACTGCAGTGTACACGACGAATCATTGTTATATGTTATTACCGTCGGTGCAAACAAACCCACTTCTATTATCGTGGATCAGATCTCTCAGCTTTTGTGATGCAGTCACGTTGTGCGTGTAGCCTATGTGGTACAATTTCCTGACTGCCCTCATGTGTGTGCATCTAAATGTCTCTTTAAAAAAGACTAGAAAGTGACTCTAATGCCAGCAGGGCTATCAGACACATATTAAGAGAAACATGAACTGTCCTTCGAGCTCTCAGTAACCTGCTGGTATGTTGATGGACTTGCTTGTTTTTATTCTTTGACATTCATACCTGAGGCATCAAGGGACCAAAAGGATTTTACTAAACAGAATAACAATTTTGGAACAGAAATCTGTTTCCTGCAAAGCAGTTGGAGACTCACAGGGTGTCACAGGGAATCTCAGAGTGCTTCAAAGAGCATCTCAGTGTCTCACTGTCTTATAGAATGCCTCAAAAAGGACATTAGTCTTTCAGAATTTGTCAGCAGCGTCACAGTTTGCCAGAGGCACACGGAGAGCAGCTCAGTGTTTCACACACCGTGACTCTGATCGTGTCTGTATACTGTGTGTTTCTGCTTTTGTGTTTAATGTGTTAATGAGCATGCTCAGTGCTTCTCTGTGTCCGCTTCCCAAAGTGTGTAACGCTCTACAGAACTGTGCCAGTCAAACGAACCCCCTGCACCAGCCCTGCTGTGCTGTAGTCACATATCATATAGGTCCCAACTCCACACGTTCTCTCTGTCCTGCTCTTGCTCCGCTAATGGCTGTCAGCTGAAATCACACTCTGTGAATTTTATCTGAAAATAAAAAAGTAGACCAGATTGCTGTTTCACATTATTATTCCAAAATAATTACAAGAGCACCAGCAGTACCTGCTCCTGCCCCTAGACCAGGCCCCTCCCCCATGACTCAAGCTTCTTGACCAGGCTCCTCCTATGTCTGCAATCTCCTGACCAGGCTCCGCCCCCCCCACCTGCATCTTATTATCTAGGCCCCTCCTTTGGCTGCAACCTCCTGACAAGGCCCCACTCCCTGGCTGCAACTTAACCTTCAACCAAGCCCTTCCCCTACTCCCATCCCTTCATGGGAGCCTTTGACAAGGTGACTTCCCCTGATTGCAGCAGCTTGAAAATGCCATTCTGCCTGTGCTATAGTCTGTTTGTCAGGGCCCTCAACCATTCACTGCAGTGTGTGGACAGACCCCCAAACTACTGATGGGGTGCATTTGTGAGTGGTTAATCCTTCACTTCAGAGCCGCTAATCAGTACGGGGCTTGCCACTTGCTGTGCCGATGCCGCTGTTTGTCTTGCTAATTGCTGGTGGTAGTGAAGGAGAAGTTCTCAGGTTCTTGTTGGTGGGCCTCACTTGAAGAGGCTGAGAGAGAGCGAGAGAGAGAGAAAGAGAGAGAGAGAGAGAGACATTCAGGGGTTTTCTGCTCCACAGCTGCAGGGAACTGGAGCATATCAGACACGAGCCAAAGAATCTGAGAGGTAACACGTGTACACAAAGAAATATGGCTGGAGTGGTTTTTAGCTACATCTGTTTTATATGTGCCTCATATATGTACAATTACAAACTGTGACAACTGTTGCAATACATTCTGAACCCCATTCATCACTGGTTGGTGTCTGACCACAGGACTCCTGCTGATTGACATCTGTAGTGGTTGAGGTTTACTCTGAACTCAGCTGCCACACTCAAAAGGTAGTGGCCATTCAGGAGCTGAAAAACACCAATCCAGCAGCATCACTGAAGAGATGGAGGGAATCTTATAGTTCAAGGCAAAAACTGTGGGCTAACTGTACACATACAGGTTAACACAGACAAACACAAGATAACAGGCTAACACAAACCAACACTGGCTAACAGTCTAACACAGGCAAACACAGGTTAAGATAGGCTAACACAGACAAACACAGGCTAACAGACAGACACAGGCTAACATAGGCTAGCACAGACAAACACAGGCTAGCACAGACAAACACAGGCTAACACAGACAAACAGGCTAACAGATAAACACAGGCCAGCACAGAATAACACAGGCTAACACAGACTAATACAGGCTAACAGGCCTGTTCATCATTATCTAATATTTTTTTCAGCACAACTAATAAGTTAATAATTCTTGTGAATAGTTGTCCAGATTTTATACACATTAACTTATGCTACAGTTTGAACATTCAAACAATGACATTGAATGGATATTTCATTGTATCGTGCAGTGCATTCCCTGGGGGATCACTGTGGGGGTGTTTGGCCCATGATTCATGCAGTCAGGGACGCTCTCTTTCACTGGCCCTTTTCAGGATGTTGTGTAAGGCTGGGAATTTGCTTTCCATGTAAATCCAACACCTTCAGTTTAAATAGCGGTCAAGACTGGAAAGAAATGCATGTAGCAGTATGCATGTTACTAGCTTTGCCAATTCATTTGCCAAGTTAAAGTTTAATAATAACAACCCTAGCTTTCATCTTAAGCAGTTAAATAAATATTAACAAATTTGAACAAACTTTTAGATAATGAACTAATAGATAAAGTCGTTCTATCACCTGTTATTTTAGAGTGAAATAAATAATGGATTCTAATAAAGTAGGCAGTTCATGTGTGCATGAAAGAGTTACAATGAATATGCGCACACATCGGTGTGTGTGTGTATGTGTGTGTCATGCTCGGCTGTGAGCATCACCAGACCCTGAGGTGTCGTGAATGGGTAAAGCTCAGGTAGGTGTGCTGTGTTCCTCCACAAGGCACAGCTGCCGTTCGTACTGCAGACGCCTGCCTGCACAAAGCCAACAGAAGAGTGTCTGTTTTCATCTCACTTCCCCTCCTCTTTGTCTTTCATGTCTTCTCCCTTTCTCTCTCTCTATCCCTCCATCATTGCTGGAGATGAAAAGCGATGTCTTGGGAAGAAGCCCAGCTGTTTTTTTAAGACTCTGACGCCACCTCCCCACCCACTCACCCACCCACTCATCCACCCACTCACCCTTCCACTAACCCACCCACTCACCTATCCACTCACCCACCCACTCACCCACCCACTCATCCACCCACTCACCCTTCCACTAACCCACCCACTCACCTATCCACTCACCCACCCACTAACCCACCCACTCACCAACCCAGTCACCCACCCATTAACCCACCCACTCACACACCCACTCATCCACCCAATTGTGCTACCCCCCAGGGGCCCCTTGCAGCCCCCAGTCCTGCTGCCCACCTCTGGCCCCATTATCACCCAGAACACACTGCACCTGCAGACTCCACTTTGGCGTCGTGTGCAGTCTCCTCTGGCCACTTCCACGCCCCAAAGATTCATGAGCAGCTTGCACTTTGTAATGCTTCCAACAAGGATGCGACTGGCTGCCATGGAGATTTAAATGACATGCCAAATCTTCAGGGGAAACACAAATAAAGTCATACAGGCAAGGGCGGCAGAAACATGGCCAGAGGTTTTAATGTTAAATCACAATTACTTTCAAAAAGTTGATCAAGGCAGAAACTAATTGTACAGAATAAACTTTAAGAGCATCATATTCGAAATGACAATGAAGCTTAATTACCCTAATAATAATAATAATAATAATAATAATAATAATAATAATAATAATAATAATATTAATAATAATATTAATAATGAGGGCTTTCTCTGGGCATTCACTAAACACCAACCACAGCACAATACACAAATCACCCACTGATGATGTTTGGAATCCACATCTGTTCTGTGTATGTTTACATATGTAATTTGTGTATTTTCACACAAAAACTGTGTTTACAGTTGGGGCCACAGTGAAAATGGAAGTAACAAGGAACAGTTTGTGGTTGATAAATCAGTCGCAGGGCTCCAGTTTGCCTACAGGGGAGTTGTAGGAGTGTTACTGTCTCCACAGTTCACCATTCATACACCAGTAAGTCAATTATTTGTATTTAGAATATTCTAATCATTTCAACCACAGCTTCCAGTTGTAAATCTTAAAGTTTTGAAACATTGGTGGAAAGGCACTCCATCAAAAAAAAATTTAATTAAAGGCAAACAGTCTTCTTTCCTTAATTAATAAGATCAACAGGAACACGGATTATGCTGCTGAAAAGTCAAAGGGCACATTAGTAGAACTTCCTTCCACTGAGTAGCCATGGCAACGTGGGCTTGAACAGGCCATTAGTGGATCATTTTGAGTGGCGTGTGTCAGTGCAGGTGACAGTGTTGGAGGCCGAATCTACCGCAACGCTTTGGACTGTTTCCCACTCTGAGTCCTGCCATAATAAACCATAAGCCAGCAGCTCCTCTCATATGGAGCAAATTATACAGCGTTGTGGTGGTTCTGCTGCCACACACACACACACACACACACACACACTCACAAACCCAGCATGGTAATTTGTAACATGTCTTGTTCAATACAACGGTCCTCAGATCAGAGCAGCATGGAGGGTGTTCTGCCTGAACACCCAGAATCTCTCTCGCTCTTGCGCGCACACACACACACGCACTCACACATGCACACACAGATATATATATATATATATATATATATATATATATATATATATATATATATATATATATATATATAGAGAGAGAGAGAGAGAGAGAGAGAGAGAAAGAGAGAGAGATGAGCAAACAAACATTAGCTCGATTTTCTTGGAAGATATACATAGAGATACTCAGCTTTCACACACACTGCACACAGAGACACTTTAAGGCCCACAGATACACAGAGAGACAATGAGACAGTGAGACATAATTTGGTGCACAGTGAGACTGCCCAATACATTGAGACAGATTAATGTAGAGTGAAATACTGAGATAATTTGGTGCACAGTGAGTCCTCTGTGTGTGTGTATGTGTGTGTGTGTTCCAGAAGCACAAGAAATGAAGGATGGTAGCATCCTTCGTTTCTTGTGCTTCAAGCTAATGAAATTAGTACAATGCACACAAAGTTCTCATGATTAATTAAGACCAGTGTGTCAGGTTAAGGTTATAATAATAATAATAATAATAATAATAATAATAATAATAACAAAACTATTAATAATAATTCTGAACCTCAGGTCACTAACCCTACTCCCAGTTCTAATCCTAACCCTAACCATACTCCAAACCCTAATCCTATTCCTAACCCTAACCCTGTTGACCTGTAATTCAGTTTCTCAAGCATAAGGGTGGAGGAGAGCACTGAGTCAAGCCTTCACTTATATTTCTCATAACGCACCCAGTACTAAGCAGATCACCTGAGGGCAGTGATGGGAACATATTAGAAATACATTAGAAATTTGAAGTCAAAGACACCAAACGTACACAGCATGTTGAAAGCTAAAGCTAACAGATCATGCATTTCTTCTCTCTCTCCCACTGACTGCGTCTCCTGAAGATACTGCACAAGAACTCAAACCATAAGTGAGAGAAGTGACAATCATAATTAACACTCACTGTGTTCATGAGCTCAGCACATGCAGAGCGATGCACGCACACGCAATCTCCTCTCCAACGCCGGAGTTCAGATCACACATCCCTACCCACAGACTCTTCACATCAAGCTGTTGTGTCAAATGGACATGAACAAGATTAGATCTGCACACGATCTGAGTTTTCTGTGGAAACAGCATAAAAGAGGTGAAAACTGGAAACTCCATTCAAGCATCAAAATGTCTGATAATGATTCAGCAGCAACAAAGAACAACTGAAGAAGAAGGTGCCAGTAACACCAAAGCTGTGTGTTAGGACCCAAGGGAGTTTGTGTAGTGATAGAGATGCGTGTGTAGCTTCCAGGCACTGTGAGTCAGGGATAAAGTCCTGTAAATGAGGATTCATACAGTTTACCATCAACTGTAATAAATGTTAATGAGAAAGTTTGTCATATTACAGTGCTTGGTTATCTGGTTATATGAACATTATCATTTCCCAGGGAGTGTGTGTGTGTGTATGTGTGTATGAGAGAGAGAGAGAGAGAAACAGTAAGAGAGAGAGAGAGGGGTAGAGAAAGCGAGAGAGAGGGAAAGAGAGGGAGAGAGAGAGGGAAAGAGGGAGAGAGAGAGAAAGAGAGAGAGGGAAAGAGAGAGAAAGAGAGGGAGAGAGAGAGAGAAAGAGAGAGGGAAAGAGAGAGATGTCTTTATTGCTTCTCTCACATTAGTGGCCACATGGGACTGGATGAACTATGAGATGTGCGGAAACACTTCATTTAATCTGACACTTTACAAGAGAATCCAAAGGGACAGGGTGCAGCATCTGTTTGTGGGGGTCAGAGGTCAGAGGTTACACTCATGACATTTTTGAGAAGGCAGGAGCTCTGTCCACATTTCCCAGTGAGGGGAAGTGAGGCACAGACGTCATACCATGTCATATCCTTCACAGGCAAGGACTCTCACACAAGAATGATTTGGCCTGAGGAAAGCTGATCTTCGTCCAACCTGAAATGTTGAAATACACCACATTCCCAAAAATGTAACCTCATCAGATAATTAGGATCATTTGGTGAACTCCTAGCATATCTGTAATCAAACTGGATCAGTCCCTGTCCTGTTGAGCCGTACTGCAGTGGTATAATATCCGGAATAGTGGGGTTTTCAATATATGTCCCTGTGGTCAGTCCAATGGAAATATATTAAAATGATCATCCTCTGTTCGGTTGGAGTGTTCACGGCAAAGCTCACTTTAATCGCTGATCAGGAGATGTCTGAAAATATATTTTTTAACAAACACAAGAAACATGGAATACAGTGATTATTTGACTTCCGCAAAATCCACCCGTCTCAAAAGAATGTTTTAAATTCAGTCCCACTGGCAACACACTTTCAATGGGTAGACTCTGGATCACACTAGGAACTGAATTGATCACACTAGGATCTGGTTTGATCATGCTAAAAACTGGTCTGATCACACTAGAAACTGGCCACTTTAGACATGCAATGCTAAAGTACAGATCCCATCCTACTGTTCTCCCACAAATATTTAAATGAACTACTTAAATATTAAAAGCTATTTTAAAAGCTATTTTTGCTTTTAGAAGCAAATTGGACTTCAGCGGAAGCAGGATTCTAGACATCACCATACAAACACAATGCCTGGTACCATATGGCTGCCTGTGACAGAAGTACCTTTAGCATGGGTCTAATATCAGTACACATCCTTGGCTGCTGGCATTGTTTCTGGAGCAATTTATTGAACACATTGTTAAGCATGACATCACTTTGCTATTTCATTATTGTATTTGGTTGTTTGGTTGTGGAATTTGTGTTGTCATTGTATTAAAAGAAATCAGGATGACATCCATTGTACTTTGAGAGATCAGATTGTGGTTGAGGGATCAGATTTGAGGCGATAAAATAATACATGTGCTTTCATAGCTGGCACAGAAAATTAGTTAACAAATAGCCATCTAGTAAAGTACATAAATAAAGCTCCGATAACAAATGCCATGCACATGGATTACTGCCTATGTGGAAAGAAATAATGAATTCTCTCAGCACGGAAGGAAACTGAGATGATGGCAGCGTGGCCGCAACTGAAATCTCTGTCAGGAGCTTTTTTCTTTCCATTCCCTGCTCACAACACTCCTCGGTTACGACTGCAATTCTCTCTACAAACAAACCCAAATTAAGACCAAAAAAAGGGGGAATGATTAAAGTTTTATGGTATTTCTGCCCCCAATGAGGCGTCTAAGAGAAGACAGATGCGTAGCATGGGGGGCTAACGCCAAACAGCCGTCTAGGAGGCCTCTGACTTCTGTTGCCCGTTGTCAGCGTAACCTCCTCCGCCAGAGCGGTCCCTCAAAACACCCCCCCTTCCCGTGGATTCTGCTGAACCACATGTACTAAACACGTTCTTGACATTGTAATATGGTTTGAGAGTGGGCATTTCACGCTATGTTCACATTCAGTGTCATCATCAAAACAATTTCAGCATCAAAGAACTGTGGTGTTGGGGTAGAAAATGGTGCAAGCTGACTTACAGCTCCTGTGACAGAAGAGCTTTAGGGCCCTGTCTGAAACAGACATTTGTTGTTGCACTCTCAAACACAACAGAAACCAGGGTGAAAGACATTTGGGGAACTTCAGAGCCAGAAAAATATTCTGTGATATATTGTTTTTACAGCTGGTTTCTAACTAAGCTGCAGAACGATACGATACATAGAGAAAACACATATTTGAAAGAGGTACCATCTTCTGCATGTCTTAAATGGTCTGCCATCACCAATCACTGCAGAGAGGAAAACATTGTGCTTTACTATCTTTATCCTTACCAGAACCCTTACCATAATATTATCCAACCATACTTATACTACCCAATAGTGCTAAATACCCTTAACCTAACCCTAACTACCCTAACCCTAAGTAACTACGCTTACCCTAACTACGCCTACCCTAACTAAATACCCGTACCCTAACCCTAACTACTCTAACCCTTACAACTTCCCTTAGCATCTCTCACTAACTGACCTTACCCTTACCCTAACTAACCACCATAGTGTAACTACCCATGCCCTAACCCTAACTACCCTAATCCTTACAACTACCTTTACAATTAATCCCAAGTAACTACACTACCCCTTACAACTACCCTTACCCTAACCCTAACTAACTACCCTAATCCTAACCCTAGCTACCCTAATCCTAACCCTAACTAACTACCCTAACCCTTTCAAAACAAGGTCTCCACTTGGCACTTTGCTGAACACTGCTTTATTAAGGGCAGGATGTCTCCATGTGTCCATGTCTCCAAGCCGAACACAGTTTTAGTTTTAGAAACCTCCTACCTCCTCACTGTTCTAGGTGCATTTACATCAAGCTGTGCATGTATAGGATTAATACTGTTCCATAATCACAGCAGACACTCAGAAAAAAGCCCACTAATATTGTGTTGACACAGGTGGGTTTGTGGCCAATTCTGCACCACACTCGTGTGGTAGTGGAAGAGAAAGGACTGAATGGGACCCTGTTCAGCTCTGCACTGCCCTGGTTGAGTCCTGGGGGGATTCAGCCACTCTTATGTAAATCGACTTCCCCTCCCGGTTTGTGACAGCTAAGTTCAGTTATGAACTCTCCACGGTTATGAACTCTCCGCATAGGTCTTGGCTGAAGTCAACATGTCTGCTTCTAAAGACTAAGAAGCAATTGGACATATGTTGGAGACACAAGTGTGTGTGTGTGTGTGTGTGTGTTTCATTTTGCTCTTTGCTGGGACCACACTGGGACCACTTATAATTAGAAATTAACATATGGAGAAAAAATCTATACTAGTGTTTTCATGACATTTTCCAGGCTTTTATTTTAAAAACTAAAAGATGTAAAATATTTCCTGTTGATTACTGAGCTCAAAAGGTTGAACCTAGGGTTGTGAAGGTATAGCTTTATTCACCAACAGTGATACATACTCAATGGGAAAGCACTGACGATATTACCATTATAATTGTGTGTGTGCCAGACCATATGAATATCTTGATTTGTCTTGTTTGTAAGGATGGCTCTTTTTGGCCAGGTTATAAATACCCAACAAAACTCTTCCGCTCCCTCGCACATACAAGCAGAACAGTTGAACAACAAGGGAAAATGATGAAGTGGTTTTGGAATGTGAAATGAAATGATGGAGACACCCGGGTGGTCCTCACCATGCAGGCCTGCAGGATGGGCTGTTTAGACTGTAGATTCTACCACCCAGCCAAACTCCCGCTACTTCATTAGCTTCTTTGTTTGATAAACAGATTGATTAGTCCAGATGAGTGACAGTACAGCTGGATAAAATTTACATTCTGCATGTTATATTCCCTTCAGAACAATTCACATTCACATAGAGCAACTCAGCTCGGCTCCGAGGGGTTTAATAAATAATGGCACTCGTGTAAGGTTGGCAAGAGGCCAAGGTTAGATGCTACACAATACATGCTCCGCCCACCTATAATGAACCCAACGCAGTTTATTCCAGCACAGGGATGTGCTTCGCCTTGTGTGCACCTTTGTGTGGAGCAACAAAAAACTGTTTTTGTTCTTCTTTAAAAGAGCGTTGGGGTTTGAAGAGGACAGATATCTGTCTGTCTGTTGGTAGTGGAAACAGTCACTAACCTAACAACATAATCTTTAATGCAACAATTCAACAGATGGAGTTCAGATCTCTGTACCTCTCTTGCCCTCTCTCTCTCTCTTTCTCTCTCTCTCTCTCTCTCTCTCTTACACACACACACACATACCCGCATGGGTCAGCCAATTCTTGGTCCTTCCTGATCTTTCTGCTAAAGTCATCAGCTTGTGATGACTGACCCAAAGTTCTTGTGCTGCAGGAGGCTCTCTGGAAACCATTTAAGGCACGTCAATGGCCCTGCTCTTCGAGGTCTCGGCAACCTCAAAGTCCTGTGAGTACACACTCCACTAGCACAACACACCTCACGAGCACAACACACTCCACGAGCACAACACACCCCACGAGAACAACACACCTCACAAGCACAACACACCCCACGAGCACAACACACCCCTCGAGCACAACACACCCCACGAGCACAACACACCCCACGAGAACAACACACCTCACAAGCACAACACACCCCACGAGCACAACACACCCCTCGAGCACAACACACCCCACGAGCACAACACACCCCATGAGAACAACACACCTCACAAGCACAACATACCCCACGAGAACAACACACCTCACAAGCACAACACACTCCATGAGCACAACACACCCCATGAGCACAACACACACCACGAGCACAACACACTCCACGAGCGTAACACAACACAACCTGTGGGCACACACACCCCGAGGACACACACAACCCGTGAGCACACATACCCTGAGGACACACACACACCTGACATGAAGAACATCCACATGATTGATCATCTCAGGTTCAGTTAAAGCAGCAGAATTTTCTTTGAAAGTTTAAAATACAAAATGTCAAATATCTGAGCAGGTGCACAATAAATATGGTTTTGGACTAAAAGAGGCCCAACGATGTGGAGGGTTGAAACTGATACGACCTCCATCTCATTCACACCAGCACACAGAGCAGGAGGCTTCAACTCAGAGCCCCAAACCTATTTTCTGTATCACCTGGATCTCAAGAGCTGTGGACGTAAATTAACTGTCAGTGATAATCAAACCCAGGAGTGCATTTTAGATTCAGGGTCTGGAATTTTAAAACTCTGGTTTGATTTCACTCTCCTCTCCACAATACATCCAGTAATGCCACTCTTACGCCCAGTCGTAAAGGCCACGCTCAGTCCTACCCTCAGTCACAGAGGACACTCCCACTTCTACCCTCAGTCACTGAGCAACTTCTGTCACACCAACCACAATTAAACACATGCAAGCAGTGGTTCTATGTCCCCAAGTACAAAAAAAAAAACACATGCAAGCCAAACACACATAGACACACACACACACACACACATGCACACATGCACACATACACACACACACGTTTGGTCATAGGGATTCCAATAGGGTAGTTCTATTAGAATGCACATATTCACACACCTATAAAGACTGTAAATCTTCCACTTCTTTGTTTACACTGGAATGTACTTCAATTCTCCCAAATACAATCTTTGATTTGAACTGAGATTCTAGAAGGCAAGAAGCAGCTGTACTTCACGTCAGGAGCCAGTATGATTTACAAATATACACCCTGCTTAAAGCCAAATACAATTAAACCATGCTGATGAAAATCGCACGTAAAGAGAACTTTTTAGTCAAGATATGATGGGGTGGGGGGTTGGGGGGGGAGGTGGAATGGGAGATAAGAGGAAAAGAACAGATGAATAAAAACTTTGTTATATTCTAATGAGTCCTAGAGAACAGAGGCCTGTTCTTCATGTCATAGGACTGCTGGCTATTTGAAGTCTGGCCTCACAATGCCAGTTGCGGCACCACGATCTCGTCGATAAAGACGTCGTAGCCACAAAGGCTCTCCTTGTTTCCCCGTGAACTCTGACTGCATGCTCAAGTGTCAGTGCTTTCAGGCAAACGGGGCGTGATAAGGCTGTGTGCTGTCGAAGCGAAGCCCCATGGCCCTGCGGTGTACTCCCACACCAGCATGAGTCGCTCCGAGCTCCGCCGCTCGCCACCCCCTCCCTCGCTTTCGCTCTTCTATTCAGCGAGTCCTGCGATTATGACATCAGCGGCCACCCAAGGAGTTCCGCCACGTTTTTTTTTTCCCGCTTTTCCGTCCTTATTCTTTCAGGCTTCCTCTCTTTCTGTCCGCCCCTCCGCCATTCTGGTTTCCTTCACTCGGACGGTCCGACTGCGCCCTCGTTCCCGCCGGCCTCCTCCACACACGGGGACGCCGTGGGCTCTAGCTCCACACAGCCGCTAGCTCCGCTCAGACTTTATTACAGGAGCTGCTGCTCCTGCTAGTGTGAGCCGTGTCCTTATCGAGGCCGACTGTGCAAAAGGTTAAACCATTCCTACAGCCTGGAATGTCACACTGGCAGAGGGAGATAAAATAACGATGATTTATTATTATAGCATAATTTCATGCTGTCCTTTGGTATAACACATAACAGTATTTCATCAGAGATACTCTTCATCTGGAAAAGAACCACCAATAATACATACATGTTCATATGTTTTACTGCTTGTAGGATGCTACAGAACAACCAGCTGGAGAGACTGGACAGTGAAGACCCATGGGAACTACCCAGCCTGCTCTCTCTGTGAGTACCTGTCTCCATACTCCAACCACTGAAAATGCAGCTGATGTTTATGTGTATACACACAGAAAGGCTGTTCAAGTAAGCAAATGCTTCAGATTAAAGCTATTAAAACGTTGCCCGTTTGAAGGAATTGCTTCAGTTGTTTGAAATCCTTCCATGATTGCACCAAAAGAAGAGCATCCTGTGTGCCGTAGTTTCATCTGCACCTCTGTCAGCAGGCTCAGCATGCATTAAATCACAAGCAGCTATTAGCCCCAGAGTAACATCCTCATATTCACTGTGTGAGGGGCATATGTCTGCTTACACTTATGTTAGTACACTATTGAAATGCAATTAATAACTGTAATTATGAGCAAAGGCAGAGCAGTAAAGCACATAAGAAGACGGAGATTATGGCATTTTGTTTGGACTGTATTATGTTTTAAAAAGGCTGATGGATGAGCAGTGATGTGTTGTGAATCAATAATTATACAGATTCCCACTAAATTCAATATCAGTATAAAATCTCCTCCTAGTCTGGGATGTATGTATGTCTGGATGGATGTATGGATTAATGTATGTATGCATGTATGGATGGATTTATCTATGAATGGATGGATGGATGGATGGATTAATGTATGGATGAATGGATAGGTGGGAGAATGGATGGTTGAGAATTAAGGAAGAAAACAAGAATGAATGAAACAGATACGTACGTTGCCGTATTCCCAGCAAGAGGAGCTGAGAGATCATCAGCACATGATGCAAAAGCTCTTTTTATCATCGGAGTGGTGAATCGCCCTGGCGCTGAAGTCACATCTGGAAGCCATGAGAGAAGCAACAGACGCTGCAACGTGAGACTCAATGATCTGTGAAGGAGCCCAATTTTCCCTCTTCCCTCCACTCCAGCTATTTCCCTCCTAATCGGAATCATGCCCCTTCCTAACCAGTTCCCCATGAACGGGGCAGAATTGAAATGCTGTCCGCGCTCTCCCATCTGCCCCTCAACCCTTTAAGTTCTCAACAGACCCAGTCAGTCCTTCCACAGAGCCTACCTTCATACCTTCATCCAGGACTGGCTACTTTTTTTTCCAAATGAATAATTCCACATGAATAACCATTTGCTCATTTCCTTCTACCTTTGTGAGGATGTTTTCGCTAGAGTCATGGCGTACGATTTTAATTCCTTTACCACCAAGACTGATTTTTCCGTGTGGATGACATGCATGACTCCAGAGCAGCCTCCAGCCATGGAACACCACCTCTCACACGCACACGCACACACACACACACACACACACACACACACACACACACACACACACACACACACACAGTTACCCTCGCAGCACACAACTGGCGCCAATCCAGATCACTCACACTCACTTTCAATTCCCCCACAACAAAGGAGCAGAGTCGGTTCAGCTAGGTGTATCCCCAGAGAGCCGAAAAAAAGGCACCTGATACTCACCAAACATGCAATTTAGACTAATGATAAGATGAAGACCGGTTAATTACTGAGGCTAGGCTCTAAGAGCTGAGGTCAACTGGCGCCTGGTGGAAACAAAGGGAAAGTGAGAGAAGCAGTCAGGACAATAGTGTGGACTCTTCCAGCCGTTGGGTCTGTGGCATGTTTATTCCCAGAATCTCTGGCTGTCTCACGCTGCGCAACTCCACTGGGATTACAGGAGTCTTTACTACCAGGGGTACAAAAACACCTCGCTATGTATCACTATAAAAAATGGTCTTTTCCATGGACACTCAACTGTGGGAATAGGCTGCCTGTTAGTCTCTCCCTCTATGCCACCATGCTGTGATATTTTTCGAACTTAAGGAAAGTTTCAACGTACCGCCTTACCCATGTGTAGAACACTGGCCTGAGAAGCCAGGGTTTCGCTGGACCTGTGGAAAACAGGGTCCTTTCAGATGTGTGAGAACGTGCTTCATCAAGGGGGAGGAGAATCTGAATCTGTGTTTGGTGTGGCACTGTTATCCCCAGGGAGCGTAAATTCAACACCAGCTCACGCACTCGCTTCATCTGCGCTCTAGCATAATTAAAAGTCCACGTACTCCACTTTGACCCAATCTGTGGAGCTCAGCTCCTGTGCTGCATTCCTTCACCTGTGTGGATATGCGGGGCTTGAGTTCAAGGTCCTTTCAGGGTTGCAATAATGTGGTCCATACATTACATCTGAGCAAGAGCACTGACGTAGGAGATGAGATGGGGGAGGGGTGGAGAAGTGCCAGAGATGAATGGATGGATGTGAAAGGTCACCGAGGGGGAAGAATGTGGAGGAAGCACTTGTGGCCGACTGCCCGTGTCCCTCTGCTGTCATACATCATGACTAAGAGCGAGCCTCCCAGCACACACCCCCCCCCCACCCCGAGGGCAACATTCATTACATCAAAGGCTTAACTTGTTGACATGGGGAGGACATTCATCTTGGTTGTGGAGATGTCAAGGTCTGTGAACAGCCAGCCAGTAGAGAAAAGAGAGACGAGAAGGGGAGATCTGTCCCCGAAACCCAGAGGGAAAACAGCAGCCGCTTCCGTTGGCCTACTCCCAGCCTGCCGCTTTGTTGGACGGCCAGAAATCAGACATGAAAAGCTGTTGTTCCAACAGTTGTTCGGTGGCTTATGGGATTGCAGTGGATAAGTCATATAAACTGGTTTGTAGTTTACCCTCAGATTAGCTCAGCCTGTCCCAAAGCTATGGAACTAGACGCAATTATCAATTGCTGCTTTATTATACCTGCAAATACAAACAATGCATGTTGTCAAAACAGCCCGAAAGGGTTGAACTGGAAGGTCATAAACATGACAGCAGTACTCCTGCCTCTCCGCCGATCACACCCTTCCCAGCATCCTTTGAGAGCTGCCTCTAATTACTCTTCCCCTCCTGCTAAAACATGACTTTCATGAGATCTGAAATTTGAAAAGGTTCATCTGTGGACTCCATAAGCTCTGTCTCAAAGCAGGCAGCATGCCACAGCTCCCATTAAACAAGCCCGAGCTAGAGGAGCTAAACATAGCTTCATAAAACACACAGGCATAAATCAAGCACAGAAGCACCTGAGGTTCAAGCAAGTGCCAAACCGTGCACAGTGAAAGCAAAGGAGCCACCCCTCATAGTTAAATGGCTGAACTACTCCATCCATGAAGGCAGGACAGTCCCTGTGTCTGACTATAGCAAAGGACAATGTTTCCCTCTGCTTATCCACAATTTCAGGAGCTTTTGCTGCTGGTTTTTGTTTCATCTCAAGATAGCATGGCAGGATGCATAAGGAAAAATTATATACGTGAGCAATTGGGCCGTCGATAACTGGGTCAAGATTGACAGGAAAGGCAGCGATGCGGGTTACAAATTACCTGTTACTATCACTGTAACACAGCCTTGTAGTCACGTACCAACAGGCTACACCTGTGGAAATGAGAGCAGTTCCAATCCACTTGCAAAAACATAAATTTGCTACTGAATTTGTTTTAGTGTTACTGTGCAATGAATCAACATCATAAGATTTGACTTTCAAACTTACATTTTTTGTCAAGCCTGCTTCTATTTAGCTTGCAGCTCCCTAACTTTCTTTGGTTAGTTAGCTAGAGATGATTTGCATGTAATGTAAGTAATGACACAGTTAGCTAATGCTCTGATGCACACTGACATATGGATGATCTTTGCCCCTCGGTTCACAGCTTTGACAAGCCCTACAAGTCTGACTTAGTCTCAAACTCAAACTACACTGCTGAACACGACTAGACTGAAAGTGTTTAATCACCCTGTTTAATCCTCCTCTGGTCATCCTTGGAAAAGCCTAACAAATCACACAGTGCCATAGCCTGCCTCAAATACTTTACTGATGTCATTTTAATGTGCAGTAGCTTTATGTGCAGTAGCAATATTTATATATGTGTTTAGACATTTCAACTACTTAATGATCTTGTAAATCAAACGATCCTGTGGCATTTGTGGAAAAAATGTAGGATAAGATATGTTGAGTTTAAAATGTTATGCTTTATCACAGGCTGCAATAAAGGCAATTTTCTAAACCATCATTAATTTTTCCGTAGAGATAAACCCATTAGGCCCAGAATTCCTAACATCTACATGATGGCAGGGTGACGTGTGATTCAGTGGTCTATTATGGATAGCTCTGATAGTTTAGAAATGTTGCACCTGGTGCAAAATCCACCAGAACGAGACAGAGACGTAAGTCTGGAACACGCAGCTCAGTCTACAAACAAACAAAAGTGGAAATTCAAACCTTTGAGTGCTTGAGTGGAACTTTCTTCTGTTACAGACACACACAAACACAAGCCCACAACACACACAAACACCCCACATGCTCATACATCTATTTCACACTGGAACATTTAATTTCCTTTATTCACACTTTTTTCTGCAAGAGTGACACATATTTCCTCAACTAAAGCCGTGAAGATGCCTAAACTACAGTCTGTAAACACTCCCACCAATGGTCATCAGCTCTACACACCAATCAGCTCAGAACCCTGAGCTCTTCAACTCTCAGGAAATGTCTGATCTTGTCCCCTCCACTATGAAATGTGTACTACTATAGGAAAGACTGACTTGTATTTCTGTTTCTTCTGGGTAAAGTGTTCCCTCTACCAGCTGTCTCTCACTGATGTAACGCTTTAATGATGTAGTCAGTTAAACAAAACATTTTAGAAATAAGTCAATAAAATGAAACATTATGTTACTAATGACAGAATCAGAAATTTTCATGCACATATTTTATCACACAATGCTGACATAATAGATGAGGCACCACTGACATTACAAATATAACTTAAACCATAATCCCGATGCCTCTTTGTGATTGGTTTAAAGAAATCTAATTTACATAGTTCTGGTTCCTCTTTGTGATAGGTTTAAACAACACAGCCATAAAACATTTTGTGAACTCTAACCCCAACCCCAGCCCTAACCCTAACCTAACCTTAATCCAACCCTATCTCTAACCCCAACCCCAACCTAACCCTATCCCTAAAGAAAGAAAGTAAGAAAGGATATAGTAGGCATTGGCTAAGATAATAATCTGTTGCTGGGTTTAACCATCATGGGTAGAATTCATAATGCTGCAATAGTAGCAAAGTTAATAGCAAAACTATGATATCTTTCCATTGCTGAATATTTAACCTAGTTATTGTTTGGAAAGTAAGGCCCACTGAGGAAGGAACTCCACACTGGAGCTTCTGCAATACCACAGCACCAGCACCATGGCAAATCAGCTAGTTACATCAAAAGTATGTTGACATTACAAAGACTTAAAATACCTACACTTATAGTCCTGTACCATCTGCCATCACTACCCAGGGTCTGTACGAACAAATGGAGAACGTGCAGAGCCGAAGGTGTAAGGCAGTGTAATTGCTCCTTGCTGGCTCACCAGACACACCAGACACAGTCCTTTTTTAATTCTTGATTTCTTAAATGAATAGCACCCCCTTCAGTGTTGTTCCCTATGGTGTGTACAGACTAAAACCAAATAAAAGGGTGAGAGTGCTTGTGTCATGTTTCAGACTAAATATACACCCTACCTCCTTCCATACTGACCACATGTTTACTCATTCTTCCTTTTCTCCACAGTCACACATTTTGTTTTCAAAATTCACATCAATTCCGTTTTGTGTAAGTGATAAAACTGAAGTTTCTGCCAGCCGAGCTTCCCAAACAGCAGTCTGATTGCACCCAACACAGTATGATTAAACACCGCACCCAACAAAGTATGATTAAACACAGCACCCAAGAGACACTAAGTGTAAACACTAATGGATTCAATTCAAACCTCTGAGGTTAACTCCTATTCTCTTTAGAATAGATGAGGATAACACCAGTCATAACAAAGTTTAAATATTTTATTTTAGAAATGGGAATAAATATGAGCTGAATGATAGAATTTTATTGAACCATCCGTCAAAAGCAATAACAACCTTTATTACAGTTCAAAATAATTTGGTAACATGACAATGTTTTAACCCTAAAAACGTTTTAACCCTAAACCCTTTGTATATAGAGTTTCAATATTCTAACACAGTATCCTTGAATTTGCAATGAATTGGGATAGATTTTAGACCACATATATTTCCATTATATTCACCAATTGCAGCATGAGGAAACGACCCCAGGAATATTATTACACTGGAGTAATATTATGCTCCTGGTGCTGGATTACTTTTTCTGGTTTGCTTCAGTGCTCATAAGAATAAACTAAAATAATATAATAAAATATTTGATATAATAAAATAAATGTCCCCACTGTGAGGAGTTTGGCAGTCCCCTTACACCTCCCAGACAGGTAACTTTTTCTGCCCCTCTGCATGCAGGCGTCTTGATGCCAACCTCCTCACAGAGGTTCCCGCACAGGTGTTCTCAGGCATGCGGTCACTACGGCACCTGTGGCTGGATGACAATGCCTTGGCCGAGATTCCAGTCAGCGCTCTCAGTGACCTTTCCTCCCTGCAGGCCATGACCCTCGCCCTCAACCGCATCACACACATCCCCGATTACGCTTTTGGAAACCTCACCAACCTGGTGGTATTGTAAGTGTCTTGTGCCATGTAGTCACCACTTGAAACACAATGTGTAACCATTCAAATATCAAAGAGCAAGAGGATGCAAGATAGCACAAGCTAACAGGATGCAAAATAGCAGAATTGAATAGAAATAACATTTTCTCTGGTCTTTTAATATCTTCTTTAGGTGTAATAACTGTTTTTATGTGCAGGCACCTTCATAACAACTTAATTCAGACTCTGGGAGAGAAGTGCTTTGAGGGACTGCGAAGTCTGGAGACCCTGTAAGTGGAAGCGTCCTTTGGCAAAAGATTAAAGACAACTTAAAAGCTTTTTCCTGTTGAGCCTTTGCTCTGTAATTTCACTGAGTGAGGGTTCAGTGACACTACGGTGGATGGGCCAGGCTTAATGAGATGATACCAAATTGATAGAGATATCACAAATACACATTTTCATTTTGCTTATGGCAGTTCAGTTTTGTATAAACACCACCGTTCTTGTGCTCCTTTAACTGTTGATATGTATACGAATAAATTGCAAGGTTTGTTTTCTGAAAACACACAATTTTGAATCAAAGGTAGATAGGGCTAACTTTCATTAACTGTTTTGTAAGAAGAAAGATCGTCCCCTCAGTGACCTTTCTTTGCTTGTTTCCCTGCTGAGATTTGGTTCACTTAGTGATTGATAAGCAGACCTGGGATGGCGGGGGTGCTTCTCATCACTTACTGCTTAGGACACACTTAAGTACTGCCACTAACATACAATAACGTGGTGCAGGGAACTTGCAGGGAAAAAAGTTTTCGTTTTTACCAGTTCCATATCATTCCAGTTGTTAATTGTTTGTAATTAATCTTTTAATAAATTATTTTTTTAATAATTTGAAAAAAACATTGTTGTTATAAATCATGTTAGAAAATAGATTTAATGTGTTTTAATATATTTTTGGTTAGTGGGGCACAGTATGTGGAAGATATTGTCCTGAGAATGGAAAAGGCACGGTTAATGCTGATAGCAGTACCATTC